>CM053750.1:7208178-7267822 GCA_028658305.1 Pachyuromys duprasi
GCCCAATACTTTGTAATTTTTATTTACAACAAAAAAAGCTTAGGATCCCTAAATGCCCTTCCTCTTTTAGACAAACCTTCAGCAATTTATGGTGCACTTATACTTTCTTTGACTTTTTTCCGTTAAAGCTGAACACATGACAGTTTATGTCCAAAGAGGATCATGTGGAAGGAAAAGAAATGTATTTTTCCATATAGGAACACCAAATAACCTGTCCATTTCATTTGTATTAAATTGTTACCTTCCCACACATTACTAATATAGTATTTTATTTTCATTTCCCATAGATTTTTATGAATTAAAAGCAATGACAACACAATATCAGTACTATACTTGGAGTATGTGTGTGTCTATGTATCTGTGTATCTATACATATTCATATGTATATGCATGTGTGTGCTTGACAACGGAGTCTTCCTCTCCTCCTTAGGTATTGAGTCATATTTGACACATGGTACAGTCTTCCGGCTTTCCCACTTGAACCTGGAGCACCGATCAGATAGTCCAGCTATCCAGTTTGCACTGATGCCTGTCTCTGCCTCCTGTTCATTGGGATTTACAGTCAAGCCCTATACCCACCTGGCATTTACTTTAATACTAGGGATCTGAACGCAGACATTTACCCTTGCATGACAAGTGCTTAGTCTTTGAGACACAGCCTTAAACTTGAATTTTTAAGTAACTTTTTCTTGAGTAAAATCTTATCTGGAAACACAAAAGTAACTGTTACAAAGCAAGAACCTGGTATGATAAGGCAAAGGGGCCCCTTGGGCCACTTGCCTTCTTTTCATTTCTACAAAACCTCTAGGAAGTAGGTACCATGAGCATCTCCTTGGAATTTCCTGGAAATATAAATTCTCCATCTTCACTAAACCAAAAGTATCAGATTGGAGTTTTTAAAAAAAAGCTGTTTTAGAAAACTGTCCATGCCATTTGGTGCATACTGGGTTTGAGAATGATTGCCCTGGGCCTTCTGGGACATACTGAAACCCACCTCAATACAACGCTTAGATGTCCTAAGACACAGTGTCCTAGTTTGCTTCCTGTTGATGGGATAAAGACACCAACAAAAGAAACTTTAGGGAGAAAGGGCTTGTTTCAGTTTACATCCTACAGTCCATCACGAAGGAAAGTCCAGGCAGGAACTGAAGCAGAGGTCATGGGGGAATTGCTTGCGGCTTGCTTCGAATGGATCCTTCAACTTTCTTTTCCATACAATTCAGGACCACCTCCCAGGAGTGACATCATCCACAGTAGGCTGCTCCCTTCCACATCAATCAATAATCAAGAAAATGCCCCCACAGACTTGCTCACTGGCCAACATAATCAAAACAAAGAAAAAGAAAAGAAAATTCTCAATTGAGATTTCCTCTTCCCCAAAGACTCTACCTTGTGTCAAATTGACAAAAACAAAACAAAATAAAAACACCTAATCAGCACACACAGTTCAACCAGTACTTGTCAAATTGTTGGCATTGGTTGGTGTATAAAAATGATAGAAGATGTAAAATTTCCAACAGGGATGCAGGAGTGTCACTTACAATGCAGAGCAGCAAAGGTGGCTTGGAAATCAGAGTCAAACAAGGACCTACATTATAGAGAAAGAGTTTGAGTTGCCAAAACAAACTGAGACAATATCCTCCATCACAAAAACAAAAAGCCAGTAGAATGCAATCCTTGGCCATCTAAACTGTGATGTCAGAATATGCTTCCATTGGGCTTGAAACCTAAGTGTATATTTTAGGGCTCCAAACACAAACCAAACCAAATGAATACCACTCTTCCGGAGGACTACTCAACTGCTACACAAAATTAAGAGCATACTAGAAATGCAGACTACCAGGTCCTATCCTAGACCTACTGGCTCACAGGCTACAGTTGAACACGATTACCCAGTGATACATGTGCAGGTTTAATGATATATCTAAGTGGCTTTCAATTTTGATCACACAACAGGATTGCTTGGGGGAGTTTATCAAAATCCCAGGATCTGGTCTGTATCCCTGAGATGGATTATATAAAATGGCTGGAGGTAAGCCATGAGTTTCAATTATTTCTAAGTCTCTTCACATGACAGCAAGGTGAAGCTAGCCTTTAAGAACCACTACCTCAGAGAATCCAAGCAGAAAACGTGTCTTCAGCAATGCAGACAAGCACAGAAACACCTGATTTCATGAAGAGCACCCGGTGCTGAGGAGTAGCTGATAGTCGCCACCTAGACTGTAAACCCAGGTTTTCCACACCTTCCAGTTGTGGAAGCTGGAAATCTATGTTGATGGTAAATTTCCTGATGGTAGCAATTAAATAAGCATTTTTAATAAATTTTTGGTTTGTTTTTTGTTTTTCTTTTTTTAATGTGGGTTAGACCAAGAGTGTGATGGTCACCACTTAGTGAATTTAAAATAAGTTAGGGCAAGGGCACTCAGGTTGTTCCGAAGCTGATCTGAAGTGTATGTATTCCACATCTCTGCTCTTCAATGCCATGGATATTGTGGGCACTTGATGGCTCAGAGTTGGTGACTGGTGAAGACCATGGCTGATGACCTTGGGACCAAATACTGTGGTCTTCTGCCCATTGTTTTTCTTTCCTCCCTTTTCTACCCAATAGCTGAGAAGTACTTGAGTTGAATCCAAGCTGTGTTTTTACTTATCTCAATATCTTCAGCTATTATGACTATCCAGGTTAAATGCATATTATAGAGAAATCTGGAAAAGAAAATATTGGCCAGAATGCTTAATATCAGAGTAAGAATTCAAAAAGAATATCTGTAATTCTCATTTAGTTGTATTGAGCTTATACAAGCTATTACATATGAAACTCTGAAAAAGGGAGCCTCCCACTGCATCCTAGAGAATAAATTAGTGTGTGGTTGCATGCTTACAGACCTCTGATGATGGCATGTGCTCTGGAGACCCTTGGCTTTTATGAGTGCATGTGAGTGTGAGCATGCATGCATATGTACATACACGATATTGGGAATTGAATCAAGGGCTTCCTGGAGGCAAGTGCTGTCATGATTTTGTGGTATGAGATGGAAGTGACTATTGGCGAGCATTTCAATTGTATTTTGTTCGATATCTTCAATAAAAAGGTTGACTTTGGAGCTGTAAGATTGGTTAAGTAAATAAAATATAAAACCAGTAAATTTTATACTTTTATTTTGTTTTGGTTTTTTGTTTTGTTTCGTTTTCAAAAAAACCAGGAACATTTTCTCGTTTTATAGCTTTGTCAGATGGCAGAGTATCTGGTACACTTACTGACTGTGAGCACACTGTATGAAAGAGAGGTTGGGAGGATGGGACTGAAGACTTGCTGCTGCATTCCTCTATGTGTGGTTGTTAAAACATCACAGTGTAAGTGCTGTTCAGCCAGCATGTCCGAGAGGCTGATAAAGCAGAGCCAAATTTGAGGACAGATCAACGGGACTAATACACCACCACTCTACACATAATGTCACCCACCCCTGAGCATGGGACTTGTGGGAAGTTATGTACAATGAAAAGAGAGCCTTAACCTTACCCCTCAGCACATAAACTTGACTTGAAATGGATCATCGGCTAAAGCAATAAGACTTCTCAAAGTTTTGGAAAATATTGGAAAAAGTTTTCTAAAATATTAGAACGGAAAAATTGAATTACATGAAAGTTCAAGAAAATAGTTGGACTTTATCAAAATTCAAAATTTTTCTCTTCAAATGGTAGTGCTATAAAAATAAAAGCATAAATTTGGTAAAAAGACATTTAAAACTTTCACAAATAAATAATAAACATTGTAGTTCCAATGGTCCAAAGGTGTTTGAACAAAAGTTCAACAAAGAAAATATATGGATAGGAAAACAACTCACATATAAAAATGCAAGGAAAATGCAAATTAAAGCCACAAATGTCCATCAAACACTTATACATCATGTTCACAGAAACTGTATTCAGCAATATTTTAAAGCTGGAGACCATCCAAATGTGTATCTCCACATCAGTAGTTAAATACCACCATATAACACAAAAAGCATGTGCATATGTTCATATATCTATAAATAGATATACGAAGAAATATTTTTCAGTGAACTTGCTGAACACAAATGAATTTTTAAAAGCATAATGCCTAGTAAGATGAAAAAAAAAAGACACAAAAGTTTCATTCCATTGACATGAGATGCCTAGAACATGAAAATCTGTAGTGAGAGAGGAAAGAGCAGGAGCAGAGAAGGGCTTAGTGAGGGCATTTGTTTCCATTTGAAGTAAACAGTGGTTATGGCTGCATAATGCTATAAGCATAATGGATATTACTGTACCGCACCCTTATTGTAGACAAAATATTTTATATTGTATCGATTTTAAACCCAATAACATATTGTATAACTGAGGACCACATTTATTTAAGAAGTGCTATTTTGCATTTTCTGAGTTATCAACATATAATTTTTGGATTAAAAAAAAATAATATATGATGAGATAATATCTACGTGCCTAGTAGAATGACTAAAATTATAAAGACTGACCATATGAAGTATTGACAAGAATATGAGTCAAATGTAATTCTATTACACTGACAGAGATGATATGGAATGGGACAGTCAAGAAAATAGTTAAGTGGTTTATTTAAGTTAAATGGGCATCTACAATAAGATCAAGCTGTTTCTCTCCTGAGTATTTGGTCAAGAGAAATGAAAGCACAGGCCCACAAGAAGATTTGTAAATATTCATACAAGTTTTATTAGCTGTGCTAACAGCAGCAAACAGGTGAATGAGTAAACAAACTTTAGTATTCTCTCACAGTGGAATATTACATATCAGGAAAAAAGGAGAAGGGTGAGGAAAAGAAGAAGACGGAAAAGGAGAAGATGAAAAAAGAAAGGAAGAAGAGAAGAAGAAAGTAATGAATGATTGATGCACAACATGGATCAACTTCAAATTATGATGCAGAGAAGAAAAAATGGACCAAAATAAATGGTAAACAAAGGTTTTGGTTAAATGTGTTGAAACTATTAGAGAATACAAGCTGCCCAGTGATTAATGATTGCTTGCTAGTCTGCTGGGATGATGTAGGTGTGAAGAGATGGATAGTCTAAGCAAAGGCATGCAGAAATTTTGGGGCATTATGGCTATGCTCATTGTCTTTATTATACTGATGGATTCTTGGCCTTAGGTGTCTGTCAAAATTCACTAAATTTTACACTTTAAATATGTGCAGTTTGTTAGGCCAACTATGCTATTGCAAAGATAAAAGAAAAAAGGAAAAGATATTTTTCCCCAAAGCATTCTAAATTCAGCCAGAAGTTGTGACGATTAATTGATTTTGCTTAAAACAATGGTAGTTTTCTAAAGTTGCTGAAATAGATACTCACGTCTACAAAGTACACGCCATTACTGATGTCCTCTGATAGGATTCTCTTGTTTAGTGCACAGCCTGCATAGCAACCTGAAAACCTGTTCACCTTAATCCGTCCTGATTCCAAGGAAACCCAGAAGTGATTCCCTGAAACACTGCTGTTCTAAAAAAATAAATAAATAAATAAAATGGGTCTCACTACCTAGCCCAGGCCAGCTGAGACTAGCTCTCCTCCTGCCTCAGACTCCAGAGGAACGGAGTTACAGGTATACCCTGCCATGGCTGGGTTGAAAGGCTATTGTTCATGGGTCGTGGTGGTGGAGACTGTTGTTGGATATTTCCTCCTGACTATAAAAACTCCTGTTGAAATCTCCCAAGTACCTGGTGGAGTGTGCCCAGAACCATATTCTGTGGATTGTCTGAAAAAGAGGAATGTGTTCCTGTTCCCCCCACCTGATTCCAATCCCGGCAATGGCACACAGATACCTCACTTTAATTAAAACCTTTTTCACAAAAAATAATAATAATAATAATATTCCTACCTTGTGGGCTTCTTGATGTAGCATTGGATTTCAGTTCCACGTCTTAGAGACTAAAGCAATTATTTCACATCTGATGATACAGGAGTTTTCCCACCACCGTTCTCAGACTGTACCTCAGAATGGTTCATTTGTGGATTAATTACTAAACTGATTACTTTTCTTGGAGGTCATTTTTTTTTCCATTCTAGAGTGGCCTTATTTTGATCCAAGCAACACTTCAAGACCACAGGTAACATGCCAGCAGAATTCCAGAAGCAATTCTAAGGCATTCTCTCCGCTTTTTAATCTGAAAATGAGCTTGCATTAGAAAAGTGACAGGGAAGGTGAACACAGTGAAAAGCAAGCTAATAAATTATGTTCCTTGGTGATTCAGCTAATTGGAAATTTAGCCCATGGTTGATTGTATTCCACACCCAAGCCTGGAGCGTTGGCACACAATGTCAGGGCAATGCTACAGCTGTCGGGGTAAAAAGGATTTGCTTAAATATGCTCTCGTTGGCACTGCCAGCATAAAAACCAAGAGCAAAGTCACAGGGATAGATAATGAACCCTTTATCAAAGAAACTGTGTTGGACAATGTCGCTGCTGAGAGAATTTTCTAAAAGAAACTCCAGTCTTTGTTTCCTCCATTGGATGGGACCCAGAGCTGTTGTGACTGCTGACCCAACCTAGTTGGGGGTGTTCACACAGTATGCAGGAAACGCATGACCATCAGCCTTCTCCAAGCAGTGCCAATCACGTAGCCTTTTCTCAGGCCCTGCTGTCACGTGCAAACAGTTCAGGTGAGGCTGTTTCGACAGCACAATTTCTCCAACAGCATCAGAATCTTCTGTCACTCCGAAACCTCACTGGGGGAATACATCCTGATGCTAACAAGGTTTTTCTTCCTGTAGTCATGAATGGAGTGTGTTTTGAAGGTGTGACTAATAGTAATTAGAATATTTTATGAGATGATTTTTTTAAACCACTGCAGTGTTTGAAAGGGCAGTTTTTGGCTTTCTGACTTAGGAGATCTCTATGATGGCTTTCATACCAGATTTTAATGTTTAGTTCCTGAAGAGGCTTTTACAAAAATTGTTTTATTTGATGCACTGGACCTAGATCACAGGTAGAAAATGTATGATGATTTTTATTTTGAAGATGGCATAACAGACTCAGGAAGGTTACATCCTTGGGCTTTGGTCCCAGCAATGTACATAAAAGAATAGAGCCTCTGCTTCCCACTTGAAGACCACACTACCTGTTGCCCAGTTTGGTCCGAGTTCCGTATTTGTAACCTGCCACATCTAGCCACTTTCATCTAAGACCATAATTAACTAACCTATTGTCTGCACAAATGGGGAGGGAACTCTGGGAGAGTTCTAAGAGAGCTTCACACAGTTTTACCCTATCTTCGTATAATGAACAGGTGTCAGATGCTGCTGGTTTGACTCTGATGTTTCAGATGAGGAAATGGCGCTCTAAAAAAAGTTTGACAACTGCCTCTCTACTCCGAGTCGTAGAGCTGACTTGGTGGCAGAACCATGTCAAGAGCCCCCAACCTGGCTGTTTGGACTCTGGTCTTAGGGTACCATGATGGATCAGCTAGTGCCTGGCAACACTTGGTGAATATAGCAGTCGCCGTCAACTTACCAAAGAAGAGCTCTGTGACTCAAATAAATGATTACAAGAAATGTCAACAATGCCCTTGTAAAAGATTAATAATTGTGTACAAAATCCAGGCGCCGTGCCACAAGAAAAACACCAGAAACAATAGAGCCAATGATGCAATCCAAAGAAAAACTTTACCCAGACTTGAAATGCTACAAAATCCTTTCTGTGCAAAGAAGCTGCAGGTTCCTTCCCTTTCCTTTAGGTACTGAATTTGAAATGAGAAGAGAATATACAGCCATTGTCCGCAAACACGCATGTGACCTTGGATGTTTGCATACATCCTTGTTCCCAGTTCTATCATACAGCCGAGATCAGACCCCATTAAAACTGCATGCCCACAGCCTCCTCGTTCATTTGCAAGCTCTGTATCAAGGTGAAACCTAGTGTCACTAATGGTTAAAGCACAAGATGACTGCTCTTCCCAACTGGTGGGTAGCAGCGGCAGAGGGAACTTCACTGTGTTGTTTTTCTCCCTCATTCTTTCTTGGAAGGGAATCAGAAGCACTTTGGCTTTCTATGAGGGTACTTTGCCAAAGGCTGTAAGGCCCTGTGTCATGGAGTCCGAGGAGTATTGTGACATGATCGCTAAGCGTTAAGTTTGAGGCATGCACTTGTTGTAATAGGGTTTGATTGTATCTACACTCTCAAGTAGAAAGTTTCTGAACAGAGGAACGCTTTGCATATATTAATTCATTTCGTCTCCACAAGTGCCCTGCGAGGGGGCTCCAGTGCCATCTTCTCATTTTACAGAAAAGAAAAAGAGTTAAGCTTTGAGCTCAAGCCAATTTGCTGCGTACTACACCTCAAGAGTGACTCAGGTCCATACCTGCTCTTTATCGTTTGCCATTCTGGCATCAAATTCAGACCCTCAGGGGAGGCAAGTGCTGTACCGCTTAGTTACCCTTCCAGATCTGGCCTAAGCTGATGGCTGTTTCATGCTGCCATCAAAGAATTGAATACAGTGGCACAACGATTTCAATGGACACCATCTGGCTCACAATACTCAAGACTGACATTGTTTGGGTCTTTTCCGAAAGTGCATTGACTCTGCAATAATTTATACTCTTGCTCTGTCAATTTTCAAAGGTTCAAATACATCTGGGTGTAATTTTCCCTCTATTTTTTTTACATTCATCTATCTATCTATCTATCTATCTATCTATCTATCTATCTATCTATCCATCTACCTACCTACCTACTTGGTGGGAATAGGGAAGAAGTGTATGTGCCACAGTACAGAGGATGTGGAAGTCAGATAACAACTTGGGAAAATTAGCTCTCTTTCTCTCCAGGGCTCAAACTCAGGTTATCAGGCTAGAAGGTAACTGTCTTTATCTGTTGACCCATCCTGCTGGCTTCATGTTATATAGATCAACAGTTTAAGAACTGAGGACCGTTTATCATCTATCTAATTCTTCACCATTCAGATTAATATGAGGAAGAGAAAAATACTGGCCCTAAGTTACCCCATGGGAGAAGATGCCACTCCAAACCTGTTATATTTCACAGGGAACTGTCAATGACATCTTTGAGGGGAAATTCATCCCTTTTCAATTCAGAAAGTAAGACTTGGAGAAATGTTAGGTAGCACCCAGCAAAAGGATGAAGTTAAAAAATAAATACAGGAAGGCTAAAGGGAGAGACTTCAACCTCTGTTCGTTACAGGGTACTGGGCATTGAGACTAACTGCTGGTTTGTTTCAGCCAGCCATTGGCAGGACTATTCAAGCCTGTGTGGACTCTCACTCCTACTGTCTATTATACTAATGTAGGTTGCCTACAGACCCTCAGTGGTGGATTATTTTCCACATGTTTTTGGCCATTATTGTGTTCCCACCTAATGGCTGTGGATTCCTTGGGGCAACGTCCATAGGTCAATAGCTCAATAACACCTGACGTAGGGAGTCTGCCTTCTTGTCCTTCCCAGAATCACATCCTGGAAACCAGCAGGAAATGCTGGCTTAACTATGTCCTGGTGTTTTCCCAATGCTATCCATAAAACAACCCACAGAGGTTTGTGTGTGTGTGTGTGTGTGTGTGTGTGTGTGTGTGACCATTTTCATCACACAGAACACACACAGCCTTTGTTTTATCTTGGAGCCTCAAAGAATGCAGGACCCACACCAGCATCCTTAGGCCTGTTGTTTCATACATCTACGTTCTCCCAAATGCACTGAAATCCAGTGTCTGTTGTTTCTTTTGGGACTTTGAGGGGTCTTCATGTTTGTCAAATGAGACTCAAAAGAGCTGGAGTTTGTTACATAATTTTCTGTCTATAGAAATGCAAATGATATTTTAAATCAGCGTAATTTCGGAATGAGTATTTTGCTTTGTTGAAAGCATCACTTCTAACTTCATAGTCCAAGTCATAGAAATACCACTCTATTGGCATTCATATGACATTTTTGGAAACATTAGATGTCATAATAATAATAATTTTAAAAATGGAAATAGTTTGTAAAATTACAAGCATTCCCAGAGTTATCTTCATTTAAATCATATATATAATTCGCTCAGTAAGAACTGTATTGGTGAACCTTCTGTTAAATAGTCAATCAATTGCACATATTTGGGCCTTTTTAGTTCATTGTAGACTGCCTTATATGTATCTCTGTTATTCCATCATGGATAGAGCATGTAACATAGCAAAACCATTCACCCCTTGACTGGAAAGAGAGAGAGAGAGAAGAGGAGCATGGTCCCCTAATCTTCTTATGAGGGGCCACCCCCAATGACCTAAAGACTTCCCACAAGGTCCTGTCACTCACATGTGTCATTCACTCCCATTTTCCTCGAAGGGTCCATTTTTTCAGTCATTCATCATTGTGTCTGTGATGGTTGGAATGAGAAGTGTCCCTGATAGGTTCATTCATGTATTTGAATATTTGGTCTCCAGTGTGTGGCACTCTGAACAGAGATTAGGGGCCTTTAGAAGTTGGTGTCTTGTGGAGGTCGTATGTCATTAGGGACAGGCTTTAGGGTTTATAGCCTCACCCTACTTCTTGTTCATTCTCTCCTCTTCCTGTGTTTGGATGGCACGTGATCAGCTCACAAACTCTGCCACCGTACCATGTCTCCCTGCTATAACGGACTCTTGCCCTCTGGAACTATAAAGCCCAAATAAAATCTTTCTTGAGGTGCTTTTGGTCATTTTCCCCCCATCCTAAGCCCTCCCCAAGACAGGGTTTCTCTGTGTGGCCCTAGCCATTCTCAAGTTCACTTTGTAGACCATGCTGTCCTCAAACTCAGCTATGTGAGTGCCTCTACCTCTAAAGTGCTGGGATTAAAGGTATGCGCCAGCACGGCTCAGCAGGAAATCGGCTAGTACAGTATGATTCTCAAGAGTTTGACCTAGACGCTTCTGAAACAGGTTCTACCCTTCACCACCACTACTGCCCAAGCCCAAGTTCTCACGGCTTGCTAGTCACCATCTTGGCATCTTTTCTGATACCCCTGGATCTTCTACAGTTCCAACCTAAGGATTTTGGTGTTTTTTATTATTATTATTATTATTTATTTTGTGTTTCCAAGACCGGGTTTCTCTGTGTAGCCTTAGCTGTCCTGGACTCGCTTTGTGGACTGGGCCAGTCTCAGACGCACAGAGGCTCAGCCTACTTCTGCCTCCCTGAGTGCTGGGACTACAGGCATGCACCACAGTGCCCAGGTTGATTCTTTTTTTAAGTGTAAACCTGGTGGTGCCATCTGTCTTCCAAAATATGTCCCGAATTCTTTAGACAGCTCTGAGGGGAGCTATTCAGGAAGCCAGTGAGCCTCACCTATTACTTTGCTGTAATCTTACCTGGAAAATTCAAAACAACAACTGCATACCAAGCCTCTTCCTCTCATTTCTAGAACTTTGGACTGAGTAGTTGCAAAGTGGGACTGTGTGGCTGATAAACTAATGTACTCTGCTGGAGTGAAGAATGAAGTACCCTAGGGAAACGAGCCCAAATCCCAAGCTTGGGTGTGTTGCAGGATATTTGAACCCATTGTGAACCCCAAAATTGTGCACTGTAAAACCCTATTTATTTTTTGGTTTGGTTGAGCTCTAAAACACACCTTTAATCCAAGAACGTTCTGTTTATTGTAAACAGATGATCCTGCTGTGGTCCACTCAGCCCTAGCACACACCTTTAATCCAAGAGCTCTCTGTATACAGGACCTAATAAAGTTAACCCTAGGTCATGAGGCAGAGTAAGAAATCAGCTGATAAGGATTAAACAGTAAGAGGGACTTTGAGCTGAGGGGTATTAAAGACAGCGTGGAGAAGAAACAGGGCTTTTAGCTCAGGCTCTGGCTTTAGCTTAGACTTCAGTTCCTCAGCTCTCTGGCTTTTGGGGCTTTGAACTAGCAAGCCTTTGGCCTTGCTTGGGTTTTGTTTGTTTGTTTGTTTTGTTTGTTTGTTTGTTTTTTGGCCTTTTTCCTTCTGGGCTGCCAGTTGAGCTTGTGAGCCTTTCTGGTTTTCACCTGAGCTGAGAAAGAAGGTCAGCTGGGTGCTTTCTCTGCCTCTCTGAGTAGCAGGTTTTCACCCCAGCATCTGGCTCCTGAGTACTTATTGGTAAAATAGAGCGGTTGGGGCTTTCACCATTGTTTATAATAACATGGATGTCTCTGCTGCCTCCCTCACCCACGCCCATCCTCTGTCTTCCACCATGCCCAGCCCTCTTCCACCTGTGTGGAGAGGCTTCCTGTGGTGGGAGCTCCAGCTTCTGCTCCCCGACAAAGCCTGCCTTCCTGCCTTCTCTGCTTAGCTCCACCCCCAATGTGGGCTCATCCCACGTGTACCCTTTCATGGTGCCACCTGTCTCCATCTAGTTCTACATTTACGCGTCATTCCTTGACTCTTTGTGTCTTTCCCCATCAGACTATGGTCTCTGAGGGCAGAGGCCTGTCTTCATCCCTCACTTCTGGACCTCCCAGCTGGAAGGGCAGGGGACTTTATTATGGGTGTTGAGTGACCAAATGAGGGAAGGACTATCCCTCCGGTTATGGAATCCAAAGTCTACAACAAGATTCTTGTCACCCATTTATTAAATATGGCCATGAGAAAGCCAGATATTCAGTAGAACAGGGTAAGGTCCAAACGAAGGTGATTTGTTACCAACGTAACATCAATGTCCACAGGAAAGGAGGGTTCCAGTCAAATATCAGTGTAAAGACACAGGGAGGGTGGGTTGTGGGTGGGCTGTAACATGGAATGATGGGAGGCCTGGAAGCGCCCCCTACTGGTCAGATCTGATCTTCAACTTTGCCTTCTATGGTTCTCCTCTGACTAAAGGGATGTGTGTGACACAACAGCAGAAAGGGGACATTTGTCTAGCAATCCTGTTAGACGTAACAGCACAGGCAGCACCCTTGAAGATGCAGCAGAGCATGTGGTGGAATTGTCTTGGTGATGCAGGGAAAACTCACCCAACCAAAGGTGGTGTAGCTAATTTGGGGGTTAGACTTGGAGTCAGACTTCCTAGTTTCATATCCCTGTAAGTAGCTATGCTGAGTGACCTCAGGACAAGTTACCCCTGTTCCTTATACTTCTTCCAACCTGAAGCATGCAGATGATACCAGTTCCCACTCCACCTGGTGTGCATTAGATTATATAGATTACAATAACAATACCCACCTCCCAAAGGCACACATTAGATTATATGTATTGCAATAGCCCCCACTTCATAGCGTGTGCATTAGATTATATAGATTACAATAACGTTTACACCTCACCATGTACATATTAGATTATAGAGATTATAATAGTCCCCACCTCACAATGTGTACATTAGCTTATATGGATTACAACAACAGTACCCATTTCACAGCATGTGCATTCGATTATATAAAGTCCTCGTGGAATGGAGTTATAAATATAAAAAATTCTTTCAAAATAAGCACCAACCCCCTTCTTCCACCATTGTATTTTAATTCTACTTTGCATTGTAACCTGTCACTGTCCTCATTTTTACTCTCATTCCAGTGGGTATGGGTTGGTGCTCTGGCAACTGCATGCTCTTACCCCTACACACATCCTCTACAGAGCAAGCCAGACTTGTCCCCATCAGATGAGAAATAGCCCCTGGTATATGAATCAGATCAAGGTGAAGACTGTTTCTGATTCCTGAAGTTGAAAGATCATAACTGGAGACATGATTTGTTTTCCGACTCCTGGCACCTAAATGCCTCAGTCTGAGACAGTCTGTAAAGCCTTGTTTTAGTCTCCACCCCATGACCCCTTGTTACCCATCCCTGCAAGCCTGGAATCTTCTGTTGTATGAGTCCTCCTTTGATGGTCAGAACTGATCATGATACATAGAACATCTTCTCCCCCAGACAGCCATTATCACGGATCATATTTCTAGGGACAGGGATAAAGGAGGGGTATTGGTTTCTTTTGAGACAAAATACTTGCCAAAAGCAATCTAAGGAAGGTACTACAGCCCGTCATGATCAGGAAGTCAACGATGGCAGGAAAGGGAGGAAGACATTCATCCGCCGTCATGAAGCAAAGAGAAATTGTTTTTATCTGCTTTCATTTTTAGGGGGGGCACAGTGAAATTTATTAATGGTATTCACCACGTAGGGCTCCACAGGCCCTTCCCCTTCTTCTAGGGTTCTGGGATGGAAACTCTAATGAGAGAATCTCAGTTGATTGGGGCAGGAAAGGCCTCTCTCTTCTACTGTTCCTCTAACTGGGGTGGAAGATGCTGGCTTTCTTAACTCTCAGAGGCTGTGGGGACCATGAGGTCCACTGTCCTGTTGCTTTAGCCAAATTCCTCATCATACCAGCAACTGAGCTTGACAAAGTGGCTGCTGAGGGCAATGTCAGACTTCAGCACCAAAGTGAGAAGAGTGGGTGCTGCTGTTAAAGTTGCAGAAGACAACCTTTGTTTCCCCCCTTTTTATTGTCTGGGACCCCAGGCCCTGGGATGGTGTAGCCCACAATTATAGTGGGTCTTCCCTCCTCAATTAAATATCTTGGAAACATCCTCACAGACATACCACAGATGTGTCTCCTAATGATTCTAAATGCATTCAAGATGACAATAAAGAACAAACATACATGGGCTGTTCTAGGCTTTAGTTACATGTCCTAAATCAAAGTGCTGTGGGCATGCAGCAAACAGGAAGAACATTATATTTATTATACATGCTTATTAGATCAGAGTAAGCAGATGGACATTCCTGTTACCATCATGGAGATTTATCTGAGATTTCTATTTGATTAACCTTCCACTGTAAAGAAGTGTGATGGTTAACTGTATCGAACCTACGGTGCAAGAAATTTCCCAGAGAGTCAGACATTATTTTGAATATGAGGGTGTTTGTAGATGAAGTGAATACTCAAATCAGTAGACTTGGTAATACATCATTCTCTCTAATGTGAGTGTGACTCAGCAGCTCAGAATAAACAGGCTGGCTACTACAGGAAGACGGTTCCTTCCCTCTGATCGCGTAGAGCTGACAGCTTTGCTTTGTTTCATGTCTTTAGACTCACACTCTTTAGGGTACCCATCAGCCTGGATCTCTGGTCTTCCTGGCATTTGCCTAGAGCTACTCTGTCTGGTCTTTGGTTAAGTCATCTGGACTCAGAGGGGCGAACATGGTTTTCCTGAGGCTCTAGCGTGCTGCTCGGTCACTCCTCTGAGCTTTGTTGGCTTCTCATAATGATACCAGCCAATTCTTTGCCAACAAGTCTCTTTGCATCTGGACACACATGCACACAAACACACGATTAATCTGGAAAACCCTAGTAGTCAGTACAAGGAGCTTAGGGTGGGGTTGTGCCACATTACTGAGTTCAGGAGGCCAAATGTTAATAATTTTTTTTCTTTCTAATGAGAACTTAAAACATTTTAGATAAATGCTGAATATCATGAACATGAATCACCTGATTATGGCCACAGTACACATGGAAACAAAAGCCTTCTGCTCAGGGAAGCTAGACAAACCTTAAGCCAGAGAAAGGAAGACTTGTTCCCGCCTGTTAGCCACCGGAAGGGCTCTTTAACAAGTCCACCCTTCTTTGCAAAGCTGCATCTCTGGGATGGCACTGGTCACTCAGCTTTCCTTATGCCAGGAGGCCAGGCTGATGCCCTAACTCACAGTTCCAAGCCATGGACACTGCATGAAATACAGTATAACGGTGACCATGTTCCAGCAAGGACATCTGCACTGCCTCACAGTCCATGTGGAAACCACAGGAAGCCCTTCAGACTCAGCTTGCTCCCAGACCCATAGAAAGATTTTACTGGGAAACATGAAGAAAAAAACCAAGAAGTTAGTTTCTTTTAAGACCCATATCTGAAGAGATCAACGCAGAGTCCCAAGGCCTCCTCGTGAGACTTCTGGAACCTTTTCTTATCTTCCTCATGGACAGAAAGGTCAGGGAGAAAAAAGTTCCTGTTGCACTCAGCAGTTTGGCAGATGCCTTACCCTATCCTCCTGTATAAGAATGATTTAAACTGCTGGAGTGGTCCCTCTGAGTTGTTTTTGTCTTGTTTTGTTCTTTGAGTTTTTGTTTGTTTGTTTGCTTGTTTGCTTTTAGTTTTTTGAGAATATGTAGCCCTGGCTGTCCTGGAACTCATTCTGTAGACCAGGCTGGCCTCGAATCCAGAGATCTGCCTGCTTCTGCCTCCCAAGTGCTGGGATCTAAGGTATGCGCCAACACCTACTGGCTCCCTCTGAATTTTGATAAAGTCAAACCCTCAAACAATAACTGATAAAACAGTACTCTGGAACAGACAAGACACAGTTGACTAGATTTTGGGCATCAATGACCCTGTCTTTGCCACTTAGCTTGGCCAAGTAAGCTCAACTGTGCCCTGGGAGGGAGAAGAGGGAGAGATTAGAAGATTAGAGAAGATTAGAAGATTCTGTAGACTCAAGCAACCTATGGTCTTCGGGTTATCTCTGGAGGGTGGTGTCAGCATGACTCTTCACTGACTGCTTTGATGTCTGGGATTTTGGGCTGTAGGCCTTTGGGTCACTTGTTTCACAGCAGCCCTGTGCTAAGTTCTGGAAGCAAAAACCTCACAAACACATGGGGGCCTGAAGAAGATCCAGAGTTTCATGTTGAAATATAATATTAAAAGGAGCTTCTCTAATACCTGCCCTAGCTCCCAAGTTACTGACACAGAGACCTGTTAGATTTATTCAATGAGCTTTAAAGCACTGTAACTGGGCAGATACTCATCTACTCTAACCCAGCTATGCAGGTCTGGCTACAGCTCAGCCATATGCCCTTTTCCTGCCATCTCAGTCTGTCCTTGGACCTCTGCTGTCTCGCTCTGTCCTTATGACATACTTCTCATGGTGACTTTCTCCCTTACTCCTTCTCTCCCTAGCTCTCCACCTGAGACCCCCTGACTGGGCAGAAGTCAGGCCTACTGTCCTCTGCCCACGCATTGGCTGTTCGACCTTTTGTTAACCAATCAGAGATAATTTGGGAACATTGTTTACACAACACTGATACAGGAGATTCTTCATAGAAATGACAACGCCCACCTCCGGACTGCACCCAGATCTCCGCTGCACAGAAATCAGCATCTGAATACACAGTGCACATGACCATCCCCCAACAGTCTAGTTTCAGAAACTAGGCTCCAAATTTTTGTTCCTTTTAAAGGAAACAACAAAACGAAAACCCACCACAGCCTCAAAGAATCTGTTACTCCTCCCAGGTGGGAGGAGTAACAGCCAAAGTTAGTGGCAACTGAGAGCAGCTGCCTAGGTATTTGAGGCTGTTCAGACAGAGTTCTGCCTTGTTCTCCTGTGCTGCGGGTAGCAGGCAACAACCAACAGGCAGTCACTCCCAGCGCGGGCCTCGTGCCTCATCCGGGCAGGGGGCCCAGATACCATTGACCACACCTGTATGAAAGGTCCTGGGAGAGACCTGCCTAGGTAGGTCTTCTTGAATTCTCAACCACACTGCTGGGAACAGAATGAAAGAACAGGCCTAAGCTGCTGGTTTGGGGGTTATTAATTCTGTATTAACAGTGACTATAACAGAGTCTTCACCGATATTATTCTGCTTTAATGACTTATTTATTTATTCTTATTTTATGTACACTAGTGTTTTGTCTGCGTGAGGGTGTCAGATACTCTGGAACTGGAATTATACAGTTGTGAGCTGCCATGTGGGGGCTGGGAATTGAACCTGGGTCCTCTGGAAGAGCAGCAAGTGCTTTTTAACCTCTTCAGCCCCTCAATATTATTCTTAAAAGAACCCAGAATTAAAGACACTATTACAACACATTGTCATGAGATTTTTACTAAGTACAGCCACTTCAGAAATGATAAATATAGATAAGATAGATAGATGAATATATACATGTAGATTGAAAAAAATTCATTCAGTTGGCCTAAAATTTCCAAACATAGAATTATGCTACGTTCTAAAACTTCCTGTACTTTTAAAAATGTAAGTTTGAAACATGGTTTAAGTTTCTTCAAGCTAGAAATAGACTCATGAGATAATGAATATTAGAAAAAAAAAAACCTTCAACTTAATCATGAAAAAAACCCCTTAAATTACAGTTATTTTTTAATTTCAAATTGGTGTACTTCAGGATGACTTCAGGATGACAGTTGTTTTTGTTTGGAAAAAAAAAAGTCACCCTGAGTATTTACTTGTAACCACAGTGAGACACATTCTGGTCTAGTGATCAGAGGAAAGCTACTTGTAGATAAGAACAGACTCCTGCCTCCTACCCTGGTGCTCCATTGTGTGGCAAGTGATCTTTCCATTATCAATTCATAGATGCTTTCTGTCATTTAAAAAAAAAATCTTAACACAGATATTTTCAATGTCATCAAGATTCAAGGGTTCTCAGTCAAGTCGGGGTGGAGCATGAGCCAGCCCCTTCTTAGAATGACAGTTTTAACTGGCTGCTTCCAGGTACACTTTTAATAGCAGCCCCCAGGGTGGGGTTGGGGAGGGGTGAATGGGGTCGGGAGTGGGGTGTGCAGAAGCAGGCAGATTTTTTTTGTGTTCGAGGCCAGTCTGGTCTACAAATTGAGTCCAGGATAGCCAGGACTGCACAGAGAAAACCTGTCTCAAAACAAACAAACAAACAAACAAACAAAAAAGGGTGACTGCTTCATGGTTGGACAGACGGCTACTGTCTGCTGATGCAGGCTCCAGTCACTGAGACAGCATCTGCTATAACAGGCGACAACTTAAGGTCCTACCATGAGAACGTCTAGCCTTGTCTCTTTGTTTTGGCTTCCTTATTTGAAGAGCTAGAATTCCATTTCTGCCCGACCTTAAGAGTCACTGGGTAGGTTTAAAAAAGGAAGCAAACTGGTTTTAAGACAAAAAAGTCTGAGAATTAAATACTAAACCATCTTTGCAAATATGTAAGCTTTCAAATTTAGTTAAAATTAAGTTTGCTTTTCAAAGAAAATAATTTAATAATTTTCATCATCCACCCTGGCCACATTTGCCTCTGTGTCACTTGTCTGCATTTTGTCTTCTGCATGGAATATTCACTCTGTGAGTGAGCTAATGCCTATGCATGCGTGTGGATATGGGGGTGGGTAAGCACGAACCTTATGCAAGATCCTTGTGGATTTGAAGCCAATTCATGGGATAAGTGGAGAAACACTTATTTCAGGATCGCAGGAAGTACAGGTGGGATGTAAAATCCACCTGAGGAAAAAAGATGTCATCACAGGGAGATGGGGTTCCCCTCTTATTTAGAATATTCTGAAAAATGTCTAGGTTCATCCTTTGCAAACTCTTTCGGAATATTTCTCTATGACAGAAAAGGAAGGCACGCCTGCCTCTAATAGTGTTAACGCTGGGTCCCAACTTGGCTCTAAAGAAAGGACACTTTTCAACTACCGTTGCATTTCTAACACAGCTGTGAAAACTCTCCCTGTTGGCAAGGCCTCAGTCTTCTCCTTTTGCTCCAACATTCTCTCTGGTGGGAGACGTTCCGATCTTCTTCCTGTGAATTGTATGTCTCGTCTGCTGGTCTCCCATTCATTAGCCCTTCAATTCCCTCCATTCATGCAACTCCAGATCTATGCTCAGATGACTTGTGTATGTCCTATCTTCCCATTGGACAGCGAGCCCCCTACCCGGGGGGTCACCCAGGACTGCGGACCCTTTGTTCTCCCTTCACAGGCAGTGCCCAGCTCTACATGAACAGGTGATCAGTCCCCACCAGACGCACTGTCTCGGTCGTTTTGCGCAGATTTTGTCTAATGTCCCTTCCAAGATCTGCCCCTTTGTGACTTTCAGTGGATCCTTCTGCATTTTGATTTGAAGATTCTTCACTATGGAACAAAGATTATGTCAGTTCATGCAAGACACCAGCAGTCAGCATGTGCCTGTGTGAACCAGTTCCCAGCTTTGTCTCACATCCAAACTGTGCTCCTTTTCATGCTGTCTCATTTCCCTCTGCAGGTGAGAAGGTGTCATTTTACCATTTATTTGTACTTTCCAAATGCTATGCAGAAACCAACTATGATTCTGCAATTATTCTGAAGACAGTGGTGCGTTTCAAGTGTGACTAAAGTTCCTGCAGTTGCTAGCCACGAGTAGCTCATTCTAGGTTTTAAGTACAGCTTGGTGTAACCAAAACCCCATTCTGAAAGGTTTTTATTTTTTCTTCAGTTGTGAATCAAAACTCTACTCATTATGAATCAGTGTTTTAAGAACACTAATGGCATAGGGATTGGTCACCAGAAACCAGAAGAGCATGATACTAAAAACCAAATTAGAAATGTTAACTTTTTCCTTTTCCTGTGTGTATATAAAGATTGAAAACAATTGCAAGTGGTGGCGCACACCTGTAATCTCAGCACTCAGAAAGGATCGATGTTAGTTGCAGGCCAGCCTGGTCTACAAAGCGGGTCCAGGACAGCCAAGGCTACACAGAGAAACCCTGTCTCGAAAAATAAAATAAATATATAAAAAAGAAAAAAATGCATAAAATTATAGACACATCCTAATTCAATGATGTGAACTTTATTATGTTTGTTGCCTACGCTTTCTCATTTACTTCATTCACTAACGTGTTTTTTGACGAGAAAACAATAGCAATAAAACGCCAACATGATGATAAACCTAAAAACCTGGAAAGGAACGCTGTGTTACAGATTGTTACTTGGAAAGGCAGAGTGTAAAGGGCCGTTTTCACTGTCATATTTTCAAGTGAAAATAGTTTAAAATTACGAGTAGAAAGCGTCTGCTGGATTATAAAGGCATCTAGCGATGACTGGTGCTAGGGATGGGTAAATGCCGCAGCTGTCCATCAGCGAGCTCAGCCAGTGAACCCCCCTTCCTGTCATCCACTCCTCTCTCTTCTCCGCGCTTCTTTAAGAGTGCCCCAGCATCCTTTCATTCATTCGCATTTACTTTCATACAGAGTGGGTTTCATCCTTTGGGAGACCTTACAAATCCCTGAATATAGTAAGGCTTCTGCAATACCAATCCCATTGGGAACAAAATCCCACTGAGGACTCCCAAGAGCAAACGACCAAAAAAAAAAAAAAAAAAAAAGGAACGCTATGCTATTTACTCAACTTCTCTTCTGTGTGGCCAGTCAGGGAACAGGCTGTAGCATTCAGGATAAAGCCGGCCCTGGCCGGCCCTGGCAGCCCCAGAGCCTCCCCATTGTGATTCAAGATTCGGGGTGTAAACAAATGCAGCGTTAACAATCAGCAGTTTGCATTTAATGCTTTATAGCCGTGACTGGGCTGGGAAGAACACAGTAGTGTCTTCTTCGCTGGAGCTGCAGTCGGGCCTTTATTTAGTTTTTGGGCAAGCAGCACCGGCAGCTGCAGGCGCTCAATGGGCGCTTTCTAGTCGGCGTGGGCCGCGGGCGCGTTGCCGGGAGCCGAGGGTCCGTCGGGCGGCGGGGGCAGGAGGAAGCGGCCGCCGGGTCTGCATCCCGTCTCCGTGACAGGTGTTGAGGAACAAGTAGAGAAAGAAGCCCTCCCACCCGCTCCCCAGCCTGGGCCCGGGGTCTGACACTAACTGTCCTGGGTTGTTTTATTATTATTATTATTAAATTGCAGTTCTGTTTCAAGAACAGAGAGAATTGGCTGGCAGAGATGTACCCTGTGGCTTGGCCTTTCTCTGTTTGGCCAGTGATGATGAAAACGATGACAAAGACCCTGACTTTGCTTAACGACCAAGACTCGCTTAGATACAAACCAGAGGCCGCTGCTGGCAGAGTGCCTTCTAGATGCTTCATGTAGTTAAATTAGGGAACATGCTGAGGGAAGAGCTGCGAGCCATGCTTCCTGAAGACCAAAGGGGATTATCGTCTCCTGATTGGGAATTATAACTCTGTTATCAAATACCATTTACTGAGAACTTTTATGTGCCAGGCACTGAATTTGTTCTTGTTTCCTCTGCAGACAACCCCTTCAAAGTTTGGTTGTTGTTTTTCTTTTAACAAAAGGAAAAGTAGAGTGTCAGAGAGGTTAATCTGTCCAACCCTTTTACACAGCTTATAAATGCTAAAGACAGAAACCCAGTTTCAGTAGGAATATAAAATAACAGTCACTTTCTATGGGAGTCTACTTTGAAGCCACCAGGTGACTAGGGCCCCGGCAGGTAACCTGGCTGTGGGAACACAGAATAAGTTTACGATTCAGACAGGGCATTGTCTACTTTCTTCATGACAGAAAATTACATTACAATTCTGGAAAATGATGCATGTGAAAAAAACAAACAACAACAACAAAAAAAAACCAACCTCCT
The DNA here is from genome assembly GCA_028658305.1 of Pachyuromys duprasi. NCBI lineage: Eukaryota > Metazoa > Chordata > Mammalia > Rodentia > Muridae > Pachyuromys > Pachyuromys duprasi. The sequence continues at coordinate 7,230,412 of CM053750.1, forward strand.
TTCCCGGTAAATATTTCTCAGCCTGAGTCTGTTAGCTTGCACGAAAAGCTTCACCGGTAATAGGTCATGTGATCCTACTCCAAATAATAGTGCACTTACAAAGATTAGGAAAAGATTTTTACAACAGTTTGCTCTTTAAAGAAAAATAAAGAAAACAGTACAAAGAGCTCTTGCAAACTGCCTTCCTGATTCCTTATTCCTAACATCCCTAAGGTACAGTAGTCATGTATATTTGTTATAATTTAAATATTATATTGTTGTACTAACTGGAGGTAGACAACAGTTTATTCAGATTTCCTTAAGGTTTTGTTGTTGTTTGTTTTTATTTGGTGGTGGGTTGGTTTGAGATTGGGCCTCGTTCTATTGAGTAGGCTTCATTCTGTAGATGAGGCTAGCCTGGAACTCACCCTTGTAGCCTAGGTTGGCTTAGAACTCTTGGTGATGCTCTTGGCTCTGTCTCCTATGCTGGGAATGCAGCTGCGAGCTACCATCCTCCCTCTACCCACATTTCCTGTAGAATCCCATGTTACATTTATTTGTTATGTAGTGTTGGGCTCAACTGGCTCTAAGAATTAGGAAGACTTTCCAGTTTCACTAATCTTGACAGTTTTAAGGAGTCCTGGTAACTGATTCTGTTAGAGGTAAGAGGATGCCCCTACTGGGATTTGTCTGAAATTTTTCCCCCTCACGACTAGAGCAGATGTAATAGATTTGGGGGAGGAAGGCCACAGACATACAATAACAGCTTTTCACAACACATTATGGGTATGTTGATGGTCAAACATGATTTATGACTATAATTGTTGAGCATGACCTTCTGGCTGAAGTAGAGTTTGTTAGGTTTCTCTGAAGCATCATTCTGTCCTTACACTGTAGCATTCTAGTAGGGATACATATCACTCTCACAAGATTTTTACTTGTTCCAGTGATCTATTCTTCTCAAAATGATTCACTTAATACTACTTATGTTTATCAACCTCCCATCTCTACTTCTAGTCTTCAAATTACAGTCAACAACCTGTAGCCTTTAAAAGCTCAGTGTTATGGGTTCAGGAATAGTCACACACTGACCACTTGGACACCAGACTCAGACTGATGGACGTTTATTGGACACTGAACAAATCCAGGGCCACAGCTTGGATTTGGGAACCAGACTGTGATGCTGGTCTGTTTCTAAGGGAGGGTTTTTTTTTTTTCCATACGAAATGCAGTAACCAGGTGTAGAAAGTTGGGACGGGGGAAGCAACATTACATGATTTTGACTAGCTAAACAAAATCAATTTTATTCCAAGTTTATTGTATTGTATCGAGGTCGCTAGAAAAAGTACTTCAAGCTGATTGGCTGGGATTTAAGATTCTGGGAAAAGGGAACATAGCAGAATGTCTTAATTCTAGCAGAACATGCATTCATGATCTATTGTTTTATTCTAAGCAGCAAGTATTGAACTATTGAATTGTATCATGGTCTTAGGTACATAGGCCTGAGAACTTGAACTTAATTTCACCTTCTGATCAAAATGGAGACTTGGAGGCAATATGGCTTCTGATATGCTAAAGGGTACAGCAAGAGGAGCCATAGTTATGCTAAGAACTAAAGTAGGTGTCAGCAGAGGGGCTATAGAGTTTAAGCAGGTTACAACAAGAGAGAGCATATTGTCCTTTTGGAGTTGTATTGTCAAAGCTAGAATATATCACTCTATTGCTTCTAAACACATTGGGAAAGCCAGAGGCTGGCCTGTGTGTGAAGATGTGTCGGTGAAGTCTACATGGAGTGCTTGCTCTGCAAGAAACTTTGCGGTGATTTCTGAAACCCTAAGAAGGCAAATGCTGCTGCCCTCCTTCCTCTGCCATACCCCACTCCCACACTCAACCCTCTCTTCCTAATTGAAGACTACCAGCATAGGAACCACTGTACCTGGACATCCAGTTTCTCAGGATTCCTTTCTCCCTCTCTTTACCACAAAATACCATGAGGAGGAAATCACTGCAGCTGACAGGGATTTAACCTGACAGAAGTCCTGTTGCTGCTATATTCAAGGAACTCTTGGTGATATTGGCTGCTGCCTCCACCAACTCTATCCTTCAATCTTTATAGCAGGTGTACTCACTAGTCCTGAGAGTGGTTAATAATGCAAGAATGAGTAATATGTAGAGCATGTCAGCTATCTTGGTGCTCTGAATCTACCTCCACCCATGGCACAACAGGGTAGCGTCTAAGCAAACACTGAGTGTGTGTATTCTGGGTTTTGCCTCCATTCTGAGGTTGTTCACAGGTCACTGCCCTATCCTGATTTTTTTGAACCCTGCTTTTTTTGTCCTTGATAAAGGGCTTGGTTCTACGTGGTGTGTCATTTATCCTACCTGTTGGTTCAAGTGAAAGCAGTTTCTATTCCAGGCTGTCTCATAAAGTCCTGAGAAGAATCTGACACCCTCTCTTCCCTCTTCACTTACCTGGTGAGATTCCAGAGGGCAGAATCTGAACATGGAAAAGTCGCTAGTTTCCTCCCCTTCCCTCTCCCAGTCCCACACCAGCAGAACCAAGGCAAACAGACTCAACCACTCTTGACTGATGCCAGATCCCAACATTAGAGAGTATAGCATGGTCATCGACACTGGTGGAACATCAAATACTCTGAAAAGCAGATGTCATCCATTAAGCGCTGTCTGTCAGTCACCATGGACTGACTGCCTCAGACCCTTTCCGGTAGCAAATTTCAACAACGGAGGGAGGATGAAGAAAGACACGGAAACCTCCTCTCTCTCCCGTTTTCCACCAGGTGAGGAAAGACTAAAGAACAACAACACAAATCAATTAAACAGATTAAGTTGGAAATTAGGGCCCTCATATTTATCTTCCCTATTACTTTATGGCAAAGTAGTTGAAAGTCTAGAGCAGATTGCTGACAAACTGTAGTTGAGCATTCACTGGAGGCAACAATGGTGGAAAAAGACATCCAGGGACACTCAAGATGGGGCTGGCTAGAGAGCCAGTACTACAGAACATGAGGTGAGTGTGGTTCAGCAGTGTTTAGCAGCCTCACTCCCCATGTTCCCACTGCTGATTTACATGATTTCTATACACGACAGGTGCTCTGATTGCCTGACGTTTAACAGATGAAATGATGAAATGACTCCGCTGAGTAAGTAGCAGACCGACACAGAACCTAGTCATCATTCTTCCAAAATCTTAACACTCAGTTGCTATGGACCAATGACAGGCTCTGGTTCCAATTTACATCTTGCATCCAGCTCCGCGGCTTTAGAAATAGTCATGTGGGCACTGGAGATGTGGCTCAGAGGTGAAGAGCATTAGCTGTCCTTCCACAGGTCCTGATCTCGTCAATTCCCAGCAACTGTATGGTGGCTCCCAACCATCTCTGATGAGATCTGGTGACCTCTTCTGTCATACTGGCCTACACGCAAACAGAACACTGCATATATAATTAATAAATAATTTTTTTAAAAGAAACAGTCATGGGATCTCTTTGGCCTCAACTCTCTCTGCTAGAAAAGGAGGTCAGAAGAGTCCCTGCTCCAGTATTCAAGAGATTTTGAGTGAAAACATGGCTACAAAGTGAAGCTACTAGAATAGTGCGGAAGAGTGACTTAGTCCCGCCCACCTTCCTATCTCCTGCCTTCCCTCCCCCCTCACTTCCCCCACACAGAAGGGTTTACTGCTTCTTAGTTGCTCTTAGGTCTTCATTTCCTTACCTGCACTGTTGTTAGTCTCTGGTGTTGGTGATAATGGCCCTACTTTGGGAGCCTGCTCTTGCGATGCAAAGGGCTGGGGATGGCTGCTTGACCGAGGATGAGGCCTGCTTGAAACCAGGGGCCATAACTTTGGCCAACTATTCAGTCCACTCTCAGCTTCAGCATGCGCATTCACCATGGTTAGAACAGGCCCTCTGAGGGGTTTATAGGGATCCACTAAGTGATACATGTTAAGCACCAAGGGTAGTTAGTACCTCTTACACCAGTGGCTGGCTCAGTTATAGTGCTGTTTCTTGTTATCCTCCCTTCCTAACAGGTGATGTGGAGTCCGGAGTTGTGACATCAGGACAGATGTCATGTGACTCTCACATATCATCTCCACCTCTTTTCCTGACTCTGAAGCAGCCATTGATAAGGCTGAAGGGACCCCTTTCCCTTTTGTAGACACTTCCTAGTGATGATCACTCCTTTTGGTATGAATACATAGAGGAGATGAGATGTAAAGCTTTGAAAGTTCAACCTAACAAGATTTTAAAGAAAATTTGACAAAAGAAAGTAAGGTTCATGGGAGGCTGTCTCTGAGGGGGCAGCATGATAGCTCAGGAATTGGTTCATCTCTGTTCATCTCTGTTCTGGGTCCCAGCCTATTTCATTAATGTTTGGATGCCATCAAGATTACCCATTGGCTACCACTGGTTCCTGGAAGGAGCCAAATGCTTTCTCACTGCCACTCAGCAAGGCAGAAAGAACATTTTTGTCACCCTTAACAGCTAGAGAGTGCATGTTGCTTGAATCAATTAGTCTATCCAGGGAGGTGCTGGTTTTGAAGCAGGGTCTCACAATGTAACTCTAGTTGTTCTGGAACTCACTATGTAGATCATGCTGGCCTTGAACTGATGGAGATATGCCTGCCTCTGCCTTCTGAGTGCTGAGATTAAAGGCATGTACCACTTCACCTGGCTTTCTCTTGTTTTGAGACAAGGTCTCATTCTGACCTCAGACTCATGGTAATCCTTCTGCACCAAGTGTCCAAACTGGGCATTACAGTAGAGAGTCATTATTACAGGTTCTAGATATTTCTTAATCATTACCTATGAATCTATGAGCATGTTTGGTTCCTGAGTGATTAGGGTAGGAGTCCCCAGAAGTGGACTGCTCTATGCACTCAAAGACTTTGGGCACACTGATAGAGAGAAAACACACCTTCTCAGTAAGTACCCAAGCCTCCTGTTTCTATAATTAGCTCAAACTTTGCCTCTTTCTTAAACCAATGGTTCTCAACCTGTGAGTTGCAACCCCTTTGGGGAGCATCAAATGACCCTTTCACAGGGGTCACATATCAGTTATCCTATATGTCTGGCAGAAATTTACATTACAATTCATAACAGTAGCAAAATTACAGTTATGAAGTAGCAACATAGTTGGGTGTCACAAGAACATGAGATTTTAAAGAGCTGAAGCATTAGGAAGAGTGAGAACCACAGTTTTAAACAAACTATCCCCCTAGACAGTTGCCTTGGGCTCTTTTCGGAATACTCATGGCTCTTTTAATATATCATTTCCTTTAGGTGGTGATAGCTCCTGCTATGTGCCGCAAGCAAAATTTCAAGATGACTTCAACGATACAGTCCGCATCCACCAAGCATGAGTTCTGCCAGTGACATGATGAACCATTCCTTCTGTGACTGTCACGTGACAATTGTCATATGTCATTATGTATGTGTAATCCAGATGCCCAAATCAGTGGACATTAGTGTGGGATCACTCTTGATGTGACTGGCCTAATTGAATAGAGGAGATTTCAGAAGGGGTTTAAAATGTGAGAGGGATTGGGAGATACCCTCTATTTGCTTGGGCATGGGGACGTCCATAGGTAAGCAGACAACTTCTAGAATACTCGCTGCTTGGCAGCTAGCAAGGAGCATGCAATCCGGAGGAACTGAATCTATTGCAATCACATGACCTTGGAATGCCATCTCAGTTGCAGATGTGAGTGCAGCTTGCTGGGTGCTTAGCTCCAGCACTGAGATCCTAAGCACAGCACCTGCTCATGCCGTACTTCTGACCTGTAGAGCCTTGAGCTAAAAATCATGTTGAATCTTTTTTGTGTTAACTGGCCACTCCGTTACTCTACCTGTCTTCGCTAATGAATTCCATCATCTTCTCCATGGTGTGTTTCATCTATCAGCAAACACCCCTGAGAAAAGGGCTCCACGTGGAGCAGTGGTCTCTTGGTCATGTGCTAACTGAATAAGATGATAAGGGTGCAGAAGTGTTGCCTTTAGCCGTTCTGTATACACAGAGCTTCAGAGCCAATGCGCTTGAGCTGCTGTGTGTTCTTCAGGCTCCCACTGGGTGCTCAGCACAATGCCAGTGTCAAGGTCCTCCTAGAAAATGGTTTTGACTGTCCCAGGCTCCATGCTTGCCTTACCAGAACATAGAGCGTTTCGAAATGTCACCAAGATCATAATCCCAGGTATCGCGCTGTTACGCACAGGAGATGATGGAGCAAACAAAACAGCAGACAAGAAAAATTCCCAAAGTTATTGCCACGGTTTGAATGCTTACATTCCCCTACAATGCATAGGTTAAAAATCACCCCACTAAGCCAGGCGTGGTGGTGCACATCTGTAATCACAGCACTCAAGCAGGCAGAGGCAGGCAGATCTCTGTGAGTTCGAGACCAGTCTGGTCTATAGACTAAGTCCAGGACAGCCAGGGCTACACAGAGAAACCCTGTAACATGAAGGGCTCACAAAAAGAGACCAAAAACTGAGCCTTTGTCATTTTTTTTTTTTTTTGCCCTGTGAGGATACAACGATATTCCCTCTGTGGACAAGGAAAAATGGCCCTAATCAGAACCTAAATCTATTAGTATCTTTGGTTCAGATTCTCTAGTCTCAAACTTTTAGAACTGCAAGGCACAATTCTGCTTTTGTGTCACTCACAATTGTGCTTTTGTGTGCTTTTGTGTGACTATATGTCACTCCATCTATGATGGTTTTAAAAATATCAGTCCAAATGGATTAAGACTCATATTTTAAAGGAGAACTTTGTTTTGTTACATTTTATTTGTGTGTGTTTTGTGTGTGTATGTACCTGCGAGCGCATGGGTGTTCACACGATAGTATCTGAGATTTGAATGTGTAGATGACAATATTGTACTTTGCAGGCTAATTAAATGGGGACACCTCAACTAACCTCCACACTGACCATGCTGAGAATGTTACTTTTTCCTTGTGGGTCAGAAAAGAAGCATCTCAGCATCTTCCAGAAGCAAGAAAACATGTTTATATTTTCAAGATTTTCCTCTTCATATCGCCAACTTTAGTTTAAAAAGGGGGCAAAAACTTTCGACATCGATAAAGTCCAGGCACTGCAGTTCAACTAGAGGAATCCCAGGCTAAGAGCCTTGACATTTGACTATTTGGGCAGTAATGGAGCATGAAAGCCAAGTGACTGAGAATGACCCAGTGCTTAAACTCTGCTTTATAGTCCTCCCCCAATGGGGCGGGGCTTGGGTGAAGTAAGAGCAAGTATCTCCAGAGTGGATGAAGACATGAAGTAGCAACAGCTAGTGGTTTCCAGCCGGCCATCCTACTTTAACCCTGGAAAACAAAGACATTGTTAATTAATTGTGATCCCCTCCTCAAACAGATACACATTCAGAAGAAGACTTCTTACTTAGCCAAATAATGAGCATTCAGTGGTAAAACAGGCAGATAAAATCTTTTTTCGTTCTTTTTTTTTAAATAGAGCTTAAATTTTTCAGATTAAGTAGGAGAGATCAAAGGAACTTTTCTAAGGAAGCACCCTGGGGCAGGAGAGTGTTTCAGCGGTGCCATGACTAGTGAGCTCTGAAGCAAAGAACCTTTTCTAATTCACCAATAACAAAAACCCATATTTCCATCCACTATGCCAGAAGAAAAGAAAAAAAAAAATTCGTCTCCTCGCTACATGGTCCTTGTCATGAAGGTACAGATGAGAAAGAATTACAAAAAAGTTAGAAGCGAGTTGAGTCCAACAGGCAAACTATAATAGGAACAATAGTTATTAGTTAATGCCAATGGTATTCTTTATACCACTTCCTGGATGCTTTCTTATTATTTTAAGAAGTTGTGGCTTCCTTATTTATTTTAAAATATATATTCACTCTTGAACTTAATTTTATATTCTTGCTCATAATTAAAGGTGCTATGTTTTACCAGCTTTATAAAAATCTGGGTGTGCCCTTAACAGAAAATACATTTTAATGAATTGGACCAGATAAATAATATAAGAAATCACTGGCTCCAGGGGAAATCACTTGCTTTACCTTCTTAAAAAAAAGCAAAACCAAAACAACTCTATTAAATTCTCACTTAGTCTCGAATCTACTGAAAAGCCAATCAAAAGTGCTCAAAGTACTTACACCTACCAAACCTGCCAATCAGACCTCAGTGGAAAAGGCAGGCACAAGCCTTGTCTTCTAAATGGGAAGAAGTCCAGTTTGCCCAAGTCTGCTTCTGGAAAGAAATTAAAAGATGGGAAGCCTCCGATAGAAGAGCATATCATTTCTTTAGAAATGAGTTATGAATTCAGAGGCAGCTGCTTCCAAATGTCTTTATGCACCACATCAAACCAATGTTTTCCATTTACTTGGGAGTGAATGGCAGGGCTGCCAGCCATGGAAGGGGAAAAGAACTGCCAGCCCATTTTTGTTGCAACAAAACCAAAGGGCTCTTGATTTATCATACATTTGACACAGTCTTTATTGCGCTCATGGGTATGAGGCTGAGGATGGGTAGTGGAAATAAAGGTTGTAAATTTTATAAACCAAGTTCTCTAAAGTAGGCCAATTGGTCAGCTGTGAACTTGGCAGCATCCCGAGGCATGTGTGCTGGGCAGCTTGGGAACACCATGTTCTGTTTCACTTCTGAGAGCAGAGGGAAGTGGAATAAGCTCAACCCGGGACAGAGAAGCCTCGGCACAGACATGAGAAAGGGCTGTTTGACAAAGGAGAGACTGGCAGAGGAAGCCACAACCAAAGAGAAGGGCAAAGAGAAAATGTACAGCCCTTTAGAGATACTGTGGTCCTGATGTTTGCTGAAACTACATTCTGGAAGACTCAGAGTGCCTGTGTGGCTGGTGATTAAAAGTAACAATTACTTATTTAGTGTAAGAGAAATGATGGCGTTTTGTAAACGTACTTGGGAATCATGCTGACTTTACAGGCTGTGAGCTTTAAAGATGTGAGGCAAAAAAAAAAAAAAAAAAAGGAAAGTGTATTAAACAGGGAAACATGGGCTTCTTTAGTTTTTCTTTTAATAAGGACTTGCTTCTGCTTTCTCAAACCTAAATGTCCATTTTATACAGTTTCAACAAATGTCTGTTAATGAGTAAGATGATACCGTAGGTAAAGACAATAAGGCCTTTGACATATTTGAGTGGTTACTCTTCTCAAGCCATAGAAAGCAAATTCATTATCTCCTTCTTTTCCTCCCTCTCTCTCTTCCGGCTTCCCTCATTCTCTTTTATAATGGTAGGGATAGATCTCAGAGACTCACGCACACTGGGCTAAGCTACATTCCTAGTCCTAAAGTAAATATTTAAAAGTAAAAAAAAAAAAAAGTCATGACAGTGGCGACAGTTCAAGAAAAACAAGGAGCCACAGTAAACTATGCTTTAACTCGTGGAACATTTTAAGAAGCGGGATCAACTGCCTGTATCTTCAGATTTGGGTTTTTTTTTTTTTTTTAACCAGTAATTTTGAAATGCTTTACAATGAGGTTCCATCAGATGAAATCATCTATAGCTGACATTATGTAATAAAGATGTTCGTATATATTTTTCTTCAAGTATGTGACATAGCCAGCTTGAGAGAACAGAGATTAAACTGGTGAGAACTGCTTAGTTTTCCATGCATACTATTATTTCAAGGTATTAAATAGAAATCTCCCGCTTAAGGTTTTTCTGTGTTTGCACATTATTTCTCCATTAATTGACAGAGTAAGCTAGCTTAGTTGTGAAAACAAACCTGATTTCTACTCAGTTGCACCTCCTCTCCCTGTTACACCCCAAAAGACAAAAACAAAAAGCCCCCTATTTATCAGTGTACAAAGCATCCCAGATGCTGAGGCCAACACACTCAGCTGGTCTTTGTGGAGGAGTTTATAGCTTTCAGCTGAGCTCCCTAAGTGAGCTTTCTCATTCTCAGCTGCTGGCTCTCCGAGTTGCTCCCTGTAACCCCTGACCTCATCTCCATGGAGACAGAGGTGGGAATGGGTGAGGGGGGGGCGAAGGAAACTTTTTAAGGCTCTGCTTCTAAGTCTGTGCTGCTCTAACAGTACTGACGGCACACCCATAACTGATAGCTCATGGTCGGTTCTTCCAGGTTAAACGATGAAGAGATAATTGATCAGAAGAAAGACATTTGCAAAGATGGAAGAAAGCACCTGCCTTACTCGATATTGTTTAAATGGTGTTCAAAGCTGAAGCTTAGAATATAGGCAAAATGGCTGCTGACATTTAACAACAGAAAGCCGCTCCCACGATCATTCAGTTTGGTTGGCTCCTGGCTGAGAGCCATGAAAGTCAGGTGTCAGAACTTGGAGTTTCTGTAACCTGTGGGGACTAGTGTCTCCACAGACATCAAAACCTTGGGATTTTAGTTAGGAGAACCCTTACAAAAATAATTATTTTCCTCATATGTATCAGTTAAATCCACTTCCTTGCCTACCAGTCTTTGTTCCTGCTCATTCATCTAAGGCCAATAAAAATACTGATGAGACTCCAGCCATGACCACACTACTGGCTCTTCAGCTGGGGCCTGCAGTCCAGGATTGCGTAATTGCTACAACCTAAGGAAAGATGGTTTGTTCTTACATAACCACAGTCCCTTGGAAAAAGAAATCCAAAATACTATTAATCAGGAAAAACACAATAATACACAAAGGATAAGAATCGTATGATGAGCCCCTTATGCCCATCACTCAGTTTTGACCATTGTCAACTCAAGGTCACTTCTGTTTCATGCACTCTCCTCTGCTTTTCTCCCTTTATTATTTTGAAGCAAGTCTAATACATTTTTGTTCATAAATATTTTGGCTTACATTTATAAACTAGAAAGACTTATTTAGATGAAACAATACGATTACCATACTTAAGTAATTAAGAGCAGTTACCTAATGCCAATAAATACCAGCGCAATGACTGAATTATGATGGTGTTCTTCCTATTTTTGTAAATCTAGAAACTTAGAGCACAAGAGGCTTAAAACTCTGCAGACTAGCCCCTCCCCCGCCCCAGGAGCTAAGCAGGAGACTCCTGGCAAAAATCCAGTTACAGATAAAGGCAAGCAAGCTTCCAAGATCAAAAAGCTTCCAATAAAAACAATGTATTTACTATGCGGCCAATTTCATTGCAATTGTGATCTCAATTCCCAGCAAGGAAATATTGTTCACCCCATTTTACAGACAAGGAAAGGAAGGCACAGAGGTCCATGCAGCAGCCAGGGAGTGGGGAATCACTCACTCCCTTACTCTTTTCCTATCTATCTAGTGCATTTCCATGCACGTGAAAAGACATGTTTTCATGGCTAAAATCTCAAGAGATTCAAAAGGGTATACATGGGAAAATACTCATCCCTGCTGCCCATTACCCTGTTCCTGTCTCCAAAGGTGACTAGTGTTTTCAGCTTCCTGAATGCCCTTCCGTGATATTTCGTCTGCGTATCTGGGCTAGCATAAAGCTTGCCCCTCTTGTTTTCGAGTGGAAGGCACATGGATGATTTTTGCTCTGTGTTTCAAAGCCTTATTGTCCCTTTTGCAGAGATTGCTAACTCCATTCTGTCTGCACGCACATGGGCAAGTACACCCACGTTTTCAAGTTTCTACATCTTTGGATCTTAACTGCTGTGTAAATATTTAATATGGAGTTGGAACTTTTGTGCTTTCCTTGCCCGTGCTTTGAGCCCAAACATTCTTAAATCAATTCATTCAGCTATTGTCCCCTCAGGCAATGCTCCAAAATTTACTTGAAAAGCAAACACTCTGATGCTAGCAAAGTTTCATTAATAACCCAATGTTATAATCAACCAGTCTTTAGATTTTCTTTAGCTTATATATATCATTTAATAGTTACCAGTTCAAAGTGATAGCAGAAGGCAGAGATTGCTTTTGTTAAGGCTATGAACGGAGGCAGTGACACACAAATGAGAGATAAGGATGGAATGTTCTTTAAAATATTTCCTATGATAATTTCTAACCACATAGTTTGGTGACCATTATTGCCATTATCTATATTATTCAAGGCGGTGGTTCTCGACCTTCCTAACTATAATTTTGCTACTGTTATGAATCATAATGTAAATATCTGATATGTAGGATATCTGATATGCAACCCCAAGAAGGTTGCTACCCACAGATTGAGAATCACTGTTTTAAGGAGTCTTAAATTGTATTGCCCTCAGATGCCTGGCAGAAGCAAATACAAACCCTCTTTAAGCCCAGGCCACATATAGATTTGTACATGTAAAGTTTCATGGGACATCTGGAGCCCATGTATATTCTCTCTCTTTCTCTCTCTCCATTTTCCACCTGTCACGTTTTCCTTCTTTCCTTCCCTCTTCCTTCCCTCTCTTTCTTCCTTCCATCTTTCATTTCTTACCATATCAACAAAATGTAAATACAATCATATGGAAAAAAAAACAGTACACCAAAAATAAATTAAAAAGAAAAACAAAACCCAACAACTATAGATAAAGGCCCACAAATGCAGGGATTCTAGGGTTATCAATGTATGGCTGAAAAAAAAAAATAAAGTCTTTAAAAAATATAAAGAGTTGAAAAGGGAATAAAAACATAAAAGAAATAAAGAGATATTGAGATGGGATAAGACAACCTTGTGTCACCGTAATTGGTAGAAAAGATAATAGAAAGAATAAAGGAGAAACAGTATTTGTAAAAAAAATGACTGAGTTTTAAAAACAGTCAAAATAATATAGAATTTGTCAAATTGAATTGTTATCTTTATTAAAAGACAGATTCTTAGATTCAGGCATCCCAACACACTTTTGGTCACATTAAATGGAAATAGAAACCTAGAAACTTAGAGAGTAACAAAACAAACAGAGTGGGTGCTCAGAACGAAGGGAGTACAGCAAAGGTAAAACAATTTGACAACTGAGTTTTCAGCAGCCACATGGAAGCGAGACCGTGGTAGGGCATTATTTTCTTTCTTTCTCTGTAGTGGTGGACACTGGACTTAGGGCTCATGCATGTATGACAAGCACTCAATGATACCTTCAGTACCCAGGAATATGGTTTTAAAATTTATAGAGATGAAAAACAAAACAAAACAAAACAACAACCCCCCCCACTTCTCATCATAGACTTGTTTATAAAGCAAAATGTCATTTTAAAAATAAAAAAAAACAGTAGACAATTTCCTGCCTCCAAATCTTCACTAAGCAAACTTCTATGTGACAAATTTTGTGAAAAGGGAAATAGACCTCAGAAGATCTGATTTTCAAAGAAATATCTTAACAAGGAGTTAAAAAAATGCCTGGTATCTAAAAATGAACAATGAATAAAATGATATAATAAATGTCCAAGTTAGAACAATTAAACATAAAAGTTATTGATGAAAAGGGCATGTCAGGAGTGCCAGTTAACATTTAAACATGAACATTTCCCACTCTTCATAGTACAAATGTCAAATAAATTTAGACTTTTAAAAACAAATCACATGTTATAATTTCTAGGCTAAAAACTAAAACTATAAAACAAACAAAAGGAAATATGGAGAGAGGGAAACATAAATCTCTAACAAAGAAACAAGAAAAAAAATTAAAAAAGAAAAATCTGAGTCAATAGAATATGAAATGTAGAAATGATTTTGAATAAACAGTAAAGAATTTCGTACGCAGGACAAAACCCATCAATTACAAGACTATAAAACTGAACTTTGAAAAAGGCTGGGCATGGTAGTGCACACCTGTAATCCCAGTATTCAGGGAGGCAGAAGCAGTTGGATCTCTGTGAGTTCGAGGCCAAACTGGTTTACAAAGTGAGTCTAAGATAGTCAAGGCTACACAGAGAAACCCTGTCTCAGAAAAAAAAAGTGATATGCTGCTTTAGAAGAGTTACATTTGACAAAAACTTAAGTACAGAGCAAGATTAGACATCAGGATAGAAAATTAGATGATGGTAACTCATGTAAGAAACTGAACTCGAGTTGTTTTAACAGAGCATTACTAGAAATGAATTGTCACTATATCTTTGCAAAAACATTACTTCACCAGAAAAATGTCACAACTCTAATTTAAACAATGCAATGATATAGCTTCAGAATATATGGAGTAAATATGAAGAGGACATTCTGGCAGAACCAACAAGCTTATCAACACATTAGATTTGAAATTATCCAAGTGTGCATTAGAATCTTAGGGAAGAATGGTTGAAACAGAAACTGCTGGCCCTTACTCTGAGAGGTCCTGAGTGAATAGGTCCGAAGTTAGAGTTCAGAATGTATTATTACTTGTCAAGATTACTCATCCAAGAACTGCACCATATTCTAGGGAGATCTTAAATACACACAGACATACCAGACACACACACACACCGAGATGCATATAATATAGAGATATATATATATACTGACATAAATCACCATAAAATATTAACAACACCTCTCATGGCACAATAGGGAACTAAATAACTCATAGGATGTTCAGACTATTGGACATTGTATGATGACAAATAATTAGTGAAAGCTATGTGCATTAACATAGCCAAGTCCCAAAAACAGTGACAGAAGGAAAACCAAAACCTGACAAGGTATATTACATTTATATAAAATTCAAGGCAGAACAAATAAAGATGTTGTTTAGTGATACATCTAGAGATGATTTTTAAAAAATCCTAAGAAAAAGAAAACAAAATCATAGACAGCAGCAGTTCACCGAGGAGTGGGAATGGAAAGATGCAATTTTGGAAAGTGATGCTGTGCTGCTTTTGTTGGTGGAGGTAAACTTTTGGATGTTTGTTTTATTCTATAATCTGCATGCAAATGATGCCACATTTTCCATCTGTCATGACTCAAACATAAAATGTTCCCCACAGGATCATGTGTTTGAATTCTTGGTCCCTAGTGGTGGTACTATTTTGGGAGGATTTGGAACTTTTGGGATGTATGACCCAGCTGGTATATATAAGCCACTGGGAGTATAGCCTGAGGGTTATGGGCAGGCCTTATTTCTAGCCAAGTTCTCTGCATCTTGTCTCCCAGGAGTCAAGGAGCCTCTCTCATACGCTCCTACTGTGGGGAACTCTGCGATACATTTCCCACCACCACCCTAATGGACTGCCCCATTTGAAACCGTGAGCCAAAATAAACCTCTCTTTTCTTGGGTTGTTTCTGTCAGGCTTTTGATGTTTTACAGGGCAATGAGAAAATGGAAGTAACATGGTGTATTGCTCAAGAAGCTGAAAGACCATTAAAACACAAGGTATTGAATAGGACCAATCACTCCTACCCAAAGGGTCAAGAGCAGTTTCCATACAGAAATGGGATATGAACTCTTAGCAGAAATTTGATAGCTAAAGGCTGGTGAGGTAGGGAGGAAGAGAATTTAATTTGGCCAAATCAAGGAATAGGTCAGTCTGGCAAAAGACACAGAAGACAGATTTGTGTGAAAGTTAGACATGATATTGAATTCAGCAGAAACATAAGGGCAGAATTCTGAGGAGAAATGACACACGATAGGTACACTCTGATAAGAGCAGAGCCACAGAAGGTGAAGGCTGTGTCTGCAGAGACAGTGCAAATAGTGTGGCTTATCAGAAACACTCAGGCGAAAAGTCTGGTTTTGCAGCCAGACCCCTGCCCATGGAACTTTGACAGGTTTTTGTTTGTTTGTTTGTTTTAAAGACAAGATGGTGACACGGTGTGGTCCTTGGATTAAGACCGAAAGCCACTGGCTATTTTATTTTTATTAATATCATTTGTGGTGAAATATGCATGAAACTTTAAGTGTACATTCCCAGGAGCGATATAGTGAAACCCCACAGTCTCTCTCCTCTGAATGCGCCCGTTTCAACGTCTACTACCTGTAGGAATTATGAACCTGGTAGGCTCTTCCGACTCTAACTTCTGCTTTCTGAAGTACACACACAGAATTTAAATTCTTGGCTTAGACTTACTTTCTCTGCTAGATGAGGACTTAGCTCTTATGGTTGCCAGGCCTAAATGATGCCACATTTGCAGTTTCTCTACCCTCCCAACATAAACATTTCCAGCTTTTGGCTACATCAAAGTGCTGCCAGTCACAGGGTCGTGTAAATGTTGCCTTGTGCTAAGCCACAAAGCACTGTGGCTACATTTTATTTCCTGATTAACTGGACAGAGAGGATTAATTATTCTTCATTATAAACCATGTGAAATTATAAACAAAGTTTCATACATGTTTTGTCTCAAGTCACTTCAATGAAAAATAAAAGTTGATGGCTTTTCATCTTCATACAAGGACAGCGCTTTGCCATGCAAACTGCTTCTTTTGTACTCAACTGTAAGTTATACTCGACTGTAATTGAGTTCCTAGAATATCACTCTATATTACCAAATCCATCTGGAAGTTTCTATGTTCTGTTTTCCTCTTGGCATATCCATCTCCCGGGTCCAGAATGATTTGCCGAAAGAATTGCTATCTCAGGAATCCAACCCTATCCTGGGAAATCTTGTGGACCTCTTGTCATTTCTTTTCTTTTATTGAATACTATCTTCCATTTTCTCCTGTGTACCTTAGCTGAGGATTGCCAGGTCTTTCTGGATACAAGGTCCATCTGGTTTTACAGGGAATTTTAAAGGCTTCTACCATTACATTCGGTCTTGATGCATCATCTCTCCTTCAGTGGCTGGACAGATAGAGGGGTAGTCAGGGTACAAGCTTCCCTGGGACAACCCTGGAAGCAGATTTATTATTCAGAATCAAACAATTTCCTCACCTTTTCTTCCCTCTACAGAAAGTCTTTTACCTCTAAATGCCTACAGTCTAAAGCCCTTCTTCAGTGTAGATGTCTGAAGAGAGAGCCATACATAAGCTCATAAAACTATCAAGATTATAAAAGGGATTAAATCAGTTAAATTTTATAGTCAACAGATATTCACCCAGTGCCTAACGTGTGAAAAGCTCCTTCCTGCCAGCTGACTGAATGCATACTTCTTTACCAAGTCCCTTGGAATTAGAATCCATGGTTTGAGGGGGTCAGAGGGAAAGCCACATTTGGTACAAACCGAGAAGTGCTGACACACAGGTTTGTGAAACTCATTTTTCCAGGAATGTCTAGGATAACTGTGGAAATGGTTGAAAAAAAAAGAGATAAAAAGACAGTTCACAAAGTCAATTTTCTAATAGAAATGAAGACATTTTGGAGACATTTCTTACTTCAGAGGGTCTCGTGACAGGGATAACCATATCTTGTGACAGTCCTGATGGGAGTGAGGGTTGTCCCTAGGAAGCTACACACCCTTCTTGGGATATCCAAAACCTAGTTTGATGAAGCGGGCCCGCAGTGTGCAAATCTACCAGAAGGCAACTTTTGTATTATTCCAACTGTGTGCAGTGTGAGGATCTGCACAGACGCAGAGTTCTCATGGCATACCCCATGGGTCCCTGAGGCTGGAGTTAGAATTTGTAATGATGCCAAGCCGTAACTCTTTCTCTTTCTATCATGCTGACATTTGTACCAAGGGAGTTAGAGGCTTAGACAAACCAAGATGATAGCAAGCACTGAAGGCAGCAGATACAACCCTTTTTAACACCAGGATTTGCACTGAGAAAAACATTAGCTTCATGTGAGAATGTCTGCAGTATCTCCTAAGCCTCAAGTCCACTAAAAGTGCACAAGGCACAGACAATTCTGCGTGGCAAAACAGGAAGCATGCGTGAAAAAAAATGCTTCTGCTCTGTTCTGAAGAATGGTGACTGACTTGAAGAAAGTATGTTTAACTGGAGAAGGTACAAAATAAACCATTCTCACAATACATTATTTTACTCGAATGACCGCAGGACAAATTATGGTCATTCATTCTTAACTGCTAATTAGAAATTTTCTCAAAAGATGAATGGAGTGAGCCTGTTGCTTTTGCCAACAAGCAGCTAGTGGGAACTTTATAAGGAGCTTTCTAAGGGGCCTATCCATTGCCATGAGCTTGACCACATTCTGGGGGCAAAAGGCATTGTTCATGAGATTGGTGATGATGCTAATAATTGTGAGTTTTTATATCAAAATGATAATTCCATTGATGAAATGTGTCAGGCTTTGAAAGAACAGCAAACTTTGATAAACCAATATTTTTCAATGAGCCAAGCGTGAATATAGGGAAAACAAAACAAAAACAACAAAGTAGACAAAAATAATTTGAATTTGACAAAGCAATATTTTAAAAACTACTAATGAGTGAGTTTGGTGATGGTATTAAAATATACACAACTGTTTAAAAGGTCAGTACTCTACTCCAGTTTTACTTTACCTATTACTGTAGAGGTTTTTTTTTTTTTTTCATATATATTGAGCAAAACTGTGCATATGGACCGAAAGACAGAAGCATATTTGAGAATCTGGCAGTTTTCCGTCATTTGATGTTGAAGATTAAAGGCAATGTTGCTACTCTTCTCATTATTTTGTAGAGGTTTTTTTTTTTTTTTTTAATTTTGTATGTCTGTCTTTGAGGGAATGTGCACATATGAGTGAGTGTAGGTACCCAAGGAATACAGAGGGGCGTTTCGTGTTCCCTACAGCTAGACAGTCCTGAACTACCTGATACTAGTTCTAAAACTGAACTCAGGTCCTCTACAAGAGCCGTCTCTCTAGCCCCTCTTCTTCTCACTGTTTTGAAATACATTTATTTATTGAAATACATATAACATACGCAGTGGTTCTCCAATGGAGGGGAATATTGCCCACGCTCCCTTCTAGGAACTGCTGGCAATTATCTGTAGACATTACGGATGGCTGCAGTGGGTTGAAAGTATGGGGAAAGCGCTTTTGAAATTTAATGAGCAGAAGACAAGAAGTGCTGCTGCATACCCCTGCGTGCAGGGAAAAGCCCTGCACTCGAACCATCACTACTGAATACCAAGAATGCAGAGGTGATGAAACCATGGAACGCTGGGAGAAATAGAAAAGCTGTTCCTCAAAACGAGACCGTAGAATCAACTCAACAAATCCAAACATCTCCCTTTCGGGTTAAGGCTGGAGACCACTCAGAACAGTGAGTCAAGCTGCCTTCTTATTCACTATCTCATAACAAAGCAGAAGGAAATCCCAAATGTTAAGTCTAAGTAAACCTTCTAGACTCGCCATTGTTGGAGCAGCTTAGGTAGCACAGCTATGTCAAGTTGCCCTATAAGCCCGTGATTAACTATGGTTATGATGGCTGCTTACATGTGACGTCGTCTCTAGCTATTCACACTCAGTTGTTTCATATTTTAATAAAAAATTATCTTTAATTTATTTTTGAGTGTGTGTGTGCGTCAGAGGACAACGTGCGGGGGTTGGTTGTCACCTTCCATTATGTGGGTTCTGGGAACCAAATTCAAGTTATCAGTCTTGGTGGAAGGCACCTTAGTTCACACTTAGCCATCTCACAGGCCTCTCAACTCAGGTTTAAAAGTATTTTTTAGGGAGGCTAAATCGCACAGGATAAGGGACTAATTTACATACACACACAAAGCAAATTTGGATGCATCACAAAGTTGGTAGCAGAGATGAGAGCAAAACACATTCTGCTTGTGGTTTTCTGCCTCGTGTGTGAGAGCCTTTTCTGAGCACATGGTTGGAAAGCCCACCATCCATGACATTTTATCCTATCCCTCCTGAGGGGAGCTCTTGCAAGTGTTTTACAAATGTGAGCAGGTTAGTTTATTCCTGTGACATTCCCGTCCTTTCACAGCCACGGAAATTCCATTTCTAATAATTTCTCCCAGTTATTCACGTGGGTGATGCATACATTTCAAAACACTCAGCCGCAATTTGGATCTAATTAGTTGACACTTTGAGGGCTGCCAAAAGTTTTTTTTTTTTTTTTTTTTTAAATTCAGGAGTGGATTGGCTGTTTCAACAGGAAATCTTTAAAAAAAACATCTGTAGAAAAAAGCTAACTGGCAAAAACATTTATGTTTCATTTTTAGCTGTGACATAGGGGTGGCATTCCCTCAACTGGCTTTTCAAGACCTTGAGCCACAAGGAGGCTCAGCGGGATGGGCTTTCCTCATTGTCGTCTTGTCTTTCCTTTCTTTGTTGACTCAGATTTACAAAGTTCTTCAAATGGAAAATTCAATGACCTGATGGGACACTTTTTTTTTTTTTTCAATTTTAAACATTGTGTTGTACCATTGTCCAAGGTAAAAATGAAGAGTAAGTTTAGCATCTATCCTGGGAATTGCATTAAAGGAAGAAGAAAACTGACAACAGAGCAAATGTTAGTGATAATGGTGTTGAAGTGATGGAAGTGATAGCAGTGAATTCCGTGTCACTCATGGCTGGAGCCACAGTACCTCACTGGCCCACTTCACTTCATGGCTCTGCAAGGAAGGCAGAGGGAAACTTTGTTTCCTAGGTTTCAGAGGCCAGTGATTAAAACCAATTTTACCAATCTTTTAAGGTCCATACTCTAAATGAAAATATTGCATACTAACAGTTTTTAAAACTGGGATTGTAAGCCAAAGAGGGGTCACCTAGTTAAAGATGCAAGTCACAAACTATAGGAAATACAAAAGGTTTCTGAATGTACAACAGCCAATGAATGAATGAATGAATTCAAAATCAGTGTGTGGTTACACAGACATTCAACAGGTAAAGGCCAATAGCCACATTCAGAAATCAATGCTCCCTCAACCCCACCTACCCGTCTTTTACATTCTTTCTGCCCTTCTTTTTTAATGTTCCCTGAGTTTTGGAGGGGGTGACATAGATATCTCATTTACGAGTGTGCATTTAACAATCCTTCATTCTCATTCTTTGACCAGTGATGAGTCTCTGCTGTTAAGTGTGACTACTTCAAAATGCAGCAAAGTTGGAGTCAGAACAAATCTATGGGTGTAAACATAGCTAGTTAGAAGGCAAACTGATGAGAATATCATGTCTATTTAGCAAAGTAACAGCAGTAGCTTCCCTAGGACCTTCTCAGCCACAGGCTTTTAACTGGGTTCACAATTTGAGAAGTGACTTCCCTCCCTTGGAGTGGGGCTCACATCAAGCAGAAAGAGCTACATTGGTTACCCCCTTAACAGACTTGCCATCACTGCACCAGGGGCCTCACCTTCCCTGAGTAGTGGGTATTGTTGCACATGGTTCACAACTACATAACAACACCAAGAACCGCACTATGCAGCCTGCATAGTACCTGTTGGTGTAGTGAGGCTTATTCAACAGAAAAGAAACTTCCAGTCCAGTTTCAGCTTGTTTTCTCTTTTTAAAGTAGCACAATCACCATTTCATCTTTTCTAAACTTTCTGGCTAAGAGTACTCTAAAATTGGATTTAGGAATTTTTAACCTGGGAATGCAAAGAATAAGTCAGTTAGAGCACTTGCAGCATTTGGCTGGCAGTGGCTGTGTCAAGGTTTACAATGTAAAGTTTTTCAACAGACCTGTCTCAAAAGTCATTGTTGATAATGTACTACTGGCCTCAGCCAAAACTAAACAAGCATGTGGCAGGCTCCAAATTTCATCTTTCCATGATGAAGAAGGATGGTTTAGGGATAGGACCACAGAAGTAATTACCTGCTAGAAAAACATCTCCTTTGCCTTAGAAAATGTATTCAGTTTCCATGTTTCAAGGATAATTCTCTTTTAGTAGTTTCTCCACTGTTATCAAATCATCAATTATTTTTCATGTAATTTAAGATATGTTCACCACTGACATGTCAGCAGTAAGAGTAATTCAACTCTATCGTATTTTTTATTTATTTCATCTAAAATTTTAATTTAAACTTAGTTTAGGAATAAATATACTTCTCCAAATGGATGGTCTGTTTTTTGACATCTCTCTGTAAATAACACATCACCATCTATTATTTGAGGTTTACTTTTATTATATAGTAAGATCATAAGCCTAAGGTTTTCATAATTTTCCTTGTACTTTTTTTTTGGTTCACCTGTTTGTTCCTACATAGAGACACACCTAGTAATTCTTATTAATTTAATGGATATTATGAGTAAAATTTGGCAATTTTGTAAAAACCTCCTCACTGATCTTGTTAGATATAACCGTAGATTATATTGTGCAGAGAACTACAGTGATAAAACTTTTTTGAATTGTCACCCATGATGGGGTAGGGTTTTTCATCCATGAAGCTGTTTCTGAACCAATCATTCAAGTTCTCCGAAGTATGAATTTCCCATACTCCTGTGAGGAGTCCCAACAAATGCAGTGGTTCACCAAGCTGGAATTTGATGAAATAATTTTTTGGTCTGTGGAGAGCAAATACTTGTTCACATTTCCTTAGCTAAAGTCATGCAACACTTTCCCTGGGAATAGAAGACAGGAGGGACTCTAAGTTGCCACTATTAGCTCTGACATAGAACTGTACATTTAAACATCTTAATTGGGATTTCACCTGATGATCTAAGGTGATATAAAATTGTGAATTTATTGAGTGATCAAAAAAGTTTCTGTTTTGTCCAGAGGTGGAAAACTTTCCTTATTGAATGTATTTAACAAAAGTCACTGTTATTTTATCCCCCCAATCATGTTGTATAATATGTCAGTTTTATCTTTATGGGTTTAACTTAACAACAAACTGCCTTGTTCTTTTTCAATGCCCACATGGTGTTTCATATTTGAGTACTTCATGTTGTATTTAACTACTTTCCTAATGGTAGATATTTAAACTAATCTCAGTAATTTTCTACTACTATAAACTATTAATATTGATTTTATATTTGACTTTTTAAAAATACGTTACATGTAGAATTGCTTTGTTAAAAGTTGGCTGTGATGGTATATGCCTTTAATCCCAGCACTCTGTAGACAGAGTCAGGCAGATCTTTCTGAGTTCAAGGCCAGCCTGGTCTACAAAGCAACTTTCAGGACAGCCACGGCTACACAGAGAAACTCTACCTTGAAGAAAACAAAAAACAATTGCTATGTTACTTATTTTCTTTGGATCTGTGAGTTGTAGTATGTTTATTCTGTACTATATGGCTAAAATCTGCTTATAAGTAAGTATAGAGCATGTGTATCTTTCTGGGTCTGGGTTACATCACTCAGGATGATCTTTTCTAGTTCTATCCATTTGCCTGCAAATTTCATAATTTCCTTGGTTTTTAATAGCTGAGTAGTATTCCATTGTGTAAATATACCACAGTTTCTTTATCCATTCTTCGGCTAAGGGACATCTAGGTTGTTTTCAGATTCTGGCTATTACTAATAAAGCTGCTATGAACATAGTTGAGCAAGTGTCCTTGTATGATAAAGTATCTTTTGGGTATATGTCCAGGAGTGGTATAGCTGAGTCTTGTGGTAAAGCTATTCTCAAATTTCTGAGTAAGTGCCAGGGTGATTTCCAAAGTGGTTGTACAAGTTTGCACTCCCACAAGCAATGGAGGAGTGTTCCCCTTTCTCCACATCCTCACCAGCAGAAAGTGTGCCCTTTCTCCACATCCTCACCATCATGTGCTGTCACTTAAGTTTTTGATCTTAGCCATTCTGACAGGTGTAAGATGGAATCTCAGAGTCATTTGGGTTGCATTTCCCTAATAGCTAAGGACATTGAGCATTTCCTTAAGTGCTT
The DNA here is from genome assembly GCA_028658305.1 of Pachyuromys duprasi. Classification (NCBI taxonomy): domain Eukaryota; kingdom Metazoa; phylum Chordata; class Mammalia; order Rodentia; family Muridae; genus Pachyuromys; species Pachyuromys duprasi. The sequence goes on from CM053750.1 coordinate 7,253,898, forward strand.
CTCTACCATTTGAGATTCCTCTGTTGAGAATTCTCTGTTTAGCTGTACTCCATTTTTTAATTGGATTATTTTGTTTGTTGGTGTTTGAGTTCTAATATTTTGGATGTTAACCCTTTGTTGGATGTAGGATTGGTGAAGATCTTTTCCCTATCTGTAGACTGCCTTTTTGTTCTATTGACAGTGTCCTTTGCCTTAAAAGAAGTTTCAAAAGGTCCCATTTATCAGCTGTTGATCTTAGAGCCTGACCTCTTGGTGTTCTGTTCAGGAAGTTGTTTCCTTGCTGATGAGTTCAAGGCTCTTCCACACTTTCTCTTCTAATAGATTTAATGTATCTGGTTTTGTGTTGAGATCTTTGAGCCACTTGGACTTCAGTTGTGTGCAGCGTGATAAAAAAATAACAAGGAGGACCGAAGGGAGAATGCTTAAATCTCACCTAGATGGAGAAATAGAATAGACAGCAGAAGTGGTTGAAGAGAGGGAACAAAGTAGGAGAGGGATTATAGAGAGAAATGAGCATGGTGATTAGACCTCAGGAGACGGGGTGTGGTGGTGGTGTCATGATACTCTGCTATGCTTGCGGGCAGGAGTCTAGCATACCTGACCTCTGAGAAGCTTCACCGAGCATTGGATTGAAACAGATGCTGAGACTCCCATCCAAACATTGGGGGAAGTGTAGGGAGTCTTGTGGAAAAGTGGGAGGAAGGATAGAAGAACCTGGAGGAGACAGGAACTCCACAAGAAAACCAACAGAACCAACTAACCAGGACCCAGAGGGGCTGAAGCACCAACCAAGAACCATGCATGGACGGACCTCAGTCCCTACACAGATGTAGCTGATAGGCATCTCAGGCTTCAGGCATGCTCCCAAGTAAGGAGAGTGGAGGCTGTCTCCGATGTGGACTCTGTTGCCTGATTTTTGATCACTTCCCCCAGGCAAGGCTGCCTCTCCAGACCTCTGGGGAAGAGGATGCTCTCAGTCCTGCTGTGACTTGATGAGCTAGGATGGGGGGGGGTACAGGGGGCTCCTCATTTCTGAGGAATAGTTGGGGTGTGGGGTGAGGGAGAATGGGACAGGAACGAGAGGAGGGAGGGGGCTACAATCAGGATGTAGAGTGAATAAATATACAATTTAATTAAAAATTGCTATGTTAAGATATGGGTATTTCCCTTTCATTATTATTATTGTTATTATTATTTACATTGCAAGCCTAAGATGTTTGCAGTGTAAATTCTACCAAAATACATGCCAGAGTAGTTATATTTCTATACACTCACAACATCTGTGCTATCAAGACAGTATGCATGATAGTTAAATATGCATGTCTATGATGAATGAGATTGGGTATTTCCTAAGTGTTTAGAAGCCAATTTCATTTTTTAAGGGAAGTGCTTTTGAAGGTTTCAAATGCATAACTTGATTTTAGAAAATAGATTTTTAATAACTAAGTATTATGGAAGGTGCTTACCTGATTAATAATTTTTCTATTTTTTTGTTGGTGGTATTTTTTAATATGAAAAAATTGACTTTTATGTTTTAATTTTTCAATTTTTAAGGATAGTTTCTAGATTTATTTGATACTTAGAATTATTTTATGCTTCAATGTTATATAAACATTCTATCTTTTTAGTATTTTTATGAACTTTTAAAATATTTGATCCTTGGTATAAACACTTTTATATAGCATTGGTAAGGCATTAATTAGATTCCCACCTCCACCCACATCATAATTCAATTACTCTCAATTTCCTCTAGATGACTTGAAGATCATTTCAGCCATGACTTAGGCCAAGATTATGTTACATGGTTAAATTTTATACTAAACAATTATAGAAAGGTACTTTCAATAGTTCATTAATAGAAAAATGCTCATCTCAATGGGACCCAAAAAGTCTCAGAAATGTAAAATGAGATGTTTTAGGAAATAATTCTTTAGCAGGTATCTACATTTCTGTGTGGTAAATCAATCTATTGGGTTTTTACCATTTCTTCTGGAATCAGTTCTGAAGGACCACATTTGACCTAGGGCTCTCTTTTGTTTTGTTTTTACCTTTACTTTATTATTGTTTGTATTTACTTTGAAGGTCTGATTATTTCCCTTTCATTTGTCCCTTGTGAACTACTTTTGCCTACTTTAGTTTGGTCTTGGTAAGATTAGCTGGTGGTTTCCCTCTTCTGTTGAGTTTCTTCTTGGATTTACTTCTTGGTTTTTATCATAGTTTTGGTCTATAATTAATTAAGTGATACTTTTATAATTTTGCTTGGGTTTCTTTGGTAGCTCATTTCGTAAGCTTCTGAAGCAGCTCTTTGTTTCTTATTTATCACATCAAATTAATTAATTGTGTGGACATTAGGCTTTAATCACAAACAAACAAATCTACTAGGATACAACCAACTATCTTCTGCCTTGTGACTTTCACTAGATGACACCAAATAAAGCCAATGGTGAGTTGCATTCACTCATGCAGTGTAGTTCTCTTCATTGTATTTCAAAGCCTGCTGTTCACACTGCTTTCTGGAGCTCTCTGTACTTCTGTCATTCTAAATGCTGCCTTATTCAGTTTTTAATACTCCAAGAAACTCTGTTGAAGTGGCTGTCTCTGAAGTTTTCCTTTTAACAATGTAATATTAATTTTTTGTCAGTGCCTGCATGAGTTATGGATTCTATTACACTGTGCATTACCCTCATTCTTGATTTCTGATTGGATTTCTCCTTTGTTTTATTAGGTAGAAAATGTCTCTAATTTCTGAGACGTAAGACGTTGTTTTGTTTTGTTTTATTCTGTAGTTTTAAACATTAAAGTCTGGTCTATTTATGACCAGGTCATTTCAAAAAAGCATTTAGATGAAGTGAGTTTTCTGAAAACAATATCTCTAGAGAAAACTAAACTGGGTGTAAGGTATGATGTGGTGGATTTTCTGTCTAGGTTCATATCTTAGAATCCTCACTCTGCTTTTGTGGAAAGGGTGAGAGGGCAAGGGAGGTTGAAAGGTGGCAAGGCTTGTAGGGTAAGTGTTAGAGCAGGTTAGGTGCTTTGTGTAGGGGTAAGAGTGAAGCTTACTCATATTAAGAAAGTACTGGGGGCTTGTGGCACCAGGCAGAAAAGAGGGACAAGGGGCCAGTCTGTATTGTTCCACTAGAGGAGATTTTTAGAAACCCAAAAGGAAAAATCAAAAACCCAAAACCAAACCAAACCAACCAACCAAACAAACATAGATCCATGCATAGATAAAGAAATCCCTAGGGAAGAGCCAACATAGTTTAAAAAGACAAGGTTAGAAGCTTTGCTCTGTGGTGGTTGGTTGCCTGGTTTCTCTCATTCTTTCACTGTTGGTTATAAAATTGGGTCTTTTGGAGGGTTATAGCAAGTGGGCGAATATGAATGCAACTTGTATGAGATGGAAGCAGAAGCTGTCAGTGCAAAGCTATTTGCCGAGATTCGATTTTTGAGACCTCTAGGCAAAGTGTGTGACTTCTAAGGAAAAGACAGGGGAACTAAGCCCAATGCCCAGTGTTAGCAGCGGGGGCTATGAAACACAGAGTGTAGTTTTTGTTTCTCCACTAAGTATTTACAGGATCTAGGGCAGATTGCTGATACCGGTTAAAGATCTTAGTTTCTCAGGAAAAAAAAATTAAGGTGGTGATAGCACACTTTGTGACTTTTTCTGTAATCGGGAATGAGCTAAGAGTCCTAGACATAGCCAATATGCATGTGTTTTCTTCTGTTTCTCCCATTTGTTTAGCCTTGGGCAAATTACCTCCTCCTTTTAAGAACTGACTTCCTCCTGTGCAAAATTAGAATAATGAGGTTGTTATGAAGTGTGGTGATGATTAAATCAGGTAACTAAATAAAACAAAGCGCCTGATGAGCCGAGCGAATCTTCAACAACTGATGTTTGGTATCAGTGACAGGTAAATAATCAACAGTACCAGGCATGGTGGCACATGCCTTTAATCCCAGCACCCCAGGGACAAATCTCTGAGTTCAAGGCCAGCCGGGTCTTCAAAATGTATTCTAGGACAGCTAATGCTACAGAGAGAGAGAGATCCTGCCTGGAAAAACAAACAAATAAACAAAAAAACAACACAACAGCAACAAAAAACAAACAGATAAATTAAGAAATAGTCCCTGGATAATTATGGCTGGGTTTGTTTTAAGCAGTTTATTCAATTGCCCTTATCTTCATCGTCCTCATTCAACCCAATCATCAATTTCTGGGGGAAGCCGTCATACAATTTGTAATGTCAGCTGTTTCCCTAGTGGCACAACAAAAGGGTCACCTTGCGGAATTTCTCCTCCCTCTCACTTCCGGCTCAGCACTGTTACCCCGCACTCTTGGGCTCGGTTCTATCTATAGAGTACTCCTAATTATCCATGCCCCGGGTCATACAAAGCCCACACTCCTTCATGTCTCAAAGCTGAATCAAATCAGCGTTAGCTCATAGTCAAATGCAGACATGGTCACACATCTTTCCTTCTTCTGTATTCATTCCAAATTTCTTTCTCACTTGATATCACTGTCATCATCATTTCAAAAGCTTGTAAATTAGAAGATTCCTGAGATCCATAGCCATGGAGAAATTTCAACTTGTAACAAGGAGGATCCTAGGGAAGAGGCTTAATCCTCATTCACGAGGGCAAACAGGATAGACATCGGAAGCAGAAGACAAGGACACAAGGAACAGGACAGGAACCTTCCACAGGGGACCTCTGAAAGATTCTACCCACCAGGGTATCAAAAGAGATACTGAGACACACAGCCAAACTTTGGACAGAGTGCAGGGAATCATATGGAAGAAGCAGGAGATAGAAAGGCCTGGAGGGGACAGAAACTCCACAAGAAGACCAACAGAGCCAAAAAACCTGGGCCCAGGGAGTGCCTGCAGAGACCGATTCTCCAACAACCAAGGACCATGCATGGAGATAACCTAGAACCCCTGCACAGATGTAGCCCATGGCATCTCAGTGTCCAAGTGGGAACAGGAACTATCTCTGACATGAATTCAGTGGCTGGCTCTTTGATCACTTCCCCCTGGGAATTGCAGCCTTGCTAGGTCACAGAGGAAAATAATGTAGCCAGTTCTGATGAGACCTGATAGGCTAGGGTCAGCTAGAAGGGGAGGAGGACCTCCTCTATCAGTGGACTAGGAGAGGGGCATAGGAGGAGAAGAGGGAAGGAGGGTGGGATTGGGAGGCGATGAAGGAGGGGGCTACAGTTGGAATACAAAGTAAATAAATTATAATTAATAAAAAATAAATTATAAGATATAAAATACATATTTATATTTAAGTTAGAAAATATGTCATTTATTTTATTAAAGTGATTAAGTGACTTAGGACTTCCATTATTTATAGGACCATATCATCTAGCACTTAAATTTACCTTATTTTACATAATTCCTGATTGTACCACATGAAGAGGGGTGCTTGTGGGGGTTGCTTAGGAATGATCTGGCACCCGAGAGGGGGGAGGAGAATGTGAAACTCTAAGGATTTATCTATATGCTGGCACAAAGGAAATAAAGAGAATATCATGAAAAAAGGAAAATGAGGTGAGAAGAAACGCAGGAAAAGTTGATAAACAGGAAACATCAGTTGTTCTGATCAGCCAGTGGTAGATATTCTAAAGAAATAAAAACTTTCTCAGGCACCGACTGGAGAGATGCTCTTTCAGGCTTTGTGAAATTAAAAAAAAAAAAAGAAAAACGGCAAAATAACCAAAAATCGAAGTGTCCAAGTGCTGGTTAAGCGAGAGTTGGCTCTACAAAGAACAAAAACATCTGTTGGCTTCCTTGAAGGAAAAACAATCCCTTTGGGTTTTTACTGCAACAAATCCTGTTCTCAATTTTCTGGTTGGGAGTGATCCAGGAAAAAAATGACCTCTCCCATTCTGGTAATGAATTTCTATTCCCTTTTGAACTTTAAATATGTTAATTTAACCCCCAGATGGTCACCAAAAATATGTATTGTCAAACCCTCAATCTTGCTGTATGCTCTAATCCTTGCCCCTAGCCTGGTACTCCTTGCTCTGTTCCAAACAGAGAACTCACCAAGGGGAAGATGGCCTGGCCTGGTCCAGCCCTGGCCTGCCCTTCCAGTGTTTACAAGAAGTTTGCCTTTTTGTCACGATGTCCCTTCACTGAGTGGAAGTGTTCCCAACCCTTCAGCAATTTCGGAGATTGGCTAGGAATAGTCAGTGGAATGCTATCAAAGCCATATTACTTCTCATTTCTGGATTGGAAATCACCAGCATTCGGAACACATTATCTGACAATATAGTATCTCCCAAATAGGAGGTAAATCATTTATGAATTAATCCAAGTGCTTGCCTTCACAAGAACAAAAATATGGAGTAAATGAACCTTAATGTGAAGGGGCTGATGGGATCCTGGGTGTATGTGGAGGGCTGAAGGTGCAGAGATAAGTTCTTGGTCTAATGTGAGCCTGGCTCTTGCCTTATTTACTGTTAATGGTCAGAGTATATTATTTGTAAGGTAGGAAGCCAGCTCTCTAATGTAGGGCTTATTGCCATGTCTTGTGTTCTGGGACCTGCACTGAAGGAAGAAGTTTGGAACCTATAAGATATGTGTCCCTGTCTCTAAGATCATCTACACCTTGTCTCTCAAGCAACCCAAACCTTCTAGCTATGCAAGGAGATTGAAACAGCACTGTACAATTATTATATGGACATCCAAGCATCAGTAGAAGCTTTTATACAAACAGAATATGGACATCTGAGGGTGTAGTGGGACTACTTAACATAGTTATTGATCCAAGATACTGTGCGAGCATTTGCGATAAGGTACCCAGCAGTAAGTCACAGACTTCCCTCCAAGAAACAGATAGCTAAGAAGAGCACACAAGAGTACACAAAGTGCACATTGTCATAACACAATGAAGGTAGGCTGGCCACATAGATTTGGCCATTTTCTATATTTAATGATGACATTCAGGTTTCTGTCTACATATTTGTTTTTCTTTTCTCATGTTCTGATAGCATTGGAATTGACCTATACCGTCAAAATAAGAACAGGATATTACCAGAAAAAAAAAGCCATTGGCATCATCACAGATATTTTTGATTCTGATAATATGCTCTTTCAATAAACTCACTTCCAGGGCTGGAGAGATGGCTCATTAAGTTTAAGGGCACTGGTTGATCTTCCAGAGGTCTTGAGTTCAATTCCCAGCAACCACATGGTGGCTCACAACCATCTATAGTGAGATCTGGTGACTTCTCCTGGCCTGCAGGCAGAACACTGTACACATAATAAACAAACAAACAAATAAATAAATACATATTTTTTTAAAAGAAATAAACTCATTTCTAGATGCTGGCATCTTTATTTCCTCATGTTCTTTCACTTTGATCAGCCACTTTCATTGGTAGGTTCACTTTGGGTTTTAATAACTGAAGCTTTATCTTCTCCAATACATTCAACTATATTTATCAGTTGCTCATCAACTTTTATTCTTTCTGCTCTTTTCTGTACATATTCCCACTGTGCTTATAACTCAAGTTTTTCTTTTCAGCATACTAGGCCCTTAATCTTGCCCTCTTTCCTGATTGATAATCCTTAGTTGTGGCTTTTGTCCTTTTCTTATCCAAACTGGGCATGAATCCATCATTATCCATTGTCTTTCTGCTGCACCTGCCTCCAGACTCTCCAGCCTGGAACCAGCCTGGTTATTGCTAGTTTTAATTTGTTGCTTAACTGTCCACTGTTGCAGTTAGGACCCTCCAATCCTACCCCATCCTTTTGGTAAAAATCTGCCTATCTATCATCTCATTCTCCATCTAGAAGAGCTTTCTCATTCCCTTAAACTGCCTTTGCAGTCAGTACTGTCCCCTGATTCACAGGAACGATGGAAGCTACCTCCTATGATATATCTGAAACAGAAGGACTCCATTTATGGCATACTTGTCTCCTTACCACGCCCACCTCATTATCAGCTACAATGAAAGAGCTGTTTCTCTCCAGACCAGCGTTTAATCTTTCTGTGCGGCTGAAGCCACTTCCACAGGATCATATAACGTAGAGAAAATGGCGATTCCACTTGTCACCTGTGCTTTTACACCCTCCTCTCCAATGCCGTGCCTTAGATAATTATGAACCAACATCTCCCCTCGTAATTGAATCACATAAATCTTTGTGGAATCATTGTTACATAGATTTGGGGCAAGTGATAAGAAACACTTGTAACATATGTGTGCTACATGCTACATGCTTCCAGACTCCAGTTTGGATACTAGTTTGCAGAGTGACCCAAGATTTGTATCCCTTATTTAATATTTTTAAAATTCCCTGTTAGTACTTATCAAACCAGGATTCAAGAGAACCACGTCCACATTTACCTAAACATGGAACAGGGGGGTCCAATCTCAGTTTGTCAATAATCTTCTGATAGGGGAGGAGGAAGGGTATCAGAAACATTAATAAAAGTGAACTTAGGAAGATATCCAACAAAGAAGAATTTTCTTTAGGAATAGGAAGCCCTTTGCTGTGAACCAATCTATGTCAGCAACACTAAACTAAATTTACAGGTGTGCCTGATCCAGAGCCTTTCAGTGTGATTGTCAAGTCTTCCCTAGAGGGAAGGAGTGCTCTGGATAGGGAAAGCCAAGCAATTTTCATTTCTGTGAATGCAATTTTCAGTACCCTGAAGAGGAGCGCTCACAATATCAGATATACAGAGCCCAACAAGTTATCAAACGGAGCCAAACTTCTAAGCCATCCTGGGGAGAATGGTGTTAATTCTGAGCTTATAAAGCCCAACTCAACAGCTTCTGTGATGGACATATGCTTTTGAGCGGTGGACAGGCTTCGAATCTGCTTGCTCAACATTGTCTCCTGAGCTAATAGTTCCTTCTCAACCAGAAAGAACTGAAACCTTGGGGCCTGGAGTTCATGCCATGGAGTTTCCTAACTGCTCCCCATCACCCCCAAGAAATCCTCTGACACAGAGGCAGCATATCCTGATTCTCAGTCAGGAGTCAGGCAACCATTGGTGTGAGTCAAACTGTAGATAGCTCATTAAGCCTTGAGTTCCTGATGTGTAAACTGGGATAACAGAAGTATTTGCCTCAGAGCCGCTTCAAGGATTGGTTGGTTCTCATGCCTTGAACTGTATAAATAACAATTTCGACTATGATCTGTTGATAGTAGTATTTTTGTCATTTCATTCAAGACCCCAATCAGTTCCATTTTTGGAAGGATGTTTGCCACTGGGAATGGTGTTGGAGGTCATGCCTGAGTCCAAGAGGGTAAAAGGAAATCGCAGTGGCTGCCTGAATGTACTGGCATGACATTAGCAGACCTTGTTCCCTTCAGCCCAAACACAAGGAGCAGCCAGTTCTTTGTGGTAGGAAAATCTGAGGTCTTCCTGGACTGGGTTACCCACAGAGGAATGGCTCACTGGAGAACCACAGTGAGGAGAGACTGGTGGGGAACACCCAGTGGGGATTTCAATCCTAAGTGGGTAAGGATTTGTTATGAAGCATGGTAGGTCTTCATTTGCAAAAGACAGATCATGCATCAGTGTAGGCCTTTCCACCTAATAAAATAAAATTTTCAGTTTCTGTAGTAGTTTGTGGTATCTATGTGGCAGTCATGTATAAACTTAACTGAGTCTGTATTTATTTGCAAGCACATTAGCTTCTTTTGCTTTTTAATGAGTAAATATCCAATAGAAGCAATTCCAAGGATGACAGCTTTATTTTAGCTCTCTGCTCAGGGGAGACACTGATGAATATTAAGGAGAGGAAGGAAGGGTGGAGAGCTGCATCCTTCATAGTGGCAGAATCTTGTGCATGGGTTTTTGCATGTCACCAGATTCAGAAGTGGAGATTTCTAGCAGAAATCCCTCAAACCCTCCACTTATGGCCTAGTGCATTCTAGCCAGGGCTTATTTCCAAAAGTACCCACAGGTTCTTAAATCAGGGTAACCAGCTGGGCATGAAGTGCTCAAATACAAGAACTAGTGTGAAACATTTTATATTCAAACCATGACACTGTAGCAATATTGATAACTACAATATATTACTCTATCTGTAATCCTATCTCCGTCCAGAATGAATGAAAGCTATTCAGTGAGGTGTTTACATAAACCATCTTTGCATGTGGAAACTGTGAATGTTCAGGAATTTTATTTTGTCATTCTGCTATCTGTGTTTTCTGATCAGAATCTACAGCATTTTCATTTGTAATAAGACAATAATAGGATATAGTCTAGCTGGGTGGCGGTGGCCCATGCCTTTAAGCCCAGTACTCAGGAGGCAGGTGAATCTCTGAGTTTGAGGCTAGCCTGGTTTACAAAGAGAGTCCAGCACAGCCAGGGCTACACAGAGAAAAAAAAAACCAAGAAGAAGAAAGAGGAGGAGGGGGAGAAAGAGGAGGACGAGAAGAGTCGTCTGGAAAAAGAAAATGCAAGGGAAAATACTGAGATCGTCATAGTTCTTTTCAAATCTCTTTATCTCTGGTAAGAGACATCAGGAAGGAGATGGTGTCACTGAGGAGGCATAGGTTGGTCCAGGTTGCACTAGATTTAGTCTGTGTATAGATTCCCAACTCTGCTATTACTTTTCTCTCTTACAGACTGTATTTCCAGGTTATATTCTTTATAATCTGGTGTAGTAATAAATGAAATGAAGAGCGTTTCATCTCACCCTTTATTTACATCTCAGCTTTTCTTATTGGAAGGAACTTTTATCATTTGATTAGAGATGGGGAATTTTAAGTGATGTCTCTCAAAAGGAGGTTTGATATAGGATTTCCAAGAAAAAAAATTTTTAACAATTTTATTTTACCAGTACTTATTATATAAGTATTATCTGGTTCGTGACTTTTAGACGTTTTTGGGGGGTGTTTTTGGCAAACATTTGATTCTGGAAGGCTGAAGGGTCTATTTCAGGGCTTGTGAAAATATGTCTGAATCTAGTAGGAAATGGGTTGTCATGGCTTGGTACTGTGCTGGGCAGCACTCAGGCTCTGTGAGGGCTCTCAGTCTCCGTTGGAGACAACACCAGCAGCTGTGAAGTGAGCCAGAGGGCACAAGGATTCTTCTCCTTGCTCTCGCTTTGACAACAGTTTTCCTTCAGCTTCAGCACAGGTCCTCTCCAGAGCACAGCCTTGTCTCTGTCTGGGTACTTAGCCCCAGTGGACACCTGCCTCAGTGCCTCAACTCCAAAATAGCGAAGTTTTAGTTTTCATTCTCTCCTTGTCTTAGGCTACTACCATCCACCCAGTAACCAGGATCCTGAGGTCATTTTCACTCCCACCCCTTTTCTGTACCCTGTATACAATCAGAACATCCAATCCCACCAACTTTGCTGGTCGCCCCCCACCCCCACCCCACCCCAATCATATGACCTTGCTTTAGGTCCTCATCCTTCCGGAACCATACTCAACTCTCTTTTACTGGGCACCAATCTACTTTGATGCTCATTTTTCTCTTGGATCGTAGACTCTTGTTTAGAAACTGTTCAAACAAGAAAAGAAAAGAAAAGAAAAATCTTGTCAGGAAAGGCCAGTTGGTAAATGGATTCCTAATAAAATAAGATTTGGGGGCAACAGCAGTTTAAGGGCCATGAAAGAGAAGTGGGATCCGCATCACACAAATCTGAACAATTGCTGATGACTGTCTTCTTTTGGGGGGCTCCGTGGGAGAGGTATTGTTATTGTTGAATTAGGTCTTTCCTCCAAATTTTATGTACAACATGCACCACACAACAATTTTGTTACAAAACTACGTGTTTTCTATTCACAATTTAGGACAAGCTACCACTAGAAACAAATCAGTACTGACACACCAGGAGCCCAACAGTTCCAGTAGCAGGTAGCGCGCCTTTTGCAGAATTCTGCCAAACAAAGGACCTGAAGAGGCTGCAGGGAAAGCACGCAAATGAGAGCCGAGGGGTCAAGTATTTGCTGTGTCAGGAGTTAATTCAGACATGGTACTGTATGCATGTAGAAGCACATTGGTGCCTTTTCTTTCTAAGATATGAGTGCACCGGCAAAGCATTTCATTGACAATGGAGAGAAGTGAACAACAGAAAAACACCGCAGCCTTGCAGAGCCCAGTGACAGTTACCTTCACTGATCCCCGCCCCCTCCATCCCCAAGATCCCTCAATGACTAATGACTTATCCCAGAAATACCTGCCTGTGTACTTCCAACACCTGGCAGCAAAATGAAAGACCCAGAGAGATGAGGAGAGCAGAACAGACACGTGCTAAGTGGGAACTCAAAGGCCGGGAAGTGAAACACATCACCCTTCCAAACCCAGACACATGGGCAAATCCCTCAAATCACTTCTACATTAAACAACAGCAAACAGCACCATCGCCAAACCTAGACACATTTACTTCATTTACTCGAAAATACAATGTATGGTAGTTTCAAAGCTAGTTGGAAAATCACCAGAAGAAAATTCGGTGGAAAGAGCTCTTTATCTCATATATCACAAGGACTGTCACACCCTCTGTACATGCAGGCAGCCACATCATGGGAGGTAAGCAGAAGTTCCGCTGACCAAGGACACCAAAGGGCTTTTTAGAGGAACTTTGAACACTTTCTTTGGAGCCATGAGGATTCATGTGGCCCTGTAAGGCTTATGACCCCAGGTCCCAAAGGTTCTGAGGTCATGCCCTTCCTTCCCAGACACAATATCAGACACATAAAATCTGCCCTGTTACATTTTATATTTTGAAGTATGGAATCATTTTAAAAGTTCTCTGAGTAATTATTAAAATGGTTTCTGCCATGATTTGACACTAGCTTAAAAATTCAATTCAGCCTTTTTCCTTACGTTTCTCTTCTGTGGTTGGCACGTTGTTGTATTGCCTAAAGCCACCTTTTCCATCAGTCATTGTGACTAGCATCTGTACAGTAAGCCCTCCCTACCCTAGTCTCTTTGTTGCCAGTGAACAAATAGATGTCAATACTGCCCTATTACAAACTTTTCACAAGGTAGGACACTTCTGTAAAATGCAACTTGAGAAGTTCAGTTTTGCTTATGAAGAGAACAGTAGCTTCTCCAAGAGTAAGAAAATGGAGGGTTTTAGAATTAAGCACAGGATTTGAAATTTAAAAAAGTTTCCTGCTAGTAAGATGTTCGTACTGATTCCTTCTTTATTGGGTATCACAAACCCTCCCTCTGGAACACGGAAAACATCTACAATCCTCTCCAATAAGGGTCACAGCCCACCATTCTCCTGTCAAGCCTATGTAATGTCCCGTACCTTTCTGAGTTTCTCTCACATCAAACTACCTCAGTTTGGCTGGTTGGGCATTCTGGCTGCCCGCACCCAAATTCTTTCCTAGACCTCCAGGACCAGTTTCGGAACTGTGGCCGTTCTCCATGATGAAGTGATCTGTAGTGTTGCAGTGTGAGAGTGGAGAGGCTTTCCATTTATTCAAAACTAGAAAAACAAGGCGAGGAGCCATTGTGGTTTCAACATAGTTCACATTAAAAAACAAATAAACAAAACTTAAATCTCTGCAATCATTCAAATTTCCCTGTAACTTTCCTTTTACTAACTTGTCTGTAGGAATTATGCTATTAACACCCATCCTCATGAAGCCTGCTGGTGGTGTTTTGAAGTTCTGTGTCTATCCATGTTCTAGCTGAGCTTGGAATGTCCCTTTTTTTGAGGCAATGGAGCCAGGGAAAAAGCATGTCTGTAAGCTGTCTGTACATGACCTCTGAATATAGCTGCTCTATCGTTGTCAGATCAAACTGCAGAGATGCTTGGCTCCAGACCGGAATGTCACATCAACTATGGTTTAGGACTGGTAAGTGTCACTGAACACCACCCAATGCCACCTTGGGCTCTTGGTGGAATTGCCTCTACTGCTTGTGCCTGGTGTAGGTTCCTTGTTTATCTCTTTCAAACTATCCCATACTTGCCTGCATGGTGACCTCAT
>CM053750.1:7268322-7375762 GCA_028658305.1 Pachyuromys duprasi
ACACAAGAAACAGAAGTGGCCGCATTAGAAATGTGTAGATTACATCTCTTCCAAGCAAGCTTCAGATGCCCATGTGGGCACATCGACCCATTTCACTGACAGCGCCTCCGAAGAAATTGTTTGAAGCAAGGTAAAACAAATAAACTCAGTTTTGATCTTTTATTTGAAATTTGAAAGAGTTCAGGCGTCAAGAGTTGTCATAGGTCTCCTGAAGATGGCGCAGAGAGTTCTCTTTGTGAACTTACTGTGACGGATGATTACCAAAGATCCTGGAGCTATGGACTACCTTGAGAATAGGCAGGTAGGAGAAGGGAAGTGCTGAATAGCAAGACCGCCTCATATCCTTGACACACCTGCCATTTGTTTTGTGAATAACGGATTTCATTCCTGTAAATGATTTTGAAATGTGTATAGTTCCAGGGTCATTGATGATGATAAATAGGTTATCTCTGGAGATATTGCAGCTCTATCAATCTTCATTCTTCAAACCATTGCTTCCCCTTAGAGAAAGTAGATGTGGCCATTAACTGTGAGTAAGCTGTGGTTGATTTAGCAGAGGTTGGCAAAGAAATAATTTATAAAATGCACATTTCATTATATGCGGGCCACTCATTATACGTTGGTGCATTCATGTCTTTTAATAGTGTGAGTTGAGGATATAGCTCAGTGGTAGAGTGCTTGATATCCATTCAAGGAAAATCTATTTAATTTTCCAGTATTTAATACTCAATACTGGAAAAAAAAATACCCCAAGCTATAAACACTTAAGTTTGAAAGCTTTCTCAGCAAGACGAGTAGATTATAATCTGTAGATAAATTAACTGGTTGTAAAAGGCCTTCATTACCATTCCCCTTCCTGTTTTGATGAAGGGTCTCATGTAGCTCAGGCTGGCCTCAGATTTGTTATTTAGCTGAGGGTGACTATGACCTGTACCCTGCTGTCTCCAACTGCTGAGTGCTGGGATTCCAGTCATAAACTACCATATAGCTTATTCAATGCTGGGCATCAGGCTGGAGAGATGGCTCAGAGGTTAAGAGCACTGGCTGCTTTTCCAGAGGTCATGAGTTCAATTCTCAGCAACCACGTGGTAGCTCACAACCATCTATAATGGGATCTGGTGCTCCCTGCTGGCCTGCAGGCAGAACACTCTACACATAATAAATAAATATATTTTTTAAAAGACTATGATTTCAATGCTGCTCATCAAATTTGGACCTCGAGGCAAGCAGTTCCCAACTAGTTCCGTTCCCAGCATTCACAAATATCTTTTCAATTCATTAAGCGATAGTTAGAGATTAATGCGATGAAGTCCACAGAGTATGAGCTTAGCAATAGGTACCTGAGATTGCAGAGGGTTCAAGGTGGAGCGAATGGGCTGATACCACGGGATTTCAGCATTTAGACAGCTGAGGGCATAACGAGTGTGGTGGATGGTGTAACGCATCATCAAAGAAGAGCTGCAGTAGCAGGGCTGGAGGGTTTGACACAAAGAATGTGGCAGTGTGACACAGAAAAGGGGAAGGCTTCTTGCAGAAGGAGACACAAGCCTACGTCATTTAGCCACAACACAGGGAAAGCTGATGAAACCCTGGCTGGCTGGACACTGGAAATGAAGTCGTTTGGGGGAGTATTCCGACATCCAAGCACCGGTTTCCCCACATATAAAATGGGCATAATAACAGTTGCTATCTCATGTGGTCGCTCAGAGGGCTGCAGGAGGTGGCCAATTCTGTGATTACCCTATTAGCCTAATGTCTGTGTGGCACACGGGCAGTTATTATATCTCTGGTTATGTTTTCTCCAGTTTCAACAATGCCTCTCAAATGCCCCTCATTTCTAAATCCATTGTAAACAAGTACAGGTTGAAACAGAGTTAGATGTGTTAACTTTTCTTTCCCCAATTGCACCACAAAATGCCCTCTTCTGCTCCTTGTTTCCGTGAGTCTTTACAAGCAGAACTGAGAGAAGGTTCTTCTGAATCACTATTTTAACTGGAGCGTGCACTTGACTTGACAGCCACTGAGTCCGGCAGGGCCCCGCGTTTCCAGATTGATAAATTAGCAGTCTCTCAACCTTCTGTGTTTCCACCAAAACCCCTAGTCTTTGTTGTGTTCTCACCCTCCTCCCCTGATTTGAAGGCCTCTGTTGTGAGCCATATTGCAAATTTGTGGCATTTTTCCAGCATAAATCATTGTCTCTGGAGGCTAGTCACTGGCCTCAGTTGTTACACAAGAAATCCATCCTCATCACTTCTGTTCCGAAATGACAGGATGCAGAGCAGGTACGGCTTCTGTTCAGGAAGCACACAAGCTCTCCATCTCCACTCCCCTGAGAACTTTTGGTAGAGTAGGTATTTTGAGGTCTGGTAAGGAGCAGAGAAGCGATGAACTTGAAGTGAGGTAGCGGCCGCTGGATGCACTGAAGGTTGGGTTTGCGGCCTTTATGGGCCCTCCTCATCAAGCGATGGTGGTGTTTGGCAAGGTGTTATTGCCTCTGTCTACGATTCCCAGAAAACACAGGTGAATCTCTTATCCTGACCTATCCACTGCCTATCCACTATTCGGCTGCTCTTACAACACAGGGCTCAACTTGTGCTCCTTCTGCTTAGGTTGCCTCATCTCCTCAAGTCGGATGGCAGCAAACCGGTTCCAGCTGGCCTTCCTGCCTGTTTCCAAGGCTGGGCTTCTGACATTGGATTTTTGCTGGTGAGGTAGAGCATGTGAGTGTGTGTGTGTGTGTGTGTGTGTGTGTTCCAGCATGTATCTCTGTGTGTCAGGAGAGGGGAATGAAAGGCTTATCAACCAACCTTGAGAACAGTTTAGAAGGCAACTGTGGTCTGCTCCTGTGAGTGCTGAGTTTGGCTCTTGGGTTCACAGGGCAACAAATGGGCAGTGAGCTCAGCTGAACCCTCCACTCTGCTCTTTCTGCTGCACTGGCCTAGCTCCTCTGTGCCATGTCTTCCTGAGATTTAGCCACGGTGCTCAATGAAGCCAACCCAATAAAGGACTCTTAAACAACTCACCGATTCCCAGTCTAGTCTCCAGGCACTTGAACCACTAGAGACAGTGTTTAATCCTTACCCAAGCAGGAGCACTCTGAATTCCATATGCTCTCTTAATTAAGTGCCTGGACAATATCTATCTCAACAGAGTAAGCTTTTCAGAAGCTGAGAGAGAGGGAGAGACCATCAAATGTTTGTTGACAGAAAAGGGAGTGAAGGAATGCTGCCGCTTTTTAGTGTTTTGGAAACTTACATGTTCAGGCTCTGTCTGGAGCTGCAAAGTCCACATATTTTACTTTAGGATTTAAAGCGATATCGTTATTCTAAGAATAAATGAGTCAGGTTTTTTCATGTCCCCAAGTTTTCATAATAAAAATATAAAACATGTTTTCTAAAAATCACTTTGATAAAATTTTCCTATTTAGTATATATGTAAACATGAAGATCTGTAGGAGCCTCATTGAAAACAATTCAATTATCTGACCTTCAACTGCCCCGAATATCTTTAGGAAAAGGAGAAATATTTCCTATCCCTTGTGCAATTTATCTTCACAGCTATCTCTGTTCGCAGAAATGTGTTTCTTGTTCCTGCTGAGAGCAACTTAACTCTCAGTCTGCTCTAAGGTGACAGACAGAACTGCAGAGCCATACGATTGTTTTAGTTACAAAGTCAGACATATTTGAACAAGACCTGCAGGGTAGATAGGAATATCATTAGTTCCCTGATTTGGGTGCCAAATTGTGCTTAGACAACGATTTCGTGGAATAGGGACGAAATGTACACAGAAATTCTTTGTTGGTTTTGCAATCTCTGTGCAACTGAACCTATTTCAAAATAGAAGTTCAGAAAATGACCGCTTTAAAAATTGATGGAATGTATGTAACAGATGGGCGGCTTGGTCTTCATGTGGTTCTTCCCACAACTAGAGCAGGCTGGGGGACCCTCTGATTTTGATGTCTGCCTTTGGATCTCCTTTCCATACCCGGTTGCCCTGTCTGGCCTCAGTGGTAGAGGATGTACCTAGTCCTACAGCAACTTACTGTGCCACCTCGGGTTGGTACCTATGGGGGTCCTCCCCCTTCTCCAAGGAGAAAAAGAGGGGGACTGGAGAGGAAGAGGGGGTGCAGTGATCAGGATGTGAAGTGAATAAATGAATAAAAGAAAAGATGACGTAATATAACAAAAATTTGTATTTACCACCTAGATTCCAGAATGATCAGCATCCTGTCCCGTCTGCATTACATATTTAAAAACATGTAAAACACCTGGCATGGTGGTGCACACCTCTGATCCAGCACTCTGGAGGCAGAGGCAGGCAGATCTCTGTGACGCTGAGGCCAGCCTGGTCTACAGAGTAAATTCCAGGACAGCCAGAGCCAAACAGTGAGAGCCTGTCTCAAAGAAACAGAAAAGCAAAACAAAACAAAAAAATATCACCACCACCACTACCAACAAACCAAAATAAAACCAAAAACAAAAATATTTTTTAAGACTCACTAACAGTACCATTAAATCTATTGTATATAATCTCATAGGCAAGAGCAGAAGCTTGAGGTTGCTTTTTCCCCTCCAATGCTTAGTCCATGTGGACTTTTTAATTACAGAGTCTTTTTCATTGTTCATTGTTTCAAAGACTATAGCAGCTAAATATCCTTTCCTAGGTTTTTTGTTTTGTTTTGTTTTGTTTTGACCACCAGGTTTTCTCTTCTTTATAGTATTCAAGTTAGCTGCTTTTATTTTTCTACTTTTTTCCTTAATGATTTAGTAGAAGCTCTTTGTCTAATCTATTTAGAACTAGTTTGTGGCGTACAGGTAAATATTCTCATTTCAGCTTTGTAGCTTGCTTTGATTTCCTTATGATATCTTTTGATTGACAGCTCTATCATTATCCTTCCTTCTCTTCCTCTTCCTCCTCCCACTCCTTCTCTACTTGAAGACAATTTTCTTCAGGTTTAAAAGAAAAATCCCAGGGCAGACAAATTGTAAACTGCAGCAGTGCCAGAAGACAGAAAATGGAAGGTGGGGTGGGTGTGGGTTATGCTGTTTGAGTTAGACCAGCAGAGAGGTCGGTTACATGAGGGAGTAGGACTTTAGAGAAAGTAAGGAAGCCAGCAGTGTTGGGCAGAATAGAGGCAGGAAGAAGAGAAGGAAAAGCAAAGCTTGTTCCAAAGCTGCATGCTTGCCACCCTGAAAGCTACTGTGCTGGGCGCGGGAATTCTGGGATGGAAAAGCTAATTATCTCATTCAAGCAATGAGGTGATTATTCCAACAAGCAATAATGTTTCTGCTTATTTCTTTATTCCCTTCTGGCAAAGAAGTAAATTCATTCTGAATGGATGCTTTTGGGGTCGCCAACCTGTGCTTCGCGCCCAGTTTCTATCTCCTGTTCATGTCACTCCTCCTTTGAAGGGAAAAGTCTAGCTGACACTAGAGGCTTGGAGCAATGATTCGGGTGGCTTAATAGAACTAAATGGGAGTGATAGTTGTGGTAGTTAAGATTCTCCTCCACTGAGCCCATCAAGAAGACCCCAACGGTGCATCAGATATAGATACAGTTGTCCATGTTTCGGTGTTTTTTTTTTTTTTTGTACTTTTATTAAAGAACCTTTCCAATATTTCCTTCGAAAGTTTTTCTTTTAGTACTGAAGTTTTAATCTTTGTGCTGTTCGTTATATGACTGTTTTTGAGACTGGAATTTACTTTTACTTTGTCTCCTGTTCCTTTTGTTGAATAGCTTATCATTCTCCGACTTATTTTTAATGCCAAACCTTCAAATAAATTCTCTCTCTCTCTCTTTTTTTTTTTTTTTTGGTCTATTTTTGATTCTCCATTCTGCTCATTAGTTATCAGCCCATTCCTGCACAAACACCTCCCTTTCTCTCCTCTGTGACTTAAATTAGTCAGGCAATGCTGTAGGCCAAGACTTCCTTTCCTATTTCCTTCCCTTTTTTCCACAATAAATTGTTTTATGAATCTTAACTACTTAACTTTGTGTATGTACTTTGTGTTAATGTAAAATTTTATTAAACTATTGACAGGAGTTTCTTTAAAAGAGGGAATAGTGCATCTATAGATATTTTAGAGAAATGGTTGTCTGATTTCTCCTTCCTAATTATATATATATATGGCATACTTATACATTATTGAGGCCTTCTATTTTCCTTAATAATATTTTAATTTTGTCATAGCTATCTTATAAAGATGAAGTTAGGTTTACTTTGGCAAATAAGATTTTGAAATTATATTTTTATTTGTCCATAGGAACACAATAGACTTTGAACAGTGTTTTTATACTGGTAATCTTAATGAATTTTCTTATTAGAAACTCTGACTTTCATTTCTCAACCTTCACTGGAAGATAAACAAGGAATAGAAGGGCTGAGATTGAAGGTCATGTGAGTATTTTTTAAGGCAGCTAAGGGTATGCTCTAACTTACTTTTATTAAATACAAGGGAATGGATGGGAGATGTTTTCTTCTTCACCTCAAGTCAAGGCAAGCAGTCTAAACAGCCTAGTGAAATGTGTCCTCTGTAGTTTGCTGGTTTAGGTTGGTTGTTGTGATGAATGGCCATTCTTGGTTGTCAACCTGACTACATCTGGAATTAACTAAAACCCAAGTAACTTCACACTCCTATGAGGGATTTTCTTTTTTTCTTAATTAAATCATTTAAAGTAGGAAGACCCACCTTAAGTTCAGATAAATATATATTTTTCTGGTTGGAAGTGATTTGTTGTTGTTCATTGGTTCTCTGTGAATTTCACATCGTGTGCCCTAATCCCACCCATCTTCCCCTTCCCTTGTACTTGCTCCCAACCTCTTCCACAATAGAGAAAGAAAAAAAACTCATTGTGGAAGCTGTAGTGTGTCACAGTGTGCCCCACAGCATACGAACTTTTTTTCTTCCAAATGTTCATTGCAATGGCTTGGAACGGTACAATGCCTCTGGCTTCTACTACTCCATCAATACTAGAACCCCAATGGGACTCCTCTCAGATATCCTATTGTTGCCCAATGTCACAGGGATCTTGTAGTTTTGGATCTGTAGGACCATGCCTTTTATACACTCTAGCAGTTCATTGATAAGGTAGATATTAGGGTGGGCAGATTCAAAGCCCTGGATCTGGGCCTGAGAGGTATCTGAGCTGGTCAGCACACTGGCTCTTCTGCTCTCACTCTCTTGGGGCCTGCTCACCAGCACCCCTGAAACCAGGGGCAGTTCTACCCTGCTGCCCCGATGAGGTAGAGGGCCCACTTTCCAGAATGTTGCAGCTTGTGAGGGCCATGGCCTGTTCTCCTACTTTCATGACCCCTGGGGGCCACTCTCCTGCTTGTCATAGATGGTATGAGGCCAAGAAAGGGGGCAGGGTATCTCCCTAGTCCATGCAACTACCCAGCAGACAAGAGGCAGAGCCAACTCTCCAACACTCACACTCTTCAGGCTGGCTTATCTGCAACCTCCACAGGGCCAACTCTACTGTGCTGCCCAGGTGCTCTCCTGCTCTGATGACATCAGGGCCAGCTTTCCCGCCTGTCATAGGTGACAAAGGGCTAGAGGTGGGGGTACTTTTCCTTCACCCATGTGACATCATGGCAGACAAATGGCAGGGCAGCTCTCCCATGCCCTCAGTGCCAGCTCACCCACACCCCTGCCCCCCCGGGTCAGCTCTACTGTGCTTATTTTCCTGTGTACTGCAGCTGATGAGGGGCAGGAACAGGCTTCCTGCTCTCATGACCCTAGGGCCTGGTCTCCTGCCTGCTGAAGGTGGTGAGGGGGTGAGGGGAGAGAAGGATATCTCTCCCTCATCCACCCCATTACATGGGAGATGAGTGGATGGACCAGCTTTCGCATGTTCCTCTCCTCAGGCCGGCTCGCCCGCAACTCTCACAATGTGTGCGGGCTCACTCTCCCGAGTACTGCAGCTGGCTAGGGGAGGGTCAGCTTTGCTTGCTGTCATGCCTCCAGGGCCAGCTCTTGCATGATGCTGCAGGTAATTTCTATTATACGAATTATTGTACACTGCGTGTGTGAGCAGGTGAGAGGCCACGCATGCCCATGCACACACTCACAAACGTCTACCTTTGGTAGACATTAATGTCTTCTTCAAGCTTTCCGTCTTAGCTATTGGAGACAAAGTCTCTCATTGAACCTGGAGCTCACTGTCTGGTTTAGACTACCTGGCCGGCAAGTCCTAAGGATCCTCCCATCTCCATCTCTCCAGGGCTAGGATTACAGGTGTATCACCATCAGCACCCACCTTGTTGTGATGTGGATGCTGAGGCCCCAAGCTCAGGCTCTCCTGCTTGTGTAGCAAACATTTTACCGATTGTGCAATGTTTTAATCAAACAATTCCTATGAAGTATAGATACTCTCACCGATCTTGTTTATATTTTCCATGTATGAAATGTAATGGGCAGTACATCCTTAACACTGTGGAATTGTTAAGCGTTGACAATTCAGACATCTGTGGAACCATCACCACATGCAAGTTAATGAGCAGAGTATCTTTATCTGTACCCACCCATGCTTTCATTACATTAGTATAGGTCAGCTCTTCTTTTCTAACATTTTATATACATTAAACCAGACAAAATTATTTTTTTTGGAGGGGGGTGTCGGGTTGTTGGGTCTGGCTTCTGTCTCTCAGCCTAATTTTTCTGTGATTTTGAATACTTTTTCTTTGCATCAACATTCCATCCCTTTTTGTTGCCAAATAATATTCCATCATGTGCACATACCACAATCTGCTTATCCATTCCTGTGTTGATGGACATTTTGGTTTCTTTTAGATGCTTGTTATTATAAACAAAGCTGCTGAGAAGATTCTTGTATAAGTCTTTGTGTGGACATATGCTTTTGTTTCTCTTGCATGAACACATAGGAGAGGGATGATGGCAGAGTGAGGCTGGCAGGTTTGTTTAACTTTTAAAGAACTGACAAATTATTTTCCAAAGTAGTGCACTACTCTAAACATTTAAGATATCATAAACACCCACTTGGGGAAGGTAAATGACATGAATGGGGAAATATGCCGGATTAAATACTGTGAATAGTATAAGATAAAATTGCTAGAGAAGAATTCTGTCTAGTCAGCCATGTCTTTAGTCAAACCCTGGGAATAGAATCCTTCTGTGTCTGCTTTGGTAAATGACAGACTTCAGCTATTCAACAGCGTGAGGACACATGCCAATTCACCCACCAAATAGCAGCTGTCCTTGGAGGGCTGCTGATGAACCAGCAGGCCTGTGATATCACTGCAGCCTAAGCATGGTGGCCTGCTGCCAGGAACAGAACCATCTCATTCATTTTAATGCTTCTGGCAAAGCTCACAGCTCATGTCATCCCTCTCCTGATGAATCTTCCGACTCGAGTTATCCCTTCGGGAAATCAACTTTAGATTAGCTGCCAGTGGCATGTGTGAGGAGTGTGAGAATGTATGTGTGTACATGCATGCACGCACACCCTTGACATACGGTTATCATATATAAACTCAGCATCTTCTCTTGTTCCAGTAAGAATGAAGGCCATAGCCTACATCTATGTTATTTCTCAGTTTGAGAAACCTGTGGACTCTATTCAGCAAGCTTCCAAGAAAAGGAGGTCGGTGTGAGGTGTGAGAACAAGGTGATGAACCCTGGCTTGAAGCCACAGGAAGACATTCAGAGGTCATGATGTGGCCATGGAGGTAGGGACAAGGCATTGTGAGGCGTAGGGTGTGCTGGGTGTAAGCTTGTGTAGAAGACGCTGTCAGGAGTACATCATCTTGGGAACTTGCTGCTGCCGCCACTGCTGTGTGGAGCCAAAAAGAAATTCCCCTTGAAAGAGAGCCCCCTGACTTACTGCTGATCCACGACCGTGGTTCATACAGCATGAAGGAGCATCTAGAGGCTCCATGAAGATTCGAGTCAGTTGTCTGTAAAAGAGAATTTAATTTAGCACAGGATTAGGATTTATTCACTTACTTAGATTTTGACCAGGACTTTTGTGTTTTGATTTGTTCTAGGGTCTGATTTTTCATTAAGCCTTGATTTCCAAGGCTCCCCTAGTTTTTGAGGCTGCTGCCCCTGGCTTCTTCGGATTTCCGCTACTTCTGGCTGAGCTGCTTATCCTTGTTCTGACCTCTACTTCTGTTTTCATAGTGAGAGAAACTGGTGTTGCTTTCACTTTCTCTACTGAGGGTCTGAAGCTAGCACCTGGACGAGACCATGGCCAGTCTCCCAACATGGACGGCTTCCTCCAGAACAACAATTACCTGTGTCCAATTCTTCTGTCTTTTCTTTTTCGAGTCTACGTTTTGCTGTCTTCAAGGGTAACCTCCAAATCCACTCATCGAAACCCTCTGTCTGTTTCTCTGGCACCATCTGAAGGCTGTAGGGCCTCAGGCAGCATTGTTGGGGTAACGTGTGCACACCTGACGTGGTCCACTGGAGAAGTACAGCTCTGAACTTAGTTGCTGAAGATAGATTGATTTCTTTTAAGTTAAAAACACTGACTTCACTTACTTGTGATTTGGGGCTAGTCACCGTGACCCTCTATAAGGTGAAGTAAAGTGTTTGTTGTGCAAACCTGAGGTCCTGAGGACCAGGGTTTGCATTTCTAGCAGAGTTTTACGTCTCTGTGTAAAAAGCCAGGTGTGTGTCCTGGTTAGGTTTTGTTGTTTGTTTGTTCTTCTTTTTTTTTTTTTTTTTTTTTTTTTTTGTCAACTTGACACAAGCAAGACGTACCAGGGAAGAGGAACTTCATTGAGAAAAATGTCTCCATCAGATTGCCTGTAGGAAACTCTGCAAGGCATTTTCTATTTTTTTAAATTTATGTTTTTATTTATTACAGTTTATTTATTTTGTAGCCCTCTCTCGTCCCTTCCCAATCCTGCCCTCCCTCCCTCTTCTCCTCCCATGCCCCTTCTCCAGTCCACTAATACGGGAGGTCTTCCTCCCCTTCCATCTGACCCTAGCCTATCAGGTCTCATCAGGACTGGTTGCATTGGCTTCCTCTGTGGCATGGTAAGGCTGCCTTTCTCCTGCCCCCCTACTCAGGGGGAGGTGATCAAAGACCCAGCCACTGAGTTCATGTCTGTCTGAGGCAGCCACTGTTCCCCTTACTAGGAAACCCACTTGGAGACTGAGCTGCATCTGTGCAGGGGTTCTAGGTTATCTCCATGAATGGTTCTTGGTTGGAGTATCGGTCTCAGAAAAAACCCTGGGCCCAGACTTTTTGGTTCTGTTGCTCTCTTTGCGGAGCTCCTGTCTGCTCCAGGTATTTCTATTTCCCCCTACTTTCATAAGATTCCTTGCACTCTGCCCAAAATTTGGCTATGAGTCTCAGCATCTGCTTTAATACCCTGCTGGGTAGAGTCTTTCAGAGGCCCTCTGTGGTAGGTTCCTGTCCTGTTCCCTGTTTTCTCCCTCTTCTGATGTCTATATTGTTTGGCAAGGCATTTTCTTAATTAATGATTGATGTGGGAGGGCTAAGCCTACTGTGGAAGGTACCAACCTTTGGCAGACGGTCCTGGATTATGTATAAGAGAACAGGTTTAGGAAGCCATTGAGAACAGTAAGCAGCACTCCTCCACAGCTTCTGTTTCAGTTCCTGCCTCCAGGTTCCTGCCTTGAATTACTGCCCTGACTCCTCTAAGTGATGAATTGTGCCATGGGAATTGTAAGATGAATAAACCATTTTGTTCCTGAATTGCATTGGTCTTTTTCAGGGCACCAGAAAGCAAACTAAGACAGTGTAGTTGTGCACATCTACAATCGCAGCTCTCGGCGTGTGGATGTTGGAGGGTCTTTTGGGCTCACTGACCTGTCAGCTAGTGGAAGCAGCGTGCTCCAGGTTTAGTGAGAGACCCTGTTTTAAAAAAAATGTGGAGAACAACAGAGAATGATTTCTGGCATCAGCTTTTGGCTTCTATATGTACATGCACAGGCAAGGTTTACCCACACATGTATATTGCATACAACACACACATGTAATAATATCTGCTGCTTAGAACAGTTTACAAATAACAGGACTGTCTGTCAATGTTTACTGTGAGTCATAATGTTCGTTCAAAGTATATGTCTAGCCTTGCACCTAGTATGTAGATCAGGCTGGCCTCCAACTCACGAACTTCCTGACTCATGATCCTAAATGATGGGGTTATAAATATGTACCATCTTTTATAGTTTCTGAAAATTAACGCTTAACTCTTTGAACCCCAGTTTCCTCCTCTATATGATCCTGAGGGTGATACAGAAGTCTTGTGAAGATTTAATGCAATGATGTGTATGAAAATTCTTGGTGCTTCCTTGACTTTCAGGGAGCTGAAGCAAATTCAAAGATGAATATAATTGGAGAATGAACAACAAAATTTACTTGGATCCCCCATTCTGACCCAAGCAGTAAGTTGAATTCCTTGTGCTTTTTTTTTAAAATCGATCTCTAGATCTATAATAGAGTAAAAGCAATCAAGAGACAGGCTACCTCATACATCATTCTGAAGAATTAGAAATTATTAGCTAGGCACATGTCATTGACTTTCATTTTAGATTCATAATAACTATGAAAGAGAATGCTAGATGTGGTCAGAGAAAAGGCTCAGGGATTCGGTGGCTCCAACACTCAACTTTTTCTCATGACATGGTGTCTGTTTTTCCAGTTGGAATAGATTCTTATCTCTTTACCTAACTCCATACCTGCAGTTCTGCTCCTATATCAGTGTAATAAAGGAGCTGCTGAGCACCAACAACTTCTGTGTCCTTGTTTCTATCTACCCCGGTTCCTCTGCATTCATCTCTTGGTTTGTTTCACCATAAAATATATGTCCTCTGGCCCTTGACCACCTTCCATGCCCCCATTCCTGCCGTAGCCCGAATCCTTCTGTAGGTAGCGTCTGTACCCCTGGCCCCACATTGCGACTTCCTGACCTGGCTCCAGCTGACCTCTGGCAGCTTTCTTTCTTGTGCTCTAATCTGTCAGAAGATGAAGGTCTCATTCTGAGAATCAGTTATTTATCTGCTCCTGTTAAAACCATTCCTTCCCTTATTGCTATACGCCTTCCCGTTTAGTTTCTTTCTCCTTCCTGCAGTCTTCATGGACAATTTAATCTCGGCCAACACTGCCAAGGTGAGTTTGCCAGGATTCTGTTTCTTGCCTTCATGGTATTCTCAACTTAGTCACATCCCTTGAGCACTACCTTTTACCTAGATGTATAATTTTCAAAGCTTAACGCAAAAATGAAAATGCAAGGTCCATTGTTCAGTGATTGTTAAGGAAGTCAAAATGGCTACATGAAATCAAGGGTAGTGCCTTTTATGATTCAAGTTGCATGTTCATGTAGCCAGGCTAATATGCAACTCCAGACCTTCTGGAAGAGAGTCTTAAATATCTATATTCTACCCCAGACCCCTTCCTGAGTTCAGGTCAATACAGTTCTTCTCCTTGAATGACCACCAAGCTTTCTTGCTCTAGAAGGATGTTTAAATCTGGGTCCTATCACTAGCCATGTGACTAGTTGGGCAAGACAGTCAGTCTTGCCAACCTTCAGTATCTAGATGTAAAAATTTGAAGGGCTCAAGAAAAGTTTGTGTACGCATTAAGCTAGAGAGTTTAATTATAGGTGCTCATAATTGTGTCCAACAAGTGTCCACATTCATAAAATGTAAAAGCATCTTACAACAGGGAGCAAACTTGCTATAACACCAAGGTTTGCTGTGGATTCATTTGTTTGAAAGTGGTGCTAGTAGGACCAGCTAGGAACCCTTGCAAGGAGCTTGGGACTAATATTTCCGTTAAGAGTCATTTACAAAATCTGTGCAAAGTTGTACTGCAGTGAAAGAACAAAGGTCTGTGAGGCAGTGAGCTCACCAGGAAGATCCCGCTGGTTCATTCTAGCACCTTGATATCAAGGGTTTGAGCTGATGGCTGGGTTTCGATCTCATTGTTGTGTGACCTTCCTAGAGAATATGTAAAGAAGTGACTCTGCCAAAGGGGAGTAGATTAAATCACTGGATTTAGTGGGGTTACTTAGGGGGGCACAGGTGACTCAAAGGCGGCTACCACGCAGAGTATTTGGAGGCAACCTATATGCTGTACAACCAGAGAATGCTTGGTGGCTACAGTCCTGAAGAAACCAGCGGTCCTCATTATCTGTGCTGCTCACTCCACAGCAAGCCCAGTTTTGTGAAGGCCTGGAGGGCATGATCGTAGCCATTCTAATTCAAGATTGCTGTTGGTCATGTCTAATCCAGAGGAAAAGACTGAAAAGATTATATAGCAGAAACAAAAAGTAAACACCAGGCTTAGGCTACAAATGTCTATAAGGGAGGTTATTTTTTTGGCTATGATGATGGGTATACTTTCAACATTCTGCTGGACATTGCAACCAGGTTGTTTTGTAGAACTCTGAAAGTTAACATGCACTTCTCAGAATCTGACAGTGCTTTCCCTTCTTAAGCCTGTCTCTTCAGTTTCCTGTGTGACGTAGTGCTATTGCTGACTATGAAGTCAGGGAAGCTAAAGTAAGAAAATATGGAAAATATGGTGCCTGTTCTTGCTCTCTCCCCACTTTACCCATGCCCAGAAGGCACATGCTGGTGAAAGCACCAGAAACCAGAGCTGGTGATGGGCAGAGCTGCCTGTACAAAAGAGCAAATGTCTCTTCTCCAGAGTAGGCATTGTAAATAAAAATGAGAAAAATCATAGGTAAAGAAAAATGTTATTGTAAGATTGACCTCGTTTATAAAGGGATTTATAAATAAGCCCAAACCCTAGGAGTTATTTCTCTACCATTTCGTTATTACTCCACAGATAGAATTACCACTCAGACTGTTGAAACTGACCATAAATCAATAAGAAAAACCATAGACAAATGGAAAAAATGGGCAAAAGGTGTGACAGATAACACTGACATTTAATAAAGACATGTGATGAAAAAAATTCAGTGAAAAAATAACTTGCTATTCTTGTAAAAAAGAAAAACCAAGTTGTTAATTTTGAAAAAAGTGAAGTATAATTTTTTCATACTGATAGGTATTTATATTTAACCATGTAGAAACAGTTGTGGAGAAATCATCTGTGTGGAGATGATTTTTGAGGGTGCTCCCTCAGAGGCATGGAGGAGCTTGTGTGTGCCTTTGTGTGTGGGTGTGTGAAATTGAAAAGGTGCATGGCATATTTACTCTATGTAATTTTCTGATTGCAAACTTTTATAAAAAGGGATGATTGGCCTTTTAAAATTATTTAACCCCAAACTATAGAATTTTAACTCAAAAAAGGTGATTGAAATATTTTTAGTTTCTTATTCCTGTAACAACATGAACATATTTCTATAAACTAAGGCAGAGTTATTCAAAGTAACACTTTTAAGCTATCTGTATTCAGTTGTTTGGGGTGTCTGGAATCAGTCTCTCAGGCCCCCTCTGGGTGGGTTTAATTCACTAGATGGGAGGGTGGTCCCATGATCATAGCTGAGAACAATGAGAATTAGTTTTATTTGGGTTTCATACCCTCTTGGCTGGTTTTAAATTCCTGGCTCTCTTTAAGGAAGATGGAGCCTAAGGGCAGGTTAATATTTGGAGGTGTTTGGAAGGTAAGAACAGAAGACTGTAATTTAGTAGCTAAATTTTCGAAATGATGCCCAACACCTGTGCTTGTGGCTGCAGGTGCTGCCTTATCCTGCCTGAAGCAGACACTGGTATGCAAACTCACACCTGCTAGATTTGTGCCAAGCACAGCTGTCAACGGTGGGTCCTCCGTCTGCCTCCTATTTCAAGGGTTTGGACTTATAACTATTGTTTGTGTTTTTGTTTGTATTCTCCAAGAAGATCTACCTCCTCTAGCTGCCATGTGTAGAGGAAACAGCCTTCTGTGCTTAGGTATTAGCATTTCTATATTATAGTTATTCATTTACTTTCTTTGAAGACAGTGAAAACTCAAGGGCAGAGCATGGCTCTGTAGTTCCCATATCAGCAAAATCCCTACTGAGAGCTGTGAAGTGTTCTGCTATTCATATTTTTTCCCCCTGACATGAGCTCTTTTCTTTTTAGTAACCCATCAAGAAATGACCATCAACTTGAGCTTTATGTGGGTCTTCTAGTAAGGAGAGCAGGGGCTGTCTCCCACATAGACTCTTTTGCCTGCTTTTTGATCACTTGCCCCTCATGAGGCTGCCTCATTAGACCAGCAGGCGAAGAGGATAAGATCAGTCCTGATTCGACTTGATGAGCTGGGGTGGGTTGGTAGGGGACAGGGAATGGGGTAAGAGGAAGAGGGTAGGACCAGGAGGAGAGGAGGAAGGGCCTACAGTGGGGATGTAAAGTGAATAAATAAATAAATAAATAAATAAATAAATAAATAAATAAATAAATGGAAAAAAAATTCAATGGAGCCAGTTAGGACATTAAAAATGACTATGAAATAAAATTTCTCTTCAAATTTTTCTCTTGCTTTTTACTGTTTCATATAAAGCAACCTTTCTTTTCTTTTCTCATTGCATTGTAGTTTGGATACATACAGTGAGAATGATTTATTAATGGTATTTCTTAAATGAAGTCACAGGATATTCTGGACTATATTAATTTTTATTTTTTCTGAAATGTTTCATTTCTAATTCTTTGTATAGTAGCTACATATCTATATCATAATACCACACTTTATTGCGTTTAATTAAATATTTGCTCAGGTGTCTGACTTCATCCATAGGATGTCAGTGTCTTTGAAACAAACAGTAGACGCCTACCTGGCACCCAGGTGTTTGAGGACTATTTGGTGAGTTAATGCCTCATGAGTTTACGTGGTTTAGAAAGTTTTCAAAGAATTTTAATTTCTATGTTAATTTCTCATATGACTGCACCTTCTTTTTACACACACACACACACACACACACACAGACCTCAAAATGTAAAGCATATTTAGGAGGATGTCCCTCAAGTAATTTTTCTACAAACACAGATTTTCTGAATAAAAAAAATTCTGAAAATAACAAATGAGGTCGCTCCAGTAGGACTGCATTTAATATGTATTAACTTATTTGATGTGATACTTTTACATGATATAGTCACTTAATTGTGTGTCTAGGAAGGAAGCAGTTTAGGTGAGATGGAGTTCAGCTTTTTCACTTGGTTTCTGGTTTAAACACCTTCACGTTTTTTCATGATGGCAAGTGAAGAAAATGCTCAGGTTCACACGCCTGCCTCTTAGGTGTCTCACATCCAGTGTAGTTTCTGTCCTTTCCTTTAACATTTGGAGACTGAAAGGACAGGGAGAAAATCAATTGTCCAAATATTGACCCACTTTACAAAGTTGGAGCCACCTGACGCTTAGCTGCCAGAAAGCTGATAATCCACCTTTCACCATCTGCAATTGCTACATTGTCCTGAGCTGAAGGCTAGTGATTACGTCCCTTGCAGTGCTCATTACACACACACACTCACACAGCAGTTCAGGGTCACCTCTGAGGCTATGTGTCCCGTGATGGTGGCTGACTCTGATCTCAGTTCGTGCCTTGATTACGGGTTTGGAAACACCAGGCACACTAAGGGCAACACATCGCGTTATCTGTATGTATGGCTTAAAGATGACTAACGGCCTTCAGTGATTCCAGTCTGCGTGTTCACAGTCCCTCCCTCTCTCCAGCTTCAGCGCTAATCTGTTCTTTATGCCAACAAATGCCGGATAACCTGTCTGACTGAAAGCTCCCTTCTGTTGGGAAGATAACTATTCCCACTCTGAGGTGTCTTTGGGTTAGCTAGGACTCAGCCCCACTGTCTAACATTTGCTGTGACTGAATCATTTGATTATCCTTTTGCGGTAGGAATTCTTTTTTTCTTTTTCTTTCTTTCTTTCTTTCTTTCTTTCTTTCTTTCTTTCTTTCTTTCTTTCCTTCCTTCTTTTCTTTTTTCTTTTGCCAATTGAATACTACATTTACATCAAAGCCTTTAACAACGTTAAAGTAGATTTTATGGTAGGTGCGCACTTTTAATCTCAGTGCTTGGGGAGGGTAAAGCAGGAGGATGGTGAGTTCAAAGCCAGCCTTTGAGGACCTAGTGAGACTTTGACCTTCTCCCTTCTCCAAAGAAAAGAAAATACAAAATATATTCCAGACTGCTTAAAAGAGAAAGCCCGTCAGGACCTCAGTGAATTCTAGTTGCCAGGATTCATCTTAGCAACTCTTCCACTCTGTTCAGTCTAGGATCTTCCACACATGCCAAAATAATCCATTGCAATTCAGACAGAGGCTTGGTGTGCTCATGGCAAGTCTGCCTGTAACGGTGACTAACCATTACAGAAGTGTCCAAGAGAAAGAGGCCCATGTGGGAGGTGCTGTTCATAAATTTGGACAAGCAGTGTGAGAAATGTCAACCGGATGACCCCTGAGTCCTCCTGGGGCCACCTGGGTGCTTAGGGTGTCCATCCAGGGCTCCAGGACATACTCAGGTACTTAGGAGTTACCGGGGCCACATTTTTCCACACATGTGATTTCAACTCCCGGTTAGCAGTCCTGACTAGTACTAGGCAGTGATTCCCTAACATCCTCACACGTGAGAATCACAGAAAGCGCTCGTAAAATGCAGGTTCAGAAGCTTCAATCCCAGGTATTCACAGTCCTGCAGCACCGGCCCCTTTAAATGAGCGTCCAAGGTGAGACACTCCTGGGCGCAGAGGGAACACACGGGGAAACACTGATGGGTGTTAACCAGATCGCAGCCATAGATAACTAATTGCAGAGTGGCTATCTGATCAACTCAGGCTATCGGAAGGCAGTGCTCCCATGGCCGACTGCAACAGTTTTACTAGAGGAGTCATGAAAAGGCTATCCTCTTGGAAGTGAATTATTATTAGTCTAGTACTGATGCTAGTGTACAGGTGTGTGAAAACAAGAAGGGAAAGGTATATATTGCCACTGACAAAAGTCTTGTCTTTGTCAAAAACCTTAGGGCAGACCAGAAGGTCTTTATCTTACTGTGTGTGTTTTCTCCACCACATGACTGCTGTTAGAAACACAAAGGTAGACGGGTTGGGAATCTCCTCTAATACAGACGCTGCTGCCCACAGATAACTACCGTTAAGTTTATCTGGCAATACCCGGACCTTTCTAAGACACAATCAGGCAAAGCCAGTTTCCTTCAGGGATTCCCAGCTGCTATTAGAGCCTAGAGTCCTGAGCATGGCTGAGAGAGGCCACCTTCTGACCCTTCACCTTCTGCCCCTTGTTCATATTTTCCCTCATTTAGTTCTAGGTCAAAGTCAGCAAAATGGAAATAAATTTAGCCAGAAAACCGATTTTCTAAAGACACTTAAAGTGCTTATTTTGTTTTTTGTTTGTTTGCAACAATATAGTTAATAACAATTGAGTGAGATTTTAAGCACTTTCTTCAGAGTTTCAGTTGACTGGTTTGACCTTTGTTGTGTTCATAGTGACATTTGAAGACTTGAAGTTTAGCTTTAAGATTCTGCTTAATCCATTCATTAATTACCAACATGGTACAGAGTGAGGGACAGGCACCCTGTTTATGCAGGTGTAAAGGGTCTGTTGCCAGCCTCGGGGCTTTCAGGGAAAGGACATTAAGGTTGGAACAGTGGGAAGTCATAGCTAGGTCTAAGGAAATAATAGTTCACATTCTTTCATATGGAAGCTGGAGCTGTAGAAAGTCTTGCTCGTAGTGTTTTAGACATTTGTTGTAATTCAGTCGGGAACTGCAAAGCTGGTATTTTTAGCTTTCCTCTCAGGAAGCAGGTTCTGGCTCATTAGGACCCTTCTCTATTATCATAGGGCAGGCTCAGGTGTGATTGCTAAAAGAATGATAAATGTCATCAACACTGTAGCAACTGGGAGAAATATTGGAAAGAAAAGGTAGAACAGTTTTAAAGTAGACACAGACACAGCTTCCCTTCCCTCTCCAGTCAGTTTAATGCTACCAGTCATTTAATTCAGTTATTGGTGGCCAGGCGAGGGACACTTCAGGAGTATGTTTGTCAAGGATCTCCAGAGAGAGTAAGTACAGGTAGAGGATTCACCAGGAGAATCAGCTCAGGTTATCATGGAAACTGAGAAGTTCTGTAACAGTCCATGTGGAAGCTGGAGATTCTGAATGCCAGAAGTGTGGCTCAGTCCAAGCAAAGACCTGAGAGTCTGGAGGGCCAAGGAGACAAGTCCAGGAGTCCAAAGGCTGTGCAGTACTCGAGAGCTGGCGGTTAACTGCAGAGGAGGGAGCTCCCTCTCTAAGGCAGAGTAAGAATCATTCTTCTTTTCTGCTTTATGGGGCCTCAAGGCAATTGAGGGCAGAGCTTTCCATTCAGTCCATTCAGATTTACATCTGTTCTCCTCTGGAAACACCTTTGTAGCTACACCTCAAAGCACCGGATTACCAGTTGTCTGCATAGCCCTTGACCACATGAAACCCAAACTGAGAGTCACAGGTATTTTGAGTTTATCAGGGCCTTTTAGTCTAAGGCAGTGGCTCTCAGCCTTCCTAATGCTACGACCCTTTAATACAGTTCCTCATGTTGTGATGACCCCAACCATAAATTATTTTCATTGCTACTTCATAACTGCATAACTTCATAACTGCAATTTTGCTACTGTTATAAACCATAACATAAATACCTGATATTCAGGATACCTGATATGTGGCCCCTATGAAAGGGTCATTTGACTCCAAAGGGGTGGCAATCCACAGATTGAGAACCACTGGTTTAAGGCAACATGAGTCCTCTTCTGCAACAGTGCCATGACTGTTGTGGGCACAGCCAATCACTATCTGATTGTATTTGATGCCTGTTTCATAGACCTCAAATAGGACTTGGTGGGTCACACACACAAAGAAATCATAAAAGTGAGAAAGGGGACATGTTGAGAGAAGGGGTCCAGCAGGGGACCGAGGGGGATTAGAGGGAAGTGAGGAATGAAGTAACTAAGATTCAATATACAAATGCACGTGTAATTTTAAAAATGGTGCAAATATATACTTAAAAGCTGTTGGAGCCATTTGTTTTTTGCTATACAACTCAAAGACAGTTCGTTAAAGTTAAGTTTTTGGATAAACTGAAAATTGGCAGTGAATCAGTTAAATGGATAATGCTGGGAAGCACATTTTGGAGTTGCACAAGTCTTTCTTTGTTGCGGCTTTCTGTTTCTGAGCCTGCGGATCTCTGTGCATGAAATGTGTTATCATCCACTTCCTGGACCCTGCCTAGTCATCCTGGAACTTCATGCTATGTCATGTTTCCTGCCTTCCATGCTAATTGCATGCACTCTCCTTGCTTTGAGCTTGTTATGACAAATACAACTTAGACAATGACATGACTGAAGTGACATGCTTCTTTGAACTGAAGACTTTCAATAATCAGAAATATGCTCATGCTAAGCAGTGAAAGACCTCAGCTTGTGGTTTTATCACAGAAACAGGAAGCAAAGTAGGACACCAACTAAACCTCAGACTTGATCTAGGACATGGCTGGTGGGGAAGTAGGCATTTAGCTAGAATTACAGGCAGCAGACTGGCCGGGACTGGCTGTGGACAGTGCTGCTCTAATGAACCACTAGCAGAATGAAATTATAATGTGGAATCTCTAAATTCTTAATGGTGGTAGGTGTCATTTGGAATGTTGTAACACTGTTATCGAGTGTAGAGAAGTTTATCCTTAAAGAGGAAAGAGATTTCTATATATGAATATTGTATTCTAATTTTACAAGTGAATATATTCATTCATTTATGTATGAATATGTATGTATAAATGTTATAATCATATATGTGCTGATGTGTGCATTATTATATGTTAGTTCTGTTAAGTTGCATCTATTTTCCTTTCTATATACTGAAGGTCTGTGGTTATGCCTGAGGCTCAATCTGATGGCTGTATGTTCACACATTAAGGAAACTCAAGATTCAAGATAAAATTCAGTGTTTTGTTCAACTGATGTAGGAGAAAAGTACATTAAAAATGGCCAATTCGTTTGTGAAAAGTTTCATATTGTCGGATGACAGGGCTTTAAGATGTACTGATAGTAAATGATAAACATCATTAGAAAAGTAAGTTATAGATGCACATTAAAATGTAGGCAGATGTACACTGTACTCTATGCTATTGTGGCCAGTGATAAACAAAGCCTCTTGAAATGGTTCACTTCTATTTCTTTCCTGGTCTACCACTGCCTTAAAGAATTGTTAAAGAATCAAATTCTGCAGGACTGTTTGGCATCCATCTCCTGCCACAGGTCCAGACCCCAGGCCAGTTTCAGGTCTGACAAGACACTTTACCTCTCAGCCTCAGAGGCCATGTCCTTTCTCAGTGCTGTGAAAAGGGAATCTTCAATTTTCCCTTGCTGCTATACCTGGAAGATGATTATCAAGAGACCAGGGATGGATTTCCTCAAGGTGCGGAACTGGTCTTTCTGTTCACCCCATGAACCCAGAAGCACAGGGCCACCAAGGACAGTTGTGTAAAATGGAGTGTCGCCAGCTTTCTGTGGTACACAATAAATGCCAAAATGCTATATCCAGTGGGAAAAAAAAGAATAAAATTTTAATCATTTTTACTAATTCCTGCATACACAGTTCCACAAATACCCTAAGCTCAATGAGTGTTTGTGGAAAGTATAAAATAGCTTTAATTTATTGCTTAAGCAAATCAGCTGAAGATGTATGATTTGGGCATTTAAAGGGATAAAGACCAACATCTTTTGTCGTTGCATTAGTTTTCTATGGCTGGCTAACAGATAACACATTTGACAGCTTCAAACAATATCCACCTAATAGCTCAGAGTTCTGTAGGTCAGAAGTTCCTCATAGACGAGCCGAGTCTCTGCTCAGGCTGTCACAAGACTCGATCAAGACAGTGTTAGGTCTGAGTTTCTATCTGGAGACTCCTGTGAGAAATCCCCTTCCACGCTCATTCTCTTTGTGGTAAGAAACTAGTTGCTTGAGGTTACTGGACTGAAGTCCCCATCCCTTTCCCATCTGTCATCTGAGATGACTGTTCTCTTTCTGCTGTCGTGTTACTTCTCCAACGTCTACCCAGCAATAGCACAACACCCCTGATGCTAATGCTTCAAAGCTGTAGTCTCCTTTTTCTGAACTTGCCATTCAGACTTACAGGGTTCATGTGACAAAGTCAGACTCACTCTAGATGACTTCTCTTAAGGTCAACTGATTTGGGAACATTTTTACATCTGCAAAAGCCTCTGGCCACACGTGTTACATAGTGTATTCATAGACTCTACATGTGTTGGAGGGAAGGATGCTATGCAAGGGAGATGGTAGAGAGGATCATCTCAGAAGTCTTGCTATGATTCTGACTGAGTAATCACTTTACTTTATCCACAATATTCAGTCCAGGGCTTTAGTCTGAGCCCGGGGGGTGTCAACCATGCTTACGTCTAGTATATGTGTGAGAGATAAGTGTGTGTATATGTGAGAGGTTGGATTAAGCTGGATTTAATAAATAAATAAGGACCACCTGAAAGGCCATAACTTTAAAATATGAACACACCTTTGTCATCTGAGATCTTGGGTGGTTTCTTTTCTTTATCTACTATTCATTCTTTCTCAGATTAAAATACTTTATGATTCCTAAACCTTTCATTTTTTTCTTGTGGCTGGTGCTTAATATAAAGGGACAATGTCACAGACATCTTTTGGCAGAAGTAGCTGGTTCTAAAAATTTGGTGCCTGACAACATGAGCACATGTTGTGATAACTACTTTAGAATCTGTGGTACCTAGAAGTCTACTTACTAGTTTCTCATGGAATTAAGTGATTAATCAAGTTTTGTGCAAGGGTTTGGTTTGCAAATTCCCAGGTGATACTATATCCCTCAGCACATTTGGGGTGATAACTGCCGTTGGACAGAATGGTGAGGTATGAGTCATCATTCAGAAAATGTACATTAAAAGGTTATCTAAGAAGGAACTTCAATTCCATTGTTTTTAAGAAGAATATTATGTTAGTCATGTAGTTTAAAATTTCAATGGAAAAAAATGGAAGCCTTATTGTAGCCTGAGGATTCTTTGCATGTGATTCACAGACCCATAAAGTTCAAAGATGAGCTTGACAGGGATCCAGAGGCTTTTTGAAACTGAAAGTAAGTTATGAGTTTGTATGTTCTTGCTCCTGATATTCAGAAGGGCTGAATGAAGATAGTGGGTCCATTTCTGGGTCTTGCATGCCCAAGCAATTAAATACTGCTAGGCTGATTGTAAAATCATCCCTTTATAAACTAGAAAATTGATTCCCACTGGAAGGCGTATGTGTGAAATGACTTGCTTGAAACCACAAAAGGAATCTGACTGCTTTGTAACATAGGTGTAAGATCATGTGCATATGACAAGAATATGTTAACCCAAACAAATACCATGCCCTTTGATTCTTACATACATAGTATCCTTTAAAAATGATTGGAAAGTGAGGAAAAGTCACAGTGGATAGAATATAAATGCCATGTGCCCTTAGAGATAAATAAAAATTCTATTAATAGCTGCTAAATAAGTAAGTGATATGGAAGGTTCTATCTATAAAATGAAAGTATATGAACATTTTTTGTGTGTACTAGTATCTCTTAGTTCCTTCTGGGATTGCTATAAAATTATTTGTGGGTAAAGAGATTTTTTTTTTAGCTAAATTAAAAGCAGGGGGGGGGGAAGCCTAGGGATTAATTACAAAACAATGTTCATGATAATGGCAAGAACAGTGTTTGAGTAATTATGACGTACTAAAGACAGCTGTACCAAGTGATTTATCTATGTCATCTCATTTAATTTAATCCTTACCAACATTCCACAACTTAGATGTTATTACCCCATGCACAGATGAGAAAATTAAGACACTAATGGGCTTATTCACTTGCCAAGGTAAGGGTTAGTAAATAGCATAGAAGAATTTTGACCCTTGAAGGGTTGGCAAAAGCTTGTGCTTCAGTCACTAAGCACAAATTTTACTCCACTAAGACCAAAATAGTGGAATAGATAGGGTTTTTAAACAATTGAATGGCAAATAATAATAATAATAATAATAATAATAATAATAATAGTAATTTCTTTTAAGACACATTCACCAAGTCCTTTCCTTTACCAAAATATGCAATCCAAATGTCAGGAATCTATTCTTTGCAACTAGCTTTATGGTTTTCTATTGTTTTGACCCTTCCTCTTTGAGCTGTTGTTCCACTGAATCGACAGGAATGAGACCTTTTACCAAAGTCTCTTAATGTCAAATGTAATTGTATAGGTGAGCCCCTAGGAACCTCAGAAAGTCAGAGGTAAGGCTTGGGTCAGAGGGCAGTAAGCTATAGATTCAAAATACGTCACGTATGTAGAAAATATGAGGAATGTGCAGAATCCATGGTTTTTTATTTTCATTTTTTATTTTTTCATTTTAGAACTTTGAAGGAGACATGGATGGTTGATTCACAATGCCTAGGAATGTAATGGTGACCCAGAAGTGTGTGGTGATTTTGTATTGTGTCCTTGTAACATCAAGGATGATATATCCTTGCCACTTGACATTCAAAAGCACCACAAGGAAAACTTGGGTAAGCAGTAATTGCAGTGAATGGACACACCAACACCAGAAGATCTGGTGTTCCCACTATGTTAGCCTTCAAAACAACAGCTATCTGAGTGTCCCAGAACATAGTGAAAATATTTGTGGAAAA
This sequence comes from Pachyuromys duprasi, assembly GCA_028658305.1. NCBI lineage: Eukaryota > Metazoa > Chordata > Mammalia > Rodentia > Muridae > Pachyuromys > Pachyuromys duprasi. The sequence goes on from CM053750.1 coordinate 7,293,956, forward strand.
TGGCAATGGTTTATTGGGGCTGACTTTTTGCATAGCCAAAGCAAGCCTGGCTATGGACTCCCTAGCTGAGGTGACATGAAGTGCCTTGGTTCTCACCCACTCTTAGCTCAACAAGTTCTCAGGCAAGTTCCTCCTTCCTTGACCTATCTCCTCACACTCAAAGTGAAGGACTTGTAGGGAAGGGAATTCCTTCACCCTGCAAATTATCAGAACTTCTGAAAGAGGGGAGAAGGCATTCTTTAATGTCTTATGGCTTAAAAATTAAGTAAGGTTTTATAATCCAAAGTTCAAAAAAAAAGTAAAAACTATTTAAAAACAAAATGTTTATATTTCTTAATGGAACATGAATCTTTTCAGGTTGAGAACTAGCTCAGCGGAGGTTTTTTTAGTTTCTGTTTACAACTTTGGTCATCAGGAAGGAAATAAGTGTCATTGATTCAGCAAAGCAAGAATTTGGAATATACCTCAACGTTTATCTATGTATCCCAAACCAGCAGGTCAAGGAATACACTACCGACCAAAAAAGCTTTAGATCCTGACCTTCCAAGGAGCTTTTGTGCTTGATAAGCAGTACAATGAAATGATGTGATGTGCTGGAGAGAGGGGGAGATCTAGCATGGCCTGCTCAGACATGCCTTCCTGAAGGAGCTACCACCAGCTCTCAGTAGGGCTGACAGGCGTCTGTTGTCCTCTTAGGATTTTCCCAGCTGCCTTGACCTGTCAAAGTGTGAGGGAATCAGCTTCCAGGCTGGCTTCTGGGTGAGCAGGGGATGCTGCTACAGAACAACTTCTAGCTTCAGGTCTCCCAGTTATGTTTTGGGGGTCTGCTTGGTAAACACTGCACCTTTGACTTCCGTCTCCACTGAGGGCCAGGTCTAAGCTGGTGTGGAGTTGGAGCACAGGCATCAAGCTGAGGACATGCTTCACTCCCAGGGCCTAGGAAGCTCCGTACTGCCGAGGAGCAACACCTAACTTCAAAAGGGTTTTAAAAACAGACAAGTGAATGTCAACACGGCTTCGAGGCTGCATTTTTATTTAATTTTATTTTATGTGCATTGGTGCTTTGTCTGCATTCAGGTCTGTATGACGGTGTTGGATCTCCTGGAACTGGAGGTACAGGCAGTTGTGAGTGGTCATTCAGGTGCTGGCAATTGAACTCCGGCCATCCTGAAAAGAAGCTAGTGCCCCTGTTGAGCCATCTCTCCAGCTCCTGTTTTTATTTTTATTTTTTAAAGACAGTCTCACCATCCAGGCTTTTGTTGAATTTCTGAATTGCCTGCCTCAGTTTCCCAAATCCTGGAGTACAGCTGTGAGCCACCACACTCACCTTAAGGTTTTAGTTTTGTGAGGGTGATTTAAGAAACAACCTGGAATAAGAATTTAGATGAAATTTCAATCCTTCATGGTGTCATAAAGTGCAAATATTTCAGGAACATAATAATATAGGATAATCTTTAGGCATGGCTTCTCTTACATATATAATGCATATCCCAACGTTATAACTGTCTCCTTACTAGGAAGCTGGCAAGGTTTTGACACTTCTTAAGAAAAAAAAACAAACAACCTTTTAAAAGGACCAGAAAATAAAGAAAACATTCCCACGAGGAATCACAATAGCCACAGCTCTCTATAATTCTTTCTGTACTCTGTTGAAGCTTATTAAATGTGTATTATAATATATTGAATCTTTATGCTCATCAGGTAGGAATGATCAATTAATTTTTTTTTTACATTTCCGTGTGTGTGTGTGTGTGTTGGAGGTGGTGGTGCATGTCTGTGGGATGCAAAGATAATTTCCAGAAGATGTTTTCCTCCTTCTACCAGTGGGTAGCAGGCATGAAACTCAGACTGTTAGGCTTGGTTCCAAATGCATTTAAAAGAAACAAGGACATGGAAGGTCAAAGAGTTTACATGTTTTATCCGAAATATAAAGTAGGATCAGAGTCTAGATTCTTTCTCTGGTCCCTGGCTTCAAGGCCTTGCTTCTTCCATGGACACCATTTTGGGGGCAGTTCCTGCAGTAGAGTTCTAAATTAAATCCCTGTTCCCTTATGGTTTCCTATTTATAAACCAGCCATTTGGCTGAATGAAATTCTGATCCTATAGTCAGAAGTTAATGTAGGGAAGGCAGAACATTTACTGCTGGTGTGAGTCCAAACTGGTATATCCTCTATGGGAATCAGTGTGGAGGTTCCTCAGAAGACTATAAATAGACCTACCACACTATCCAGCGACATCATTCTTTGACTTATACCCCAAAGACTTGTATTCTACTCTACATACCCACTCATTTATGCTTATTGCTGCTCTGTTCACAATAACCAGGGAGCAAAAACAGCCTAGATGTCCAGCAACTGATGAACAGAAAAGGAAAATGTGGTACATTTACACAATGAGTTATTGTTCCGCTATTAAGAAAAACAAAATTATGAATTTCACAGGTAAATGGATGGAATCATTCTGAGTGAGGAAATACAAACCCAGGGTGATGAATGTTTTCCCTCATTTGTCAGGTCTGAATTTTCAGATATGTATATGTTTGATTTGGAATATATACAGAAATTAGTGATTAGTAAGGGGCTTTGTCATTAAAGGGAAGGGGAGTAGAAAGCAGTGGTATAAAAACTTAAAATGAATTAATGGAATAGAAAGGGTTAAATTGGAGTGAGGGAAAGAAGGGCAAGGCAGAAGAGGAAATGTGGAGAGAGATGGATAAGGAGCTTGTGAAAAGTCATATGGAATCCTGCCTACTACTATAGGAAGTTCACACACACACACACACGCACACAGGAGAGGGGTTATTGAAATACAGTTATCTTATAGGATAACAATATCTTTACTAGACACCAAACATTAACAAATTAAAAGCCCAGCACCAGGAGTGGGCTTCTCCTTTTGGAATTGTTTCCCAGTGATTTCCCATAGGCCCTCAGACATTACAGGCTACTGCCAATGCTATTGGTTACTTCTTCAGAACTTGACAATAAATCCTACTGCTCAAGACGACATGTAGTTGAGTCCCAGAACATGGACATGTTATACTAGTACTGACGTGGAATCTCAATTCCTACTGGCTAGTTTTTTGTTGTAGTAGAAGGTGCTATGCATGCTATCCTAGGAGAAAAGTAATCACCAATCCTACCCAGCTCTGGATGCTGCAAACTGCAATAATGACTGGCCTGTCAAGACAGGCCAGTGTGGTAGTAGCAGCATGGTAATTATGGGAGTATCTCATCACATTCTCTGGCCTGAAGTCACTCTTCACAAGGTGAAACCCATGCCTGGTACTGCTACTGGACCAAGAACCTGTGACTAGACAGTTCCATAGCCCCAAGGGGAAAACCTACCTGCTAACACTGACTCCTAATGCCTCACTGCTATACCTGTAGATTAATGCACTCTTTAACCCTTATCAGAGGAGCCTCTATTTGCAGCAGATGGTAATTAACCTGTGACTAAAAGGTGCAGAGAATAAGGGATAGCAGAATGCTTACCCTTAAATAGGACATCTACATTATATCCCCTCCTCCCAAGGCTTCGGGACTTTGTGGAGAGGCAGAAAAACTGTAAATGTCAGAGACAGTGAATGAATCTCAGAAAAATAGTGCTTTCTGGATACAGTGCCACACGTGTACATACAAACCAAAAGCATGAACAAACCCTGTGCAGCGAGCTCAAGTCAGACCAAAGCCCAGTGTGCGCAGACATGACCTGCCGTCAACATTCTAAAATTTGAGTGGCCTTTACACACTTTTCAAGACTTGCCCCATGTCGAAATAGCGTCATGAAAATATTGGGAGTATCTAATCACATCCTCATTGGTTTTAAGTCACACTCCACAAGATGCAACCCATACCTGGGACATATAGAACATACACATATGCCACAGTCAGCCAGGTAAACAATGGGTTTGGGGAACAATGACATATCACTATAGGTTCACAGATTATGCAAGTGGGAGGGCAGATCTATGATGTCTCTCCTTCACTCTTTCCTGTGACGACTTGAGAGCCTCTTTTTGTCCCTCACAACCACACCTGCCCTTCCCTCTAAGGGACTGCTCAGCTCTATGGATGGCCAGGGAACACCTTCTCTTCCTACCACTTCCCACTTCTTGCACTGCCCAGAACGGTGGGTCTGAAGGAAGAGAACCTTCCCCCGTGCTTCTGGATTTCACCCTCTGCACTGGGGCGAACAGATTCTCCCAACATTCTTCATTTAGTGAAGTAATTATGTTGGCTCAGGACACTGATGTTGTCCTTTTGAAAACAAGGAAGGACAGAAACACAGACAAGAGAAAAAAACATCCCACATGAAGATGGAGGCAGAGATTAAAGGAAACCCCTAACAGGGGTGGGAGGGTGGAGAAATTGAGAGGCCAAAGAAACAAGGAAACCTCCCTAAGGAAAGGGACAGTACATGACTGTAACCTGACTGCCTTTATAGCTGTGCTTGTGGCCTACAGAGCAGTGAGAGGGTAAATTCTGTCATTTCAAGCTACTGGATACATGGGGCTTTGCTTTCAAAACCCTTCAGAAGACAAGTACATGTTTTGGTACCCAGAGGATCTTTACCTTTATTATTGCAATCCTGCATCTTGGATTTCTTTTTCTTGAGACCTTCTGTTTCTGTGCTCATTCATTCACCTCGCTCCACCTTCCCTTGCTTTGATTTGAGAGCCAGGCCTAGAGACTGGCACAAGCCAGGCAATGCTTTTCCAGTTAGCTGATATGGTGTATCCTCACCTGAGACAGTCAGTTCTTGTATATACCTTAAGCCCTTAGGAACCTTCTCATATGCATCCTAAGCATCCTGAGGATGCCTATTCTAGGCTTTTCTTAGTTTAGCATGCCACAACTGAGCTGATTCCTTCGTGTGTTGCCTCTAACTGGATAACGCCTACTCTAAGTCTTTGCCATTCGGCTCTTGACTCCTTGAGCCCCTGGAAACCTTCTTGGGCACCCCTTTCTCTGTTCCTGTTTCTCAACGCCAGTTGAGCTTTTAAGACCCAAACTAGTGCTTGCTTGTATGGTATCATTTTTCCATCATTTTCCAAAAACACTTATAATTTTGTTTCCTGAACTTCTTTTTGCAATGCACCACATTTATATATCTTTGCATTCACTAATGGTCTTGTGACGTTTTCCATACTCTCTGACTTGATTTTTAAGCTGTATTTAATATTAAATGTCTTCACCCTTCTTTATATGCTCTCATAAGTCCTAAGCAAAGTGATAAGAATACATTAAGACTTAAATAAATTCGTGTCTGAAAATGACAGAGCAGTCATGGGTAATTCACCACAGAGAGCCAGTGATTTTCAGTGGGAGACCAATGTGCCTGATCAGCCAGAATTCTGAGGAGGTCACTGAGCATGTGGACATAATTTCTTTAACCTTTCAAAAACGTCTTGACAAACTTCCACAGCAGAGGTTATTTAAAAATAAAAATGAGTCACGATGAGATTGTGGGGAATGTTTTGTCACGGTTAGGGTGCTGGCTTAGGGATCGGAAACTGCCCAAACCAATTCTTCTTGTAACAGATTCCATATGTTCGCAACCTTCTGCCCGAAGAAAACAGGGCTACTTTATAAATGGGAAGGTCATATGGCGAGGACCCCCAAAAGATACACAACTCCGTTTTTATTAGATGTTTTGAAAAAGAGCTTTTACGATTAAATCTTCCCCAGAACGCCAAGTCAAGAGAGCCCTTGGGATTGGCTGGGGACATCTTTGGGAGGATACATGTCATCAGAGAAGTGACTGATGAGTCTGAACACTGGCAGCGGCCGGAGAGCATGCGAGGCAAATGAACATCGGTTTGCCTCAGAAGGTGGTGAGTTCTGAGGTGTCCTTTACCACTGGGCAAGGGAACCAAGATGTTCAGTTCTCAGCCTCAATGTTAAACTATTTGATAAACATTTCTTTAGAAGAAAGGCTGGAGCCTCCCTGACAATGAAGCAAGACAGCCTCAGCAGCTCCCAATCTCTTCTTGGTTCTCCTTGGAAATTCAGTTCAACCCAGAAGTTGCCTGTCTGCTTAGGAAAAACCCAGCAACTCTGCAGTCAGCGCCCTCATGCTCCCAAGTGGATTGGCTGTTAACCTATCACATGTTTCAGGGCTTCATTGCGTCCTATGAAGTGTTAGCATTCTAAATGGACTGCTATTCAGGAAAGAGGGGGTTTGGATTTCAGCTTCAAAAAGACTGCCCATTGTTGGAGAGCACGAACACAACCCACACAATCAGAAAGAGAAGGCTGGTCAGAGAAGAGTTTAACAGGTCGCTGAAGAAAACAAGATGGTGTCTACATCCATCCTGAGAGTGTGTACTAACAAAGAGTTCCTGGGACCACCAATCCTTTGTAAACATTGTCAAGGGCTGGTAGCCAAAGTACAGACAGCCATCCATGCATGCTACAGCCTCTCAGCTGTATATTTTACAACTGCATATTTCAAGTCTGGAGACGTCTGTAACAAGCACTCACAGCGAATGTGTGAATTTCAACCTCTACCCTTTCATCTTTCTATAAAAAGGGGGTTTAAACAGACACGGAGTAGGTGCGAAGCTGGTCTTATTTTGGGTGTCAGCCCATCTGCTGGTGAAGCCAAGATTAGAACACTTCACAGGAAAATCATGGATTGAGTTAAATAGACAACAGTGAGTCTCCCATTTTTTAGCAACCCAAATACATAAAGCAGAGTCACACAGGATTTAGCCCCAAACAAAGATGCGCAGGGATTGGATTGAAAGGAGAACGCAGATCTTATTTTCTCTCATATATATGTATAAGTATATATATATATATATGTGTGCACATATTCACATATGTACATATATGTCTATATGCATGTGTATTATGTATGTGTATATATGTATGTATATTATGTACATATGTGTATGTATGTGTATATCCATGTATGTATGCATATACACATATGTGCATATATATTTAAGGCCCTGTGTTTCATTTTTAGACCCCTTACCAATGCATTATTTGTATGTACAGAAGAACCAAAGGATTAAAGAAGCCGAATCTAGGGTGCTGAGTACAGAGATGGGAAGAATTCCAGAATGAAGTGGTGCTCAGTGGCCAAGCTGTTTCCTAACACGTGGCAAGGCCCTATGTCCAAGCCCTAGCACCACAACAAAACAAGCAACAACAAAATGGGTCCTGACAGAAGTCTGCCTTAAGTAACAGTGACGCCAGCTCACTTGTGAGTGGGCTGGGGGTTGTGTTGGTAAGTCTGGAGAGCCTGCAGGAGCTGGCTTGTGGAGAAATTTTAACCAGAACAGACTTGTGCTTGGTCTGTATTTTAGAACTGTCACCAGAGCTGCAGAATATGGGATGGGATAGATAGACAATGGTGTCTGGCCATTTCCCTCGTTAACCTCCTCTCCCCCATATCTTTCACTTTTTCCTATGAGCTTCAGAAGCCCCTCCTTCCATTACTCCTCTTCTGTTTCTAAGTGGCAAAGTGGCCGTTTGTGAATTGTTGAATTCCTCTCTACTCTTTCCATCAAGGCAAACACACAAACAAGAAGAACAAAACCCACAACCATAGTATTCTTACCTCTTTCTTTCCTAATGTTCTGGCTCCTTCCAGCTCTAGGAGCTTCAGACACTAAGACTTACAGAGCCACGAGGCCCCTCTTTGTCTTAGCATCTTCCCCTTTCTGTTCTGGATCCTTCTCCCTAGCTAATAAGGTAAGTACTTCCCCAGAACGCAGGTGCACAGGGCTTCATTCTAGTTCTTCATTCTAGCTCAGTTGCTGGATATATTCTACATTCACTGTCTTCTCTTTTAAGTTGCTTCTCAACCAGTTTAACATCTGGGTTTGACCCCAACTTGCTCTGGCCAAGGTTCCACCAACTTCTAAATAGCTAAGTGTAAAGAATACTTCCATTCCTGTTATTTTAGGTAACCGTGGCATTTGAACTAGTTGACCACTTCCTTTTTGCAACTGTGTGTGTGCATGCACGTGTGTATGTCTGTGTGTGTGTTGCTCTTGTGCCCGTGAGGGCCAGAAGACACTTTTGGGTATCATTCTTCAGGCCCTGTGTACCTTGTGTTTTGAGACAGGGTCTGTTCTCTTACTGGTCTGTGTAAGAAATAAATCAAGGTCCATTTTCAGAATGAGGTGTGTTTCAAGCTTAATAGAGAATTGCAGATGAGCGGAAGGTCCCAGGCCCCTCCCTTCCCCAGCAGGGCCTGGTGCTTGCTTGTGTAGGTGCTCTCAATTCATTCTAGGGTAGAAAAGTCACAGGAAGTCTGCTGTGTGACAGACAGCCCATGTGTTAGAAGAGAAGGGAATCTCAAGCCCCAGGATATCTGTCAGACAAGGCTTTGAATCTCTAATTTAAAGAATGAGAAATTTGGAGAGGGGGCAACACTGGACACCAAGGGAATGGCACCTCCCTCAGGAGTTATCCAATGAGAAACAAAGAAGACCGAGAAACCACTGTTTAGTGCCAACTTAGCCTACCAGCCATTTTGTCTAGCCTAATTTTGGCTTCTAAAGAACTGAAAATGTGTCTTGCTTTCACTACTCTCCACCTCGAGGGCTCTTATTGTGAAGTGAGGATCATATTTCTCACACCTAGACCTCAGCACCCTAGGATGGGTAGCAGCCAGTTCTGGGATCCTCCTCAACACTGGGGTCCAAACACAGGTGCCATGCCAGGCTGCGTGTTTCGTTTTTTTCTTTGTAAGAAATAGTTTTATTACTTTCCCGGCTTATTGAAGGGTTGTTCTTTAAGTGTTTAAGTTTTCTGGATATGTTTATTTGGACTCCAGAAAACAAAGGGATTGCAGGGACATGGTTAGCACCATCGTTGTTGTGTGGATTAACAGGGTTCCACCGGTGAGGTGACATGCAGTAAGAAAAAGAACAGAATCCTAAGGGATGTCAGTATTTATAAACCTGGGAGGAAAACTAGAGAAAACGCTGAAGGAGCAGCTTGAGAAGCCAAGAGTCCAAGGGAGGAACAGCATAATTGTAAGAACGCATTCAAAGAGGGACAGAGGCCACTTCCCACTTCAGGTGGGGTAGGTCTACTATATGTGGCAAGTAGATGTGGCCTTTGAGGGAGCAGTTTGATTAGAGTGGAGAAAGCAGAAGAGGCGAGGCCTACTTATACTGTTTACCTTTGCACCGGTGAGATAAACACGTAAAAACCCTTTGATTAACAGAATGACGGGTGAGTGGGTTTACACAGAGATGGTTCATAAATACAGCCTTCATAGAATATACTTGTGAGCAATGGATTAATTTAAGGAATTGAGGTGGCTAACATCTTACAGGATTTGTTTTCCTTGAGTGTTGTTGGTTTGTATGAGATTCAGGAAGCTTACTTTGTTGGAAGTCAAGTCTTTGTGTGACATTGTACCATAAAATGTAAAACAACATGGTGAGGTCCAGGCAGTAGAAGAAGGCATGGAACTATAACCAGGAGACACTAGATTGGTCACTAAGATTTCACTTCTTCAGGACTTTCTTCCTCTTAAGTTGAGAAGACTGAACAAGGTGGCTATTTTTCTGGGCCTTCTGTCATTTTTAATCATTTTAGAATTATCAAATTGTATTTCTCTCATTCAAAGGCTGAGAGTCTTGTTCTTGTGGGTCTTTGAGGTTTCAATGAACAAGTCTTAAAATTTATATTTCCCTTTAACTAAAAAAAAAAAAAGAAGAAGAAGCAAGCTAAGATTTAGATGGCAAACTCAGGCTTCAGCGCCTACATTTCTTTCATATTGCATATGGTTTTAGATACCCTAAAGGAGTCTGGGCAATTTTTAACATCTTGAAAAGCTTCACTCCCTAGCTGTGGTAGTTATTTCTTTTTTCAAATTGACAACTCATATCTCACTTGTGCCACCGAATTTGTGGTGAACTATTTTATCACAATGGTAGAAAGAAACAGAGGTAATGCATGTTTATCTTTAAAATATGTAAGCCAGGCCGGCTCTGAAGGATCAAAGGCTTGTGGTGGGAAACTAACAAGAAGAAGAAGAAGGAGAAGAGACCAGGAAGAGAAGGGGAGGGAGGAGGGGGCGGGTAGAAAGGAGAAGAAGGAGGAGGAAGGGGGAGAGGAAAAGGAAGTAGAAGAGGAAGAAGAAAAGAGGAGGAGGAAGAGGAGGAGGAAGAGGAGGAGGAAGAGTCCATCATGGTAGGGTATTGTGGCAGCAGGCAGCAGGCTTGGTGACAGGAGGAGGAAGCAGAAACCTCACATTTCAACCCCAAGCAGGAATATGGACAAGCAGAGAAAAGAAACTGGAAATGGAAATGGTGGAAAGATTTTGCTCTCAAGTCCCACCCTCCAGTGACATACTTTATCCGGTTACACTGTTTTTTTAGATGTCCAAACCTAAAGTATGAGAACCTGGTATCAATCGCGCGCATCCGAAACTCCTCTTAATAGGTGTGGGGACAGGCAGTACTGAAAGCTAAGGCTTGCTGAGGACACACAGTATTTTAACATTGCTGGGATTTCAAGAACAGAGCATCTCCTGACCAGCATCGCATCCTCCAACGATGGAAAGGCTGCTCAAAACCGCTTTGCCAAACTGCTCAGAGGAGTTTGGTGTGAGCGTGATGATGGAGTAAGGAGCAAGAGCAAGCACACCCACAGTGCTGCCCTGGGTGGCAGCTGTCCTCTCTTGCCCTTGGCATCACTGTCTGTGGGTTCAGCTACTAACTGTTAATTGCAAAATGAAAATATTAAGTGTGGGATTCCATAAAAACACATAGATTTAATGCAGCGCACCCCACCCCCATGCAGTGGGATGAGAACCCATTCTGTTCTGCTCACTGCTAGAAAGGCGAATCGTCACTTTGTTCAGCGCACACTCACTGCATATCCTGCCTGGTCACGTAGCTCTTTGGGTAGCAGCGACCCGTTGTATTATCCCAGCACTTTGGTTCAATTGGAGTTTTGTTTAATAATTACTTCAAAGCATGGGATCACGGATACAAAAGCAGCATCCAGCACTACACCCAGACAGTGAGGTTACCTCTCCTAGAGTGTGGCAATGCCACAAGTTGTGAAGAAAAGCACACAGCACATAAGTTTGGTACTCTGCCTCATCAGGCTTGCATGGGAGATCTTAGTTTAGCCTTGAATGATAAGGGGAGACTTATCAGTAAGTGAGACATTACAAGTTTACACAGTTCAGAATATACAAATCAGTTTTTACAAGACAAATGCAAAGCGGGGACACCACCAAATGAAGAATCCAGGAGGATAATGATTTGACATATTAATTCATTACTTCATCAAACTCTTGGCAGAAGCTTGAAAACAGTAGGAACAGTAACAGGTATAAAATAAACAAAAGATATTTAGATTGACAAGGTGAAGCGAAAGAATGACTTCTACCCCCACCCCCTTCTGCAATGGGGGATTGTGAACAAAATGATAGACAGAAGTTCATATCTCACACGATGGGGAGGAAGGGGAGTAGACACGCACGAGACAATGAAGCTTCCAATTCTCACTATTTAAGAGGGAGGACCCCAGAGCGGGCTGTGGAAAACCTGTATGGTCTTGGCAGGTTTCTGGGTTGTCCCTCAGAGAGCTTGGAATTCATTTTTCTGGGGTCTAGTTGGACCGGAATGAAGTCTCAAGTATCCAGCATTTGTGTGTGTGCCATTTATGGAAGACGGAGGAGTCAGAAGTTGAGAAAATCCCACTGGCTCCTTCCTTATGGTTTTGGGCTAGAGGGGGCTAGCTGTGTGACTCTGTGAGAACGCCCTCCAGGAGGGAAGGGGTGAGTAATGAAACCAAGGCTGTTGCTGAAAGGGAGGACATGTTTGCCGTCCTGTGAGTGGAAGGAGCTGTGTAAATATTAGGCTGTCTTTTTTATTAAGGTTCACATACAGCAAATTATTTTCAGTATTTGCTAATACTTTCTACTCCTAGTGTAGAGTAAACTCTTCCAGCAAGCTATGTCAGGCTCTTCTCTGCAGAGGGTTGGGGTTTGCTTTCCTCCCATCAAGATTTGAGTCCTTGTTGAAGGTCAAAATGCTTCTTTTGAAGTAAAGAACACCTTAGGAGAAGCATTTAAGAGTCAGTGCGGGTAGGACAAATATATTGAAAGTTTGTAAGGTAGGTTGAGAAATTCTCACATATGTAACTTTACAGCTTGAGCTGTTATTTAACCATTTAATGAGCCATGAGGTCACAGCCAGACCTGGAAATGTTTGACTGGAAAAGTAAGTCACACTTAGGAAAGCTTTTGGTTTTGGGGCCATTTTTCTCAAAGTTCACACACCGGGCACAGTTCTCTGAGGAGTTCAGACAGAAATCTGTTTTATGGGGATGGTTACCATGTGAAATGGAACTAGGGAAATATTGGAAAATGTGAGTTTCCTCATGACATTTGCTGTCTCTGACCTTACCCTGAGGAAAATCTGAGGATCAATGGAGATTCACAAAGGAAAGCATGACACCTCTTCCTGAAGGTCACCTGTCCTGAGGTCAGGGTTCACAGGTACCTCTATCTGGGAGCCAGAATCATTCACACCTGCTTTACACTTGAATGAGGAAGGCAGACATTTACAAAAAGTTATACCTTTTGTTTCTGACCAAGTCTCCTCACCGTTACTTTCAGAGTCCACGGAGGACAGTAAATAAGCTCAGGCTTTGGGAAACTAGCAAGTTTTTGAGTAAACTATGTCTCATGCTTTGAATTAATAATAGACTATATCTATTAAATCATTGAATATCAACTTCAAGTGATTAAAAAGTTGTTTGAATTCCCATAATCTCAACGGGCCTTTTATGTTTTGAGGAAGTTCCTGGAGGCTCAGCATCCCTGTAGGTTGGTAGAAACTGTTATGTGTCTTGCCTATTAGGATAGCAATAACAGAACAAAGAAATTATTCCCCCACCCCAAATCCAGCTTTGAATCAGCATGAATGATGGCTTCAAAGAGCTCCTCGGCCATTTCTCAGCAGTTCATTATTGCTTATTCAGTCTTGGGGAATCTTGTAAGTTTCTGGGTTTCCTGAGACTTTCTTATCTTCCTCCACTGTCCTATGAAGCACTGTGAATGTTTCAATTAGGAGAACACAGCTATGGATCAGAAATGAACCACTGTTTTACTACAGTTGGCTGGAGGAGACCTTGTCTTGGTGAACCAAAGGTAGAGGCAGAGCACAGAAATAGCTGAGTGAATTTGGGCTTTGTGACCTTGACAGATTCGTATGACTTCCTTGTCCAGTTTTCTTATTTGGAAAAGCAGCTTCCCTAAAACTGTAGGACATCTCTGCCTATCTGTCTTCCACATAGCACATTCTCATCAGATCCAGGCTGAACATCAAGTGCAGGTATGAGGAAAGCACTGACTTCTGGCCAATAGTGTGTAGAAAGAAATGCCTCTCACAGGCTTCAGGGAATGGGGGGTGAGACCAGGCAAGTTGACAAACTCCCAAGGGAGTCCCCCAAACTCAACTTAGTCACAGAATGGTGGCTGTTACTGGTACCACATTTCTCTTCAACTTTTAAAAGAAAAATAAATAAAAAATAGAGCCCTGCTTTTGTTGACTTGATAGGAATCTGTGCCCAGGGAGAGTGAATGAATTGGCTAGACTTCTTATGGATTCTAGAGCTGTGGACTCAGGAAGAATTCACCCTGTCATAAGAATTGTCGGCCTTTTCCTAAGATCCAGGCACTCAGAAGGCATTGACAGGTGCTAGTGACTAACTGCTCTGATTAATTTATTATAGGTAGTTTGAGCAGCAATTGCACCTTCTAGTTGGTTTTTCGTCTTGCATTTTTCCTACTCCCTTTTCTCCTTTTTTCTGCTTATATTCCTGTTTCTCTGTGGTTTTCTTTTACCAGCTAGCCTGCAAGGCAGCAAGTTATAACTCCCGATGATAAAATTTCTCCCCTGGGGCCAGCTGTCAGAGGACTATTAGCTTTCCTATAACCTGGCTTGTTAGGGGCATTGAACACAGAGAGTAAGATATCTTTAAGCACAACTGTACACTGAAAAGCTTTCAGCCTGCAATGCCCAGACTTGGTTGGGTCTCCATCTTACTAACCCTCCTCCAGGAGTCAAGGTAGATGCATCTGATATCTGGACTTTAAGTCCAGAGCAGTAGAAGTAGAATTTCCAAGTAATTGGTGGCTCTTATGCCCATTTCCATTTCCCCAGACCCTGGAAGTCCTAGCTGACAGTAAAGTGTCTGGCACCGAAACTGGAAATCTCTGGTCAACACATCCTCAGATGGGCCCTGTCATCAGGAAGGCAGAACTTGAGCAGATAGCGTGGTCATTCATTTACCTATTGACAGGGTTACCTATGTATCCCGGTGTGGCCTCAAACTGAAGACCTGCCTGCCTTAAGTTTCTGAGCACTGGGATTACAAGGTAGATGGCCATGCCTGACTGCAATCTTTTCCTTTATAAAAGATGACCTGTAGACAGGTATGCCCATGTTAGACAACAGGGCTGTAGTTGGTTTTAAGGAACTGGACAGTGGGGCTAGGGATTATTTCACACATCACTGGGTAAGAAACAGGGACTGCCAAACAATGGCTCAAAGACAAAACCTGACTGGATGCCTGATTTTTGTCAGTAGCTGCTAGAACCCTGCCAGGAACAGCTTTTTTTTTTTAATTTATTTTTATTTTATTTTTTTGCATATTGCTATGTTCATACTACAGAAGTGGAGTGAAGATGGTTGAAAATGTTTCTATTCTGGCCTGTCATAAAAAAGAGTTGATACAATATCTTTCATCCATGATGTCATATGAAATTGGCCCAGGCTCCAGCTTGAAGACATGCCTATAATCAGAAGGTTCTGAAAGTCCTCTGGTCTGACTGATAACCTGTGCTGTTTTCATGGTGTGCGTGAAGGGTGGCAATGTGCATAGAGGAAGTAAAATGATTTTCTGCAACAGCCATTGCTTGATGTCATGGCTTTGAATCACAGTGAATGTGGTGCTGTATTTCAGATCTTCACGAATGTTTTCTACTATGACCCCTTTTGACCAATAAATGATACACACAAACTTGGATATATAAGTATATAAAATGGGTACACAAGTAAAACACTTACTGATAATAAAGTATAAGTTCTATTTAAAAAATTTTAAATATACACATAACTGTACCATTTATGAGAAACAACAAAAGTAAATTGGCATGCAAATGAAATGGTTGTTCTTGTTTATTTTACATAAGGAATCAAATCTTGGCTGAATTTTTGGCATATTAGCATCCAGAGTTGATTGGTATTTTGATTTTATGATTATCAATGCTACAAATGTAACTTCACATAACTACATAGTAGAAATGGCAGATGTTCAGAATCATTTCAGAAGTTATTGGCAATTCTGCTTTAATCTCATTTTAAAACTCATTCAATGACTTTGTATTTAACTCATGTCAACAACTCAAGCAGCAATTTTTAAAGCAAACATTCTAATATAATACAAGTTAATTTTGATGTGGGCATGCTGAGGAGTCATGGTAGGAAAATATTAAAAGTCTTTTCTATATCAAATCATCTTTTTAAAAAATTAAAACTGCCATTTTATATGTATAGTACAACCTTTTAATTCTGAACAGATAGTAATCTCAGGTGTTTCAGGTAGCTGCGGTGTTTCAGCTAGCTCTCTCCATTGTTGTACAGCATGGGCTTTGAGTATATAATGCTGTGTTCAGAACCAAGACTGCAGTGATGCTGTGTGATCCAACACAAGTAAGATAGTGTCTCAGAAATGTGTAAGAAGCATGCATATTGTATTTTGAGTTAGCTTTTCTTCGTGCTTTCAGAATTCTTTTTCTACTGTCAACTTTTTGTGGCCCCTACATTCAGTTTTAGGACCCTCTCTAAGGTCATTGACCCACGGTTTAAGTGGCTATGATTTGTTCTATGTGAATAAATAGCATGTCCAAGCGGTATTATACCAAGTGGTATAAATTGATCAGATAAAACTATTCCTCTAGATCGGATGGGTGATGGACTGATGTCCGGGTTAGGAGGGGACTGAGAATCTTGGGTAGATACCCATTCACAGTGAGGACAAGATCTAAGGCAACAGGCATCCACTGAGCAGCCGTCATAAGCCAGGTCTTGCTCTGCGTGCTAGAGACACCACAGTGCAGACAGCAATTCCTTCTGAGCTTTGCTTTTTGTCAGTTTTTGTTAGCCCGCGATTAACTCTCTGTGGAAGTGGCCAGGCTGAAAATTTTGTTTAAAATAAATGGGCTTTTACCAGGTGACATATATAGAAAACGGTCCTGCAGTGAGGCAAAGGGTGCGTGGTATGGGGGGAGAAAAGCTAGGAAAAAGAATTTTTGTCTCTTTGATTTACTGTTGTATCTTTAAGACTTTCAGCAGGGCCTGGCACACAGTGGGTAATCAGTAAATACTTTGTGAATGAACACATAGGCACTATCATAATTTATGGACACAGGAAACACAGGCAGCAATACAAGCCTTCCTTCATGAGGCTCACACTTCATTAAGGCAAACTAAGCCCATGTGTATTGTACATATCGAGTGTGCTAGAGAGTAGCAGCTGCCAGAGAGAAAGAACAAACCCTGGAAACAGGATCTGGTGTGAGCGTGTGTGTGTGTGTGTGTGTGTGTGTATGTGTGTGTATGTGTGTGTCTGTGTGTGTCTGTGTCTGTGTGTGTGTATGTGTGAGAGAGAGAGAGAAAGAGAGATTAAAAGGGTGAGAAATTAAGAAAGACTAACGTTCTAAAACTGTTTCCAAAAATAATTGCAAACTTCACATTTGATAAAGAAGTCATACGGCTCAAAAGCAGAAAGATAAATACTATAATGATACAGATAAAAGTCTTGAACAGATATATTTATTTTTTGAACAGGCCATAAAAATCACCGACAGTATGTGGAAAAGATACTTAATACCTTCCATTACTGGGGAGGGGGGAGATGCACATTCAAATAACTGCATCTCATCAGAGGATGTCTACTTCAAAAGAGAAAAGAGTTAAGTTTTGCCTGGTATGGAGGATGATGAGCCATAGGATGGTGTTAGAAACAGCAGTTGGTACAGCTGTCCAGAAAGTGTCATGGAGCTACTAAAGAAATCAGAAGGAGAACTGTCACACGACCCTTTGGTCTCTATTTTAGGCATAACACCAATGGACATAAAATTATGTCCTCATAAAGACACCTGTGTTTCTGTGTTCCCATGTTCACAGCACGCAGCACAATATCAAAGACATGGAGAGACACAAAAAGCCACCTGAAAGACTGTTGGATAAAGATAATATGGTATATTTGTGCTTGTGTGTAATGGCATATAATTTGGCCTTAAAGAGAGAGAGAGAGATCTTGCTATTTGCATAACATGGATAGACTTAGAGGATACCATGCCAAGTGGACTAAACTTCATGCAGAAGTAAAAATAATTAATGATTTCAGCTGTATATGGAATGAAACGAACAGACAGGCAGACAGAGAGACAAACAGAGTTCAGCTAACCATGAGAATGGAGGTGGCTATCAATGTTGAGGTTGAGGCAGAGACATGGAGGTCAGATTACACAGAATTTCAGGTAAGTAGAATGACTAGGCCAGGTGTCTAATATACAATATGAGGGCTAATTCAATAAAATTATTATGTATGAGAGATTTTTGTCAGATTAGTAGATGGTAGCCACCCTCTAAAGAAGTGACTATATGGGATGTGATATTAGTCTACCTCATTGTAGGAGCCATTTTAGATCCCATACAACATGTTATAAACTACAAACATACACCATAACCATTTATTTATTTATTTATTTATTTATTTATTCATTACTTATATCTTACTCACCTACCATGTGCATGTGTGTGAGCATGCAGAAGCCATGGAGTATGTATGGAGGGTGCAAGGGAGTTTGGTTCTTCCAGTGTGTAGTTTCTGTGGCTTGAAGTCAAGTGGTCAGAGCTGACGGCAACTAGATCATTGCTACATTCATTTTCTTTAACCTGTGGCATCTTCAGAAGTCAAATGTAAAGTCAAGGGTCTGGAGAATGTCAAATTGTTGAATCTCAGACCTATTTGCAGCCTTGCTGCTGATCTTCCCAACTGAGTAAAACAAGATCAGGACTTGCCTTCCTAAAGGCTTTTAAGGCATGAGTATAAGGTTCCTCGCGGTGCTGAAACTCCACACAATAAAAGCTATAAATTTTGCTGTGCTTCCCTGCTAAATGAATACTTTGAGTGGAGACAGGCTGGCGGGAGCTGAAAGTTATAGCTTAGAGTGAGTGCTGGCTCTGTAGCTTCATCCTAGGAAGCATCTCAGCAGAGGTGAGATTGTGGAGTGTAAGCACTGATATACAAACACTGGAGGAGAGAAGGGACACGTGGCCTGGGTCAGCTCATCGGCTCAGCTGCCTTGGCATGGTGAAGTCACATAGGCATTAGGAGAATGAAGGCAAGGGATGAAAGCAAGGAATGAAGGGACATAATGTTTGATAATGAATAAGCCTGTGAGGAGACCCATCCTCTCTGAACCTCAGTTTTTTCCTGGAAGCCTCACAGACAAGTGGAGGAGGAACTTGCATGTGCAGACACACAATTTGTACTCAATACAGTGTTTAATAGTATTTATTTGCTTAGGATGCCCTGGATTTGGGGGATTGTATTTCTTTCTCATACTTAAAAAGTTTAAATGAAGCTTGGCCAAATGCAAAACAAAAATTGCTTAATTAAAAAACTATCAACCACAGATGCTGTGAATGAATTTGATGAATGCTGTGCAGTCAGAGCTCAGCACAGGTCCCCACCAGAGCTACGCTCTCTAACTCCAGGCCTCTTCAGTTGAAGGAAATGGATATGTGGCTGAAATCAATGTGATCTTTAGCTGTGAAAAAATTTTAAATTATTACCCAGCCTCTCCTGAGTTTTTTCATCAGCGTTCTCTCAGTGTGTTGTGATTGACTTTGATGACGGTAAATCTCTTGTAATGCCATAATTATAGGAGCCTGATTCCGTTTAGCTTAACATCTGTGAGGAAAATGTGGTGTTTGATTTGTTTCTTTTTAATTTGCAGTTTGGAAGAGTTTGATGAATCTGTTGGTCGAGGCATCTGCTCTTGTCTTAAGTTACACCCCTTAGAGGTTGTCCCAGACCCATCTGTGTCATTAACCGAGAGTGCCAGAGACTGAGCGACTGTGAATCTGTAACTATATTAAAAAAACAAAACAAAACAAAACAAAATGAACCTATGGCTTCCCTATTTAGGTCACAATGCATTTTGTAAGCAGCCCAGGCAGCCAGTGCTTTGAGTTTCCTAGCATGAAGAGAAATGGCATTCGCTTATTGGTCGTCATGACTTGTCATCCTGGCTTTCCAGACCATGTTGAGTCAAAAGTTTAGATGCATTTTCTTAAAGTCCAAATATTTGGTTTTGTTAAATCATGTTTGGAAACTGACTGGTTCAACTGTCTCTTGAAAGGACTCTCTCCCAAGAGGAAGAGTGTGTGGACAAAACACTGGCCAGTCCACAAGTTCTTAGTCTATTTTTCTGTTTGACTCTTTGTGTGGTGCTAGAGCTGGAGCATGGGTCTTGACATGCCTGTGAGTGTTCAGTCACTGGGCTGTACCACAGCCATCTTCCTCTCTGCTGTTGTTGTGTAGCTGAAACCTTAGAAGGCCAGCAGCCTGACCCAGCAAAGCCAAACCAAAGGGCAGACACCTCAGAAAGACTCAAGGGATGTTTGTCGGCAGCAAACATCCAAAGGCATGTGTTTGGTGTGTACCTTGGGAAGGTGAAAACCAGAGGCTTAAGACTTCAAATATTTTCAGTTAGGCCCTTCTTGCATGTGTGTGTGTTTGCATGTCTATGTGGCTGCATGTACACATGGGTAGGCATGTATGTAGAAGCCTGAGGTCAGCATCTGGGCCTTTACTCTGTGTGTTAATCTACATCTTAATTTTTTTTTGACATTTTAAATTAAAATTTTAATAGTAATTACAGTTTATTCACTTTGTATCCCAGCTGTAGCCCCCTCTCTAATTCCCTCCCAATTCCACCCTCCCTCCCCATCTCCTCCCAGGCCCCTCTCCAAGTCCACTGATAGGGGAGGTCCTCCTCCCCTTCCATCTGACCCTAGCTTATCAGGTCTCATCAGGACTGGCTGCATTTTCTTTCTCTGTGGCCTGGTAAGGCTGTTCCCCCTCAGGGGGAGGTGATCAAAGAGCCAGCTACTGAGTTCATGTCAGAGACAGTCCATGTTCCCATTACTAGGAAGCCCACTTGGACACTGAGCTGCCATGGGCTACATCTGTGCAGCGGTTCTAGATTATCTCCATGAATCCATCTTAAGTTTTGAGACAAGATCACTCACTGAAACCTGGAACTTACCCATTCAGCTAAACACACTGGCCAGGCAGCTCAAGATAACATCTTGTTTCCACCTTCTTGATACTGGGATAATACGTTATGTTTGGCTTTTTATGTGTGTGCAGGGGACTCTGGACTCAGATCCTAATGTTTGTGTGTAAGCATTTTCAATAAAGTGACTAAGCCATCTCTCTACCTCCCAAGCCTTTTGTTGTTGTTGTTGTTACAGTTTTCGTTTTATTTTGGTTTGGGGTTTTTGGTTTGTTTTTATTTTTTGAGTCAAGATCTTAATATGTAGCCCAAGATGTCCTCAAATGCTAGCATCACCTGCCTCAGACATTGCATGCTGGGTTGATGGGTGTGTGCTACCACAATCTGCTGATTAACTTCTAATGAAATGTTTAAGAAGGACAAAAGAAATGTATCTTGTCTCTCAGCTTAGTGGTGACCATAAAATGAAAGTAATTAGTATCTCACAGAGTTGGAAAATAGCATGAATAGAAAGCTAGACAGTGGGAACTAAGATGAATGAAACACTCAGATGGAACCCCAGTGTCATTGGAGAGAACAGACATGGGCTATCTGAGTACTCACCGTTTAATTCTTAACAGTGTATGTCCTTGTGTAGAACAATGCTGGAAGCCAGACTAAATGCATAGTCAACTGGTAGATATTTCATTTCTGCACTTGTAATGGGTGCAATAAGACTTTCATCATTTCAGTCACATTTCTGCAGTCTGAGAACAGGAATGTGGCAGGTTCCCAATTTCCCAAATAACAACCAGGATGTCAATACACTGACCATGGGACAAAAACATTCTCTGGTCAAAAAATTGCTGCATCTGGCTTTCAGATTTAGCTGGTTCTATTAGAGCCCTACTTTGAAAAGGCAACAATCCCTGTTCCAAGGTTGTGTTAAACAACTAGGGAAACTTAATCAGTAATAAACATGACAGGCTACTTTATAGCATTTGTATATGAAACGATAATATTTGAAAAAAACACTGACATAAATAGATCTTGATTTGAAGTTTAGAGGTCTAACTATTTATATAGATTTTCAAATTTTATTAAGAAAACAGAATAAAACATTAAAACCAAGAAGAAAAATAGACACTCAATTGTGACAACAATGAATAATGAATCCTTTATATGTAAAAGTGTTTTTTTCAAGTTAATATTTAGGATAGTGATAGATAGGTCATTGCATTTTTCCCGAGGACAGACATAATGTATTATCATTGATGTTTAGAAACTCTTAAGTATAAAACATCTCTGAGATTTTTTTCCCATAGATTTTGGTTTTCAAACATCTTACTCAGTATTAAAAGAGATGACATTTTAGGACAAACGTATCCTATCTCCCATCTTCCATCCACCTGCAGGCTCTTTCAACCCAAAGAGCACCATGGGGTCCAGCCAAGCTGTGTTTGCTTGAATGGAGAGAAAGAATGAATGCCACAGAAGAGGGCTTCAGAAACTAGCCTGTGGGTCATGCAGCTGATCAGGATGCCACTCAATGGGCATTGTTCACAGCCAACTTTTAAAATGGTATCGCTTGAGTGAACTCAAATAAATGAAGGCGTGTGAGTGAGTCCAAATGTGTATCTTTGTTAACTGAAGGTCGACTCAGAAGGGCCAGCAGTGTACTTGCTAGGGATCAACGTGCAGCTTCTGAGTTTCAGCTCAATTAGGTCAGCGTAGCCTGTACATGGCATTCTGCTGCAGGCCTGGGTGACTCGTCCCATAGTTGTTAGGAGAATCAGCTTTTAAGGGCTGACAAGTGGTATTAGGGATGTCCAGTGCTAGAGTCAGGGCACCTGATTAAAACAGTGTGGGACATCTTTACATGGCCTTGCAACATCAAATTCATTATTAAAGTTTTGTATCCTGAATTGGACCCGTTGAAAGGATCTTGAGCAATCATGTTGCCTTTTAGCCACTCCCCAAGCTGACGAAGCCCTTCTATAAAAATATCTTCTTCACTTTCTGCTCTCATCCCTGAATTTAATTTGCCATGGATTTTTGTCTCTACTTCTCACTTTTGAAAGGCAATGACAAAATTTAACTCTTGAGTTGGGAATGGTGGGGAAGAGAGTATGTCAATCATCTAGGATGACCCTTAAGCTCACGGGGTGAAAGTGTTGCGTTTGTACAGCCATGGCAATAAGACAGAACGTGCTCATCCTGTCAGTCACGCTCATCACAGCGGAGAGGTGCATGGGCACAGACCTCCAGGAGACTGAGCGGGCCTGGAAGACAAAGTCGGCATGTTGAAACTGACTTTCCGAAAGGACTGTGAGCTGAAAATGCCCACAGCACCTCCAGATGCCTCTATCTGACAGTGAGCTGTAGCCTGCTCCTCACAAGAACTGTAGAAAACAAGACAAAGCTCCCTGCTTGGGGGAGTCTGGAGTGAAGTCTTGACTGGAGAAGGCATCTCATAATGTGGTTTGTGAATTGGATGAAACTGCACTTGCATATGGTAAAGCTCAGGCTTTAAAACTTTTCAAATTAGACTTTGTAGGATATTTGGATGCCAAGGATAGAAAAGTTCAGTAGGAAGAAAACAGGGCAAGAAACCTGGACTGCAGTGTCTCACTATCATACCTATGCAACGTGACTTTGGCCAAGTAATTTAACCATATGTAGTCTTTGTCTGTCTGTCTGCCTCTGTATTTTAAAGTTTTCTATATCACGTCTCCTTTTTACTTTTGTTTTTAATAGTTCATTGAGAGTTTTGTCCAATGTATTTTGATTATATTCACCTCCTCCTCTTCAAGCCCTTCTAGATCCATACCTCCCATCCCTGCCCACTCAACTTTGAAGAGGAATTTATGCCTTCTTTAAACGAAAAAAGGAAATAAAAGAAAGAAGAAAGAAAGGAAGGAAAGAAGGAAGAAATAGAGTCCAATTTGTTACGCTTATAGATTCTTGGGTGTATGGCCTTCTACTGGAATGTGGCCACCCCCCTTAAAGAAAACTGATTGTCCCTCTCCAGCAGCTATCAACTGCCAATAGCTCCTCAGATAGGGACAGGATGTTGTGCCTACCTCTTTTCTCCACAGCTAGATTCTCTCTGGCTTGAGCTTGAACAGGCCTTGCACTGGCTGTCACAATTGTGAGTTCATATGTGTAACTGCTCTGCTGTGTCCATAAAACAGTTTCCTTGTAATCATCTGCCCCCTCTGGTTCTTACACTCTTCTGACCCATCTTCAAAATGAACCTTTTGGGTGTGATATAAATGCCCGATTTAGGGACACACATATGAACATACACACACACACACACATGAACATACACGCACACATAGGGACATGCACACACACAGATGTAATGACATAAAAATATTCTGGTTTCTGGTTGCACCTACAAGGGGCTCAGAAGCCAACAGTCCATATTGAACAACAGCAACAACAAAACCTGAATTTGAGGGTTTATTGACACAGGCTAGAATGTCAAGAGGACCAAAAAGGGGAGCTCAGGTGCCTTCCAGAGCCTTAGACCCAGCGACCCCCACCCAGTAGGCTTTCGCCTTCACCATGGCTGAGCTGATTCAAAAGAAGCTGCAGGGAGAAGTGGAGAAATATCAACAGCTGCAGAAGGACTTGAGTAAATCCATGTCAGGGAGGCACAGCTAACAGAAAATAAAATCATGAATGAGGAACTGCTTTTTGGTGTTTAAGCTTCTGGGACCTGTGCTTGTCAGGCAGGAGCTGGGAGAGGCTTGGGCCATGGTGGGCAAGAGGCTAGACCATATCACAGCTGAAATCAAGTGCTAAGAATCACAGCTTCGGGACCTTGAGCAGCAGTCAAAGCAACAGAGGGAACCCCTTGCTCAGCTGCAGCAGGAGTTCCAGCGTGCCCAGGCAGCAAAGGCGGGGACTCCTGGGAAGGCTGGACCCCAACAGAAGGGGAAGGAAGAGAAGTATGAGGCTACCCCCCGCCCCCAAAACAACCAACCAAGCAACCAAAAAACAATTGAATTTGAACAATCAGCAACTCTTGGATATTTAAGAGAACAGGACTCAGACGTAAACTGCTGTACTCAAAATCGAATAAACAGGTAGATACCAGAGTAGAAACTTCCCTGGAAGAGCTACCAAAGTAAGAGGAACTGAGTCATAACTACTGGAGACTAGTGGAGACAAATGTATAAGTTGAAAAAGAACCAAGGGAATCACTCAGCAGGGGCCCACAGAAACTGACCTGCTTAGGGAAACTGTCAGAGAAAAGTCCCCTCGTGCTTCTGCAAGGGACAGGGAGAAAGAGGGTGTTTTAAAATGATCTAGAGTAGCTGGGCTTGTACTCCTAGTGCTCCAGAGGCAATGGCAGGCAGATGGCGAGGAATCCGAGGCCAGCCTGGTCTACAAAGCTAATCCAGGACAGCCATGGTTACACAGAGAGACCCTGTCTCAAATGAAACTTAAATGATCTTGAGTGCCAGGAGTAGTGGGACACATCTTTGATCCTGGGATTCAAGAGGCAGAGGCAGGAGTGATTTCAAGGTCAGCCTGCTCTACAAAGCAAGTCCAGGACAGCCAGAACTGCTTTAGAGAGACCCTATCTCAAAAAAAAAAAAAAAGAAAGAATAACAACAACAGAGCCAGAGCAATCTGTTGTTGACTAGGTCTGTTCAGGAGAAACTACTGAGCTAAAGTTTAACCTGCTGAGGCTTTGAGAACCTCATTGAAGGGGGGAAAGTTGCATCTAACTGCCGCTAGATCTAGCATTCCCTGTGGGAGAAGGGATCCACCCAACTTCAATCATTCCTCACTATTGTGGTTTCAAAATTATACAGCTGCCATATTATTACATGCATCACAGAACTGTGTAATCATTTAAAAGCTCTTACATTATAGAATTTCTCTGCATACCATATCCCAATCTTATTTTCCATACTCTGAAGCTGAGCACTTGTAATGATATGTTATGTGTAACCCAGCCATGTTTAGTCAATACACATACACACGCATAAAAGTGTGCGCATATGTTTTAGGACATATAAACAGAATCAAGAGTATGCACAAACTTTGCAGAGCTCAAGATGCATGACTTTAAAAGTCACAGCCAGCAACTTCTCAACAACCTCTGTCTTATGGGTAACAGAGATTTAGTGATGCGTTCAAGAGTAGCTCTCTCAGGAAGGTGAGTCCACTGAAAATTGGTGAACCTTCATACTCTGATTTTCTAAACACTTTAAAAAAGATCACAATTGATTGGGTAAATTAAAAAGTATGTGCTGAGATAACACCCATAGACAATTCTTAGAGCTTTATCAATGACTTTAGAGCATATTTTAAAATCCATAATACATTTTGTTTTATTTTTTCAAGACAGGTTTTTCACTGTGTAACCCTGGCTGTCCTGGACCTCTCTCTGTAGACCAGGCTAGTCCTGAACTCATAGAAATCCTTCTGCCTCTGCATCTTGAATGCTGAGATTAAAGGTGTACATTACAATCTCCTGGCTTAATCCTTTTTTTTTTTTAATCACTATAGCCTACTTTTAAAAAATGTCTTTGTTTTCCCAAAGAGTTGAAACTTTATGCGGGGGTTAGGGAGAGGGGCTTTTGTGCTTTAGAAACAAACACCACGCAATCCAGCGTTCTCTGTCCTAACTGCAGTTTAGATTGGTTAGCCCAATCTCTTCCTCTCATCCCCCCCCCCCCCAGTTATGTCCCCATTATATGAGTCTTCCCACTGTGTGACACTCCGCAGAGAGGCAAGGTATCCAACTGCTTTGATCTGCTATGCGCTGGTACCTGAAAGTGCGTCATCAATGTCCAGTAAGTACTTGTTCAAAGATACTGTACTCAGTACTCTGTTACAAGGTGTGCACTTGGCTTGTGTGGGACCACAGCACACTAAGCTTTAAAGTCCTACAACATGAGTATGATGGGTACTGAAAAATATTTATTGAACGTTATTAAAAAATGACTAAAGGATTAAGCCAACAAGTGAATGAAGTAAGGATAGGTCACTAGCAACAAATATTGCTAAACAAGGAAACTTCTCTTGGCCCAGTTAAAAATCTGAACTGGGCTTCTTTGCTTCACTCTTAGGGTAGACCCTTATTTTGTCTTAAAGCTCTCTTGGCCTCCTATTTTTTTTTTCTTTGCAAAGAAACCAGGTTCCTTCAAATAAATGTTGGGATGTATATATTAAGCTAAATAATCTTAAAAGTGCATTGATCAAGTTAAATAATCCTAAAAACATTCCAATTAGGTCATGACTTCAGGGCTGAGGATGGACCTTGGTGGTAGATTGCTTGTAGCATGATCCTGTGTTCAACCCTCAGCATAAGACAACAAACAACAAACAAAAACTCCCATCACTTCAGTAATACTTTTTAGCCTATTCTACATGCAGCATGTCAGATCTCATGACGTTTTCATGTCCATGTTCCTTGGATTTTCTTAGGTTTCCTGTGTATGCCCTGTGTATGTGTGTGTTAGCAAGCAATTCACTTTCTTACCTCATAAATTTGTTTCTGGAGGAGGATAAATTAGGAATTAAGGACATGCAAAGCTATATCAGGAAAAGAGGAACTGCTAGCGCACACACAATACCGTCAAGTGTGAAATAATTCTCTCTTTTTAATTTAATCTTTCTATATTTTGGAGAATTCCATATAGGAGTACTGTATAGCATCTCTCTCTCTTTTTTCTATCCAACTCCTTCTACCCCCACTTCCTCTTTTCTTTAATTATTATTGTCTCTCTCTCACACACAGCCACACAGAGATACACATACATAGACAAACACACACACATACTTTAGCGTTACCTATATGTACATGTGTTTAGACCTTACTGCTTGGGACTGGATAACTTACAAGGGATCTTGTCCCCAGAGAAAATGGTCTCTCAGCAGCCAGTGATTGTCTATAGCTCTTTATCAAGAGATGGAATCTTGGGAAATTTGCCCCTATCCACATGGACATGTCGGCTCAAGTGACTAGATTTGAGATTTTACATCTCTCTGCTTGCTTTCTCTAACATGTTGCTACATAAGAAGTTTCTGAGATTATCTCCCTGATGTAGGGCCACTGCAGGGGAGTTTCTTTTTTTTTTTTTCAATTTATTTATCTAATTGCATTTACTCATAAGTCACTGTTCATCATTTGCTGTTTATAAAAGACATGCACAATGCCACCCAGATCTCCTTTGGAGAGAGTGACTGAATTAAGCTAAGTATACATGAAGGCACAGACATTTCACTGGACAGCAGGCACTTGGCACTCATCAGGATTTGAGTTTCCATTGCTGCCTTCCTGGATTTCTTTGGGCTGTGTCCTGGCTGTGGCCTGACCCAGAGGTGAGTGAGGGATTTGGAGGGAGAACAAAAACAATGAGAAAGAAACTGACTGCTGTGGCCAGAAGCCTGGCCTGAGCATGTGCCTCAGTCTGTAGCTTATAATCCTGTATCTTTTCTGTTCTGTGATTTCTTTCCTACATAAGGAAACCAATGCAAGAGCAAAGGATGCTTGTGTCCCCAACCTGCTTCATCATGTAGAGTCCTGAATCAACCATGCCTAATGTTGAAAAAAGTAAAATTTCACTGACACATTAGATGTGATAAATATGTCTGTCTACTGGGTGGGTCTGATGCATTTTTCTCTCCCAATTTATCATTGTTTGTGCAGTATATATTTATATGATACATTCAATGCACTAGACCAGAATTATACATTCTATTTGGTTCCGTAGAGTGAAAATACAGTTAGCTTAACCGACTGATGATAATACCGTATTTTGTTATTGGTTAGTTATTCAATTAGTTTAAGAAATGTGCTGCTACTCTATTTGGTTTGGCATTTTTAAATATTCTGTAACTGTAGTGATTATGGAATTTAAAAAACTTAAACATGACCAAATATCATAGAATTCTATCTAAGGAGCATTGTGCAAACTATGTTCTAGAACAATTAATTTATCTTATTTAAAAATCTAAGGACATAGATTTTGGGACCACAAGCTCAGTATGATGATGCACAGTATATGACAATGATGCTTACAACATTTATAGCATCTGCAAATATTACTTCAACAGTGGTTCTAGGTACATTCTCATGTACTTTCCGATGTATATAAGTCCCTTGTTCTATTCGGAAGGGCCTATCAAATAGGGGATTTTGTAGGGCTTTTTGTTTTTTTAAAGTCTATTTCTTCTCTATTGTTTTAATGTGCCTCAGGAGTAAAGTTAAAAGTCATGCAAATGAAAGCAAATGGAAATGTAAAAGATTTACGTCAAAAGAATGTTAAAAAGAGAGAGAGAGAAAAATCTACCAGAATAAACAGTCCATAACAAATAGAGCTGTGTTGTGTATCTTGAAAACTCTTGTGTTGGGACAGAGCCATCTTAGTCTCTGGGGGAGATAGGACAGGGGTGGTAAGGTGGGCAGGGTTGGTGGGGCGCAGAGTGGGTGTTCTGCTGTTTTGTGCTTAGAAGCATAGTTTTCCCTTTAAGAGGTCTGTGTACTTGTCCTGTATGATTGGCACTTCAAACTACTCAGCCCTCAGAAAATTTCTAGGTAACAATTGAAAAAAAAAATAAACAAACTCAGAAGGTCATGAAATCAGGAAGGAGAAACTGGAAATTCCATACTGGAGAGTAAGTGGCCTGGATTATATTTAGATTTTAGGAAAACCATTGCCATATAAAATCTTACAGGTAATTGAAATCACAGGATCATAATAATAACAATAATGTTCATCAAAATAATACAGATACTTGAACAATGCTTAAATCCTTTTTAAACTGTTTTTATATTTATTATCACTCTAAATGTTTCTAGCCCCTCCAGAACAGAAAATTAAGTATTGACTGTCCCCATTTTATGAACAAGGGAATCAAAGTCAGAGCAGTGGCTACTTGGTCCTGGTCATAAATGCCAGGAACTCAGTATTTAGAGGGTCCAAGCTTTTTTTTCTTTTTTTTTTTTTTAACAAATGTCTTTTTAGTTTCTTTTGTAAATGTCAGGGGGATCTTTCTTGGGGTTTCTGAGCAGCTGACCAGCTCTCTGGATTGTTCTGTTATTCATAGGCCAGTGGGTGGGTAGCATTTGTCCTTCATTCAACCCTAAGCACAGATTTTCTGTTTTGATAAGAAGATCTGGGCTTCAAGAAGCAGGGGTAGGACTGAAGTAGCAGAGAAAAAAGTTGCATGCCTGTCTTGGCTTAGCTGCGTGGAATGTCTGTTGTTCCTCCTTAAGCAGTTGCTGGCCTTTTCCAATGAGTTTTCTGTGGCAAATAACTCCAAATGCTTTACACAAGAGAATCGCTTGCAGATGTGGATATGATAACCTGCAGAGCAGGACTTAAATATAGTAATTGTCTAGAGCCTGCTCTTAGCTGTGGCGACAGAGTCTCTACTATGTCATTAGGGAAAGAATTACCGCGTCTTGGAACACAGCGAGCCAAGCTTCTGGCATCAGCTGTCTCTTCCACATTTTAAACAGAGTTAATTGGCTCCTCACCAAACCGATTAGGGCATGAGGTTAAAACACGTGAGGACAGAAGAGAATGAAGAGAACTGGCAGAGGAGAGTGTCCAAAATTTTTTTAAAAGATTTTATTACTATTACTGTAATAGCTGAGAAGTGATCTTTATGCTTGACTCATTGTCTCTTTCATCCCAATTCTCTGTTATTGTCTTCAGTGAAATAACGGCAATTTGAAGGTAAGTGGTTTTGAATGCGGAATTTTTTTCAGCAACCATTTCCCCAGGCCTTTCCTACCTAGCACAGTCAAATAGAACAGCTGTGAAACTTTGGGTTCCAATGAAATTGAGGCTCTCTAGCCTCAGGTCAACCTAACAAGCAGAAGCAAGTGCTTTAGGAAAGAGAATCATGATAATGATTAATAATGTCTGCTATAGGCAGAAGGGCATGGGAGGTACACATTTTTAGGCTTTGTCCTTCAATAAAATATAATCATTGTTCTCTTTATATTCTCTGCGAAGACCATAGTTAGCTAGTTTACTATATAGGCTAATTTTTTTTGGAATAATATTCCTTTTGAAAAGTAACTTTCAAAGGTGAATCTAATACTTCCAATGTGATCTAGCTAGACCAGAAGACAATGGGAATGTGATATCCGTTAACCCATATTATTATCAAGGTAGACAACAATGGCATTCATTTCTTGGCAGATGTTTCAGTCTTATGATTCTGCTGATATGTGGTCCAGGTTATTTTCATACAGCAGTCATTAATGTAGTGCGAGGTACGGTAAGGCCCAACCACTTCCAAAGTGTGTCCTTACAAGACTGTCTACTGTCGCTCTCTCAACCTCTGGTCTGACACCTCCCCATTATAGTTAATCTCTTGAGTTAGACAACTGGTGAATACACTGAGTTTAGACTATTTCCATTGGTATGTTAGAAATCATTAACATGTTGATGTGAAATGGCTTTTTCATTGTCTCAACATATATTGTCTAATTGCCTACCATACACTAGAAATGTTTTAGGCAGTGTGGATAAGATAACGAACAAAAGAGATGACCTTACTTTCCTAATGGCGCTTAGACTATAATGTGGGAAGATAGACAATAATCACAAGTAGCGATCAAGGAGACAGTAATGAAAGCTGTGGAGAAAGCCCAGAGGAGAAGAGAAAATGAAAGTGCTGGAAGAAGAGCCTGGAAGGGTTGACACTGAGTGGTTAGGGAATGCCTCACTTGGAAGATGTAACATAAGGAAAATGCAGAAGCCGCCTGGACATCTATGGGGAGATTCCCAGACACAGAAACCCTAGGGGCAAAGCTGTGGTACCAGACCTGCCATGTTTGAGGGAGAACAAAATCAGAAGGTGAGAGTGAGAGCCATGTGGGAAATTCTCCCTATCATGCATGAGCCCCGCCCCATACACATCCTGACTCATGAACACACACACACAATTATAGTTACATGGAGGAAGATGACAGGGCCAGATTGTGAACGCTGTGTAAACTATCATAAATTGGAAGCCCTTGGTGAACTCACTACAAGCAATTTCAGTGAAATGGCTAAGACAAAACCATGATCAGAGAAAGAAGGAGATACCTTTGAAAACTGCAAATGACAAGTATAGACACAATATTCTTCCTGGTGGACTGAACACAGAGCTGAATGCCTGCCACTGAACCACATCCCTGGCCCCAGGCACACATGTTAATAAATTTTTCTGTAAAGGAGAACACAGAAATGAAGAGCAGATGGAACTACAGCTAGAAATTATTTTTTTTAAGATGAGGTTTTTTTTCACTGATGAAAAGAAAAGACCCAGGAAGAAGGGATTCTTAGTTGATGGCTTATCCTCAGGATCTTGAATGGATGAAACCCAGGATGAAGAGCTTTGGTGGAAAGAAGAAGAGCATATTCTTGGGTTATTATACAAGTAGCATGTCTACGCTGTGTAAGTAATTGTTTCCATAACTTGAAAAACAAGGCAGACATGGTTTCTGCCCTAAGGAACCTTACATTGTAGTGGGGAAGACAGATAATAAGCAGGTAATAGAAATTCAAATCACTATAACTATAATGAGAAGCACACAAAACAACAGGAAAAGAAATGGACACTGGTCAAAGAAAGCATCTGTACTTATAATCCATTTTATTCTCAGCAAGAAATTACATCCCAAGCCTGAGTGAATAAGGGGTGGGCCCCTGTTTGGCCATTGCATTATTTGCCCCAGGATACCCCTGGCCTTTCTGTGAGGTGAGCCTGAGGTCTGAACATACAATTGTATGTATCAAGTCTGAGGTATAATTATGGGAAGGTAGCAAAACAGTAGCAATCAGATAGAAGTGGATACTGGCAACTGGGGGATGCCTTCTGATGGCTGGCTAGAATCTGGTAACTGACAGAATTTTTCCAGGTCTCTTCTGGCTCAGAATCTCAGTTCTGACAAGGAGAAATAGAGAACATTGGGTAAAGGTCAGAGCACTGGTCATCAGGGCCCAGCCTTAGGGGAATATAGATCATTGGTAAAACATTAAGCCAGCATTGATTAGGAACACTGAGTGTCTGACAGAAGGATTTTAATTACAAAGGTGAACATGAGTTAGCATAATCTGAGAACTTGTCAATGTGGCCATTAAAGATTAACAAATTTTCCTATGCCAAATTTATGTAAGAACAAAACCAATTTAATTGATCAAGACCAGTGTGTTGGTTTGAATAAAAATAGCCTCTATGACCTCATGATATTTGAGTGCTTAGTCACCAGGGAGTGACACTATTTGAAAAGATTAGAAGGATTAGAAGGTGTGGCCTTGCTGGAGTAGATGTGATCTTATTGGAAAATGTGTGCCACTGGATGTGAGCTTTAAGGTTTCAAAAGTCCACTCTCTGCCTAGACTGTCTCTGTCACTCTGCCTACCGATCAGGATGTAGCTCTCAGCTACTGCTCCAGGGTCTGCCTGCATGCTGCCATGCTCTCTACCATGATGATAATGGACTAAGCCTTTGAAACTGTAATCAAGCTTTCAATTGAATGCTTTCTTTCATAAGAGCTGCCTTGGTCATGGTGTTTCTTCACCGCAATAGAATGACGGCTAAGACAGCCAGCATTCATAATTCAACATCCTTTGTAAAGAGAGGGGGAAATGAAACACACAGGGTGCATAACAAAATGTCAATCAAAATAAACACCAGGTTCCAAGATGTTCTGGAAATTCAAATGCAGAAAAAAAATATTTTGAAGCCACATGATGTCATGAAGGGGCTGTCTAAGGGGGGGACTATTTTAGAGGAAAGCCTCTTGTCAATGAAGTTCCAATTTGTGAGGTTCCCACGTGTCTGGAGGTGGAGTGATACATATTCTTTTTAAGCACTTGCTAAACTTTCAGCGTATTTAACATGTGCCTCTGAATGGAGTGGAGCAAAGACCTGCAGAGGCTCTGTGTGATTTCAAGAGTGGATTTCAGTTCAAATTCTTGGTATCACTGCCTGGCATTTACCTCTTCCTGTGCCTTGAGTGCCACCGAAGGCAGCCGGGTTTTCTCCAGCCCAGCTGGGTTAGATTGCAGTGAAGCAGTGACTTGAAAAAGTTTACAGTTTACATCAATCCACTCAAACCTAATCATGGCTCACAGTGGGTAAAATTACCTCTTCCTGCAACGCGAGGCTCAAATCTCTCGGTTGGAGTTCTCTGTTCCTCATTGCATGTAACTCAGGTTATGCTAGGCTTTATAACGGCCCTAAGCCTTAATCACTCCCATCTGTTCAATATTACACGGTAATTTGGTAGTGAAAAAGTACTAGGCTAGGAGCCAGTTTGATTTTAGTCCCTAATTAGCTGTGTGACGCCACAGAATGGTTCATCTCTCTCTCTCTCTCGGTTTATAATCTCTTCCTCTCTCACCCTCTGACCTCCCAAAATGGCAGAGGGTGGGGGCATAGCTCCAGGAAAGTACCTTGAGACTTCATACTTAAGGATGCAGAGGTGAAGGGGAAGGGGGGAAGTGTTCTCATCTCAACCTTACACACACACACACACACACACACACACATCCCTCCTCATGTTGGATTCCGTCTTCCTCCTAGTGGTAAAATGGCCCCATACCCACCAGAACCTAGACCTTCCACTTAAGCTCTGACTCATGTCCTGTTTCTCGCAATGCTTACTCCTCATTTCTTCCTCTTCATCGGCTCTCTTATATTCATGCTCTCATATCTCTCCACAATCCTCTCTTGTCCATACACCCTGCTAGTGACTGTCCACCTCCCAGCTGCTATGGCCCGTGTGGCCTCTTCCAGTTGTCCTTGGGCACTGACTCAGCCAAGCCTCCCGCAGGTGCCCATGGCCTCTGCTCCGTATAATGCTGCTTTGCTTTCTCATTCTCCTTACACGCTCTCTCCACAGCTTCATGTCATATGAACAGTCTCCGTGTGTGCACGCATGTCTCAGCCTGTACACTCTTAACTTTTGACTATAGGACTATAATTTGAGTACATATTTTGTAAAATCTCTAATTTTTTTAAAAAAATTCATACATGTATAAGTTTTGTATGGACGAGCATTAGTTATTTTTAAATTTTTCTTGATTCTCTTTGCCTTTTCTTTTTTTTTTTTTTCCATTCTTTCCCACCAGTGACCCAGCCATGTTAACAGAACCCACTCTTAGCATTTCTTACCCTTTGGATACATCTGTTTCACTTTCTCTCCTGGAGAGTTCTCTCTGAGGACCTTGCTCTCTCTTCTGAACCAGTCACTCTGCCTATCATCTTGGGACTTCTCTTGACCATCATTTGACGATGTGTATATGATTCAGGGAAACTTTACTTGGCAGTCATTTGTGAAACATATTGGGACCAGAAAAAAGAAATGGAAAGAGGAACAATGATTCAGTGGGCTTTTGGATGAGTTCAGGCTGGAGAATATCAGCATGATTTCGAATTTTCTCTTAGCTCTCAGTGACATGCTTACAAAGCCCCTCTTCTTCTTTCTGTGTTACTTAGGGTTCAGTCACATGAGCAGTGACTCAGAGTTGTGGGACAACCGATGTACTTTCTAACTAGGTTGTGCAGTTGTGAGAAGTGAGGGGAGGTTAAGGGACATATCCGTGGCCGTTCAGGGACCAGGCATGTCCAGATATATAGATGTGGAGGTGAGAGGATGGGAAGGCCTGTGGTTCTCAAGGAAATGGCAGCCACTGAAGGGCAGCCTCTTCCCTGGCGGGCCACCAGTGTCAAATAAGGGCTGGGCAGCAGCAGAGCATCCTCCGGCCATTCAAAGTCTGTTGCTTTCACCAACTGCTGTGACCTCCAGAGGGCGGAGCCTACTGCCCTTCTGTCCCCAAGATTGAAACTAGCACCTGTTTTTGGCTAATTTAGAATCATTTAGATAAATGGAGCACAATTCTAGCTTAATCAAATCGGTCGTGATGGTTAGATTGCACCCCAACCTCCTCCATTTTACAGTACCTCACAATGTGTTTGCATTTTGGAACAGGGCCAGCAGAGAGACAATGAAGCCCGGAAGAGGTCATTAGGATAGGCTTTAACCAGCATGACTAGTGGTCTTCTAAGAAATGTTGATAGATACAGAGAGAAGACTATATGAAGTCAGACAGAAGAGCCAGCTTCAAGCCAAGGAGAGCGGCTTCAGTAGGAATCAACCTTTCCACACCTGATGTGTAACTTCTCATATCTGGAATTGAAGAAGATAAATTTTGCTGTTTAAGACTCCCACTCCATGCTATTTGTTGTAGTGCCCTGGTAAAGGAGTGCATTGAGCAACTTAGCACAATGACTTACATTTCATGTGCCAGGGTTTGGATTCTAGCTTCAATATCGTTGTTATTAATGGGGCAAATGTTGATAATCACAGTTGACACAACAGTGATCCAACATGCTGATGTTCTAAGTTATTTACATGTATTAACTGGTTAAATCCACACAGCAGCCTGGTGAGAGAGATACTAGTCATAGTTTTTTTTTTAATTTTTTTATTTTTATGGATGAATAAAATAAAGCATAGCTAACTCAGCTAACTTGCTTGAAGTCATACAGCTCCAGAGTGCAATGATGACGCTAGAAGACAAACCTGGAGCCTAGTTCTCCCCCTCCCTCCCCTTGGGTCTTTTTGACCTGCAGGACACCTGACCTTTCTTTCCACTTCCACAGCATCACTCTGTGGTGTCACATCTTGGGTTAATCTTCCCCTTTCAGGGTCATGAACCTAACTTCCCTGTCCTTTCAATGGATTTCTGCTTTTGTTCACAGGGGCAATTTGCCAGGGAACCCGTTCTTAGTCCTGGTGAACATATGCTTCCCTGACCGCAGCAGGACAGTGGTAACACATCCATACTCCCCCAGGGAGTAGAGACACATCATGTGCTACAGGATTGCGCACATGGAGAAAAGGAACCAGGTAGTCAACATTTATTTCTAGAGCAAAACTAGATTTCTATGCCACCTTTTGCAGCAGTTTGGAGTGTCCCCTCCTGAGGTCACCTGACTACTGGCAGATGTGAGCACTAATCCTGAAGTTCAAAAAAATCACGTATTTGTGGTACTATCATTTTTTTTTATCAAGCCTCAATTAATCTGTTTAAAACACAAAGATATGTCTCTATATGAATGGCCAGGGTTCCCAGATGGCAGATTAAAATCCATTTGGAGCAAAGAGGGAATAGGGAGCTACTAGAAATGCCCAATGAAGCCATGAAATCAGAGTCCTCACTTCCTGCTGCTGACATATTGAATTATAATTATGCACCCCGATTCCAGAGACAGTCCACACAGAGTGAAGTTGAATCCTTTCCTGACATTAAGAATGCATTCCTTTTTCATTTTAAAAGAAGCAAACGAGATGCCCTTCATATACCATGTTTCAATAGGAAAAGTGATACCCAGCTATATCTCTGACATGGAACTACAGGATTTGAAGTTTTTCTGTTGGGGTTTGGTTCAGTATTTCCTCACTATGCCTCCATTTCTCTCTTTTGGAAAGGTAATATATAGTAGTCTGTGCCATTGTAAGTTGGAAGTAGGTAACTTGCTTTATTTATTTATTTATTTATTTATTTATTTATTTATTTTAACTTTAAGAAAGTGCTTTGATTCTCATAAGAGATTTTGGAACTCAGACTTTTAAACTGTGTTGAGACTGTGAAAAAAACATAGAGACTTTTGAAGTTA
Organism: Pachyuromys duprasi; assembly: GCA_028658305.1. Classification (NCBI taxonomy): domain Eukaryota; kingdom Metazoa; phylum Chordata; class Mammalia; order Rodentia; family Muridae; genus Pachyuromys; species Pachyuromys duprasi. The sequence goes on from CM053750.1 coordinate 7,330,907, forward strand.
GGCTGAATGGCTTTTGCATTATATTATGGCTATGAGCCTATGGGGGTTAGGGTGGCAGTTTGGATGCGAGTGGTCCCCATAGCTCAAATATTTGAATATCTGGTCCCCAGTTTGTAGAACTGTTTGGGAAGACTTAGGAGGCATGGCCTTGTTGAGGAGCTGCGTCACAGGGAACAGGCTTTGGAGTTTCTAAAGATTCTGTGATTCCCAGTGTGCTTATTCTCTCTCTTCTCTCTGCCTTATGATTATGGATCAAGATCATCAAGATGTAAGCTCTCACTGTTCCTTTTCTATTACGAACCCTAATCCTTGAAAACTAAAAACCAAAATAAATGCTTTCTTTTGTAAATTGACTCGATCATGGTGGTTTTTTTGTTTGTTTGTTTGTTGCAGTAACAGACAGTAATTAAGATAATAGGCAACTCCAAATTTTATTATTTGGTATTGTTTCATAATAAAACCTTACCACCACTTTTCTTTCTTTTTTGCTTTTTCCTTCTTTCTTTCTCTCTTTCCTATCTTCTACCTTTCTTTCTTTTTTCTATATTTTGCTTTAAAAGAACTGTATTCTCTCTGTAACATAGAGAACACAAAGGCAGGGGTGTCTTCATGGTATGTCACCTCTACTGTCATTCACATGGGGCCCTATGCTTGATATGATAATTTGCATCTATTTTCTTAAAATTCTTAAAGCAGTTGGAAGAAGGGACTCTGTGTTTTCATTTTGCAACAGGCCTCCAAAAAGAAGCTGTGTCCATTCCAGTTCTCTTTGGCATGATTATTGAGAGTGCTGTATGAAAGGGTAGAGAATGCACGGCTGAGGCCCTTTGAGACACAGTCACTTGTCTCTATTCTGTTGCTGTAGCTTCCAAGCACCTACTAGGCTAGGGATGCGGCTCAGTGATAGAATACCCACTTGCCTGGTGATGGCTGGGATGTCATCACCCACTCTTCACATGCACAGGAAAATGGCTAAAGAAACAGAAATTAGTGCATTTTGTTAAATCTATTCATAAAAACAAATGGAGACAATTTAACTCATGGACTGTAGTTTGTGAATACCAAACCAGACAAATATTTTGGATCTAGGGTACCATGCATGATGCTCTAGGACAGTGGTTGTCAACCTTCCTAATGAAGTGACCCTTTAATAAAGTTCTTCAAGTTGTGGTTACCCCCCACCATAAAATTATTTTGATGCTACTTCATAACTGTAATTTTGCTACTGTTATGAACCATAATGTAAATATCTGTGTTTCTTGATGACCCCAGTGAAAGAGTCATTTGTTCCCCCAAAGGGGTCATGACCCACATGTTCAGAACCACTGCTCTAAGACTTGCATAGATGCAGTGAAAACTCTTTTACAACCCTTAGCATACATGGAACACATTGATAATTTTTTCCAAAGCTGAACTATTTATACTATTATTTTTCCTAGTAGTTATTATTATGCTAAAGTTTTGTGTATGTTAGTAAATTTGATAATCCCATCAACTTCATTGTGATTTATACTGCAAGTAGAATTGAGACTCCAAGGGTTTTTTGCTCACATGATACATAGAGATGTCTAGCTGGATATGGTGCGTGCTAATAGGGAGTAGCAGTGTTTGTAGATACAGCACTTTATTTCTGAAAAATAAATGATAGCAGATTTAATGTCAGCCTTGCAGTAATAGCTTCTCACTTATTAGCATATTTTTGTGTGCTTTGTCTTTTGAAGCAGAGTCTCATGATGTAGCCCAACTTGACCATGAATTTTCTGTCTTCCTGCCTCAGCTTCTCATACCTAGAGATTGTGCAGTGATCATCCAGCCTAGCTGTCAGCGAGACTAGATGAGATGGGCCTGTGAAGATGTTGAGGGTAGGAAAGGTAGCAGGAGGATTTTGACGCTGAATCTGTGTGTGATCCTGTTGCTTCTGGGTAGTCCCTTAGGGGACTTCTGATAGAGCCTCCTAAATTCCATCTGTCCTCCTCTTATAAACTCCAAACCTCAAACAAATTCTTACTATGTATATCTTGATGTAGGATTGTAGGCTTTGATTTTTTTAAAAACCTATTTTATTTGGAGTTCCTTAATCCTCTACCTCTCTTCCAACCCCCCAACCCTAGGTTGGAGGGAAAGAAGGTTAGTAGGGACAGGGGATGGAGACTTTAGACATAGTTCCTCGGCGCCAGTTCCACTCTCTGTCGTCAGGATGCTCAGCAGTCCAGCAAACCAGCAAACCACCACCAGCAGCAGCAGAATGGATCATCAATCCAGCAATAGCAAAAGCAGCAACAAGGACCAGCAGCAACAGGGGCAGCAGCAATCTTCTTGAAGCATTCTCTGAAGCAGAAAGTGAAGCATCTTCTCTCTCTCTCTCTCTCTCTCTCTCTCTCTCTCTCTCTCGTTTCTCTCTATCTCTCGATGTGTCTCTGTCTCTCTCTGGGCTTCTGTTTATACCTTCTCAGAGTCCACATCAAGATGTTTTTCAGCTAGCAAAAAATAAAAACATGTACCCTGCACAAGGCAGTTTCAAGCTGACAAAGATCATGTGCCTTCTTCGAGGCTGTTATCAGCTGTGGATTCCTGAATCCCACACTTGGGAGTACAACAAAAACATGTTTATGTACCATTACCAAAACTTCAGCTACATTGAGTTGCTAATTCTGAAGAATCGTAGAGCAAGAGAAGGATGATATCAAAAAATCTCTCTCTTTGTGTCTAGAGCTTAATCATTGATGTAGGGGAAAATAGAATTCACATGTAATAGTTCTAGTCTCCTGAAAAAATTATGTTGTTCCTGACACCTGGGAACAAGTAAAGGAACATCTCCCTTCCCCCTTAATCCCTTAATGTTTGCATTTAGATTTCTCAGGTTATAGAGAACTGACTCCCATGGTCCAGGTCCAGGTCCAACGCCTGTTAGGTTTTCTAGTTGTCATGACAGTTAAAAAAAGACTTGATATCCATATGGAAAAGGAAGGTTCTGTTAAGAGGCATGGTGGTAGTATCAAAAGGAAGTGAGCATTGGAAGCAAGAAGGAAGGGGAGGAGAAAAAGAAGAAATAGTCTTAAAGTGAATAGAAAGTTGTATAGAAAGATTTTAATGCTTTTTTTTCTACCACAGAATGATATAAAATGATTTTTCCCCATAAATTTTGAGTCCAGAAACCATCTGGATCATCATTAAAAGATCAGCAATATAAAATTTGGTACCTAAGATGAATTAGAATTTGTCTCCAGATCAAGGGGTTACCATGGGAGCTATAACCTATAAATCTGTGCTTTTAAGACAGTGCTGTATTTTTTAGCTAATAAAACAATGATTCCAGGGTTTCTTTTTCTCTTTAATTTTTTTGTTTTTCTCACTCAAAGAAAAGCAGGCACTTAAAAGTAGGCCACTCTGTCTCCCAAAGAAACTTGTTGACAAAAGTGGAAGTAGAGATATGGAGTTGTTTGTCGGTATCCATGGGGAAACTGGATGCTCAAGCCCTTTATATAAAACTAAACACTCTTTGCATGGAACCAATCTACATCCTCCTGTACACTTTAAATTATCACTTGATTATGTACAACACCAAACACAATGGAAATGCCATGCAAATACGTGCAGCCCTGTGGTGCTTGCCAAACAAATGCAGGAAAGTCTCCACAGAACCATGATAGTTGCAGTCCAGAAGTACTACATCTTAGCCCCTCACAGAGTTCACAACCTTTCCTTGAGACTCCTGGGGGATGAGAGCACCAGAAAAATAGAAGCCGCAAGCACTCATATTCAGTCTTGAGAAATCTATAGACTTCTATAGCATTACTTTTGCTGTATTCAACTCCATAAAAGTGACTCTTGGGGACTGTGATCTTGTGGTTGTAGAGAGCTTGCCTAACATGCATAATCAGGCCTGTGGTTCAAGTCTAGGCATCTCAAAAAAAAAAATCCTATTCAACTCAAGGGCAGCCAACTAGGAGGCACAGATTACAAGGGCCATCAAAAGCAGTCTTCAGACACTTAGCTGTGGTCAAAATCCAAGATACCCTTTAAAGGATAAGGTTGTGCCACTGGAGGACATTTAAAAACAAAGCTTTAGGTATCAACCATGTGGCCAGTTGAAGAGACTAGGTCATGGGGGAGAAACACACTTTTAAGAACATAAAGGTTGCTGACTGGAAACCTCTATGGTGTCAGTCCCATTCTATTTTTACTTGTTGCTAATTGGCAAAAACAAACAGACAACAACCCCCCAAACCTAAAATCTTATTCTGTTTTCCAAAGCAAAACAAGTAGGCAAAAACTTCCTTGTGTGAGTGTATCTCCTTCTAAATTCTAGGGCCCTCAAGATGAACAGGAAAGAGTGATTACCTGCTGTGACTCAGTTTTGTCATTTGAACCTCTAGACCAGTCATTCTCAACCCTCGGGTTGTGATATTTTGAGGGGTTGAAAAACCCTTTCACAGGTGTTGCCTAAGACCATCAGAAAACACAGATATTTACATTACGATTCATAACAGTGGCAAAAATTACAGTTATGAAGTAACAACAAAAATGATTTTATGGTTGGGATCACCACAACATGCAGAGCTGTATCAAAGTGTTGGGTGCAGCGTTGGGAAGGCTGAGAACCACTGCTCTAGATGTGACGCTTAGTGTTGTCACCTTGCCAGGGTCTACATCACCCGAGATAAACATTTCAAGGCATGCCTGTGAAGGACTGTCGTGATCACATTAATTGATGTGGGAAGATCCGTCTTAATTGTAGGCTGGACCATCCCTCGGGGTGTTTAAAACAGAGAGAGTGAGGTGAGCACCAACATGTTTGCATTCACTGTGCTCTGATTCTGTTTCAGGACATAATGTAACCAGCTGCTTCCTGTTCCTGCCTCTGTAATTTTTCAGCCAGAATGGACCAAAACCTGCACGCCAAGCCAGAACGAGCCCCTTCTCTCTTAAGTTGCCTTTACCAGACTATTTTATCACAGCAACAAGAAAAGAAATGAAGACAATAAGCCATAAAGATGTGAGAACCCGAATCCAGCCTAAGGCCATAATATCGCTGTTATGCCCTGTGTGGTCAGTGGGATGGGAAGAAGACCCAGACCCCAGCTGGAGGGATCCAGACAGGAGGGTAGCTTGCGTTAATCGTGTCCTCTATAAAATTTTGTTACTTAAAAAATTGAATTCTTTTGGCTTAGAAGAAGGAGAATTCATATTTAGAAATACGGAGATACTGTGAAGTAGGGAAAAAATGGTATCTTGAATCCTGGTGTTCCAAGTCTTGTTGGCTCGTAACCAAGCTTCAGGATGCTTGTTCGGGGAATGCAAATCGGGATGTCTAACTCTCTTAACCGCAGTCAGGAAGGCTGATGGTCTCCACTGCATGCTGTGAACATGCCACACAAGCAGTCACACTCTTTGCATTAGCAGCAGCTCCAGACTTTGGCCTAGGCCCAGTTCCCTATTTTGTCCAAGTTGCTCTTAGCCTTTAGTTATTAAGCCAAAGCTTTGTTCTACACACAGGCTGCTATTGATTGGGCTTTCTTATCTCTGTCTCCACAGATAAGTTATACATTAGCAAGGCTATTAAGGGGTGGCCTTTCCCAAAGGCAGAAAGTCTAACTCTTTGGTAGCCAGGGTAGTTCTCAGACTCAGGAAACCCAGTGTTGAGGAGTGTTGGGTATCTTGGCAGTGTTTATAGAAGTGATGTCACAAAGGGGTCCAGGGAGACACACCTGGGCAGCCAACCTGTGTGGAAACATGTCCCTTGTTCACATCTGTATCCCAGTTGGAAGTTGCGTCCTGTAGAAGATTTATTTCAAGGATGGTGTATGTGTGTGTGTTGTGTACGTGTGTGTTGTGTACGTGTGTGTGTGTGTTCACATGCACAGCAACCCCTGTAGGGATTAGAAGTCTGTCTTGTACTCATTTCTGCTTTTTGGGGGGTGGGGTGGGGACAATGCAGGAAGTCTAAGGTAGAAGCCTCTTAGCTTACTGTTTCCCTCCTTGAAAGGCCAGGCTACGATACGACTTTAGCCACACACGATCCTATCCTCAGCTGGAAGAGTGCAGCAAAGGGTGTGGGAATCACTACAGTCTGTTCCCCGTCCCTGGGTTGCCTTCTCCCAGTGGTCTGAGCAGTGGTTCAGACAAGCCACCGCTTGCTCACCAGCCTCTGGCTCAGGGTACCAGCACCACTTAGTCTGAAGAAAACAAAGGCTGAAGGGGGGAAAAAAAACAAAACAAAACAGCTTTCCTGGAATCTGTCATGCATGTGAGAAGGAAAAGAACAGAACAGAAATGTCAAAGCCTGAGCTTTCATGCTGATAGGATCTGTAAAGAGAGACTTTAACGTTTTTCTTTTCTTTAGCTATTATCACATTTTCTACTCACACCCATTATTAAGCGTTAGAAGCACAACAATAGATTATTTCAAGAGAGGGAGGAGCTAACTTTGCTAACAGAACAAGCTAGTGAGGCTATTTCTAGTCATCTGCACCCCCTCAAATATGTTGAAACTATAAATAGGAAATAAGCAGGGGATAAAGAAGAGTCTCCCCGGAGAGAGGAAGGATATACAGCAGGGAGGCCATGGCAGTGACCACCTTCACACGTAGCCAAACCTCTTATCAGGATAAAGAAATGTCTGGCAAAGGTGTGTTGACATGGACAAAGCTGTTTCACAATATGAGTTAATTATTGTCAGAGCTCTTACTGAATTTTTGGAGCAAGTTTTAGCCTATTTATCAAACATTAGTCTAGGCATGAGCTGACTTGCTGTAGATCTACCTGATGTGAGCAATGCCACAGGCCACCATGGCACCTGGCTGCTGGCGATCTTTTGCTTCAGGGTCTGGTGAGGAACAAGCTCCCTTTCCAGGGAGTGTGTCTTGGCTTCGGGGTCTGAATGTCCTTGCTGGAAACTGGCCACAAAGTTTTGGAGACTTAGAGTCCTGTTTGAAGTTGCTAACTCAGTTCTGGGCAAAAAAAAAAAAAGTTATAATAACAAGTCCTCTGAAGACCAGTAAAGCCAAAATTCACTTTTCCCTTCATTAATAAAGAGAATTTATCCCAAATTTTAAGAACTTAATTTCCAACTTGCTATGTAGAATTAATAATTGGCATGAGCAAGAGGAAGCCTCCAATTTCTAAAATTTTTAATCGCATGATTTTCACAGAGGAGGCACTGCTCTGATGATGTGGGAAGCAGAGGAACGGAAGACCTGGGTCCAGCCCTACACACTCACATCCTGTTGTTGGAGGCTGATGCACCTGTTCTCGTGGGATAGGTCCAGCCCCAGGGAAAGGTGGCTTCAGGGCTCCTACAGATGCCGCGGACTTACATAGAAGCACCTTGTGTACATACATGCTTCCAGGAGAAGATGAATCAGGCTTTTAAATGCGATGTGTAAGGATTTTCCTAAGAAAATGTCCAACAACTTGGAGTGTATTTATTATTTATTGATGTTGGAAACAAGAACCAACATTTATTGGCGTGCCAGGACGTTCGCTAGGCACTTTACGGCTCCCTCGTTAAACCGTCACAGCGTGGCTCCACGTTCGTGAGGGGTGTTGGCATGCCGGCATGCCCTGTTTATTTATTTATTTCCCCAGCTGAGAACCTTTTTCTTAAATTTATTTCTTAAATTTTTGGTTGCTTTGAGATAGAGTCTCATGTCTGGGGATCTTTCCCCCGCCCGGCACTGTTTCTTTCTTTTTAAGTAAAGTCTCGGCACATTTGAACCCTTGTCCCTCAAGGTGACTCGCTAAGAAGTCTCTGCGCTTCTGGATGTCGGGGTTCAGACATCCAGTCCAGAATTGGTAGCGGGTCCTCAGATATGGGGCTGCCTCCTTTTTTTTCTATCTGGAGCCACTGAGTCGGTTATCGGTGTCTGAGTCCTGTATCTGTGGCTCTCCTTATGATTTTCTGAACTTCTTTTGTTACAAGGATCAGATCCCCCCCGTTTTTCTATATGTCTCTCTCAGCAAATGCAGGCAGGCAGAGGAGGATTACTGAGAATTCCAGCCTGGGTCAGGAGAATCCTCACATTTCAATCAGTCTTAGTCTAGACTCCATTGAGGTGTCCTTTTGATAAACTGTAAGAGTTCTAGAAATTTAGTTATCTCTGACATTGCCTGGGTTTGTGATCAAATGCACCAGTTAAGCCTATGGGAGTGCTATGAGACTACTGTTAGCACACATGGCCTTTTCTCCACTTAGCCTATAAGATCTAGGAGACAGCACTCACTTCTCCAGCTTCTGATTTCTGTACTTGTAAACTGGATGCATGTGGGTTAAGAATCCCTCCAGGAGTAATTGCTGATGAATTGTTGATGAAGTTAGTTATTTGCATTTCTTCATTTGTAAGTTAGGAACATTCATATTCCTACTAGCAGATCCTTTTCCTGATTTCAGTGGGCCTTTGGGAAAAAATGAGGTGTTCCCCACACACACATACTTAAAGAGGCTCGGCCTTTTTATTCTCCCCCTGTGTCATTCGAGCTCAGACAATGGAACCAGCCATTTAGCCAGCCTGTGGAGTAGCCCAGTCATTTGAGCAGGAAAGGTCTGGCATCTGGGTTGTGCGTTCTGTCCTCCCATTTCCCACAATGATAAATGCTTCTCTATAACCCCCTCTGCTTTCTTCTCTTTAAAGTAACCACCGTCTCTTTCAAACTTTTGAGAAGACTCAGCACACGGCCAGTGTGAGAGGCCTTTGTTTCCCAAGCTGGAGCCTCAGGGAGCTGTTCTGATAGTAGGGGCATCCACCAGGCATGGGTATCTATGCTGAGGGCGGGCTGTGGTGAAGAGCAGTTGAATGCTGGGTGAGTTAGGCCTTTCCCACAGTCAGGCATTGGAGATCCTGCTCTGGTTGTGGTGGGAGGCTTTAAAGAGGATTTCCTAGGTCTGAGTATGCCTTCTCATTCCCAGAGGCACCAACTTCTCCTTTAGTTCTATGTTATGCTGTTATCCAACAGTATATGTCAATGTAACTGTTTCTTCCCTCCACACTCTCCATTGCAATAATCCATGACTACACAGTCTTCTTCTATTTTCTTCTTCTTGTTTTACTGCCATAGAAATGCCTAGACCTGGCAGATACCAGGTATTCAGTGATTATTTCTTAAGTGAAGCAAAGTTGCAAAAGCATTAAAACCTTAGATATGAAATGCTTATGGCTTGCTCGACTGATGTTAAACTTTGCTTCTTCTACATCGTGCCAACTTGGGCTGTGTTTGAGTATGTAGTGATGGGTGGAAGGAAAGGCTGGTGCCAGTCCTCAGTGTACCGCTCCAGACTTAGGCTGTGGGTTTGTGCCAGCCAAAGCAAAAGCAGTATCTTTAGATTTTATACTAAACTATTTATGTTTATAAGGTTATATGTTTTCAAAAAAACAGTATTTCTGTTAAAAATCAGACTTCCATGCTGAGCAGACTAAATAAGTACCAGGGTATCAGTGGAAAGCTACCTCAGTATGAAGAAAATGGCTGTCCAGACATTACAGTATCGTGGCAATGAAGCACAAACATTCTGTAAATAGCTCCTTTTTGCTGGTTTGACAGGCTGGGCAAAACTTGGCTGTTGACACAGTCTTTGTACAGTTTATCAAAGTCTCAAATGGAAAATATACTCTTGAGGTTTTTAAAAGATCTTAAGAAAAATAGAAGAGTCGTTTCATCTGCAGACCCAGCACAAGTATTAGCCTGGCCTGCCAAGCTCAAAGTGGAACAAGAATGTGGCTATTGCAGCCAAGCTCAGTGCTCATAAATTCAAATATGCATTCCTCTACTGGAGGACAGCTTCCTTCCGGTCACTTGGAGGAAGAGCTGACTCTCCTATTGCTCACTCTTCCATGTCTGAGCCTTGGAAAAATGCTATAAAGTAAATAAAATGTTTAAAGTGCCCACGAGATATTTTCTAGCCTACAAGATTTTTCCAGCACGTCTCATGATGATGCTAAGCAGATGAAATTGTGTAGCCACAGCCAAACTTTATCTCCAAGTTTACCAGTAAATAGTAACTATCAGCTACCAAAGGCGCTGGAAAAAGAAATACTGACAAGGAAAGAAAACTCTTTTATGCCCTGCTTCAATGAGAAACGTTTAGATGAAGAGAAAAGTTATCCCTCTGTTGTGTCAAAAAGGCCATTTTAATAATGATGTTTTGGGCAGCAATAGCTTCAGAGTGGCACTTATAAATTTCCTTCAGCTAGAGTCACATGGTTAGGTTGTGTGAGCAACCAGGACCAGGCTTAGCAAGGAGCTGCACATGGCAATCAGCTATATTTCTTTCAGTTATGTGTGTGTCGTGTATGTGTATGTGTGTGGTTACTATTAGGAACCATGGCTGAGCTTCGATGATGATATGGAGCCCATTCAGAATTGTCCTGAGTTTCATTCAATAGGGATGAAAACAGGGCCAGTAGGAGATCAAGTCTTCTCTAGTGAAGAGGAAGATGGAATCTGTCATGTGTCAGCAGATCAGGAACAAGTCGGCAAGAAGGATTGTCAATAGGGGCCCTCCTTATTCCAGAAAACCGATGGCATGACTACCACCGATTTTAAGTCTCATAAAACCTTACAAACAGGTTGAGAATGAGAAGGATGTCCCCCTGCCGGTAGGTTCAGAGGGTCTCAGTTGCTGTGCAGTGCTGAGTTTCTAGAGATTCATACGGCCACCAGCCACTGAAAATGTTAGAGGTCATCTCGTCAAACACCACTGCAAAACAGCTTTTGATCAGGTGGCAATGACGATTGGCCTCAGAAAGTGGGGACCTCCAGTATGTAGATATTAAAGATTTACTATCTGCTTGAAGCTTGATTAAAAATACGTCTGTACAGGAAGCTGGAAAGGAGAACCCTGTCCAATTCCATTTTCTGGATACATTCTCCCCTGTGGGAGTGTCTGAGGTGGTCATCCAGGACAATGGCAGAAGCCCCTCTTTCTCCAGGCAGGGAAGGGGAGCTGGAGGGGTGGGGTTGGGGGAGGGAGGCTCTTAGCTGGGAGATCGACTGCCCCCTGGAGAGGGCAGTACTCCTGGGATCACAGGCTTTGCAGACCAAGTTCAGACACTGTAATAAGGAAATAAGCAAATTTGGTTACCTCCGCTTGCAGGGCTAGTTCCTCAGTGAGTCATAGACCAGCACAAGCTCATCAAGGACCAATGGGAGGACAGTTTCCAAGTGTGGCATGCAGAACGTTGCCAGATGCTCAAAGACAGCTATGCTGGAATATGCAAAACTTGCCTGGGACCCGGAAATGTATAGAATCAACTATTTTTAGATTAAAAGTGAGAAAAGAACAGACTCTTGGCTTGGAGTTGACAAACTGGACTAAATATTCATGAAAAAGATGACAAGTTAACTCCAAGGATCAGCTTCTCTTGGAGTGAAAATGAGAACATCTCTTTCAATGACATAAAAGGATATCCTTGAGGCCACTAACAGGAAGGCACCTGACTTTGTTGTCCTCCTGAGGATTCACTTCTTGCAACTCTGCATGAAGAACCTCCGCGCCACAGGAAGCCACGCCCCTCTGAGGCATGACCAATGAAGGCTCAGGCGTGGGAGGAGAAATGACAGGGGCATCTGGAGTGAGAGCATTAGGAAGGCAAGAGAAACTGTGCAGACAGAGAAGGAGCAGGTGCTGAGGGAGAAGGAGGAGATGATGCTGCAGAGTCCCAGGAGTGTGAGTACAAGATCAAGAAGGCACAGCAAGAGAGCTCTGAGATGAAGAAGGTCCTCCTGCAGGAGGAGAAGGAGGAAGGGAGCCTAGGAGGAGGCTGTCTGTCTGGAGGCTGGTCTCCTGGCCACCCTGCTCGCCCAAGGGAAGCTGGAGAGATAAAGGACCAGGAGCAGCTGGCTACATAGAAGGGGGAAATACATCATTGGGCTCCAGAGGAAGCGCAGAGGCACCGGGAAACCAGGCTAAAACTCAGGGCTACCTGTTGAAGTCCTTGGAGCTATATCTGGTGACTTCAGCTATTCCATAGCACCCCCGCAACCCCAGAGCATGAGCTGTTGTATTACCATGAGTAAGAGGGTCTGTAGAACGAAGGTGCCAAGCCGATGCTCCTGCATGGAGCTCTCCATTGACGGCATCTCGGAGGACCATGGCAAGGAAGAGGGTATCGCCAAGGCTAAGAGGAACGGGTGTGTGCAGCAGCAGCCACTGAGTCTCAGTAGTCTCAGGCCTGAGACAAGAATAAGAGGAGCACAGCATCATTGCAAGGCTGGGTCAGGCACAAGAGCCTGTGAGGGATCAGGCCAGGCTGCGACCCCAGGCGCCTCACAGCGGAGCTTTCACACTTGGCCCCGTAGTACTCTAAACCTAGAAAACTCCTGGAGGTGCCCCTTAACAGGGAGAAAGAGCAGTTACAGGCAGAACTGGACCTGACGGAAGCCTCCCTGCTAACCTTTCAAATTGCAGCCCAGTGCCAAGTAGACCTGATTTTTATGATAGTTCCCAAATTGCTTTCCAGGGACTCAGACACATCTAACGACCAGCAAACTCCACGTGGCTGGTGTAACCCAGCATCACTAAGGACCCCGCTGTGGCTGACATCTGTACCTGATGTTTTCTAGTTTTGAAATGAGCTCAAATTGACTGGTTTGTTTTCATTCCTATGAAGGATCTACCTTTGTGCTTTGAGGGATGAAATTTATTTTGAAAATTGAGTGTAACGTGTGCTCCCCTCCCCACAACGGTTTTGTTCTTCAAGACAGCGAGCTGCTCAGACCTCTGGCAGAGTCCACTGTAGCCACGGAGAGCATAAGGACCAGGGCTTGCCCATAAATGAAACGTTGTTGTCATGGTTATCTGTTGTAGCCCATTGATGGACTCACACAGCTAGTGATCCAAAATAATTAAATATTAAAAACCAAATAGATTGAGGCAAGCAAGATAATTACAATGTCCAGATGGAGAATCCAGACCATATCAGGTACTCTCCATCTTCACAAGGGGCCCGCTGCAGGCAACTTCATCTAGTACCCTCTGCTCTAATCCTTTCTCTCAGCCAAGAGAGCCAACTTGTGTGCCCCAAAACATTTTCATTATTTGAACATGTTAGTAGATTTTTGGGTTTTTTTTTTCCAAAGGTACATTCTTAAACAATGGGTACAAACTGCAATTAGCTTTCAAATGCTTTCTTTCTGATGCTGCTGTTGGTGATGTGGCTATACACTTCTATGCTCCAAATGTTCTGGAGACAAATTCTCAGGACAGGACAGGATACCTAGAAGTTTATAAAAGGGGAGTCTAATGGGAGGGGCCTAGTCTACTCATGGGTGGCTTCACACTTCTGCCAAAGGGCTTGTTGGGGGCCGTCTCACTATCTTTTACTCTCTGGTGTGTGAGGACACAGCATTGGTTTTCTGCTTGACATTCTGCCATGTGAGGATGTGGAATGCAGGCCCTAACCAGATGCTGGATCCTGGATTCTGCACTTCCCAGCCTTCAGAATTGAGAGAATTTTATGTACCACCCAGAGCAAAGTAGACTGAGACACACACTTTATCTCATCATATGATACCCCTGTATCTTCTGCTTACTGCATTCCTCATGTCTGTCTTTTCCTATTAGGATGTAAGCCCTGACCCCAAAATGTGTAGATTCCTTACTGTCATATCTAAAAATTTTGTATCTGACAGCAGGTTGTATCTGACACCCATTGCATAGTCTATGTATTTGTCAAATGAACAATCTTATTTAACCCTCAGTATATGCCTATGAGATGAGTTTTAGTAACCTTTTTTTTCCTAGAAGAGAAGAAAAAAAAAGCTATAAGACAATATGCTTTTCCAGAGTCACAGTCAGCAGCAATAGTACAGTCATGTTGAGGTTCAGAGGCAATGCTATTCTGACACATTTATTTTTATGAGATTTTCCATAACATTTGCCAGCTTCTCTTGCTTCAGCTTTGTTAAGGATTGTGCTTGAAATTAATGGGATCTAAAAGGGAGTAATTTCTCAGAGCAATGGTCATGGGGATGGTGATAGATCCCTAGGGAAAGGTGCGTTGCTGCAGAATAAATTGAGGGTTATCCAGGAGCAGCTTCATCCTTGCTGTCAGCTCTCCTGGATTTGGCCTTTACCTTTGTTGAGAGCAAAAGAAAGCTCTTTGTGCCTGGTAACCTCTGCATGGTTTTAGCCAATGGATTGGTTCCAGATTTGAGAGTCCTTTGTTCTCCGTGGTTGGTCCAAATCCTAGCCTTGAAGGGCTTGCCACATTCTGATGACACAGAGCAGGGTAAACTTTGATGATTGACAGTGCAACAAATCCACAGGTTTGTATCCCTGAGGCACAGCATATCAAGCCTGCCTACTCTGAGGCCACCATGAATTAGAGAATCAGAGGAAAGAGCAATACAGCAAAGAATGGCTCAGCAACGCTGTGCGTTCTCAAACCATTCTGTAGATTCCAATTCCTTGTGCCACCTGGCTAGTGCCCAGCCTACGGCCGTCAAGTGACAAACAGCTGATGACCCGTGGAAGCTCTCCTCTTCCTGAGTGCCCTTGTGCTTTCAAATATGGACCTACCTCATGTTACTCTGTTGTGGAAGATTCCAGAGCCTTTTTGGAGGACTGTAGAAACAGTAATTTATTAATTCCATTTGACCGAGGTCCATAGAAGATATGAAAAGAGCTAGGTAAGACAAAGATAGTTGAAATGGATATAGACTCTGTGTCTATGCTAGCTGGCTGCTTTCAGTATCTCAGCAAGGACGTAAAGAGGAAAGGCCCCTGTCCCTCCTATCCCATGTGTCTGCTGGTTACTGACCGGTACTGACATGCTTCTGTGTCAGTCAGCTTTCTATCACTATGACAAAATGTCTGACATAATCAGCTTATAAGAAGAAATATTTATTTTGGCCCACAGGTCTGGAGATTTTCAGTCATTGTTCCATTGGTTTTCATTGTGAGAGGACACAGATCACATATGGGAGTGAGCCATTCAACTCTTAGTAGCCAGGAACAAAGGCAGGGGGAAGAGAAATTAGAACTCCACTGTGCCTTTTGAAGGTATGCCTTCAGTGACCCAAGACCTCCAATAGGTTCTACCTCTTAAACTTTTCAGCACATGATACTGACACTCTGGAATCATACTTTCAACACATAGGCCTTAGGAAGACCCATGAGATCAAGCTGCAGTACCTTCTTCTCTTTGTCTAAAGCGTCTACCGTCTGCCCTTGGAATGGAGACAGAGATGGTAATGGCTATTTTCCCATCATCTAGACAAAGTGGTTTCAGAAATACCTGCCGCTTGGTGTGTATATATGTGTGTGTGTAGTTCAGTAATACAATTAGCATGTATGATACTCTGGGTTCAATCTCTAACATAACAAAATAAGATGAGACAAAACTGATATAAACCTTTGAAACCAAAGAAACATTGCTATTTCTTTTCATAATGGCCCCAAAGTTGAAACAACTCAAATTTCTGCCATCTTTCTGAATGGATATGTAAAATGCCCTATAAAAGGAATTAACAGTTGTCACATACTATGACAAGGATGAACCTTAAAACATGGTTAAGAGAACTAAGCCAGTGACAAAGGATCACATGCTATGTGATTTTATTAATATGAAACACTCAAAATGCAAATCTAATGAGACTGAATGCAGGTCCTTGTTTTCCTAGAGTTGGAGGAGATGGGAAGGTGGGCAGGGGCTGCTGGGTAAGAGCTGCAGCCTTTTTATTGGGATAATGCAAATATTCTAAGGCTTATTACAATAGAAACAACCCTCTGGGAACACACTGAAGACACTAAACTGCACATTTTAAGAGGGGCAATGCAAATGTGTAAATGAGACTTCAGTGAAGGTGGGGGAAGGGAGTGGAAAGAGGAAGATGGGAAAATGACGGGGGTGGGGGGGAGGGAAGAACAAAGAGTTTGAGTCAGTGGTTGTAAAGTTTTGTTATACAAATTCAAAACCTTGATTTTCCTGAGGTTTGGCTTGAAATAATAAATCCCAATGCTTCAATTTCCCCCTTTTTCTCTACTCCCACCGTTACCTTTGCGTCCTGTACCCTAGAAGTCGTCCTGTGGATTGCAGCAGTAAGGATGTCTTCCCCCAGAAACTCCTGAGCTTCAAGTTATGTGGGGCACAGTAGGTTCTCTACACACAGGTGAACACTTCAATTCAAACCTGAGCGATGAGCATTTTCCCCTGCGAGCTGAGGTCAAAGGTTCGCTCCCTTCAGCTCAAGCTGGTTTTTCTTGAATGGCATTCTGCTGAGTGGGTCCCATCCCTCATCTGGGAAACTTTTCTAGCATTCATAATTTCTCCTGGAGAGGAAAAAGTAAACAGACAAACAACAAACAAACCTTGAGCCCTCGCCTGTCAGCTTAAGTTTACCAGGATGGCTTATGGATTTGTAGATCTATTTTGGGTGTTCTCACAAGCCTATCAAGTCTCTAAGCGATGGGCAGAGTTTTAAATGAAGACGGTTTCAGACCACTCTGAATAATTGCAGGCTGCCGTGGGGAACAGTGTTGTGAGTGGCTGTCCTCTGAGCAAAGCAACTGCCATCCATGGGCGTTCAGCTAGGCCTGCTTGCAGAAAGATCGTTTACGACCCCGCCTGGACCGGTGTTGTGGTTATGAGAGTCTCACCAGTGCGTCCAGCGGCTGGCTACCACCTGTGCTGTGCAGGTGCTGTAGGGGCGGGGCTAGACCACACAGCCCGAGGGAGGACTAGAGGAGTGGGGTGTGGCTAAGGGAAGCCAGGCCTCCTCCCTCTTGGATAAAGGTGTGGCCTTTATCCAAGGGGGGGGGGGAAGCAGGGAGCGCCCCATCTCTGCAAGCACCCTCAACGCCCCTGCAGGGAAGCCCAGGAAACTACCTGGTCGGCCAAGGTAAACTTTAGCAGAATGGAGCCTCAGTTTGTCCTGGGGAGCTTAGGAAAAGAGGTAGATGTTGCTTCAGCCTCGCCATGGGAAGAAATTTGAGCAACAGCAGTATATGACAAAGCAGATTCCTGTGACCAAGCTTGACCACCACAGGACACACACACTCACACACACACACACACACACACACACACACCTCTCTACATTCTCACATACCCATAGAAATACACAATGACATACCCGCAAACACACTCCTACACGTTCTACATACACTAACACAATTACACACACAAATGAACATATATTCATAATTATACAGACTGACACACATATACTGACTCACACCAACATACACACACTTTCATTCATACACACAAACACACACACTCCAACCCATTCCCACACACTCATGTACATATTCAAATGCATTCTCACACAAATTCACATACACTTACAATTCACACACCAACATCCCCACATACTTGCACAAATTCATACATGTGCACACTCACACAAATATTCTCTTGCTCACTCACATCCTTACACACATTCATATACTCACATACATTAACATAGGCTCCCTTACATGCACACACACTAATACACATACTCACATACACTAATACTCAAACTCACTCTCACTCAGAGACACTCATACGTGTACGTATACTTCAAGTCATTCCCACTCACCTGCACACTCATATACTTACAACCACACTCATATACATGCACACTCAGACTCACAGACTACACATTGAAACACACACTTCCACACTCACATACATGCCTACACCCATATATACTCTCTTTCTCACACACACACTTGTACACACTTCCACTCACATACGTACTCATAGACACACATAAATACACACTCCGCTGCACTTGCTGTCACACAGAAACCAATACTGTGTCGGTTTGAATAGTACGGAGCCCCCAATAGACTCATGTGTGTGAATGCTCGGCCCATAGAGAGTGGCACTATTAGGAGGTGTGGTCTTGTTAAGGGGGTGTGGCTTTGTTGGAGGAAGTGTGTCACTGTGGAGGCGGGTCTTGAGGTCTCATATATGCTCAAACTCTGCTCAGTCTGGCACACAGTCTCCTGCTGCTGCCTGAAGAACAAGATGCAGGACTCTCAGCTCCTTCTCCCGAACCATGTCTGCCTGCGCTTTGCCATGCTTCCTGCCCTGACAATAATGGACTAAATCTCTGAAGCTGTAAGCCAGTCCCAGTTAAATGTTTTCCTTTATAAGAGTTGCCTTGGTCATGGTGTCTCTCCACAGCAATAAAACCCTAATGAAGACACCTACACACTCATATACATCAGTCGAATACCCATTCATATATCCTTATGCTCACACATTCATTTCTCCCCTGTTTACACTTTTTGCACTCTGTGTACATGACCAGGCATGTGCTGTTTCTAGTCTGTGAGGAGATTAAGGAGAAGAATAAAACAAGCACATTTCTCTTTCACCCCCGTTCACCAAATATAAGTAATGTATTTCCATAATGTGGTGCATTGGTTATTTTGTGACTCTTCATGAAGAACAGTTATTCATAGTCATGGGTCTCAAACTTAACACACTACTCAACTATCTGGAGAACTTGTTAGTGAGCATCTGTTGATCCCAGTCTCGGGGCTCTTAATTCAGTTTTACAGTGGTCATGGGTTTTGCATAGTTAAGAGTCCCCAGGGCATGCAGAAGCCAGAGCTCTGAGGAGCCACCCTTAGACTTAGACACAGACCTGTGGGGATTGGGCACTTCATTTTTTTTGGGGGGGGGATAGTTAATTGGTGTGGGTGGGTGTGTATGTATGTATGTCTGTATGTGTGTGTGTTTGTGGTGTGAATGTGTGTGTGGTGGGTATCTGTGGGGTGTGTATATGTGTGTGTGTGTGTGTGTGTGTGTGTGTGATATTTCTAATGAAATGTAGTTGGGTCCAGTGACTTGAAGGTGAGAACTTTACAGCTCATTTCTTATTCTCCGTCTTGGTTTTAAACTAGATGGCTGATATTTTAAGTTTACATGTTCCATTGCAAACATCAGGCTCATTCTCAACCTCATTCCCAGTGGGACTGTTGAAAAGCAAATTCCCAACCAACCAGGATCTGTTACAGAAAGAGGTTGGAGGTGGCTGACTGACTGGCTTCTCATCTGTCAGTGCAGGGCAATCTAAAAATAGATGCTCAAGGTGGGTCCAGGCAGGCAAGAAGGGAGAGCAGGGGCTATCCGCAGAGCTGCTTCCGAGGTACTCAGTTTCCCTTCTTTCCCGCACTGAGACAATAGAAAGGTGCTGAATTATCAAAATTCCAACCTGGGTACCACTTGAAGTAGGATTATGAGAAAGGGCCAGTCAGCACCAGGCACACAGGAAGGCAGCACTCAGTTTTAAAATATGTTTGCAAGGTTTGCTGAGTCCGCAGGAACAGTGAGCAACGTTCTTTGTCTACATGGTGTCTTGGTATGGAGGAATGCATATGTTTCTTCTTTCATACAAGTGTCTGTTTTGTCTTTGTTTTAAAACATCACGTTGAGCTTTTCAAATGATGCAATGTGTCACAGTTATCAAATCAGGAAGCATGGATTTGCACATGGTGAACAGTTATGACAATAGAGCAGATCATAGATGTCCCTAGGACTCTCATGCTCTTTTTTCTTTTTTTAAAAATTAAATAATTAATTTATTTTTTATTTATTACAAATTATTCACTTTGTATCCAAGCTGTAGCCTCCTCCCTTGTCCTCTCTCAATCTCACACTCCCTCCCTCTTCTCCTCCCATGCCCTTCCCCCAGTCCACTGATAGGGGAGGTCCTCCCCCATTTCCCTCTGACCCTAGCCTATCAGTTGTCATCAGGACTGGTTGCTTTGTCTTCCTCTGTGGCCTGGTAAGGCTGCTCCCTGCTCAGGGGGAGGTGATCAAAGAGCCAGCCACTGAGTTCATGTCAGAGACAGTGTCTGCTTCCCTTACTTGGGAACCTACTTGGAGACTGAGCTGCCATGGGCTACATCTCTGCTGGGGTTTTAGGTCCTCTCCATGCATGGTCCTTGTTTGGAGTCTCAGTCTCAGAAAAGACCCCTGGGCCTAGATTTGTTTTTGTTGTTCTGTTGCGCTCCTTGTGGAGCTCCTGTCCCCTCCAGGTCTTTCATCTCCCCCTTCTTTCATAATATTCCTGCACTATGCCCAAAGTTTGGCTATGAATCTCAGCATCTGCTTCGATACCCTGCTGGGTAGAGTCTTTCAGAGGCCCTCTGTGGTAGGCTCCTGACCTGTTCCCTGTTTTCTCCCTCTTCTGATGTCCATTGCATTTGCCCTTCTGAATGAGGATTGAGCATCGTCCCCAGGGTCTCCTTCTTGTTTAGCTTCTTTCCCCACGCTCTTTCAAACTACTTATTCTCCATAGAGTAAACACTGCTCAGTCTTCTGATATTATACATATGTTTTGGATTTTAAATTAAATCTGTGATTAAATATATGGTAAAAACAAAAAAGTCAGTTCTACAAAATACAAAATAAAATATGGAAATTTATGTAGTTTAGTAGGAGCTCATTTGTGACCACTGGTGTGTAATACTCCACCGTATGGATATACCATAATCTATTTACTCTTTATAGTACCAGCAGTAACTTCAGTCTGTGACTATTATAATTAGACCCTTTGTAAGTGCAAGTATGTCCAGGAGTGAAACACTAGGTCATAAGTTGTGCATATATTTACCTTTAGTAGATAGTGACAAATCCTGATATGTTCTATAGCAGTTCTACCAGTTAACATGTTAATCAGGAATGTGTGAGAATCAAGATTGTCTCCACCTGCAGACATACATGAAAATATCTTTCTTCTGTCGTTACTTGGTATTGTAGCTTCATGCTCTACCCTCGTTCTGTGATGAACAACAAAGATGAACACCTTTCTTTCTTCTTCTGCCATTTGCTTTGTGGAGGGTATGAGGGGGCTCCTGCTTCTTATTTGTGACTGGATTCTGGGCAGATTCAAGGTCCGAGTCCTCTTGCTAAGTCTGAGTTCTGGCTGTCTCCCCTGCAATGGGAGTTTCTTTTCTGTGCTCTGCGATGTCCTTTTATAAACACTTTTATATATATATATATAATTGCCACCTCTTGTGAACTGTTATTGAAAGCTTCTCTATGTTAAGGTCTTGATATGTTCTTCTAGAAGTTTTCTCCAAGGGTTTTATTGTTTTGTCTATTGTGTTAAAATCTACAATCTCTTTGTAGCTGATCTTTGTGTAGGGTAGGAGGTAGGGCAGTAAGTTCACTTTCATATGTAGATACCTGACATTGTTTGCTAAAAAGACTATCTTTCTAAAAGTACTCAGTGAAGGATTCCTGTAGTGTCTTATTCAAGGTGGCTCGGGACTCTTTTCTCAAATAGAATCATTTTCCCATGAACAGGTAGATCCCTCTCCCTTATCTGCTGCGTTCAATTTGTAGACCACTGGGTTGGTTGCAGCCTCATGGAGAAGAAGATAACTATGTATGCAGCCCAACGACATCAAAAAGAAATTATAAATATAGGCTCATGATAAGGCTCAGTGGATAAAGGCACTTGCTGCTAAGTCTGACAACATGAGTCCAAACTCCAGAAGCCACAGGATGGAAAAAGAAATGGACTCCGTCCTTTGCTACACATGACTGTGACATGTGTGTCTCCACACAAGTACAACATACACACACACACACACAGAGTAATTAATTATACAAATGTTAAAAATTATAAACTTACTTAAATATTATAAGATTGCTTTTCTATTTAGGCAATATAATTACCTCTTACTAATAATAGCACTTTATCACGGGCAAAGAACATACTAAATCAAAAGGATGCTTCCATGTGTATAGCACATCCTTTTCCAAATAAAAACTTAAATGCTAACAATAGGGAAAGAGGCCTTCTCTACAGTACTTTAAAAAAACGTGTTAAAGTTTTTAAAGCTGTTAAATCTTAAAAAGCTTTCCCCCCTTATTATTTGATATTTTTACACATTTCTGTAGTAAGTCTGTTGGTGCTATTTTTTTTTAACTCTATTTTATTTTGGTTTCTTATCCTTCTCTCTCCCTGCTCCACTCTTATCCACCTAATACCTTCCAACTCCCCATCACCAGGTAGGGAAGAAAGAAGGTTGGTGGTGAGAGGGGGCCTAGCTCTGTTTTGTCACTTTCTGCTGGTCCTTGGGTCCTTGGGCCAGTCCAATCGCCATTTCTGGGTATCTCTGACTTCTCGTCACACTGCACCAACAGCAGCTAGGAGCAGCAGCCCTTTTTCTTTCCAGCCCCTGTCTCTCTCTGGGCTCTGGCCTTTATTCCCTCTCAGAGTCAGAATAAAACCTTCTGCAGCTGGCAAAGCCCCTCTCAGAGCCCACCGGAGGCAAGCAGTGTGCTGCTGTGGACAATCTGAATCAGCCCCAGATCCCACTCCTTGGATTAAAACAAAAACGTGTTTGCATAACATAACTGAGTTTTTAAGGACACCAAAACTTCCCCTACACGAGTTTCAATTTTTCTCTCCGTCATGTTTATCTCGCCTGTTGGCTTCCTTCTTTTCCCTTCTTCTCACCGTCTTTATGCGTGAGTGACTTGTCTGAGCGAAGGTGGGAAGTTCCTGGAGCACAAGCATGGTAACAGTAGCTGGACCACTGAGGAGACGGGATCCCCCGGCCCCCCACACTCTGGAGTGTGGGTGTTGAACATGATAATGTCACTGCAGAATGTTAAAGGGTTGCTACATCTTGACCACAAACACCGCAGCCAGCAGCTGTGTCCTAGTGGCCAGACTCACTCCCCTGTCTACTCTCTCATCTCTAGAGTAATAACCCTGAAGGGCATTCTCATCACAGTCAGTTAATGAAGCACTGTTAATTTTCTGTGGCAACAAATGATCACAAGTTACTGGCTTTAAACAGCGGAAGTTTCTTTTCTCCTTGTTCTAAAAACCCTGAGTCTGAACTCTGTATAAACAGGTGCAAATGAGGATGTCACCAGAAACACTCAGGTCTGGTGAGGTCCTTGCCTGTTCCAAACTCTGGACCTATCAAACTCCAGTTTTCCCTCCCTGTCTCCCCCCTTTCCTCTCCTTCCCGGGGTAGGAAAAAGTTTATATATTTTGTAGTTGAAAAATAAGCATATGAACAGATGTGTATAGGCCTTAAACTATTTTCCTTTTGGAGAGATTTAATTTGCTTGCATCGAGGGCAATATAACAAACATCTTTGTACAGCGTAACATTAAGCAGTTTGCTCCTGTAGGATAAATTCTCAAAGATGGTGTTAGCTTATAGGATATGTGGAGTTAAAATTTTGATAAAATTTCCAGTTGTTTATCCTGATTTATGCTCTTCCTCTCCAGTGCCTTCTTTCTCTATCCATTAAAATGGATCATTCGTTTCATAGCAACCAGCTAGGAAGGCGATGAAGATAGCGTTACTGTAATTCTTCTGGCAGAAATGAAGATACAATAAGAAAATACTTTTGTCTCAATCTGACTCTCAGGTTATTAAACAATGGCTCCCAAAGAAATGGGGATTTCCAATCAATGTGGTGCTGTGAGAAGGAAAAGGCAGCAGCCAGTGTGGGAACTTGTCTCCCAGAAAGAGACTTTACACAGTTCTAACAACCATCCTACAGGGTGAGAATGAAGCCCAGACAAGGATGGTCAGCTGTGGGAGTGACCACGCCTTGGTCAGGGCTGCTTAGATGTGCTTATCCTTGACCTTCTATTTAGACTTCGCTCCCACTTCTAGACCCCGAAGATGAACTTGAAGGGTTTGCTGGATCTTTAGCTCTCTTCTCAATGGGATCTCATTGAAGAAATTTCCTTTTGTGTTCCCCACTGTTGATTTGGTTTTAGTAATCAGCTTGTTAAGGGTGGCTGGTTGGACCTGAGTTGAGACACAGGTTGTGACCCCCCCCCCACCTCAGGTTTGATAACAAAGTGGCAATCATGGAGGAATACAGACTCTTGTGGTGTCTGCTGCTGTCAATGAACTGACGATGGGTGGAGAGGAGAAATGGAGGCCCCCTGAATTGGCTGGAGTCATTTACTCCAGAGACATATTCCTTTTCTCACTTCAGTAGCATCATCTGCTGCTTTTTACCTCTGCTTGGCGAGGCAGAAGAAAACGTTTGAACTTTGTTATGGATTCTCCAGAAAACCCGTCCCTTGTTAAGTCTCCCTGGGCACCTTTGCCTTGCTGTGTGTCTTTTGACTCCTCTGAGCAATTTGAGGTTCCTTTGAACTATTTAGGGCAGTTGCCATTTGTTGACTGGCTTTGTCTTTTTTGGGGAGGGGGTGGGGCAGGGTTCTGTCAATACTATTGGGACCACAACCATGGAGCAGGGAGAACTCAAAGGCATTGGGCACCCGGTCGTATGTGAGTCTGGGCTGCAGACAAAGGGAGGAACAGCTCAGCCATTCCTACAATTGGAGGCTTCAGGGAAACATGATTAGGTCTCCGTTGGGATTACAGGCCCGGTAGGAAGGGCCTGTCTGCTCTGGGAGAGTCTTGACTTTCTAGAGTGACCATAGTCTTAAAGGGATAGACTCATAACTTAACAACAATTAAAACTCTTGCAGGGCAGGTCTTGTCAATTTGGAATTTCTTTTGGAAAAATCTGAAATTCAGTTAAACTATTTGGGACTTTTGCCCACGTGACAGGAAAAGTTTTGGTCTCTCTTGAAGGATGCTGAGATCTACTGTGATTTATGCAAATAGGAAGTCATTACTAATTTGGAAGAATTAGGGGAAGGTGCTGCTGACTAGCCATTTGGGAATGATTTTTAAGACAGCAATGGGGAGGAAAACCAATCTCTGCCCTGGAGCCCTTGAAGGAAAAGTGCTGACCACCCAGTTTCACAGTTCTGTATTAAACTCATTGAGGTCATAATCATGATTGGCGTGCTTTTTAGAAAGTTTGACTGCTTCTGTGTATAAATGTGCTTTGTGTCTTTTTAAATTACGAGTAATTGCTTCTGTGTCCAATTTTTAAAAAACTAAAATCCAAGCATTCAGACATTTTGAAGAAAAAGAACCTGGTTTTTAGACTTTACCTCTAGCAG
This sequence comes from Pachyuromys duprasi, assembly GCA_028658305.1. Classification (NCBI taxonomy): domain Eukaryota; kingdom Metazoa; phylum Chordata; class Mammalia; order Rodentia; family Muridae; genus Pachyuromys; species Pachyuromys duprasi. The sequence goes on from CM053750.1 coordinate 7,355,815, forward strand.
GCTTTATCTAAAATTGATTGAAGTGTTCATTTTAAGTTTACCCCTTGCTCATTATGAAAACTTGGGTTGAGGAAAAAAAATCTGATTACAAAATTTTGGAGTGATAACCTAAGATAGCTAAACATATTAACTCTTCAAAATTATCTGAACTGCTTTTGCTAGATAAACTTAAAGTGTAAAACTTAAAGATTAACTTCAGGATTCGCCTGTCTACAGAGATAGGTCTGCCTTTGTTCATTTAAAATGTACATGTAATGAAGATGTTGCAATGGCTAACTTTTGCTTTGAAATAGTTACTAAGAGACATTACACTGTGTTGTTAGTAATGTATTTTAGTATCTAAATATGTTCCTAGTGTTTACTTTCCCAACCTCTTAGTCTCCTCAATGTGGAAATTTGAAAACAGGGCTCAGAAGGAAGCTTAGGACCATTTAGTTTGGGAGAAGTGAGGGGCTGTGTCACCAAAGTTAGCTTTTTCCTGGTGCCTGACTTCAGATTCAGCTATTTGCAGTCTTTGCTAAAGGAAGCTGGGAGAGTTTGGTGGAGGACATGGTTTTCTTCTAGTCCCAGCTTGGAAAAATGGAGTCAAATCGGGAAGTGATATCAGGGTTTGTTCATTTGTTTGCTTTGTTTTGTGGGAAAATAGGCAGGGAAAAGCAACAACAAAGATCTTGCTAGATGAGTTCTTTGTTCTCTAGAGAGAATTTCTTCCAGGCTGGAGATTTGCTCTGACTCTCCAGGAATCTTGTTCAGGCAGACCAAAGACCTGCTTCTCCATTAACATATTCAAAGAAAGGAGGTCCCCTCCTCCCCCTGCCCCCTTCCCCCCAACAATTAGAGTTCCAGGTGAAGAAAGTTGACTTTGCAAGTGAATAAAGGTGAGGGCTGAGTCTGGCAGCGTGGGGGTGGGGTGGTGTTTACTTTGCAAATCAACACTTAGCCTAGGAGAGCTACTTGCCATCTGAGACAGATCTCCTTTTAGAATTGGCTTTTGTCCTTTGTCAGGTTTAGTCTGCAATAAAACCATCATTCCCAAAAGCGTAACGGTAGGTGTGGAGTCTTCGTTTATTGGACTATTAAGCGCAACATACATAGTTGTAGATAAGCTGATCTTATGACTTCCCTGGGAATGTCACTGTCAAGTTCCCTTTGAAAGTTTACTTTTTGTTTTCTGCCTTGAGGAATAAAGGACAAGAAGCTCCTTTTCCATCTTCCTTTGAGCTTTTTCATCAGTGTTCGCATTTTGTTCAAATAGTCTACTTTTTTGGAGTATTGAAAACTTGGTATTACAATAGCTGTGATGCTGTTATGACAGCGTTTTTCGAGTGTTAGGTGAGCCATGTGTACACTCTTACTAGAGAAGAAAGGGAGAGGGAGAGACAAGGGGAAGAAAGGTGGGTGGCAGCAGCAAAGCTGTGGTGTAGTTGACGTATCCATTAAGTGAAATGAGCACTCCCCCACCCATCCACACACACCCCATTCCCGTTGCTTAAGGTTTCTGGAAACTGCTTTTGGGAAAGAAAATCAGAGATTCAGGCAGACCCTCAGTACGTACTTGACATTTTCTTTACAAATAAATGAGTGGTGGTGGGGGGGGAAGGAGAGACTGCATGAACAGCCTAGTTCAAATCTAACGTAAGTTTTCTTATACGGAGTTTCTGCAAAGGATTTCTGGGTGGTTCATGCTATCTAGTTTTGATGGGTCTTCCCTAATTGAAGCCAATATCTTAGTATTTTGACCTGTTAATTGATTTTAATGTGACTCTACTTAACGTGTCTTGAGTTTTTATTTCATTGTGTGTATGATGTAGCTAATCAATCAGTTTTGCAAGTTTTCATTTCTCCAAATTGTGTAAACCCGTCTAGTAATTGATAGTGACAGCGTTTTTCACTTTAGTCTCTTAGCTCTTCAAGTGTGATGGGGGGGGGGGGATCTGGGTGGTTATTTTAAAAGTGACCCTTGTCCTTTGTATGCTATCGCTCTGTGTTGAGAGCTATCCTATCATCTTCTGAGAGAAGTTCTTTTGTTCCGTGTGGGGAACTAAGATAAGGTTTTGTGTTTTGTTTTAAAAATTGAGCTAGGCAATGGTGGCACATGCCTTTTACTCTCAGCTCTGAGGAGGTAAGGCAGGTGGATCTCTGAGTTTAAGCCAGTCTGGCCTACAGAGTGAGTTCCAGCACAGCCAGGGCTATACAGAGAAACCCTGTCTTGGAAAACAAAACTCCCCCTCTCTCCATATGTATGTATGTATGTATAATATAGAGAAACTATAATATAGAAAATAACACACACACATATAGATACATATATATGTTATTTTGTGCTATTGGTGTTTCAGACTTTGGTGACAAAATCATTATTTGGTGTCTTCTATACCTTTATTTCCTTAAATCTTTCTAGGATGCTTCAGGAAGAAGAAGGCCTAACAGGAAGAATAAACCACAATGCTGCTGCATGGATATGAAAAGACATTGTCTAGTTTGAGTGATTGTTTCAGATCAGCTTCTGTCTTTTATGTTGCCTAGCAACCTATGACTTCATCAGGTACACTGCTGTAAAAGGTCCTACCCTCTCTCTACCACTCTCTGCCTGTCTCTCTGATTCTCTGTCTGGCTCACCACCCTTGCACTCTCTTCTCTCTATGAGTTCCCATACTGTCTATCTCTCTCTGCCATCACGGCTCACTCAGACTATGATTTCTCTCCCTCTCTCTCCCACAATAAACCTTCTTGTAACAGACCTGTTGCATGGTGTGTAATGCTTATCTCATAACATCCTGGCCAGCTGCACACAGAATGTACAGAAAAGAATACAACGTGGATGAATGAATCTAAAAAAATCAAGTCCAACTAGCCACTTAACTTGTGAGACTCAATGTAACATAAATATGTGAATATCTATCTATCTATCTATCTATCTATCTATCTATCTATCTATCTATCTATCTATCGATCTTTCTATCTTAAACAATTACAGCAAGATAACAGCACAACATTAAACCAAGGTGTACAGTTGGCAGCACAAGACCAGGCAAGGGCACATTCCTACAAAGCTGACCCTATAGAAGACAGGTCATAGCCACTGCTGGGGGCAAAGAAGAACTAGCATCTCAGGGATTTAAGGGCAGAGAAGGAACCCAGTGCATTACACCACTGACTCCACCATCACCAGCAGCACTGTTCTCAAAGCTGCCCTTTCACTGAGCCATGGCTACGTATGGCTCATTCTGCACTAAGCCTTCAGCAGGGGTAGCTTGCATCATTGTCCCAGGTGGGTTTAATTCAGCAGAGAACCCATGCTATGGTCAGAGACTAACACCCAATCTAAGCCAGCAATCCTTATTGCTGAACAAGAACTTATTGTAGACAAGAACGTGAGGTGTATGTGGTAACGGCATAAAGCCCTGTCACAGAGCTGGGGTCTCAGGAGATGCACAGGTGGAGAGATGTCTGAGACTGAAAAGAGACCACTTGGGCAGAGTTGGGTGTTCTCTACAGGTCATCCAGCCAGGAGGGGGAGGGGAGCTTCTAGCGAGCACAGGAGTCACCTGTCTACTTATTTAAATGTCCTGTGTGCCTGGTTTTGAGGTTTAAAAGATTGACATTTCATACTGAGGCAAATAGTTTAGAGACCCAAGTTCTTTTTCTTCTTTTTTAAAAATTTTATTTGTATTTTTATAAATTACAGTTTATTCACTTTGTTTCCCCCGCTGTAGCCCCAACCCTCATTTCCTTCCCTCATCTCCTCGCATGCCCCTCCCCAAGTCCACTGATAGGGGAGGTCCTCCTTCCCTTCCCTTTGACCCTATCCTATCAGGTCTCATTAGGACTGGCTACATTGTCTTTCTCTGTGGCCTGGTAAGGCTGCTCACCCTATCAGGGAGAGGTGGTCAAAGAGCCAGCCACTGAGTTCAAGTCAGAGACAGTCCCTGTTCCCATTACTAGGGAACCCACTTGGACACTGAGCTGCCATGGGGTACATCTGTGTAGGGGATCTAGGGATTCTAGGTTATCTCCATGCATGGTTCTAGGTTGGAGTATCAGTCTCAGAAAAGACCCCTGGGCCCAGAATTTTTGGATCTGTTGCTCTCCTTGTGGAGCTCCTGTCCCCTCCAGGTCTTCCTATCTTCCCCTTTCATAAGATCCCCTCTGCCCAAAGTTTGGCTGAGTCTCAGCATCTCCTTTGATACCTTGCTGGGTAGAGTCTTTCAATGGGCCTCTGTGGTAGGCTCCTGTCCTATTGCCTGTTTTCTCCCTATTCCGATTATCCATCCCGTTTGCCTTTCTGCATGAAGATTGATCATTTTACTCATGGTCCTCCTCCTTGCTTAGCTTCTTTAGGTGTACAGATTTTACTATGTTTATCCTATGTTATATGTCTAACATCCACTTATAAGTGAGTATATACTATGTGTGTCTTTCCACTTCTGGGATAACTCACTCAGGATGATATTTTCTAGTTCCCACCATTTGCCTGCAAATTTCATGATTTCCTTGTTTTTAATTGCTGAGTAGTATTCCATTGTGTAAATGTCCCACAATTTCTGTATCCATTCCTCAGTTGAGGGACATCTGGGTTGTTTCCAGGTTCTGGCTATTAAGAATAAAGCATCCATGAACATGCTTGAGCAAATGTCCTTGTTGTGTTGAACATTTTTTTGATATATGTCTAGGAGTGGTATAGCTGGATCTTCAGGAAGTGCTATTCCTAATTGTCTGAGAAAGTGCCAGATTGATTTCCAAAGTGGTTGTACAAGTTTACCTTCCCACCAGCAATGAAGGAGGGTTCCTCTTTCTCCACATCCTCAAGACCGAAGTTTAAAAAAATTGTCCTATGATTTACATGGAATTGTCTTAGAAGAGGAAAAGCCTTGAACTGTGAGTTGAAAGCAGGTAATATGAAAATAAGAAGTATTTGGGAGGGAGAGGAAGGAAGAAAAGGAATAATGGAGGCAAGAAGGGAAGGCAGAGATAAAAGCGCCTTTGTGATGTAAGTGAAAACAGGATTCTGGTGCTGGGAGTGTCTACAAAGACTTCTTGGCTCCTGCACAGGGGAAGGGTGGAAGGCGAGAGGCAGGTCAGGACTAGACAAGGCAATTCAGGTACCAGTCCTCTCTTCCCAGGCAGGACCCTCGACATACGTGTCCTTTGTACAGGCCACATCTAGACCAGTGTACTATGTAATCTGCATGTCGGTCCTGAAGTTCTCCAGCTTTAGCAGACATACGAGCCTCACATCTGTTGGCTCAGGAGAGCCCACTGTCTCCCTCAGTACAGCTACTTGAGGTGAAGAAGTATTGGAACCCAATTCTATGTCTCAGCTGGTCCTAACTTCCTTCTGCTGAGCGACTACACTTCTCCAGCCAGAGTCTCGGGTTATCTAAGTAAGGGGCCTTCTTATCCTCTCCACATCCCCGCCTCCATATAGAATCTGGTCAAAGTAGACCGAAGGCCAGAAAACACTTGGCTAGAATTCCAGGCTGAGGAGTGGTAACTGGAAAGTGATTATTTATGTATTCCTCTGCTTGGAATAGTAACACATTTTAAAAGGTATGGTGTTTAATCATGTCTGAGCCCGGGGAATGTAGAGCCCCTGTGAGGAATTTTGTTTCCAGAGGATAAAAATACAAAACCGGGAGCTTCTGCTGTCAAGCTTCTCAGGACCCTTGTCACTTGGTTTTCCTACTCAATTTGTATGTTGCGCGATTGTGCTGCGACTAAAGCGCGTTTCTCCACGACTTCAAGCGCTCTGCCTTCAATCCTCTCCTCGGTTCACCTAGTTCTCCCAGCATGCATCTGATGCAAAGAGAACAAAGCATGTCACTCCTCGACATGAATTACTCGGTCACATTTATACCTCAGCTCATTACTGCTTCCAAATAGTTTGGGTTTCCTTCATTCCACCCAGTCTTTGAGAAGCAGGCAGATTTTTTGATTCTCATATTCAAAGGATAAAGCCCGGCAACAAAAGGTGCTGAAAGTAAGATGAACAAATTCTCTCGCCTGGAGACTGAGCTTATCATTTCAGTGACATTCTTAGTGTCTCCTTACACAGTGTCTGAGAATTTGAGAACTGAATCCGATCTCTTTAAATTGCAGGGTAATATATGGCAATTACATCATCTGGGTTGCCTTCACACAGGGAACTGCTATTTTTAAGCAAAGACAATCTCCACCTTAAAAGACAGTCTTACTTACTATGCAAACTTTTGGAATCAGATTTCAAGACACTATGGGTTAAGTGTCCCATCAGACAGATTTGACCTCATCCATACAGGAATGCACAAGTCACTGTGAAAGGTTACATGCTACATGACGGGCCTGTTGACTGAGTTAGGCCTGAAGCAGAAAGCCAGGTGGTGTTAGGGCCCATAATTTACACCATGGTCTCATTTTGTTCCTCTCAATGCACTGATGTATCTAATTCTTTTTAAGTGATAAAAGTTTTCCCCAGAGGAAATAAAAGAAACAGGTATGCATTGATGCTTGTGCAGGGAATATGCTTCATGTGAAAGTAAATATTTTTAGTTTTAGACTGGCCACAAACCTGATGAAGCCTCCACTGGTGTCTTCAACCTTTTATGGCATATCATGTTCAACCTTATTTTGGGTTATGAAATCCTAAGCCAGATTACCATTGTGGGAAAAGAGAGACAGGATACTGAGAAATCATAAAAAGCAGAATGATATCCAAAGCCAGGAGTAATTCTTTTTGCTACATCCAACATTTGTCAAAGCTTTATTAAAATAGACTTCTGATTTTCGGTGTTGCATTATATGGAAAAAAAAATGAAACACAAAAAAAAATTGTCATGCTGGAAGAAAGTGCCTGTCAGATAGAGTCAGGGAAGTTTCTAAAAGATCCATTAAGTTGACAGTTGTGGATACTTGAAGTTCAGAAGGAGCTGAAGGGATTCGGTTTTTGTTTGTTTGTTGTTTTGTTTTCATTCCACAAACAACACATATTCCTGCCATGTCTGTCTTTTGATCTGTAGCCAGACATGATAGCGACTGTGCTTCTGGTGGAAGAGGAAACAAGGAGAGGTTAAATGAACCTATATACACAGGGAACTAGCGGGCAAGGTGAGAACAAAGCCCAGCTCTTCTGATCTCCAGTCTGACATAAAGGGGTGATGTGATGACCCATGCCTCGAATGAGCTATCTAGAACCTTTTTTTGTATTCCCCCAATTACAGCCTTGCTTCCTTCAGGATAGGAGCATGGCATTCTAGGTGGAATAGTTTTCGACTGTGTGAACTAAGTGACATCATCTCTATTGTGTGTAATGTGCAGATCAATTTCAATGATTCATATGGATCAAAAAGACAAAAGTTGTGTTGAGCATCTCTTAGTCCTTGACTTTAGAAGGCTGCTTAATTTGGCTGTAGACTTTCCACATTTAGGATTACTAAAAAGGAAATAGAAAATCATTTCTTCTAGGTGGTTTGGACACTGATTTTTCTAAAGGCAAATAATGAGACCTGACTTTTTAAAGGTTGGTTCCTCCAAGTTCAGGAGGCCACTTTAGTCTTTTTGGCCCACTCTTGGTCTCTCTGTGTACTTAAGCAAACTTCTTAATTGAATTCCTTAGGTTCTGATATGAACTCAATTATGTGCCTACCAAATTCATATGCTGAAGCCCCAACATCCAATTGTGTATTCGCAGCATGGTTTTGCAGGAGTGGAGGAAAGTTGAATGAGGCTACAGAGGAGGCTCCAGTGAAACAGGACTGGTGTATAACTAAGAGGAAGAGGACACATGGCCTAGTCATGTATTGCTGGGATAAGTACCATGACCAGAAGCAACCTGAGGAAGAGTTTATTTTAGTTCATAGCTTACACTCCTTCATGAAGAGAAGTCGGGGCAAGAATTCAGGGGAAGAGCGTGGAGGCAAAACTGGGGCAGATGCTATGAACGCTGCCTACCATCTTACGCCCCACGCTTCTCTTACCTTGCTTTTTATATACAACCCAGGACTACCTACCAGGAGTGGCACATTACATGTTTTATCTGACTAGTACAAGAATTGCTGGAGGTATCACCATTCCAGACTTCAAATTGTATTACAAAACTATAATAATTAAAACAGTATGGTATTGGCATAGAAAAAGTTATGTTCATCAAAAAATGGAATTAAAGATCTGGGCATAATTCCATACACCCACAGACTCCTGATTTTTAGCAAAGAAGTAAACAAACAAACAAACAAGGCATAGGAGAAACGACTGAATCTTCAACAAATGGTGTTGGTCAAATGGTTAACTGCATGTAAAAGAATAAAAATAGATCTATATCACCCTGTACAAATCTCATCTTCAAATGGATCAAGGACCTGAATCTGATAGAAAAGAACTAGAAAACAGACTGGAACTCATTGGCTTAAGACTGGACTTTGAACATAATGCTTGTCAATAGCACAAGCATTATGGCCAACAATAAACAAATGGAACCTCATGAAGCTAAGATACTTCTAGGCAGAAAAAACCCCCATCATTAGAGCAAGGAGGTAGAAAAACTTTATCAACTGTACATCTTAAAGAGGATGGGTTTCTAGACTATAGAGAGAACTAAAATATGTAAACATTAAGACAAATTTTAAAAATGGGGTATTATCAAATTATAAGAATTATCAAAATATACAACACAAATGATTGAGAAACTTTAACGAATGTTTAATCCTTAGCCATAAGGGAAGTGAAAATTCAAACTACTTTGAGATTTCATCTCATACCTGTCAGAATAAATCAATATCTTTAAGACAAATGACAGCACATATTGGCGAGGATTTGGAAAAAGGGGAATATTTGTTCATTGCTGGTGGGACTACAAACTTGGACAGCCACTATGGAAATCAATGTGCAGGTTTCTCTAAAAGATGAAAAAGATCAGGTATACCACTCTTGGGCATATTCCCAAAGGACTGTGCATCCTACTATAAAGGTAGGATGCTCATTGCTACTGTATTCATAAGAGACAGAAATTGTAATCAGTCTGGCTGTCTGTCAGTAGATGAATGGATAATGAAAATGTGGTGTATTTATACAATGTAATATTATTCAGTGGTTAAAAAACAAAATTATAAAATTTGAATGTCAGTGGGTGGTTTTAAAAATAGTCATCTTGATTGAGGTTATCCAAACACAGAAATATAAAAATTTTATGCTTCCATTTATAGGTAGATGCTAATTGTTGACTTGAGACACAGTTTTTTTTTTCATTTAAGATATCCATAGAGGCTAGGTAGAGGTGATAAAGAATACAGTGTTATAAGGGAGTACAGGGAAACTGGGAAGGAAAGGAAGGTGGGTTACAATGGCAGGGTAAAAAGGTAATGTGTGTGCAGATAACGAATACTTAGGACCTGTTGAAATAGCATGTGGAAATGGACTATTCTAGAAGTTTCCGACAACACAGAAAAGAAATTACATGGAGTTACCATGTAATGGAGAAGACAGTGCCCCAACCAGGCAACGTGTACTACCAAGTAAAATCCCTAGTGCCAGGAATGGGTACCTCTGTTGAGTCACTGGCCAAAGGGGTCTCATATTCCCCACAAAACAGTACAGTCTATTGCCAATACTATTAATTATCCTTCACAGTATGATGGCAAAGCCCTGCTGTTGGAGGTATCAGTTATATATGTCATTAATTATGGAAAAGTGGTGGTGATACCCAACTAGAACCTTCACCCCCACTGGCTAGCGTTGACAGTGCTTGAAAGTACTCTACAAGCTATTAGAGGAGAGTCTCGCCCAGCTACAAACCTGCAGCAGTAACTTGTTTGCCAATATTACTGATGCAATAGTGGCCCAAATGTTATGGGAAAAACCACTACATTTTTATTGGATTTAAGGCTCACTTCATGACATAGAACCAACACCTGACACTGTTAATGAGTTCAAGAACCTGAGACTAGATAGGTCCTGGGCACTGAAAGAAAACCTACTGCTATTCTAAATGAACATAGCAATAAAATGACTGCTATAGTATTAGCTGATATATATGTGTGTTACTATATATATATACATATATATACATATATATATATACACACACATATATACACACACATATATACACAAAGCATTCTCAATATTAAAAATTTACCACTTTGTAGTATCCATATGGGGCAACTATGCTAACAGGTCTTCTTTCAGTTCCCTGCTCCTCAGGTAGAGTCATTAGTGATGTCAGGGGAAATTAAAGAGGGTTGAAGATGAAACTTGCTCACAGAATCTCTCTCTACTCTGTATGATTGTTTACATAAATGCGGGTTTGAACATAGACACTTTCCACTATTTTTGAAGGCGTTGTCAGTGAGAAAGCTAAGGGTGAAATAACTGATAAATATTTAGTGTGAGACAAAATCTAGTGTGATACAACATATAAAGAATGTGTGATGCAAAGTTGCTTTCTAAATGAGAATTTGCATCGTTGTATCTATGACAAAGGTGACACAGCATGATGTGGCCAATGAAAACAGACTGTATCCTTTGGGTCACATTTCCTTCCTGTGATGTGTAAGCTTCATAGAGGACACATTATAGCTAGTAATTTTTTTTTTTAGCTCATCTCTATTTTATCCCTAAATTTTTCTGCATTTCTTAAGGTCTATACATTTCCCATTAAAAACAGGTAGCAGGAACATCTTGTTCCTGGGATTAAGGTTTTTTCTTTGATTCTCGCTTTCAGCAAATGGCAACTACTGAAGAATTCTTTTCAGCTCTGACTCAATTAGCCTGTTTTTTTCCTCCCCTAAAGTAAAAGGGCTGTAGCCTTTAGAATGTGCTAATTCACCACAGCTATTGAGTAGAATGCATTACCAGAGGGTGAGCATTCATCAGTGTAACTGGATAAGGAATACTTTCCGGGAAGATGGAGGTAAAAAGAACAATGCACACTCATGCTTCATGTCCTGATTAGCCAACTCTGTTTCAGGTATCTCACTGCCCTGTTCTTCATTATCTGTTGTGACCATGATCAGCAAAGGCAGAGCTGGCTACCCAGCTGATTCTGTTAGCTGACTGGAACTCACCAAAATACTTTTAACCTACAAATTTAAGCAAAAGGTTGCTTTGAGAACAAAATGTGAGCAATGAACAGTGTTTCCTTTGGGTCTGACAATACTCATGAGGTTGGTAGCACCAGGGCCGGACCTTTTCCTCTAATGGAGAGAACACATTCCATTATTCAGAGGGAGGAAACCAGCCCACACACAGCAAAAGGAATGAGTTCACTATCTTGAGCCCAGTTATTAAGCTCTGCTGTATTCCCAAAGAGTGTTATTTTCCTTGGCACAATTAAAAGCTAACTTCTGTAATTAACAAAATCTTAAGTACTTGCTACCAGCAGATAGCGGTGGCTTGTTAGAAGGATGGTTTCATTTTCATGGAACTTTGTAGACGGGATAAAATAACGTTTAAGAGTTTGGTTATAAATCTTGAGAACCTATTGAAGTGTTGTTTCCTTTCGCACACAGAAAAGGTAATATGGTTCAATGTCAGGGATCCACAAAGTCTTAGAAACTGTTTCACTGGTCTTTGCAGATGAATGTCAAATAGTCTCTGCGGTCAAATAGATCCTCCCTTCCACCTCTCCATCTCTCATCTCTGGCAGAGCTGCTTGTGACAACCTTCCTTACTTTGTTTGTTTGTTTGAGACAGGATTTTGCTTAGTACACCAGGCTGGCCTTGAACTCAAAGCGATCCTCTGCTTCTGCCTTCCTGAGTGCTGGGATTACAGGTATGCACCACCAAGCCCAGCTCTCTCTCTCTCTTTCTCTCTCTCTCTCTTTGTTTTTTTTTTGAGACAGGGTTTCTCTGTGTAGCAGTCTGGGCTGTCATAGGACTAGGTTTTGTAGACCAGGTTGGCTTGGAACTCACAGAAATCCATCTACCCCTGCCTCCCAAGTGCTGGAATTAAAGGCATGCACCTTCCTTACTTTTTGACCGGACTAATAGTACAACTTCTGCCCTGAGAAAGTTCCACAGATACTTGCCCTTCCTAAGTGCAGTGAGCCAAAGCGAAGTGGCCGGAGCACCAGCTAAGCGCCTCTGTGGCTGCCAGGGTTCCTCTCAGCTTACAGGGGGAAGCCATGTGCTACTTCCTGTACCACCATCACTCTCTGAATCCATCCATGTTTCTTTTGTCTCTCCCTTCTTCCATTCTTTATCCCTTTCTTTCTTTTTTTGAATACATGCTTTTTGGTTTTTAGTACAACCCCAAATCTAACACATCTTCTTTAAATCCGTTTCTCCTTTCTGATTAATTTCCATTGTCATAAAGAACCCACTTAGTTGCCTCTTCTATCAGCCACCTGTCCTGGCAGGTGTCCTCTTTCAGGTTCATTTAGCCCTGCTCTGACTGTCTACCATCTCCTCCGAACATGTCCCTTTCTCACTAAATTCCACCCTACACCGTGTTACCTGTTTGCGATAAGCACTAGTGCCCTTATGCATTTTTAGGGTTTAAGAGGGAACATGTGCAGGAATCTCGATTGAATATAATATTGAAAAGAACCAAGGAGACTGCATGACTCATGGTGATATTCAGTGTACATATTTTTTCGCCTTTATATTAAACTATATGATGAAATATATAAGCTATTTCTATATTCATAATGTTTCTTTTATATTATATAAAACATGTTATCATTTATATTATGAATGTGAGATTGATATAAATACATTTATATCAATCTCATATTACATAGAACCACAAAGGATGGAAATATGTTTTTTTTAATTTTAATTTTTTTCACAGTTTATTCATTATATATCTCTACTGAAGCCCCCTCCCTCAACTATGTCTTTCCCCTAGTCCACTGAAAGGAGGAGTTCTCCTCTACCATCTGTCTTTTGCTTATCAAGTCTCATCGGGACTGCATGGATCTTCTCTGTGGCCTGGTAAGGCCACATCACCAGGGACAAGTGATCAAAGAGCAGGCAACCGAGTTCATGACAGAGAAACATGTTTTTATTGAAGTTATTCAATCCACAGACAGGGTACCTGCATTCTAACTTCTGGGCTAAGTGCTTGGCGCTATGAACGGTAAATCTTGCCTTCTGGTCCTCAGGATCAAGTGAGCTTCAGAAGGAGCTTTTCTTCCACTAAGGCCCCTCATGAAACCCATCCAGGAGCCACCAGAAAAACTATGTGTATGTGAGCATGTATGTGTGAGTGTGCATGTGTGTGTGCCTATATGTGTGTATATGTACATATATGTGTGTGTATGTGTCTCTATTACAGGTATTCCTCAGAATTTTTCTTTAAATTTCAGAACAAAGGTAGTATTTTTATTACATGGTAGATGCCAAGGTTTTATGTGCTATGGGTTTAGACCAAACTTAGTGATTCCTAAGGCACATTTTATTCACCAGATGAAGCGACAAAAATTTCAGCCTTAGCAGTACTGAAAACTTTGTCTCCTGGGCAGTGGCGCAGAAGGTGAACTTCCCCTTTGAAGTATTGCTGTTGGTCTACTGGACGGTCACAGGAGGAGGAGGCCACACCGAGCAGTCATTGTGGGGGTTCCCAGCTTTGAACTCAAGGAGGATGGGAACCAGCTGCCCCTGCTTAGATATTCTATCACCATTCCTCTCAGAACAGTCTCAAGAGCCTCACTGGTTTACAGCTCTAGAATTATTTGGGCAAAGGAAGGCAAAAGAAGAATTCTCTCTGGGAGCCAATTTTTAACTTCTGGATTTGCCTCCCTTGCTCCTTTAGTGCAATAGACTTCTTAGTCACCTCACCTCTTAATGCCTTGAAAAAACTCTGAGCCCTCAAGGAAATTAAATATGTATTTTTGAATGTTTCTGTCACGTATAAATTTAGTGACAGAAGCCAGCAAGCAAGTTCAAGACATGTCAGGTATGTGGCTAGCAGATGGTTTGATTTTTTTTTTTTTAATTCTCTTCTCCTCTAAGGAAATTTCATGATGTTTGGAGATATTCTAGTTGTGCAAGTTGGGGCAGGGAAGCTTAGGCACTGAATAGTTGGAGGATCCAGGCATGCTGCTGAGCCTCCTCTAAACTAAAAGAAGCCCTTCAACAGACAAATATCAGGTTCCAAATAAATGGTTTAAGCCTGAGATAACAAAATAAGGAATTATGAGAGCTTTGCCCTCTATGGTTATCTGGTGCATATTTTAATTTGTGTCATCTTCTCACAAACCTTATTTTAAACACAATGCTTGATTTAAGTGAAGTTTCTGTCCTCACAGATCTTGTAGAATGCATTCAGCCACACTGTAAATACTGATAGAATGAGAAAAAAAAACCCTACAATGTAGCACAGTGGACAAAATGAAGCAGATCATTCATTCACTGATAAATAAATGGTATGGACGATTTTCCTAAGAGTTAAGAGATGGACTAGATCAGAGAAGAACTTGGACTTTGCTTTAAGATTACAGGCTCCGTAGAGGTTAGACTGCTCTCTGCACACTTTTAGCACAATGGCCAGCATGCAGTGGCCACTCAGTGTGCTCATCATGCGGTCATTCCAGCACTGATTTGGATAGAGAGGCCCGATATTTTCTTTGAGATTGGGAAGAACAACAGAAGTCAATGCGAGAATGAAGAAATGGGTCTGCTGCTCTCTAAACCCCATGTAGTCAGGGCACATTGTTAGTCCGTAAGGTTAAGATCAGGGTTGTAGAGAAAAGGAAGTCGATGGTGGTTCAGGAAATGCCGATGCTGGCCACACAAGCTATGATTTCACTTGATTCAAAATCATCTTAATCTCTTTCCTTTTTTGCTTTCATGAATCTGAAGGATGTCTTTGGCTGAACTGTTTTGGGGACAGATGACAAATGAGATCATGAGTGTGCATGTCTCTCTGTGTGTATCTGTGTGTGTGTGTGTGTGTGTGTGTGTGTAAGGTATGGCACGAGCTGTGCCTTTCTCTTTATTGCTATCTTTATCCCTTGCTTCTGTGCTTGAACTGATATTTTGTTATCCTGGACAGTGCTCCCTGCTCCTGTAACGCCTGACTCACAGATGGAGGCAGAGCTGCCCAACCAGCATGTGCCCAGTCATTTCCTGCACGATGCCTCCGGCATTCCTGGCAGTCCCAAGGAAGTGCCCACACAACATGACTGTCCCTGAACAATGAGGCCTTACTGCCTTGTTAACTGAGACACAGCTTAACTCAGCGTCTTGGTGACAGTGCTGGTTTCTTCCTGGAGGGTGAAAGGAAAAGTGCAGGAAAGAGGGTTGAGCTAACAGCCTGCTGACCTGCTGGGTCTTCTTCCTCCCTTGCAAATAGAAAGAACAAGTCACCCTGGGAACATCCTAACTGTCTTTCAGGGTCCAAGGCCTGCCTAAGCAGCACCCAGAACAGAGAAAGAAGACAGTTTTGTCCTGCTCAGCAGAGAGATTTATTCCCGGATCTGGGAAGCCCTGGAGGTCGCTTCGGAAACCTTCCGCCTGTTGTCCTTTGCTAACTGGGTCTTGTAACACAGTAAAAAGACTCCTCAGAGTATCCAGGACTCCAAGAGGGGAGAGAGAGAGAAAGAGAGACAGAGACAGAGACGGAGAGAGAAAAAGAGAAAGAGAGACTGATTCAAAGCAACTGCTTCCTCCAAATGATTGGTTTTCATCTGGCAGCAAGGGCACATGGACTCTCAGGTAAGGAACAGCCTGGAAAGGCCACGGAGTGGTAAGACTTTGATGAATTGCATTCCTTAACAGTGATATTAATGTTGAAGATGCTTGCAAGTGTTGCTATTATGCTTAATGCAAGATATTAATATAGTATTATCTTGGTGCCATGTTCTCTTTCAATGACTCTTACTGTCATGATTAGACTTTAAATCAAATCTGCTTAAGGTTGAACAATGTGGATTGTTGGCATTCTGCTATACAATGGAGGAAACAGAGCAGCCCAGAGGGTTCGTTTGTGACTTGAAAAAGCTGCCGTGTTTCCCCACTATGAGTTTTCATTGCCTGAACTCTGTAGGACACTTACCAAACATACAAAATTTCCAAGGTTGAACATACTTTTTAAGCAGAAAACTAGTGGTTTTATAGGCTCAGTTGAAAATGGTTGGTAAAAGAATTTGTCCTTTTTGCCATCTTAGAAGGATGGTATTTAGCTAATGCATTTAACTAATGTAGGAGTACTTATCTCTGTATTCATCATAGACTGTTTATTTTTCAACTCTGGAAAGGAAACTCATCCACTTTGAAGTCTTACTACAGTCAGTATTTGTGCAAGCTCCTCCCACTTTGTCTCAAAGCAATTCCTAATGCAGACGGGCAGGAAATTGGTGCATTTTGACTCTGCTGTAAGTGGGTTCTGCAATGAGTCTGGCTACCCTGGCCCCTGAGTTCAAGCTCCAAGGATGAGCCCTGGACACCTCACACCTACCAACCTGCCCACACCATGTCTCAGCTCACACAGCTGAACTTCTCAGCCATGATTTCTGGGCTCGTACTGTTCTGTGGCTTGAAGTTCCATTCCTTTCTTCCTCCACTGAAAATGTCACTTGAGCTGACATTTCATTCTTTCATCCTCCAGGAGACTGGATTTCCCCCCAAAGCCACAGTCTGGTGTCCTGTTTCACAATGTATGGGCCAACCTCACTCTTGGCATTTTTCTTCTCCCTCTTTGAGCATTTTTAAAAATATTGTTAGCTCTGATCACATTTGAATTTGATGTCCTTTTTGGAAAGATGACCTTTTAACCTAGAGAACCTTTAGCCCATTTGGCTTTTTTCCCAAGGCCCAGTGTGACTTATAACATGGTGTGTCTTTCACTGTTAGACCAGCCAAGCCACTTTCAAGCAGGGTGATGACCACCACGATCACCTAGGCTTTGAGGCCTCGTTATACTTATAGTTGGGAAGGAATCCCATGTTGTGGTTAGTGATTAAGAGATGAGAACAGAGCAGGGATTCAAGAAAACCAGACAGTATCCTAGTCCCCAAGCCAAAGCATACAATGCATGTAGAGGGAACCACAGAGTGATGGAAAAGGAAAGGAGAGCTCTTTGCTTTTGGGTATCACTAGGGGCAATCCCAGGGCAAGTCTTATTGGCGTGTAAATGGAAGAAGCTATAAATACCTCCCTGCATCAACAACCTGCGCCTTTGTGGGTGAAATTAAGTTCATTAGAGAATACACGGGACATCTGCACTCAGCAAGCAGGGCTGTCAAAGGCTTAGATGATTTAGGATTAGAGTCTGCCATTTGGCTAAAAATATGCTTTCTACAGAAGAATGCTTTCTTTTTTACCTTTGTTACCTGAAGAATGATGGTTTCAGTACTCATTCCGTATTCTGAAAAAAATTTTTCTGTATAATAAGTAATAATATTTTGCATCAGGCCACCATGAAGGGAAAAGAAGAACATACTAAGTACTTTCAATATAAGCAATAAATATCTTTTCCTCTTTCATGTGACTCTGAGCAGGGATACAGGATCACATGACTTGGGAATTATCTGACCCTAAGCTATATACCCTGGTTTGCCTACCAATAAGCTGTGTAGTCAGATGGATGACCCAAGGCTGATTCTGTGTCACTTATCAGTCACTGTAGGGAGCATCTGACACCGTGGCCCCTGTTTAGGATTCTTCATATAACCACTGCGCTTTGCACCCATTACCATACATGTCTAGATAGGATACCCTTTAGGGATAGATAAATGCATTTGATTTAAAAAGTACTTGAAATTTTCAAGTTGGTTGAACATAACAAATATTAAAATAGGACCTTCTGGGTCCCTTCATACCAAGCAAACAAGAATTAGTGATTTTCATTATTTTTTTTTCAATTTTTTTTGCTCCTGTGAGACAGGATCTCATGTAGCTCAGGCAGGCCTCAAACTTAATAAGTCATCCAGGATGACCTTAAAGTTCGGCCCTATTTTCCTCCCCCAAGCATTTGTATTAATAATGTGTCCAATGCACTTAGCTTCCAGTTTTTAAGAAGATAAGAGCATTATAGTGTTCATATCTCTTTCCTTTGATGAAACTTCTGTCTTGCATCTGAGAGGTACTTGCTGTGAGCCAATACCTGCAGATGTTTCCATTAAGAAATGTTGCCTCCCATATCGTTTGATATTATATAAATCACATCAAACTGTGTATAAATGGCCTGTGGCTTGCTCTCTCCTTTACATTTCTAATTTTGATGCTTATCCATATTGACACTTCAGTAAACATGTTGTACCTCTAATTGGTTCATTTTACTTGCTATAGAGAATTCCATAGTTTGGGGAATCCTAGAATTTTACTGAGTGATTCATGCTAGGCTATTTCTATGTAAATGATTTTCATTTTTAATCAAAACAAATGACCCTGCCACAACATGAACATTTGGTTCAAGTCTCCTTGTGTACCTGTCCCCCTGACCCCTTTACCCTCTTACTAGATGTCGAATCTTTAAAATAAAGTGTGAATGTCTTCGTTTTCGTAGTACATTAGCAAATTGTTCTTCAAACCACGAGTTGGTATTTCCAGAATGACTTGCCAACTTTCCCATCTCCCTAATGTCTTATCAAATTTCTTAAAACACTTGGAAATTGCTCCAAATCTGGTACGTACTGAATATACATTCTAGATTTAATGCATATTTAACTGTCCTTTCTTATATTTTGTCATTTTCTTTTGGAGAGGATAAGTTTCTATTTGTATCAGCGTCCAGCAGGAGACCAATGGCACGGCACACTCAATTCTGAATAATGTGTGTGTGTGTTCTTTACCACGTTGAAAGCATATGGTTCTTCTTATGTGTAAAGAATATTGTAGTGAGAATTTTGGAGTTTTGGATTCTTTAAAAAACACGGAAATATTAAAAAGAATATGATTTGTTTTACTCCCAGGTATGGGGATTTGCAGCAGGTAGCTATGATTTGTGATTTTTCCAGAGGCAAATAGTTTCTGAAATTGTGTGACATTTGGAATTCTGGGGACTTTTCAGTGAGTATAAAAATGTTAAAACCCTGATAGGTGGTGTGGGTTGCTGGTTGGTGGTTGGATGCTGTTGATCAGGGTTTGTCAAGTAGTCATGTGCAAAGAAAAGAGAAGAAATTAGATATCCTGAGGGCAAAGATCAAACTTGCTCCAAGGAACTTGATGTTCCTATCCCCTCTATCTTTTTTTTAAATGTAATTTATTTATTTTTATATCAATCACAGGTTAGGTACTTTGCATCCCAAGCATAGCCCCCTCCCTCATTCCCTCCCACTCTTCCTCCCTCATCTCCTCCTTGCCCCCTCCAAGTCCACCGATGGGGGAGGATCTCCTCCCCTTCCATCCGACCCCAGTTCATCTTGTCTCCTCAGGGCTGGCTGCAATGTCCTCCCCTGGGATCTAGCTAGGCTGTTACTCCCTGGCATGTAGGGGAGAGGGTCAAAGAGCCAGCCATCGAGTTCAAGACTGAAACAGTCCCTGTTCCCCTTACTAGGGTCTTCAGTTGGACACCGAGCTACTATGGGCCACATCTAAGCGGGGGTTCTAGGCCATATCCATACATGGTCCTTGGTTGGAGAAACTGTCTCATATAAGACCCCTGTGCCCTGTTCAGTTTGGTCTTTGTGGAGCTCTTGTTCTCCGCAAGTCTTACTAACTTCCCCTATTTTTATTATTATTTCCCGCCCTCTGCTGAAGGCTTGGTTGTGAGTCTTAATATCTACTTTGATACATTGCTATATTGATTCTTTCAGAGGCCCTCTTTGGTATGCTCCTGTCCTGTTGCTTGTTTTATCCTCCATTCAATGTCCATCCCATTTGTTCATCTGAACAAGCATTGATCATACCTGGGTCCTCCTTCTTGTCTATCTTCCCTAGGTGTATAGATTTCAGCATGACCTTCCTATCTGATAGGTCTATATAAGTGAGTATATACCATATGATTCTTTCTGCTTTTGGGATACCCCACTTAGGATGATCGTTTCCAGGTCCCACCATTTGCCTGCAAATTTCATGAGTTCCTCATTTTTAA
>CM053750.1:7376262-7405594 GCA_028658305.1 Pachyuromys duprasi
TTTGTTTATATGGTGGATCATATTGATGGATTTCCGTATATTGAACCACCCTTGCATGCCTGGGATGAAGCCTACTTGGTCATGGTGGATGATATCTTTTATGTGTTCTTGGATTCAGCTTGCAAGTATTTTATTGAGTATTTTTGCGTCAATGTTCATAAAAGAGATAAGTCTGAAGTTCTCTTTTTTTGTCGGGTCTTTGTGTGGTTTAGGTATCAAGGTGACTGTGGCTTCATAGAGAGAGTTCAATAATTTTCCTTCTATTTCTATTTTGTGGAACACTTTATAGAGAATTGGTGTTAGGACTTCTTTGAAGGTCTGGTAGAATTCTGCACTAAAACCATCTGGCCCAGGGCTTTTTTTCATAGGGAGGCTGTTGATGACTTCTTCTATTTCTTTGGGGGATATAGGTCTATTCAATCTTCTTATCTGATCTTGGCTTAATTTAGGTAGGTGGAATCTCTCTGAAAACTGTCCATTTCATTTAGATTTTCAAGTTTTGTGGCCTATACGCTTTTGTAGTAAGACCTAATGATTGTTTGGATTTTCTCCGTGTCTGTAGTTATGTCCCCCTTTTCATTTCTATCCTTTTTTAAATCTCCTATCTAGTGTTAGGGGGTTGAAAACTTAAAAGGGGGTGCAGACGGAGAACCCACAAAGTAGTAAAACACTGGTTATAGAAAATGTTCTCTAGTTTTGATTTTTTGTGACAGGTTTTCTTTTTGTAGCCATGGTTGTCCTGGAATTAGCCCGTAGACCAGGCAGGCCTCAAACTCAGAGATTCTCCTGCCTGTGCCTTGCCAGTGCTGGGATTAAAGGCATGCACCACCACCACACTGAAAGAACACATGTTCTCTTCTAGTTTGCTTTGAAGATTGTTAGTTTTCATTTGTTGAAAGGGAGGAGGTAGGTTCAGAACTGCAGTTGTTTCCTCTGTGTGTGTGCCTGCGTGGGCTTGCAAGTGCACATACACTAGTATTCACATAATCATGGAGCCAATTGATCAGTGTTGAATGTCTTCTATCACTCCCCAAGTTAGTTACGAAGACAGGGCTCTCGCTAAGTCTGTACCTCACCAATTCAGATACACTAGCTAACCAATAAGCTGATTGGCTCTGCCTTCCCTGAGCTGGGGTTATAAGCACCCACCACCACGCCCGGCTTTCACCTGGGTGCTGAAAATACAAACTCAAGTCCTTCATGCAGTTTGTTGACTCAGTCATCACCTCATCTGAGGCCTGCAGTCTCTTTCGTTGCTTTTCCATTCATATTTTGTAGATGAGTGTCTGTAAGGGACTCTGGGGCAGCAGTCATACTTGGTATGAATTTCTCCCTCTGAAAATAATTCCAATTTTGCTTCTCAGAGAAAATCTCCAGCTCCACTACTCTCACTTGCAGAAGTACTGCAGCTCTTTAGGTAAGAACAGTGTAAGAAACTGATTTGATGCAGACTATGTCTTTTGATTCATTCAGTTCATTTGAGATAACGTATCTTGAAATTGACTTCCACCCCTTGTTTTCTCTCTTCTCTCTCCCAGCCTCTGTCTGTCTGCCTGTCTGCCTGTCTGTCTGTCTGTCTGTCTGTCTCTCATTTCTGCTGATGGAACCTAAGGCCTAGACATTGCCCATGCTAGACAAATGCTCTACCCCTGAACTACACCCCCAGGACCATCTGTTATATCTGCCACCTCTTGCTTTATGTCCTTAGACAATTGATGTAATTTCTACAGCTGAGCTACAATATCTTTCTTATCTGCAAGGAAGGCAATAACACATGAACAAACGTAACGCATCCCATATACTATATACCACATACTACAAGTATGAGCGTAAACATAGACATGGACACACAGACTTACAATTAAGGATCATATGTGACCGAGGCACAGATCATGCCCAATGAATGACAACTCTTGGTTTTTCCTAAGATGGGGGGCCTATTAGGTTAAAGTAACACGCCAGAGATAAGTGAGGCTGGGCATGGTGGCACACATGTAATTCCAGCACGGGGGTAGGATGGCATGGGGTGGGAAGGCATAGGCAGGTGGATCTCTGTGAGCTCGAAATCAGTCTGGTATACAAAGCGAGTCTAGGACAACTGAGGCTACACAAAGAAACCCTTTCTTGAAAAAGAGGTAAGTGACGTGCAGGCCTTGCCTTGAAGGAGATATTCAGCTAGGATGTATGATAATGTGTTCTGGGGAGATCTCCAGGCAGAGAGGGTAGTGTGAGCAAGGCGGGAAGAGGTAAAATGTCCATGTTGCATGGGATGCAAGCCAGAAGAAGAACGGAGGAGAAAATGAGGTCAGACCAAGAAGGGCAGAGCACAGGCTTCCGTGAAGCTATATTTTGAATAAAACCACAGCAGAAGGTATCACAGGAGAAGAGCAGTGAGGCTGGTTTGATCTGTATTTTTAAGAAAAGCTATTCTGGCCTTCTTTGGCAAGTTGGATGGGTGGTCACGAATTTTTAAGAATATGAATTCTGGGGCTGGAGAGATGGCTTGGTGGTTAAGAGTACTGCCCTTCCAGATGCCCCAGGTTCAGGTTCCAGCTCTCACATTCTGGCTCGAAAGTGTCTGCAACTCTGGTTCCAGGGTATTGAATTCATTCTTCTGAACTCCTCAGGCGCTAGACATGCATGTGATCACACACACACACACACACACACACACACACACACACACACACACACACACACACGCACGCACGCACGCACGCACGCACGCACGCACACACAGAGCTGTCTGACAAAATGGTTAGGAAACTTGTTCCTTACTTACTATCTTTGTAAACTTTCACAGTTTATTTAACCTCTCTAAGCCTCAATGTAGCTATCTGTGAAATAGGTCTTCTTACGTGATTTTCATGGGGCTCTCAGGGGATTAAGCGTGATCACACAAAGCCTGGCATATTGCAAGCAAAGTTAGAAAGGGTAACCTGGGGCCTTTACTGAGTTTCAATGTGTTGGTAGCCATCTAACTCAGACCAGAAAAGAGCTCACTGTTTTTAATTGCTTCAGTTGTCTGGGTCAGTCAATGCTAATGCACATAGCTGGGTGACTAAATTAGTTATAATAAAGGTTGTGCAAGGAAAATTCATTGGAAGACAGAAGTAAACAACAATACTAAACTAACAAAAAGAGTTTGGGATCTTTTTGTGCGATGAAAGAGAATATATATGAAAAAGATTTTAGAATATTTCTAATGCAGATGCCAACCAGGCACAATGTTAGTGGAAAGACACAGTGAAGGGAATGAATAATTTATCCATTGTAGAATGACTCAGTAGCGGACATTCTGTAATTTGTTTTTATGACTTCCATTGAGTGGAATGTTCGGCATAGGACTAAATGTTTCACCTTGCACATGTTAATCACAGTAGTGTATAGAATTCCTGTGTGTTCCCACCTGAGGAGAAGTTGAAAGTACAAGGAAGGAAATGGTGTCAAAACACTCTTGCTCTGGGAACTGCTTTAGTGTTTGGTTTTCGCCCTATCCAGCAGATGCCCTAGGTAACGTACAGATAAAGATTTCCACCACAAACCCAAGAGGTGAGCTGGACACCCTTCCTAGGAATCTGATTGTTGTAATAGTCACATTCGCTCTCGTGGTTCTGCAGAGAAGAGGGGCTGGTTCCGAACACGCACTGCACCTCTGTGACTTCTGCACACCCAGCCGCACTTGAAGGGCTGGCCCCCTTGTGCCGTTGCTGGACAAGCGGCATCACTTTTGCCATAGCACTCAGCTTGGACACTTTGCCAGCTGATGGGATGTGCTTCTTTGGTGCCTTGAACAAGGACTGCTTCAGTTTTCTAAAATTAAATAAATGAAAGGAAAATGTGGTTGCATAAGGAGAAAGAACTATGGGGGAGGGCATTGCCCTCTACTATTGGCTGCATGACACTGGACAAGTCACTTTGTCCCTTTAGCGTTAGGTGGTCATGCCAAGGGAGTAATCAGGTTTCCTGCTCCAATACTCTGACTTTCTAAGGCTATTGTCTGCCAGTGCTCATGGATGCTTAATGTGAAATCAAATTCAACATTCAGTTTCTCAGAAATGGTGGCCTCCTTCACATGCATAAAAGGAAGCAAAGAATAGAAAAGTAAAGACAAGCTACTGTACTGCAGTGCCATCATTAACTTGTAGAGTATGAATGGACAATGCAAAGCCAATATATCCTATGTGAAATTTGTGGAGACCGTGGATTCTCACTGGACAGGAGGTGGGGGCCGCTCTGCATGGGAGCTTAAGTCTGTCCCATTGCCTGTTGTGTAACTGGAGTCTTATTGGAACACAGCCACGCTTACTCATTTACATTTTGTCTATAGCAACAGAGCTGAATGGTTGCAGCGAGACTGTGTGGCCCTCAAAGCATAAAATATTTACAGAAAGTGTGTCAACCTCTGCTGTATAGAATAAAAATGGGCTCTCTTACTTAGCATTCATCTGGCTCTGGTCTCTCAGAGTCTGGGAGGAGTTTGGAAGCATCTTGCTCCTTGCAGGCTCAGGAGAGATGTGGGGATTGACCCTAGTTTTCAACGAGTGCAGCTACTTGTTCTGTATTCTTATTCAGACTGTCTTGTTGGTAGCTGAGGAATTTTAAGTGACTTGGCCCAAAGGACCCCTCTCTTCTGGAACGGCAACACGGGTGAGCGTTTGGTTCAGAGAAGTTTGGAACCGGAGTAGAGTCTCCTTCCTCAGCATAACTGGCCAGCTCCGGAGCCACTGATGGAAGGCACAGTGGCTGCTGCCACGGACCAGGCACAATCGTTTCCTCATTAAAGGGATTTCTCCAAAACACAGAGCTCAGTTCATGAGGTCTCTTTTAAGATGCCCCAGTGACTCCTTCCCGTGGACAGAGAAAAGCCTACTCTTGTGAACACAGTGATTAGTTTCAGCGTCTCTCTTCTCTTCTTTCCAATCTTGAATTCCATTTCTTTCTTCCTTTCATGTACTCTCTGATTGACTGCAAGTCATGTACTCTCTGATTGACCCTAAGTTCCACGAGAAGTAGTTCAGAGTTAAGTTTATGTTCTTCTCTCCCCCTTCGCTTTCCCCTCAACGATGATGTTGAAGATGTCATTCACTGGGTAGGTCTAATTTGTGTCAGCTCTGTTAACCTCTGCACTGTAGGCGTAAGCAGAATTGCAGCAGACAGCGCCTTCAACTACACCCGTGGAGCAAATAAATTAATTCGTTATTGAGTGATGCTTTTTAATAAAATATGATGTTTAACAAAAACTTAAAAAAAAGCGTTCAAACAAAAGTTGTATTCATGTTAAAAGATACTGCTCTATGAATAAGATAAAAGTGAGCTATAGTCCTAGATTCAGCAATGATGGGACCCTGAGGAAGCTACTGAGCCCTTTCACAGCCCAGCTTCTATACGTATTTTTAAAATTAAAGAAATCAGTCTCCAAGGTAATTGTAGTCACTTCAGTTTCTTGATGTTCTTACTTGTCTCTGATTTTTTGTTTTATCCTGCTCTCTAGTCTCCATGAATCACGCTAGATATTTCAAAGGGGTTCATCCTTTGTAGGAAAATATTGATGAAAAACATGGACTCTGAGAAAGAGTTTCAGGAAAGAAGGTGGTTAGACCTTTACAGATGCCACAGACAAAATGTTAGAAAAATATGCTGGCTCATGGGGATTTTTGAGACAAAAGAGCAAGAATAAGAGTGACTATGAGAAGAATGGGGAAACCTCATTTTCTGCATCATGCCATTTTCTCTCTGAAGTGCGTGAGAACTTCTTCTCTAACATACGTAAATGGTCAGATATGGCGGGTGTGTTTATACTTCTGTGCTCTAAGATTTTCCTCCAACTCCCCCAGTGCCGTCTCTTTTCCCTCCTCCCTAGCTTCTTCCATCACTTATTTTATTTTTTTATCTAGATGTCAGCGTATAAGCCTAAAAGGTTATCTTACCACCTCTGCATCATAGGTCCAACCAAGTAATACCTAACTAATTTGATGAAAGTTCAAAGTCTGTTAGCACAAATGAATTAATATGCCCTTGGCTTACTAGAAAGGCTTAGCTCTTTGGGAAGTTATTTGTGATTGCACATAAGTTTGAGACCCTCAGAAAATCCAGATGAGCATCTAAGCATCCTTTCCCTGTCTGTGTGAGACTGTTGGGAGGAGCCATTTTGCTTTCATGCTTGTGAAGTTCTGGTAGATTTCATTTTAGAAGAGATCAAGGCTCTGGAGAAGGAGGCTCTCTTGGCAGGCAGCCCCGTGAGTTCAGATTCCACACTGCTTTTGCGCTTAGTATTCAAGGGAAAGACTTGTCACAGTTCAAATTTTTATCAAAGAAATTTCAGTAGCGTTTCCTGTTCAGAGAGAACATAGCCAGACCCTGAGAGGAGCTGCCTCCCTAGCTCTTCAGCGAACCTCCATCCCCCAGAGCAGAGGCTGGAACAGATGGGGAGTTAAAAGCTTCACTTCTTAGAGCAATTGCAGGCTTTTACAAAAACGGGCAGACATTGTGCTGCCTATCCTTTTTGTTTTCCCTATTAATCGACACTATCCTTCAATGTTAGTCATGCTCACAGTTTAGTGCTCTGGCCTTCTTGGTCCTATGGATTTTGACAAATATGCAGTGTCATCCATTTATCAGCACAGTACCATACATACAGAGGAACATAGAGCATGCACACATCCATAGGGGTTTCGCTACCTATGGCTCCCCTGAGATCGATCTCTCTCTCTTTGTCACAGGAGCCTGGCAACCACTGAGCATTTTACTGCCTCTGCAGAGTTCTCTCTCTCTCTCTCTCTCTCTCTCTCCCTTTCTCTCTCTATCTCTCTCTTTCTCAAATGACATATAATTGGAAACATACAGCATATAGTCTTCAATAGGACTTTTTCGTTTAGTAGGTCGTGTTTAGGTTTCCTCTGGGTTTTGTTTGGCTTCAAAGCTCTTTCCTTTGATACCTGAATAATGCCCCATTGCATGAATGTGCCTCATATGATTATCTAAACCAGTGGTTCTCAACTTTCCTAATGCTGCGACCCTTTAATAGAGTTACTCAAGTTGTGGTGACCCCCAACCACAATATTATTTTCGTTGCTACTTTGTAACTGTAATTTTGTTACTGTTATAAATTGTAATGTAAAGATCTCATATGCAGGATGTTCTTAGGTGAGCCCTGGGAAAGGGTCATTTGAAACCTTTGTAGATGTAATGAATCTTAATGTAAATATCTGTGTTTTCTAACGGTCATAGGCGCCCCATGTGAAAAGGTTGTTCAGCCCCTTTGGAGTCATGACCCATAGGTTGAGAAATACTGACCTATACCTACAGGAAGATATCTTGGTTACTTCCTAGTGTTGGTAGGCTTTGTTTGAAAATAAGTTTCTAATTTCTTTGCATAAATACCAAGGAACATGTTGTTTCAGTTACATGCTAAGAAAATATTTGGGTTTCTAGGAAAATGTCTTCCATAGTGATTAGAGCATTTTTTTAACAGTGATAAACAAGGACTCCCTTTACTTCTCAAACTCATCTGCCTTGGGTTGTGGGCAATGTTTTAAATTCTGGCTAGTCTAGTAAATGGATAAAGAAACATTATTATTTTGGTGTGTAATTCTATAATTCTGTATGATACTGAGTGTTTTTTGATATGCTCATTTGCTCTCTGTATTAATAATAGTAATTATTATGAATGAATTAGCTTTCTACTGATGAAACAAAAATATTTGAAATAATCAGCTTAGTAGAGGACAGGCTGATGCAGCGTGGCTTCAGCCAGGTTGTGTGGCCCTGTGGTTTGGCCCTTTGCCATTATAGTGCATCATGGTGGAAGTATGTGGCTAAAGAGCTGTTTACCTCAGTTACAAGGCAAAGATGTGCTGGGGGAATCAGTTACACTTGTTCCCTTCCAGAGTACTTCAGACCCAGACAAGAGCAGGGGACTTCTTTTTGAATGAATTTTTAATTGAGTTGTTTAATATTTGCCTATTTTTTAACAGCAAGGCTATCTGTTTTTCATTGTTAGGTGTTAATAATACTTTGTGTGTTTGGGGTAGGTGGTTTTAAGAAACTCCCTGTTATGACCAGAGTCATGGGGATCACAGATTGCCCAAAAGGTGACACGCTTTGTTCTGGGTAACATGAAGTAGCAAAGAACTCTTGTACATGTGAACTTCTAATGTCTACTCCTATTGGCAATCCAGGAGGTAGCATCCCTCGTTACAAAGGAGGTATATTCCCTCAAAAGCCATTTGCTCTTACTTTATTAACTATTTGAAGGAAATAAAACTTTGGCAAAAGAAAGCAAGGCTAGTAACGTGCACTTAGCTCATCTTTAGGGCTGTGGGGTTGATGCTGTCGGTGATTTTAGTGAGGATAGCGGGAAGGAGATTCTGAGACAGGGAGATGTTTCCTGCTTCTACACTTCGGGAGACTAGGTGAACTCCATGGAAATTAGATGGCTGTGCCCAGTTAAGCCTGTGCTCCATAGAACAATAAACCCTGACTGCATTTGCTTAGCATTTCTCGGTTCACAGCAATGATCACAGCGACTTCACAATGACTCTAGGTAAAGGACTTGGGCTTTTGTGGAGAGGCCTGGAAAGAGGTCTTAGCAAGGCCACCGACTTCAGCCCTGGCTGAGGTGTATGACAGTTGGCTCCACGTTGGAGAGTGAAACTGTTTGTGTCACGGTCTGGGTTTCTCATGGAGGATCTCTACATCTATTAATGCTGTCTCAAACAGCGCTGCTCACCACATCCAGCTGCTGCTTTATAATCGTTGTTGCTAACCCTGTGCTCATTTAATTCTCAATGATATTTATAATACTCTATTGAATGTTAATGTTTAATTAGAGAACTGTTCATTGTATAGTGAAGTCAAATAAATAAATAAAACATGACTAGAATGAGTTTAATTTTATATACAAAGATATGTATGTTGAAATACAGGAAGATTATGAAACAAAATGCTAGCATATATTTAGGTGATGATATATATATATATCATATATATATATATGATGGTTTCATTTTTATATATTTTGTTCTGCTTTCTATAGTTTATACATTAATATATGCTAATTTGCGTTAGTGTAAAGAATGTAGTCGTAAATGACATTGAGAGAATTATGACAAACTTCTTGCTTATTGTCTCCAATCCTTTTAGACTTCACCTCAGCTGGAAGCGAGTGTGTTCACAATTCCTTCATCTGAATGGGAGGCTGTTATAAGCATAAAACATAGGGCATTTGGTGCAGAGACATCAGTCAAGCCCTCATCTCACACAGCCTTGCATAACATTGCAACCAGCATGTTATGTGAGATTTTACTCAGTGCTCAAGAAGCTACATTTTAGGATGCTGAGTGTTGGCCAGTGTGCAAACACATGCAGAGGAAGAAAATCTACTGCTCCTATCAGAATAGCAGGAGGAGGGAATCCACAGGGGTTCAGGGCTGAGCAGAGCCAGAAAGAAGCGGGAACAAGGTTTTGCAGAGAGGAAGCTCTTTGGGCTGTTTTGAATAGGTCTTCAACATATGAGTGATTCCCAGTAGAGCTGGTTATGGTGTTTTTTGAATAGGAAGGAGTAGGATGGGAATACGTCAATGAAAAATATAGAGTCAGCATATGAGAGCAGTATTTATATATGTATATATTATATATACTTTTATATATTATACATAATATATACATACATACACACTGCAGTTTCTTAAAGGCATTAGGCAAACTGAGCCTACATATTTTATTTTATTTTTTGCATATTATTTATTATTATTTTTAATTTTTATTTTTATTTATTCATTTTACATCCTGGTCATAGCCTCCTCCTTCCTCTCCTCTGGTCCCACCTTCCCTCTCTTTCCCCTATCTCCCTCCCCTATTCCTCAGAGAAGGGCACCCCCCACCTCCATCACATCAAATTGCATCAGGCCTGAGCACATTCTCTTCCCTGTGACCTGTGACCTGGTAAGGCAGCCCTGTCAGGGGGAAGTGATCAAAAACCAGGCAATAAAGTCCATGTCAGAGTCAGCTCCCATTCTACTAGGGGACCTATATGAGGACCAAGCTGCCCATCGGCTACACTTGTGTAAGGGTCCTAGGTCCACTCCATGTGTGGTCGTTGGTTGGTGCTTCATACTCCACAGGCCACTCTTGGCCCTGGTTAGTTGGCTCTGTTGATCTTGTGGAGCTCCTGTCCCCCTCTGGGTCCTTGCCTCTTTCCGCTCACTCTTCCACAAGGCTCCCTGTGCTCCAACAAGGTGGTGGGTCTCTGCATCTGTTTCCATCACCTGCTGGTTGGAGCAACTCAGAGGACAGCTATGCTAGGCTCCTGTCTGTAAGCACAGCAGAGTATCATTACTCATGTCAGGGGCTGGCTGTCTTCCATGTGATGAGTCTCAGGTTGGACCAGTCATTGGTTGGGCATTCCCTTAATCTCCGCTCTGTTTTTGTCCTTGTACATCTTGTAGGCAGGGTAAATTTTGGGTTGAAGTTTTTGTAGGTGGGTTGGTGTTCCCCTCCCTCCACTAGGAGTCGAGTCTAGTTAGAGTGGCCTTTCCAGTTTTCTATGACCCTGTTGCTAGAAGTCTCAGCTAGAGTCAATCTCATATCCTCCCAGGAACCTACCCTGTCATAGGTCTGCAGCATGTCACAGAAAAGTGCCTTCCCAAGGATTCTCTTCTCTCTGCAAGCCCTCTGTCTTCCTGCCTCTGCTCTCCCCAGGTCTCATATTGACCCTCATTTCTTTCTGTACTCCCTCTCTTACCTGTCCTCTCTCTTCATCCACTTCTGTCTATTCTATTTCTACTTCTGAGTGGGAGTTAAACATCCTCCCTTGGGTCCTCCCTGTTACTTATAATCTTTGGGTCTGTGAGTTGTAATATGATTGACCTGTAGTATATGAGCCTAAGTATTTTCATTTAAAAAGATCATGTTATCTTACTATTGGAGGTTTATTATCACATGTTGGAATTTTGGATATCAAGAGTTCCTTTGAACCTATTACACAAGCTCCTAGTTTTTCTTCTGATAAATGCTTCTCTGATACGGGAAAATAGAAATTCCCTGTTTATATCTTGCTTATTCTTTAGATCTAGGGAAGTTATTGTTTTTTCATTTCATCTGCTTGTGTTTTCAAATTATAGCACCTTTCAGAGCTACTTGAGTTACATATAATGGAGATGTTCGGGAGTGAGACAGCGGGTGAGACTTGGGGTAAAGTAAGGAAGCAGAATTCTGATTCCAAATGATGAGTGTTTATTGACATGGCCTTTATCCTTCTTGCTACAAGAACTCTCAGGATTTCTATCATGTCTCTCTAAATTGAACTAAGATTCATAGGAGGTCTCCGATCCTGATCGAGACATTCCTGGCTCTGTATGGCCCTGGAGAGGCCAGCTGGTTGCTTACTATGCTAATGCCCAGACAGACTTGATCAAATGGGTACATGACCTCTTATTTCAGCTACCCTTGGAGGCCGGTACTCAGAGCTCTTCCTGATGTCTAGAGCTGTGTGACCCCTTGTCCAATTACTAGCCACATGGGTTTTAAGAACTTTTATTGATGGAAAGAATGACTCATGGTGTTTACTGTTCTGTGTCCTGCTGGGTCCTGCTGCCTGACTGTCTTAGCTTGCCTGAGAGTACTTAGAATCTAAGTAGAATCTAAGTACTCTGCCCCTGGTCCATAAAAAGAAACCATGTTTATTTTTACCATAGACTATACATAAATTTTCAGTTCTAGGAAAGGAGGAAGAAGATTCCAGTAGCCAGCAGACAGGCTCAAAATTGAATGAATGTTTGAGTACATTTTTAGTTTTCTTAGAGCCCTCCTTCCTCAACTATGAAGGATCTATTGATCCTGGGGAGGGGGAAAGGAGAAATACTACCATTTTCACTGACTTCTATTCCAATCCCCTGAATGAAAGCCACAGATAGCACATAGGCAAGTAGAAATTATTGTTTGGTTGCTCTCTTGCTTAAATCCTAGTGTAGAGCTATTGAGCAAGACTGCAGTTCTGCATCTTGAAGCTACTGCTGGAACTACATGGATTGCAAGACAAATGAGTGCATCCAGCTCTTGATGGCTACTGAAGCACTCACCTTGCATTTGTGGTTGCAACTCTCTGTTCCTCCCCCTCTTTCACCTGGTTGACTTTTTTGGGTGCAAATTGCTGCAATTTTGGCAATATTCATACTTTCACTCAAAAGGTTTTGTGGAGGTAGCTGTCAAGTTTTGAACCCATAAATACAAATATCACTTCCTCAAGAAAGACTTTCTATCCTTTGAGGAGAAAACTTAATTGTAATTGTTGAAAGTCTTTGCTAGAAGGGACCTATATTCTACAGATTCATTTGATTATACAAAGAAGACTCATGCTATGCTTGTATGAATATATCTATTTTTTTTCCCTAAGAGTGCTATATTTTTCAAAAAGTAATGTTTGGGGAGAGATGAAGTTGAATGGTTAAAAAAAAGACATTCCTCCTTCAATCTTCAGAAAGTAACCTTTTATTTCGCAAGCCATTTGGAACTCGCTGCAGATTGCCTACAAAGAATCTAGGCTACATTTTTGGGGTTTGGAGGGTTTTTTTAATCCCCCAAGTAGAGAAGAAGTGATCTCAGAAGTGTTTCTTCCACCCAGAGCAACAAGGCAAGATTTATTAGCCTGTTCTTGGCAGGCTTGAGGCGCAGTTTTGTGTGTTTTGTGTTGTTTTCTCACTCTATGAAAACTGGTTCTGGTCCCTGTGTGTGTTTGAAGTCTGTACAGGAAGTTCGGCTTAGAAGAGCCTCATTTCTAGATGGATTCTAAGGCTCTGCAAGCAAAGGCCAAACTCTGGGCCAAGAACAATGTGGAATGTTAGCCATCGTGTGGAAACTTGGGCAGGAGAGAAAGAAATTGTGCTGGTCATGTGGCGAGGAAACTGGTGGCTTGGTGATTGGGAGAGGTATGGGAAAGAACAGTGTGACAGGACCATCATTTAGGGTTTCCTTAGCTAGCTGCATTTGTTTGACCTCCAAGGTGCTTGGCCATGGTCCAGTGTGGTAAGAACATGGCTGTGAGAACCTGGACCATAGTCACTATGGAAAATGCAGTTGCCTCATTGTGGAAAGATTTTACAATTTGCAATTTGCTATATGCCAGCTACCCTCTCACTGACAGCCTTGAAAAAATTTAAAAATAAATTTAGAGTTTATGTATAATAAAAACTTTATGTGCCATGGAAATTGTTCCTCTGGGACTGCACTCAGATCCTTGCCTGAGCCACATCTTCTGGATAGCTTGTGTTTGGTGATGTGTCGATTTAATTTTCCAATTCATGCCAAATTAAATAAATACCCACATTCTTGATCTGGTAACACAGAGGGAATGGCCAAAGGGATTTGTG
Source organism: Pachyuromys duprasi (assembly GCA_028658305.1). Lineage (NCBI taxonomy): Eukaryota > Metazoa > Chordata > Mammalia > Rodentia > Muridae > Pachyuromys > Pachyuromys duprasi. The sequence goes on from CM053750.1 coordinate 7,389,630, forward strand.
ATCAAAGGTTGCCCTCCTCCAGGGACTAACAGTTGAGTGATGTACATTAGCATAATTTAGCCTCAGACCAGTTGACCGAAAACAGCCAGGCATATGCCTGAGGTGGAGACATTCAGTGAAACATTAAAACAAACAATTCTAATTATGCCCATCTAGTCATGCATTGCCCTCAATTGCATATACTTTCATTTGAAGTGGGTCAGCAGAACTTGGAATGAATGTTCCATCTGCAACATTCTCGTGTGTTAGGATCATACTGACCAAAATTAATTGGGTCTGGTTCACTCAGTAAGAAACCAGATCCTTCTAATATTTATCCAGCTTTTATCCTCTTCTAGACAAACCACACCAAAACAATTCAAACCAAATGGTATGTGTACAGTGTTCAAAGACAGCTTATTCATATTGATAGATGTGCTGGTCAACACTTAGTCAAATATATATTCTGATGAGCATTAGTATTAATCCTGTAATTTCACCAGAAAAAAAAAAACAGCTCCACCATTTTGGGTCAAATTTAAAGCAGTATGTATTAAATATTAAATATTGACCAAGAGATGGACTTTGGTCAGGACCTTTCCCAGGAAGTCTCCAGCTGGAACGACTGTGAGTCATGTGTGGCAGAGCCTTATAAGGATAAACCTATAGACCCCCATACTTTCCCATGAGGCTTTGTTATTTGACAAGAACTACAATTCCCAGCATTCTAGGAAGTTACCTGGTTCTTGGGCAGGTGGGGCTTACAGAGGAATTTTTGGCATTACATTAGGTGCTATGTTGCTTTGGTGTTGTTTGTCTGTTGTTTGGATGGCTGTGATCACATCATTTTTAATTTCCATTAGGACATAGATCTTGGATTCAGGGATTTCCAGTCCCCTATATAATCAGCTTGCAGACACCTTTTCATCTTGGATATTGCAGTCTTAAGTTGTCATGTGTCCCTGCTCTGATGGCTTTCAGGACTATCTTCAGCGCTCACACTACTACCACATCATTAGTAAGTGAGCTGGCAAAGACAAGCCAGACTCATTGACAGGACAGAAAGTACCACGTTTGAAGCAGGAGTCTGCAGCTGTTGATATCTTAGAGTGGAGCCAGTTCTTCAGTGCTGCGCCTTGGAGAACTACCAAGTGCAATGAGAGCAATCTTTGCATTTCAGGGCTGAAGGATTTCAATTCTAAATCGAATGACTGCTGCCCAGAAATGGAGACAGTGGCAAACTCAGAAATGTGTCAAGCAGAATCGTGGGGTCCATATTTGCCTCACAGTTCCTAACCCAATGCATTCTCTTGGATCTTAACTTTTAAAAGTTTCAAGCAACAATAATTCTAGTTTAGTGTGTTTGTCTTCCTTGTGTAAACTATTCCATTATATAAGGCCAATGAACACTGTAGTGTGCAGATAAAAAACCATGGCCCGATTTGTTTGCAATGTACATGCTTTTATGGCCAAGGATATCTTAATGCTTTTATTTAACTAACCCAGCTTTATAGTAGGAAGGTCTAATTGCATAGTTAGAGAAAAAAATTGCTATTTTGATATTTATGAACTTTCAAATTTTATAGAGCCACCATTTCCCTTTTTCTTTTAAGAGGAAAAATGTAAATCTTTGTCTAAACACATCTCTACACATACAGCCATTATGCATGTCTAAAGTTTCCAGTTAAGTTTATCACAAATAACACTTCATATTCTGATTCCTAGGAAATTCCACCATTATAACCTAGATTCCTTGGGTGCCTGACACGGAGAGAACACAGTGTGTGGAAAATAGAAACTGTGCTCAACAGGAAGACCAAAAAATAAATATTATTCCAAAGGAAGCCATCTACTTAGCCTTGGACTAAGATGCTTTCTCAAGCTTCACAAATAAATTGATTTTAAGTCATTACTCAAACATGTGGCAACAAATACAAATATTGTATTCTGTAATTATAACCAGGAACATTTTTTTAGGTACTTCCAAGTCCTTTAAAATCACCATTATCTTAATTACGTGAATAATCTGTGTAAGCATAGTTTAAAAGGAATATCACAGAATTTCCAATCACTTACAAAGATTTAGAAAACAATTTATTCATGTCTATGCACTGTCACCAAGTTCAGCAGTTAGCAACAACCTGGATGGATCTTTTTGTTGACTACCATGCCAAATGTCACCTTAAAGTATAAAGGCGCTATGTCATTTTGCTTTCAGCATTTTCTAGTTTCCCCAGGGAAGGAAACCCCAACTGATTATCCAATACCACGGTGTCAGTCCTGATGTCATATACACATAGGTAACATTTATGGAGTGAGCAGGTTGTATTTATGTAGTTAGGATTATATGTGTATGTACTTACATATGTACACACAGATGTATGCACGCAATAACAATTAAGGAAAAAGAGGTCATGAATTTGAAGAGTGCGAGGAGATGCACAGAAGGGGTTGGAGGGAGGAAAGCTGGAGAATGATGTATTTATAATTTAAAAAACCACCTAATTATAATAAAAAAATTAGCTGTGTCAGTCATATGTCCTCAGCCTAGGACTCCACCTCCATGTGGGGGTGGGTTCTTGAGTAAACTGACATAATACTGTGAGACAGGAATTGACCAAATTAGGGGGAAATGCATATATTCATTTTCATACATTTAAACCAGATACTGCCAATCACTTGCCAGGTTTTGATAACTAAACCAAGCTGATGTCTTACAGCACATAGTCGTCTCTGAGAACCTGATAATTTAGTAAATGAAAAGCAGCCCCAGCTAACAGTTGGCCTCCTCCGTATAGGAACAGAACACACCAAGGTGAAAACTATGGATCTGTGTCCAGTCTGACCGGAAACTCAAAAGCAGAGTCTGCAAAGTAAAACCGAAGCAGGAACAACAAAGCATGAGCCTGTATCACAGTGCTCCCCAGCCTTGAAGGTAACAGGGAAGTAGAACCCCAAAGCACCTCAGGAGATGGGGAGGCAGATCATGGAAGTGCTACTTGCTGCAGCCTTGTCAGGAGCAGCCTATAAGGACTAGACTCAAGTGCCTCAACTGCTGAAGACCAGGAGAGACAGAAATCTGGCTTGTTTCAACCCGAAGAGTAAGAGCAGAAGACGAAGGTTTGGTTTAGGCTTTGATTTACTTTTTCTTCCAACCCACTGAAGAATATCCTTCTGACACATACACAGACGTTGAGATGTTTATTTTGTGTGTGTTTTAATGAAGAAAACCTTATCCACTCCCCTTTTTTTGTATTTTTAAAATTTTTTTCTAATATTAGTTACAGTTTATTAACTTTGTACCCCTGCTGTAACCTGCTCCTTCATTCCCTCCCAATCCCACCCTCCCTCCCTCATCTCCTCCCTGCCCCTTTCCAAATCCACTGATAGGGGAGGACCTCCTCCCCTTTCATCTGACCCTGGTTTATCAGGTCTCTTCAGGACTGGCTGCAAAGTCCTCCTCTGTGGCCTGGCAGGGCTGCTCCTTCCCCAGGGGTTGGGGGGAGTCAAAGAGCCCGCCATTGAGTTCATGTCAGAAATAGTCCCTGTTCCCCTTAACAGGGTACTCACTTGGATACTGAGCTACCATGGGCTACATCTGAGCAGAGGTTCTAGGTTATATCCATACATGGTCTTTGGTTGGAGAAACAGTCTCATAAAAGACCCCTGTGCCCAGATATATTTGGTCCTTGTGGAGCTCCTGTCCTCTCCAGGTCATACTAACTCCCCCTTCTTTCTTATGATTCCATGCACTCTGCCAAAGGTTTGGTTATGAGTCCTGGTCCCCCTCCTCCCCTTTAAGCACTCTCCAAAAGATGTATTCTCTGCCTGCTGAATAAATGAAGACCATATAATGTCAATGACACACACTGCTTGGGCAGCAGTTCATTCTTGCGGGGTCAAATATATAGTGAGATACATAGGGGAAACGAATAGAGGGCAGGATGAAAAAGACACTGGGAAGTTGAGGCTGTCATGGGCAAGTAAATAAAGTCTCAGCAGCGTGCCACAGTGGTCAAACCATGAAATTGGTGGCCCAAATGTCCAGGTACAAATTCTGTCCCTATCATATATTAGCTGTGTCTTAAACAAACAATTGTCAATCTCTCTCTCTCTCTCTGTGTATGTTTATATGTGTGTGTGTTTGTGCATGTGTGTGCACGTGTGCATGTGCATAGTGTGTGTGTGTGCATGTGTGTGTATGTGGCTGTATGGGGTGTTGGACCTCTGGCTTCACTTGATCTTATAGCTTCACATATGCTAAGCAAAATACTCCATTTTGGCCTATTTTCTTTTGTTATTTTTTTCTTTTGAGACATGGTTTTACTAGGTTCCCCAGGCTTGCTTTGAGCTTGTTCTGCAGCCCAGGCTGACCTTGAACTTTCAGTCTTCCTTCTTCAGTTTTCCAGAGTAGCTGGAGTCATAGGCCTGCAGCATCAGGCCAGCCAACAAAATATGTGCTTCCCCTTTCTCATCTGTGGAATGGCTATACAACATTGCCTACCCTATAGTGGGCTTGCTGGAAGGATCACTCAAAGCACAAAGAAGGTTATGTGCTTTCGTCTAGTTGAAACTTAGTGCTACATGTCAATCAGTGTACTTTCTCTCTACAATTCCTGTTTCAAATATTCTTCCTCTCATTGCCATGGTCAGTCTGGTCTCTTGCATGATTATACTGACAAGCCTGCACATAAGATTTTATCATGTTTTCCTTAAATGGCCCTGGTTAACTTATCACATAAGGTCTGCGGCTTCTATTTCTGTAGTTCTTAATTTTCATGTCATAAGAAATTCCAGGGAGAGAGAGAGAGAGAGAGAGAGAGAGAGAGAGAGAGAGAGAGAGAGAGAGAGAGAGAGTGAGATCACAAGATTTTTTCTGAAAAAAAATTTTTTTTGAAACAAAACTAGGGCAGAAATAGAAACCACAAATATGGACATATTCAAACCAGAATTATATAGGCGCTTAGCAGGAAAGAATATTATGTCCTATTGTGGTTTATCCACAAGTTAGAGCGCTGGCCCAACCAACCTGGACAATTATGTGTTTTCTCAGCTCATAAGTTCCTGTGTTTTAGAGGAGTCCAGAGGCAGAGAGCTTGACTTCCTGACATACCAACTCTGCTTTCTGGGTCAGGAGGATGTTGCAGTAACCAGTTGCCACAGTTTTGGGAATGAGACTCCATTTTATGTCCAGCAAAAACTTCCCTTTTCATTATCTAAGTTCTTGCTACATCTTTTGTGTATTTATCTTTTTTTCTTTTATCTTTTTCTTTCTTTCTTTTTTTTTTTTTTACTTTGGTGGTTAGGAGAGTATCTATATACCAAACAGGCTTAAAGTGAGTTGATCAACTAAGGCAGTAGAAACACCCACACCGGGCTCCTAGCTGACCACCTAACTGTCTCTCTTCTCCCATCTCCATCTGGGACCTTGGGGAAGTGGCAATACCATCTTTGATGGTAATCCCTCCATGTTAGTTTATTTTCTTGGAGATGAGATAAAATACTCTGATAAAAGCAACTTAAGGGTGGAAGGGCTTATTTGCATCACAGTTGGAGGTTACAGTTCCCTCATGGTAGAGAAGTCACAGAATGAGCACATAAGAGAACTGGTCCCATTACATCCATTGTCTAGAGCAGACAGCAATGAATGGATGCATGCCTGCACATGCCCAGATCACCTTCCAGGGCTTATGTACTCCAGGCCCTAGAGCAGCGGTTCTCAACCTTCTGAATTCTACAACCTTTAATACACTTCCTCATGTTGTGGTGATTCGCAGCCATAAAATTTTTCTGATCCTACTTCATAACTGTAATTTTGCTACTGCTATGAATCATAAAATATCTGATATGTGACCCTTTTGAAAGATTCATTTGACACCCAGAGAGGTCACAACCCAGAGGCTGAGAACCACTGTTCTACATCAAGTGGTGGCACATGTCTTTAATTCCAGCTCTCAGGAGGCAGGTGGATCTCTGTGAGTTCAAGGCCAGCCTGATCTGCAGAGTGAGTTTCCAGAAAGCCAGGGCTACACAGAGAAACCCTGTCTCAATAGTCAATAATGGAATCAAGATAATCTTCCAGGCCAGGAGTCTTGTCTCCCACATGAGTCTACACTGTGTCAATTTGACAATCACACTAACCATTATACCTTCTAAGAACTGGCTTGACATGTGGTCATTGTTCACAGTGTGTTTCTCTGTCCCAGAACTTAAACATGTATGAATATTTCCAAATTTCCCTACCAAAGTGTTCCTTACAGTCAAAAGGGACCAGTGTATTCTCTGATCATGTCAAGAGGATGGATCCATAATGGGATGCTCAATACAGGAGAACCTCAAAAACCTCAAAAAAAAAGCGAAAGCAAATTTATTTAAAATGGCACATACACTCACACACACATACATACATGCATGTGTACACACATGTAGGAGAGCTGGGAAATGGCTCACTAGTCGAGAGCACTTGCTGCTCTTGCAGAGGATCCAGACTTGGTCCCCATGGCCCCCATGGGGACTCACAGCTGTCTGTAACTCCACTTTCTTGGTATTTGATGTTTTCTTTTAACCTTTGTGACCTCTAGGCATGTATGAAGACAATCTCATACGCATAAAATAAATAGATCTTAAAAAATTAAAATACAGGTAACATGAACAATCTTCCCTTGGAATCTTTGAGTGAAATTTTGTCATGATTCAGTTAATTATTTTCACTGTATAAGCTTGGGACCCCTTTGAGACACCTTGAAACATCACTATTGAACAGACTGTGTCAGCGGCACCATCAATGTCTGTTCTTATCCCAAATGCTGAGCTTAGAAATGGGCCTACTGAGAGCTGGTATGTTTTTACTGCTAACCCTGGGAGGATCAAGTTTCTATCCATTTTTACTAGAGATTTCCTTTGCATCCTGTTTTACTTCTGCTGTTTGTGGCTTCCTTGATAAGATATAAATTCTGTATTTATTTAGCCTAGAGCTGTTGGCTATTCATTCTTTCTTCAATTTCTTCATTCACTCACAAACTCCATTACTTATTCAGTCAAGAGGAACTGAGGGTCTATCTCATAAGGCTGCAAGATAGGCTTCATCGGAAATAAAAATATAGGACCGAGTTCTCATTACCACGCACTCTTTATCCAAATTCTTGAAGGAAGCAAGGACGCAGAGGGAAGCAAGTCAACCTTACACAACAGCAGATAGATCAGTTATTCTAAAGCGGATTCATTACAGTGCACACCTGTAATTCCAGCACTCAGGAGGTCAAGGCAGGAGGTTTGTGAACTTGAAGTCACCATGAGCTACATAACTAAATAATGAAGTTCCTGTTTCAGAAACAAACAAACGAACAAAAAAAACCTACAACTAATCCACTTTAACATTTCAAGGACTGACTGATAGTCTAAATAGCTAAAGGTATACTAGGAAACCAAAGGACAAGAAAGCAAACCTAAACACGGAATAGAGCCGAAGTTTTGTAGCATCAACGAAATTGGTATATTCAATCAGACAAAAAGTGAGCTGGTGATCTAGTGGAACTTCCTCCGGGGAAAGCAGCCCCCAGAGGGCCCACTGTGAAATAAACTAACTATATTATGCTGAGACACAATTTTGCTCATTTAAGTTATGCACAGTACTCCAGAGATTTTTGTAAATCTGTTGCCTCATATTTAGCCTAGAGATGAAATAATAAAGAACAGGGATGTAAGATTAGGAATTTTTTTTTAGCTTTTATTTTCAAAGTTATTTTAAGTCCAAGTTTTCATTTCTCATGCTGTCTCTTTTTTTTGGTATTAATTAAATTCGTATGATAAGAATGTCTTATATACATATAGGTTGCATGTATAAAGTATTTCAAATGAGGCTACATTTAAAGAGCATTTTGATGCCTGCAAATGCATGTGGAGACCTTGTTTCACCGAAGTTCTAATTTGTTTTCTTCATATTGCAGTTGATAATATTTAAGTTATCCTTATTAAAATTTTTTAACTTTAAAAAAGAGCTATTGCAATCTCTTGTCCCCTGAATATTCTGATCCATTGATCCTATACGAGAAGCAAACCTTTTATCTCTAATGAAAAATCAGTACTTGTCAATAGAGTTGTTTTCTTAGGCCACAATAATCTCTAAGATTTAGTCAAACCTTTCTTTTATGTGTGCTCAAGCAATGTTTTCTAAGTCATAGATTATGACACAGTTAAAACAATCTGTAGCGCCGCTTTCCTGCTCCAGTTGCTGAACAGTAGAAACGCTGTTGTTACACAGGGTGGAAAATCCCTTTCCCAACCGGAGAGCCAGGAAGTAGCTAAATGCTGAGATGTTGGCTCTTAGTCTGTGTCAGTGTTGTTAGAACTACGGAGACCCCTTCAAGTTCTTCAAGAAGCCACTGTGAGATTACAAAGCATCATCTGACCTATGGTTCTAGCAAGAAATAGAAGGCAGAGCACACACATGCCTCCTCGTAAACTGCATAATCTAAAAGATTTCAAAGGCTGAGATGATGGTGTGTTGAAGAAAAGCAGATACAAGGTGCTAGAGAGACAGGTATGAAAAGTTGGGCCTGGTTTAGAAGGGGATGTGTTTCCACGTAAGGGAGCAGATAAAAGAGAAGTAGAAGGACCAGACCACAGAAGAGCCATGAAAGCCAGGCTAAGCTGACCTTTATTTGTTAAGCTTAGAGCAGGTAGGAAGCTGTAACATAGTGAAGACGATCTGATGTCTTTACACAATAGGAAAGGCTGTAAGAGGAAAAGTATGCATAGAAAGCAGTGAGGAAGCTGAGAAACGCAGTCTGAGCGTTAAAGCAGCCTTAGTGGTCCTCTAGGTCAGTGTATTGATTCTCCTTTTCTCAGGTTGGTAAGTGATAGACCAGGAAAACGCAAAGCCTACACAAGGTTGCTGGAGTGAACAGTAAGAAGGCGAGGCTGCATATGGCAGCAGGAAGTGTCTTCTTTAAGGTCAGCAGGGCCAATCTAAAGTCGTAAGTCTCATCCTGCCCACCCTGATTTCCTTTTATTTTTAGTTATTTGTTTTTATTTTTTGAGATTATAATATAATTGCATTCTTTCCTTCCCTCCAAGCCCTCCCTTATGCCCGCCCTTGTTCTCTTTCTAACTCATGGCTTTCATTAATCGTGGTCACATACAGTTGCATGTATATATACATATATTCTTAAATGCATTAATTCCACCTCTTCAGTCTGTACAGTGCTGCTTAAATGTGTGCTTTCAGGGCTGAGCAGTTGGTATTGGATAGGTTAATTGGTGTGCTCTTCCCTGCTGAAGACTCTTTCTCTTACTCTCAGCATTCCTTGGTTGTCTGTAGTTCTTTGTGTAGGGTAGAGGCCCGTGAGTTTCCTATCACTTTAACGTGTATGCAGGTGTTATCTTTGTTCAGGCAGTCATACTGATGAGACTTTATGGGTGTAGCTTCTGACAGTCCTTGAATACAAATCTCCCAGCAAACTCCCTGTTTCTCTGTCTCTGTCCTTCCTTCTGCAATGTGTGTGTGTGTGTGTGTGTGTGTGTGTGTGTGTTTGTTTGTGTGTGTGTGCAAATGCTTGAACTACATTTGAATCCAACAAACTTGTTCATTTAAAAATTATTTTTCGGAACAGGGTTTCTCTGTGTAGCCCTGGCTATCCTGGAACAAGCTCTGTGGACCAGGCTGGCCTCGAACTCAGAGATCCACCTGCCTCTTCCCCCTGAGTGCTGGGATTAAATGGTTTGCCACTACCTCCAGGCCTATTTTTTTTTAACTCTATTTTGTCCCAGTGTTTTTTCCATACCCCACCCCTGCCTTTTTAGAGAGGTAGCAATGAGAGACAGAGAGGCTGGGCAGAGAATGTTTCCATTGCAGTTTGCATCGCCATTCTGTTTGAGCAGTTATGCAAGCAGGGTGTGTGTGTGTGGGGATCCATGCATTTTCCATTCTTGAGGCCCTTTGATCACTTTTGCTCTTACATAACTCCCCAACAGCTGGAACTGTAAACTTTGAAATTGGCAGCCTCATGGTTCGTATTGCGAAAGGAAACGCAACCCAAGTTTGAAGAGAAACATCTAGATATTTTTAGTGATTCCAAGACTGGACTAATAAGCATTTAGTGAGTGCTGAGGGGTAGCAAGCAATTTTCCTTCCCCAGATGTCACCATCTTGACTGCCGCTGTTGTGCCTGGGTCTGACTTGGGATAGTGAGTACTTTATTGTCTTTTTTCCCCCCCAACACCAAGCTCCAGCTTAGCAACTCTTCTGCCAATAAAACCAAAGGTATCTCATTGTAATGTTTGTGGCCACCAGGAATGAATCCCACACCGACTGCTGACTTGTCCTCTTCTTGCCTCGTGGTCCTGTCTTAATTAGAAAATGCACCCTTTTCTCAACAGCTTTTGTTGTTCATTTGTCTTCACTGTTTTTCTCTCAAACCCATTTCTTCCCTTCCTAGCCTTCCTAGCTCTCTTTTACCTAGCACCTCCCTTTCTACCATTTCTCTCTCTTTTCATTTCCACTTTCCCTTCCTTTTACTTTTTCAGTTTTGGATTTAAGTTTCTTCTTTTGTTTGATTGCCTTAGTTTCTGAGTCTGAGACAGGGTCTCTCTGCATAGACCAGGCTGGCTTCAAACTTGTGACTTTTCTGCTCCAGTCTCTTGAATGCTGGGATTATAAGCTTGAGGCTTCACATCTGGCTTTGGAAATGAACATTTATTTGCCTATTGAAATAGAAAGGAGTCTGTTTATTGCTGGAAATACTGCATCATAATGAAAAATAGAAAATTTAAACCCCATTCCTTCAAAGCTGTAATCACTCTTACACAAAGTCAATGCCAAATGTAGAAATAGCTTTATGAAGAAGTGATTAAACTTCCAAGTTGCTCCAATAAAATTAAAGAAAAACAAAATTGTGTTTTCTGCAGTGAAACAGTCTAAGGGTGTTATAAATACTGGCTAGTCATTCAGACATTCAGAGTTCTAAGATAACAAGAAAGTCGGGAATCTCATTTCCTTCTACTAACCTTTCTTTCCCATCAAAGAACTGGAATGGAGCATTCAGAGGGACTCAGATTCTGTATCTTGAGGAGTGGCAGGCCATTGGTGGGCAGGAGAATGCTTGAAGAAGTAACCCTCTGTTTTCTCCATGCATCTGAGGCTCACTCCCACAGGACTAAGCTCCTGCCTGATTCTGTAAACCTGGGGAGGAGCCCAGGAACAGTGAGGTCATCTGTCCTAAGTGGGGAACCTACTATTATTGTTTTTCTACATAGTCATGTTGTTAAAATGCCTTTTCCAGACTCATTTTTTTGCACCCAGAAATTGGTGGTAGGCCCAGCCTTCATCAGAGAAGCTTCATACTGCAGCATGGTAGGTAATGCAGAAAGCGACTAAATAACTGGCCAGTGTGTTGAAAATAAGTGACAATAGAGTGTTCTGCCCTAAGTAGACAATATTGCCCCCTCAAGGCTTAGGAATGTCTTAGTCACTGGTTTATTGCTGTGAAGAGATATTCCAACCAAGGCAGCTCTTATAAAAGAAAGCATTTACCTGGAGACTTGCTTATATTTTCAGAGGTTTAGAACATTATTATCATGGCAAGGAGCATTGCAGCATGCAGGCAGGTGTGGGAGCGGTAGTTGAGAACTCCGTATCCTAAACTGCAGGCAGAGAGAGCACCCAGGCCTGGTGTGGGCTTTAAAACATCAAAACCCATCTCCAGTGATACACTTTCCTCAACAAGGACACACCTAGTCATTCTAATCCTTTCAAACAATTCCATTCCCTGGTCACTAAGCATTTGAATATGGAATGGTAACTACTTACTGAACGGCAACACAAGTATGGTAACCACTGAAGGTAAGATCATAGAAAAAAGAGCAGAAAGAATATCAGAGCAAGAGGATGGAGATATGTGCAACAAGAAGACATCTTGACATGGCATACCAGTGCACTCAGGAACTCACTGCCATTGTGGTTATCTTCACAAGACCTGCAGGAGACTGGACCTGTGTCAACATTTTATTATAGAGAAGAGAACCTCTTGATTATGTAGTGCGCGATTTTAAAGTTGTGCTTTTTGAAAGATGTTGATTTAATGGAAAGGAACAAAATAAGAGACATTTTTTTTGTATCAAAATTATATATGCACATATATGCGTACTCATGAATAATTTATTCTCATGGTCCCAAGTTACTGTTTTTTCTTTAGCATTGAAGAGTTGGTGGTGTTGTGTCTGTTTTTCTTTCCTATAGAAGTGTTGCTAGGCCAAGACCCGCCAAATAGGCTCATAGGCCAAGGAATAAACTCTTAATGAAGTTAAACAGCAAGTGCTCCACTATGATTAAATATAAGTAGTAAAGATGTGCCCTTAGTGATAAAGATGAACTTGGTACTTACCATTCGACATGGGTTTCAGAGCTGATGATTGCCAGTGCTAGTCAATGGTTTGAAAGCAAATGCAAATGTCAGCCATCATTTCCTATATTCTCCTGTACAACCTGGTAAGGACGCTGCCAAAAATGTCCTTCTATGTCAGAAATTTGTTGCCATTGTTAGAAATTAATTTGTGACCAGGAAATTCTTTTAACAATTTTCTTCTTCTGTTCTCTCCTCCCCCTCCTTCATTTTTGCTAAAAAGAATGAGTTCATGTGCTTCAAAAGGAAGAATGTGTGCCTAGCTCTTCTTACCTACTGGAGAGTTCATGCTTATAGGACTCTGTGCCAATCATGACTTACTTGAAACAATCTTTCTATTTGATTTTTTTCTGTATTATCCTCAGTTGAAAAAAAGAAATCCAGGGAAGGACTTGATGAGAAGTAAGATTTTTTTTTTAAGTTTTTCCATGCTTTATCTTTGTTTTCCTTCAGATAGCCTCCTCCCTCTGATGAACACGATGACAGTAGCTGACTTGGCTACTCTATGTGCTTTGTTTTCAAAAAGCCTTTTCTCATACAGGCAGTTTTCCTCACTTGACAGATATTTGAAATGAGGTGCCGACAATCTTGGTAATATGGCTAAGATCTTACAGATAACAAAAGGTACAGGACATCTGTACCCTGGCATGCTGACCTTGAAACAACCTTATAGCTTGGTGCAATGTTCTCCCACTGTTGAAGATATTAAGACCTGAAGTTTTTGTTTTGTTTTGTTTTTTACAAAATTTACAAAAGTCATACTGTGTGTTGGGTTCTGAATTAGGCACTGAGGACATTGAAGCAAATATGGTCACATGTCATTATCTCCTAGACTGTGGAGAGAGATATCAACACAATAATTAAAAAGCAATTTATATAATTAGAATTATTATGCATGATGAGTACCTATAGGATATCTGTTTACTCTGTGACTAAGTGGCACTTAAAGTGACATTAGAAATCATATGAAATAGTAAAATGATGGCAGTTGTGGCAGAAAGGGTCTGGGGTCATGAATATTTTCAAAGATTAAAGGTGGAGATTTCCACTATTCTGACTACATTGAGTTCATTAAAAGCATAGCTTCTGCCAACAATATTTCCTTTGAAGTACAGATAAAATCTGTACTTGAGGGGAGAGGGAGGGGGCTACAGGTGGGATACAAAGTGAATAAACTGTAATTAATAAAAAAATAAAAATATCTGTTCTTGATTTTATATGGTCATAACTAGACCATATTCTACTTAGTGAGCTAGCTTCAGTGTCATAAGATTTAGAACCAGATGTCTTATGATCAGAGTACATAAGGTAAGAAATGCTTAGGGCACAAAGAGGCACTTCAGGGAAGCCACAAGACTCCAGCCAGTGTGGAAGGACGAAGCCTTTGAAGAAACTGAGTTTCACGAAGGCAAAAGGATGTCAGGAAGAGGTAGCAGGAGGAGAAAAAGCCTAAGAGAAGGAATTTGCCAGTGGGGCAGTATGGACCATGAACACATGGCCATGAAGGCTGCCCTGAAGGAATGGAAGCAGCCCAGGCAGGAAGTGTTAAGGCAAGTAATTTGTGTTGTGTAGCTGGGAAATAGCAAAATAGCTGAGTGGGTTAATGCCTGTTCAGTTACTGTGCTTTGAAGCTTTTTGCAAATTCAAGAGGTCTTTGTCTTGATTATTTGGGAACTAGCTGTGATAGAGAAACCATCAGAAGTCTAATATCCTAATTCCACAACACATCTCTCATACAAAAGTTCTTAATTTGTTCCAAGAGCTTTGAATGTCCACAACTGAAATGGGAAAACTTATATCTTACTTTCCTCAACTTCTTACACTTCAAACTAAAACTTAGCATTGTTGTAAATGATGAGTGTTGACAACCAAAGACATCAGTATTAGTGTTTATGTGGGGTGTCATCATATGGTTATTACTGATACCATTTACTTTCAGCTCTAATTCTAATTTTTTGAGACATGTGGATAGCCATACCACCCTTAGTGCACCTGATTGTGCCTAAATTTATGAGACTCATGTTAGTTTTATTAACTAGTATGCTAAAAAAATAAGACTATTTGGGTCTGGAGAGACGGCTCATCCGTTAAAATCACATGCTGCTTTTTCAAAGAACCCAAGTTTGATTCCCAATATTCACACAAAGACTCACAACTGTCTGAAAGTCCAGTTCCAGAGGACCTGAAGTCCCTTTTCTGGCTTCCACAGGCTCCTACATGTAGGTGGTATACACATAAGCACACACCCATACAGATAAAATAAAATAATAGATATTTTCATATGAACATTTGTCTCGTTTATTTTAAAATGTTTTGAAAAGTATACTTTAATACGATTTGATTCTTTTATACTTCTTTCTGTTTTGTACATTTTACACCCTTGTCTGAAAGTGTGTCTGTGGGTTCAAAAGCCTGTTCAATGCTTTTCTATTATAAAAAGCATTGAGAACATTGTCCAAGGGTTATGTACATAGGAAAGACAATTGTCAGAACAACACACTACTGTATCTCTCACTCTAATCACCCATCTCACTAGGCAATTGTAGAAGGTCTATCAGCACACACAACTTGGATCTTCCCCCTTCTAGTTCTGAGCAGGTGAAAAGGATGCCAAGTATGCACTGGTCCATGACTGACTCTTCCTTGTGAAGGGCAGGCTCATCTCAGTACTGTTGTTCATCAGTGGCTTTGTGTGTGCATAGGTCTTAGAACAACTGTGGGGGTTGGTTTTCTTCTACTAAATAGGTCCTGGGGATTGATCTCAGGTAGTCAGACTTTGTGGCAAGTACCCTAATACACTGAACCATCTTTCCATCTCATGATGTGAGTTTTTAATACTTTGACTTTCTCCTGTTATGAGAGTACAAAAATTTGTCTAATTTTATGGGGCTTTAGGAGGCTTACTTGTTCCATACTGACCAGCACTTAGTCATGAGCTTTAGTATACTAAAAACATTACAAGTCAGGAAAAGAATCAGGCAAAATAGTTAATACATGAGGGAAGACAGCTTTACTAAAAGTCAAAACAGTGAAAATAAGAGCAAGATTTTGAGCATGCCTATTAACTTGATGAGGTTTAAAAATATTGTCAAATTCTGTTTGATAAAATGCAAGAGGCATACAGAAATTATGGTACTTTTACACAATGGAATACTACTCAGCAATTAAAAATGAGGAAATCATGAAATTCGCAGGCAAATGGTGGGACCTGGAAATGATCATCCTGAGTGAGGTATCCCAAAAGCAGAAAGAAACATATGGTATATACTCACTTATATAGACCTATAGGATAGGAAGCTCATACTGAAATCTATACACCTAGAGAAGATAAACAAGAAGGAGGACCCAGGTTGGGATGATCAATGCTCGCTTAGATGGACAAATGGGATGGACATTGAATGTAGGAGAAAACAAGCAGCTGGACAGGAGCCTACCACAGAGGGCCTCTGAAAGAATCAATATAGCAATGTATCAAAGCAGATATTAAGACTCACAACCAAGCCTTCGGCAGAGGGCTGGGAATAATATGAAATAGGGAGAGTTAGTAAGACTTGGGGAGAACAAGAGCTCCACAAAGACCAAACAGAT
>CM053750.1:7406094-7432530 GCA_028658305.1 Pachyuromys duprasi
AGAGAGCACAGGCTGCTCTGTATACACACTTATCAGTTAAGGGACTCAGGACGGCAAGGCACAAAACCTCATGCCTGCGCTTTTGAAGCCAGTTTTCAGGAGCTCACGTGAAGGCAAATGATTTACCCTTGTTCATTAATATTCTTCATATGCTTCCAAGTCTAGAGCTGGATGTCACAGAACAGGGAACCGGAGTCCCACCCTACAGAGTAACTTTAGGTTGTAGAGGAAGCCATGTCAGGAACTCCAAAACCTCAGACCCAAAAGAAAGTATCAAAGCCTTCCTCAGGCTAGGCTCAGAGGGATGGCAATGCTTTTGGTCTGAGAGAAAATGTTGACACTGCACAGAAAACGTCCATTGTAGCTATCTCTCCCCAGATGTTTTCAGAGCCCGAAGATTGCCCTTGCTGCGATTAGCCATACCTGCCTCCTTGATGTAGCCACCTATCACAGACCCTGACTCCTTTTCTATCTGCATGCAACAACCCTACTTCTCTGCTCAACTATATAATAAATGTATTGAGCTTCCTGGGTTCTGCTGTCTCGTCATTAGCAAGTCCGATCCACTTGACCCCAGCTATTTCTGTGTGTCTGTGTGTTTGCCTTTACTTCATTCCCTTGCATGCCCCAGTCAGGTCTAAGTCCCTGGCGCTAGGCAAAGACCTGGCAGTGAGAACACTGTGTCTCAATTTCTTGGTTAAGGGGCAGGGTCACTGATTCTGCGTTTGCTAGTCTCCTCCCCGAGCCTTGGCTGAGCTACGCTGAGTCCCACGCAATGGAGTTCGGAGTCTCAAAGTGGAACTGTGTGGACTTTGGGCCCCGTGCTGACTGCCCTGCATGCATCGCTAGAGTTCTCTTTGCATTTCCTGAACAGCTGGTGCCTGGGCAATGAGTGGGAACCCAGGAGTTATGAAGGTTAGCTAATCTGTGTGAGATCTCAAAGGTGGTCAATACCTTTATCTTAGGTGTCTTTGAAGACGATTTAGGCCTGTGGGATTTGGCTGCTTATTATATAATTTAATGTGCCTCCCCCAAACACAGTTCTTTGCTTTATAGATCCACAGTAAGCTGGTGTAATATAGCTATTGTTAATCTACTCTCCCAACTGTGCCATCTGAGGTACTTCTGAGAGTAAGAGTGCCCAAGTCTTAAGAACTTAACTGCTTATGTTGACATCAAGGCTCATAAGCCCAGAGAGTCCCAGGTAGTGCAAGCAACCTTATTCTTCAGCCTGTGTGCTGCATAGTTTGGCCATTAGCTGTATTCTGTATAAATTCCATTTGCAAACTACTCCTGGAAGATTTTGTTAGAAAGCAGCAGAAATAATGTGATTTGTTTCTTTATTCATTTCCCATGAGCATAGTTGTCTTATTTTTCCAAGTAAAAGCTCAGTGCGATATTATTAAACCCTTACTCTGGCTATAAGTTTTCACAGACATGTGTGGTTCATATAAATCAAACAACTATGGACTCCTTTCTTCTTCCAAAAAAATGTTTCTAGTGCTCTGACGACATAGGTTCCATACTATTCCATGGTTAGCTCTACTTACTCCATGGGCTCTGATGAGATGAGGTCAGCAGAGGAATAGTGAACAAAGAATGACAGGTAAGTTATCTACTCAAGACACACAATAATTTTCTTTAACTTAGAACATTTCTTTTAAGACTTCATAGCATCTATTTATTTATTTATTTATTTATTTATTTATTTATTTATTTGGGGGTAGTCATTTATGCATATGACATGGTACATATTATGGAGGTCAGAGGACAAGTTAAAGGAGTCTGTTTGCTCCTGTGGGTCTTGAGAATTAAACTCAGGTCATCAGGCTTGACAGCAAGCATCTTTATCTCAGTAGCCTATTTGTAACATTTCCTCTTTCCTTCCTTCCTTTCTTCCTTTCTTTCCTTTCTTTTTCTTTTCTTTCTTTCTTTCCTTTTTTTTTTTTTTTGAGACAGGGTCTCTCCACATAGCCCTGGCTATTTTGATATTCACTATGGAGATCAGTTTTGCCTCAGAGATCCACCTGCCTCTGCCTCCCAAGAGCTGAAATTAAAGGCATTTGCCACTGCTCCCAGCTCCCTAGCCTTAATTCTTATAATTAAAACTTTATTTGATCTAAACAGAAGCGAAAGGCAAGTGTTTATGACATGAGTTATTGACTACTGAGAGAATCTAGGTCACAGATCAAACAGACACTTTTTCTGAAATAGTTTACATAATATTTTTTTTTTCTGTTCAAGTCTGCACATGTATTTGAACTTTGAGTCCAGAACATTCTACAACAATTCTATGGGAAATCTACATGAGGTCTTTAGCAGGAAGGAGGCATGTCATGCTGTGTGGTGCCAATTGTGTCATACCTCAGGTGAACTGTGTAACATCTGTACCTTAAGTTTATCACCTCTGTGGCCTACTTGGCAGTGACTAATATGGCCTCTGCTGACGTACTCAGAAGTGAACAGAACGAGCCATAGGCATCTGGCACCCAACTGTTTGCTTTGTAGCTCAATTATGTCAACAACATTCTAAAGATATATTTGCCACTGGGAGACTTCGTAGGGGCCTCTTCGGCTTAACAGCTCTAAAAACAGTGATGGTAACAACTCATCATGTTCAGAGGTACTAAATGTTCTTTGAGTAACTTATGTGTGTTAATTTAGTTATCTTAGCTCAAATTTCTGAAGAATAAGCATTTCTTGGCTCAAACAGTCAGTGAATGATGAAGATGAGAATCAAAGGTTCATCTATATAACACCAAAGATCCTTTTAAAAAATCCACTCTTGTTTGGTGAACTCACATGGATTACAGATTCCAGTCTCTGCAAACTTTCTTCTCTAAGCTGTAGCTAACAGATAAAGGAAATCACAGCATTCAGAAGTAACTGTATCATAGTTCCCACCACATATTTTCATTTGTTATGCTTGAATCATTAAAAAAAACTGAGCTAGACTCTCACTGAGTTGAAATGGTTTGTATAGTTATAGCATGAGACAGGATTTCAGGGCTTCAGGAGATGGACTGAGAGGCTCATCACTAAAAGGCGTTTCAGTGTCATGCCTGCTAATCTGTGGCATGTCAGAGCCTGAACACCACTGTGCACAGTGCTATCACTTTCCTGAAAGGAATCTTCCCTCATGTCCATGCTTGTAAGTGCTACAAAGCTCCCTTCAGCCAACTGAGCAGGCTTCCAGCCCCCAGAGACCAAGGCAGCTCCTTGTGGACAGGGTGACAGAAGGCCAAGGGCATGATTAGACACTGGGAGTCTGTGTGTGATTTGAGATTGCCACATAGTCATGAATGGAATCTACACAATGTGGACTTCCTCACGTTCCTTCCTGGTAGCATTTGGTGACATCTGACCAAGCAGAGGTCTTCAATAAATGTTGACGAATATGATAAAGACTTACATAACGACATGCCACATGTGGAATGTTCCCACAAAAAAAAGAGACATAATATAAATAGTATACTGAATACAGTGTTTGATATGAGAAATTTATAGCTTTATAGAAATAGCTTGTAAAATATTAAGCCTAGGAAGAATAACAGAGGTATAGAAACCTTCAGCTTCCTCGTTTTTATGCTAATAAACAGGTTCTAATGATATAATGACTTCTTCTCTCTCTCTTTCACATACACGTATAGAAAGAAGTAGAAGAAGTATTAATTTCATCATTCTTGTTGCTGTTCCTAGGAATGCTTATTGACTGCTTATTGAGTGTGTCCAAATATTTATGAGGTATTCTTATTCTCAGCATTTCTTATTGACTGCTTATTGAGCGTACCTAGATACACTCAACGCAAAACATTTTGGGCATGGCTTCTCAAAGAAAACATACATGTGAATTTTATAATAGATTCCTTTGTCATACATGTGAGCAATACATAAAATAGAAAACGGGCTGACATATAAATGAAATATTTGAGCACATGGGTTATCTTAGATACTTTTTATTCCTGAGAAGAGACACAACAACTGAGGCAACTTTTAGAAAACAGTTCCTGGGGCCTTGCTTACCAGTGTAGAGGGGAAGTCCATGACCATTGTGGCAGAGAGTTTGGCAACAGGTAGGCAGGCATGGCATTGGAGGAGCGGCTAGGAGCTTGCATCCTGAACTGTAGACAGCAGGCAGGGAGGGTGAGACTAGGCCTTTGAAACCTCAAAACTGGTGGCTCACCTCTTCCAGCAAGACCATACTTCCTAATCCTTCCCAAACAGTTCCACCAACTGGGACCCAAATATTCAAATATATGAGCGTATGGGAGGCATTCTTATCTCAGCCACCACAATGGGCTTTATCTCCTATATCATTACTTTCATGGATATCTAATGGAAGAAAAAAATAGAAAAAAAGTGAGAAAGAAACATGTTAATTTCAGCAACTACCCTCTGAATTGCTTGAGATGAGGGTGGTAGCCTACTTAGGTGAAAAGGACCCATAAATCCATCTTCAATATCAGTGTACATCATTTAGACATCACCAACCCTTAGCCTAGATCAAGGACTGTTTATTTTTTTAATTACTCATGTGTTCATCATGGCCATCCATCAGCTCCCATAAAGATCAGCTAAAGTTCCTCATGGCTTTGTTTTCTATTAGCACATTTGGTGAACCTTACCTGGTTTTTAGAATCAAGATTCTAGTGAAAGAGTGGGAAAGCCAGAACCATAGGGCATTGTTCCTTGTACATCTGTCTGGCCTGTTTCCAGTGCTGCTGTACATGAGGTGCTCAGCTGTGTGCAGGGAACATTATATCTTGTCCTCTGGGATTTCTCCTCGGTTCTCACGAAGCACTCATATTCAGCAGCCTTAGTGGATGCTAAGACTATCTGGTTTACTTCACGTTCTTGCTTCATCCTCTCCTACCCTTCCTGCTTCCATTCTCTCTGTACACACAATGCACACACCATGTGCCTGCACTTGCACACACACACACACACACACACACACACACACACACACACAGGACAACTATTTTATGAATCTTTGCTTGAGACTTTCATCTTCTTGTGACCTGCACTGACTTTGGGCCTTTATGACGCCCCCTCCTTTTCAGCCTCCTCGGTGTGCAGCAGCACAAAGCCCAAGCTCAAGTTTCGCTGCGCTTGCTCCCTCATTGTTCTCCCTGTAGGCAAACAGAGTCTGTGGAACACAGTGGAATGCATGCCAGCCTGGGAGTCAGGAGACTTGGTCTTTAGTACTAGCCTTTCCAGATGCTAACTATTCAACTCAATAAATAATGCTCCTTCTCCTTAGGATTTTCTTCTTTTATTACATACTAGGCCAGTTGCTTGACTTTTTTAAATTTAAAATTTTTCCATTCCAAGTCTGAGGTATTTCTTTGTTTGTTTCCCTTTCTCTAGAGTAGTGGTCATATCTTCTTTTTATAATGATGTCAATGTATTGACACATGACCCATAAAAAATTTGCTTCATTATCATCTAAAGTAATCTCGTGGTTCTAGGTTTCCAGCAAGGGCTTGTACAATCAGTGCTGCAGGACTGCTCAGAGAAATGGTGCCATTGGGCGTATGAGTGGAAGCAGAACATCTGTGTCTAGAGCTGGTGGCCTGCCTGCCCGGCCTTGGGCCAGCTACTTCCCACACCTCTCACTTATTGATTTCACCTTTGGGGCCTCAGCCTCTTTTTTGGGCAGCTGTCATTTTGGAGGTGATAATTACTCAATTTCAGTTCCCCTCAACAATTTTCTAGTTTTTCAAAGCTTTGCTCACCCAGATCTCTTCCACTGTACACGTCTCTCAGCCACCAGAAGCTTCACAACCATGAAGGATATGTGTCACCTGAGGAGGTCATGGGACTGCCTGGAGATATCAGTACTGTTCCAGCCAGTGCTTTTGGGGAGGTTCCAAAGTGACAGGACATTTAAGGAAGCAATTGAGAACCAGGCAAGGAGCCAGGAAGGGAAGGGACAGGGACAAAACACAGCTGCTCATTTAGTCCTTGGGTGGTAAAGACTGAAACGTGTTCCTGTTCCAGCAGCTAAAAGGAAGGTGACAAGAAACCTGAGAACAGGGAACTTAATTATCATCAAAGCTTCCTGGGACACACAGGATGTTCTCAGCATGGATCACACAGCTTAACACTTGCAGCCCCAGTCTTCTGTGCTGCCCCGTGTCTGACCAGAAGCCAATGAGGAAAAGCAGGATCTTTGTTCTTCCATAAAACTTCAGCTTGCTGCTGGGTTGACTCAGTGTAAGCTGAAAAGCACAGAACTTGAGTATTAAACACAAAATGCCCCTAGGAATGTGCACTGCAAATTCTCTCAGTACTTTCTGTACTTTCTGTAAAATGGAATTGATTCTCAAATTAGCTGTCCTCCATGGAGTTGTTGATCAAGGTGAACATACTACTCCTTCCCCTTTCTGCACCTATCTTAGGTCAGTAAGTACTAAGTACTAAGGAAAGCAAGATAAAAGTCCATTACATTGCAGACTTTTGTCCTGAAATTAAGAAGATGTAAAAACAGCTCATTCTGCTGTGATGAGAAACAGCCCTCCTCCTCTGGCTCAGCTACTTATATTTCCCACAATGCACCTATGCCAGTTTGAACTTATTTTATTTGTGTAGCTAACTTTGCTCTGTTTCCCCCATTAAAACAACAACTCTCCTCAGGCAGGGATCTTGTCCACGATTTCTATTCTTACATACCTCACACCTAGGCCAGTGATTGGCAGGGGATTGTGAGTCCTCGTTGGTATATGGTAAGTGGATGAAGAAATTTATTGTGAAATCCGTTTGCTAACTGAAGGAATTTACCAATTGTGAGTATTATAATGGATAGCACAGAGTAGAAAGCTTTTGAAAACGAGTGTCATTGTGAACTAAAATCTGAAATTTAAAGTTATGGGAGCCATACTTCTAGATTATGTGGGGTTGTAGAGGGTCTATCACAGATGATATCATGTGTGGAGTCTGAATAACAACTGTCTAATTTCTTTCCTTTTTTTCTTTTTCTTTCTCTTTTGCTCATTCAGGACAAAAGCTTGGAATGGAGCTACCCAATAGATAAAAAAGGAAAACCATAACATAACTTCAGTATTTCACTGTAAGCCTGACACCTGTTCCCTGGCCAGCTGGCCAGACACATTTCAGGGCAATGGGCCGAGCATTCGGAGAGAAGAAGGAAGCCAATACAGCTTTTTGCTTTGCTCTGGAAAGCCACAAAGGCATGCTATCCATTCATACTAGCACATGGATCTTTTAGAAAGCCCTTGTGCTTTTGTCCACCCCGCCCACAGGGCCAAGGCTGCTGAGTCTGAACCTACTAATCAACAGGCTATTAAGCTGGAGAGACGCCGAGCTGAGGTGGCCTGTGCCCTTGGTCCCTCTGCAAACAGGTGCGATTGCCTCAAAAGCTTTGTGGCCCAGGGTGTGACAGGGTGACAGGGTGAAGACAAGCTGGGCTGCCAACAAATGTGTCACTTGGTAGCTCTTCTGATTGCCACCTACACAGAGCAAGAAGGAGCAGCGCTCACTCGCCCCATGTGCAGACAGCCTGTAATGGGAAAGCATTACCACCAGCAGGAACAACTGCTGAGGCCAGCATTCCAGGAGGAAGTTCATCCTCTTCCCTTCTCAGGACAGAGAGGGGCCAGAAGTCTAGTAACTTATGAAGCATAGAGTACATTGGTCATTCACACTGGAGGCTGATGATTCAGCTTGACCTGGGCATAGCTGGCAAGATGCAAGTTAGGAAAGGTGAGGGCTAGGAAATCATGACCAGAAACTCAAGCCAGAGATCAGAATTTATACTTCTGGCTAGCCAAAAAATGATAAAAATTGATGCTCATAGTAAGCCTAAATGTGTTTTAGTATGATCATGAGATAAAGGGAAAACAGAAATTCTTAAAGTCAGAAGATTAAGTTTTCTAATAAAGCAACAAAAATTAATATCAGACCTCAACAGAACCAATAGAAACCACACTTGCGTAATGTTGTTTAACAGTAATTACCATTTGAACTCTTTTTTGGGGGGAAAGAAATACCCAAAGTGGGGGTAAAATAAGTGCTATAGAGATTGGGAATGAAGAAATACTATTTTATTCATATATGATACAACTATATATGTAGAAAATCTGAAATAACCAAGAAAATGCTATTAGAGCTAGTAAGTGATTGCAGCAGAGTTCTAGGATATATAATACATGTAAAAAGCCAATCCCTTTACTATATAACAGAAGTAAGTGAAAGGAGTTATAAATTAATAAAGAAACATATTACCCTTTACAAGTTGTCTCTCAAAGTTAAATAATAACAAGTTTAACAAAATATGCACAAAGTTATGATGAAAGAGATAAAGAACTGTGTAAATGGAGAGGTAGCCCATGTTCATGGATAACAAGATTCAGCAATGTAGAGTCTCAGTCAGAGTCCAAACAAATTATTTTATGGATAACAGCCAACTAATTATGAAATTTATATGAGGAAAAAAAAAGATCATGCATGATATAAGGATGCCAACCTAATGTTGAAGAGTAAAGTCAGAAGAATCACTTACTCAACTCTAAGACTGAGTAGAAGCTGTAATCGAAATGCCACTCAACTCTAAGACTGAGTAGAAGCTGTAATCGAAATGCCATGGTATTGGCAAAAGAAGAAATAGATGAATGGGATGGAGTCAAGAACACAGAAACAGACACATAAGTATAATCAATTGACCTTTGGCAAACTAACAAAAGCAATACGCTTGAGAAGAGTAATTTTGCAGCAGCTGTTGTTGGAAC
Organism: Pachyuromys duprasi; assembly: GCA_028658305.1. Classification (NCBI taxonomy): domain Eukaryota; kingdom Metazoa; phylum Chordata; class Mammalia; order Rodentia; family Muridae; genus Pachyuromys; species Pachyuromys duprasi. The sequence continues at coordinate 7,414,845 of CM053750.1, forward strand.
AACTGGATGTCCACATGCAAAATGACTAGCCAGCTAACCAACTTTATGATTTGTATATGAAATGGCCTCCACAGTCTTATGTGTTTAACACTTGGTCCGCAGCTGGTGGCACTGTCTGGGAAGGCAGTGGAACCCTTAGGAGGTGGAATCTTGCTGGAGGAAGTGGGTCATGGAGGGTGGGCCTTGGGGTATTAGAACTCAGGCTTACCCAGTCACTCTTTGTTTCCTGACTGTGGATACAGTGTGAGCAGCTGCCTCAGACTTCCGCCTCCACACCTTCTCGACTATAAGTGATTATGTATCACTTCATACTATAAGCCAGAATAAACACTACTTCTTGTTGGCATTAGTTTTTTTTAATAACTCGTTCATTTATGTTTATTTTATCTTTTTCTCTCTACTCTATCCCAATTTCTTCTAACACCCCAACACTGGGTAGGAGAGAGAAAGGGTAAGTGGGAGAGGGGGCACAGTTCTTTATTAGCTGCTTCCTGCTAGCTAGGGTTGTTGGGTTCTTCGGAGCCAGTTCAACCTTCATTTCAGGAGATCTCCATCTTCTTGTCTCACAACAGCAACTGGGAGCAGCAAGGGGGAAGCAGGAGCGTTGTTCTTTCTCCTATCCCCACTCTCTGGGCTCTGGCATTTATTCTGTCTCTAGAGTCCTCAGATTCAAACTATCTGCTGCTGGCTAGGAGCTCCTCTCAGAGCCTACATGAGGCAAATAGTCTGCTGCTGTGGACCTTCTGAATTAGTCCCACACCTGAGACTAAAACAAAAATGTTTATATCCACAACAACCTCTCCGTCTTTTTTTTTTTGTCAGATATTTTTCACAGCAGTGCGAAAGATAATTAATAAGTAAATTTGTAGTGGGAAGTGGGACCATGAAATGACCATGTAGTTCTTAGGCTCTTGGAACTGATATTCAGGGAGGCTATGGAAGAGTTTGGAACTTTGAGATCGAAAAGGTTTATAATGCTGTAACCAGAGTCCAATGGATTGTTCTGGTGGGAGTTTGTAAGGTCTAACAGAAACATGGACAGTGTATTTCCAGTTCATGAGGTTTCAGAGGGGAACAAGGAGTCTGTGAGGAACTAGACTGGAACTCATTTTTCTGGCCAAGTCTAATCTTCATTCTGTCACTGTCTTGAGAAATTGACTGAGGGTGAATTTAAAAGTAAGGGACTAACATATTTGATGGTGGAAATTTTAAGGCAGGATAGCAATCAGACATTGCTTTCTGCTCTTATTCACATTCATAGTGAAAAGAAACAGTGAGGTAGGTAGATATGAAGCAAGTGTAGTTTGGCAAGGAAAAGAGCACACGCAAGCTTAAACGTGCGGAACAGGTGGTAAGCTGAGGTGTAAAGAGTTCAGCTCAAGTTAGAAGCATTCTGTTCTGCATGGAGCAATAGGGAGAGTGCTTTGTGGACCCAAACCTGCCCATTCAAGGCTCTGATTAATGAGAATGCAAATTTATTTGAAAAGAAAAAGCTTAAACCAAGAAGGGAGCTGAAAGGATCCCCTGGTCCAAAGTAGCTTTCTGGGAGATTGTTCTTGTAGATGCAGCCAACAGAGCACATAGAGACCACTATTGACATGGGCTAGGGTAAAACGTTTTATTCTGAGTTGGACACAAAACTTAGTGGGTCTGGCCACATGGTACTGGAGTTGCAGGCATGACTAAGCTTGAGGGGGACCATGGAGATTTTCTCAAGTTCCAGAAAGTTATGTCTGGCAGGGTCAACAGCCCTCAATGACCACTGGAAGAGGCTATGAAAGTGGAACCTCAGTTTTCATAAAGACTCCAAGATGCCAGAGAGGCCAGAAACTTGAGAAATTCACCGAATACTGTGGGTGTGGGGTGGAGCTGAGTCAAGAGAGAGGCTATATACGCTGTAGAGAGCAGAACTGAAGAGGTAGGACTACCCAAGCCACTTTTAGCCCAGATAATTTCATCATGATCCTCAAATCCTGGACATGATGCTGCAGAATCTTCCCCTCCTTGTTGGGTTTTAGTCTTCCGTACCCTATTTTTCCCTTGTTATTCTTCCATTATTCCTTTATCAACTAGTTTATGCCATTGTATGCTGAAACTATGTAACTTGGGTTGTTGGGCTTTTTATATTTTATATTTTATTTTTGTTGTTGTTATGGGGTCTTACAGAAGATTCAATAAACAAAATAATAAAAATCTTAAAACTTTGGAGACTTCTATGAAAACATTGATGTAACTGATTTTAAAGAAAGACAACTATAAAACAGTTGCAAGTGAAACCTCAATGCTTTTATAGTCATTTGAGAAATGTAAACAATAGTTTAAAATTGTCCAGGTTCAAGTCACCTTAGCAGAAAAATCTACCAAACATTATTCAAAAGTGGATTCTAATTTTCCCCGTTCAGTACTGGGAATTGGTGCCAGAACCTTGCACCTGGGAGGGAAACAATCTACTAAGAGAATCTGCATTATTCCTTGTGATTTCTTCTGAGTGTGCTTCCATGACTCAGGCTTTGCTTGTGTAATGTAAGTGGTCACAATGGGCTGTACCAATATCAAGCTTCAGTCTTCAAGCCTTTCCCTGTGGTCTGCAATGTATGTTTTCCTGCCCCTGGTAACATGACTGATAGATGTAGGAAAGAAGCAAGGACTAAGAAAAATGGCAGAAAAGTGACCAGGTGGATGATTGCCAGGAGTCAAAGAAAAACAGATGAGACATTGCCTGAGCTGAGAAACTTTTATGAAAATGATCTGCTAAGGTTTGAGGTTTTAGGGTCACAGAAGTTAGCATTATTTATTCCTGCTCGCACAGTACCCAAATTACACCAATATAGAAACAGAAAAGTACATAGCAATCTCACCAAAGATCATAAATTTAAATATCAGAAATAAAAGCAATCAATTATTTCAGGCCTACTTAATTTACATGATCAACTGTAGTGAGTTTAAATATACAGTTTAAGGATGGGGTTATTTAAACCTCCTTGGTGTGTTCCAAACATATTGTGACAATTTAGATGATGAGTGCACACAAAAAGAGAACTAAAATACACACAAGCAATAAGGGTGACTGAGACCTCAATAAAACTCCCGAGTACAAGGGACAAGCAAATGATACATTCTGTCTTCCATGGTGCAGGAAGTGAATATAGTTAAAATACATATCAAAGTAACCAGTGGTGCATATTACTACACATTAATGATCATATATTAATATGACATTTTGCAGGAGCTGTTTGTTATGTAAAACATGCTTATGTTTCTGTCCTTGTTTATTCAAATAGTATAATTATCTTCTCATAGCATTTATGTAGGGTGTATCCATATGGCTCTACCAATTTTACATGAATCTCTAACCGGCTTCTCTTTCTCCTGTTCTGTTCCAGGAACATAACATATTTCAGGTAGAAAGTTCTTCTTTAACTTGGATCCTGAAGTAATAAAATACACTGAAAAAGCCAAATGTAGTCCCAAAGTAGAGCCGAAGCTGACCTCAAAACCTAGAATAAGAAAAAAATGTTTTTGTTGCCAACCATGAAGCTACCAGGCTTTGGTAGAACTTTTACCAAAACTGCTGATTAACACATGACTTTGTTTAAAACACACACACACACACAGCAACCAACCAACCACCACCACCACCACAACAACCCCCCATTAACGTTTTTTAAGGACATGACATTAGAGTTATAAAATTTATCCTAGATTCATGGAGAGATCCATGTCCATTTTGCTTGTGTTATAGCCATGCCAATACTGTGTCTGGGATAAAGAAAGCAAATGAAATGGGCAAACCTAAGAGATCCCCTTAGCACAGGAAGCAGGCTACACATGGTAACATTCGTGTTCCTTGTATATTCAACAGTATAGAAATGGAAGAAAATTTCCAAAGGACAGGAGAAGAAAAGAAAAAGTGATATTAGAAACAGTGTGTTTGGACTGGAGAGATGGCTCAGCCATTAAAGGCTAGGCTCACAACACAAAATATAAGAAATCATGTGGTATGGCTAAAGACCCAAGAATTACATGACTCTAATATTCAAAGGGCTTATAACTTAAATTATTCATTTTTGTAATCTGGTTGTCTCTGGTTTTCTGGGCTACCATTGACTTCTCTTGATTCTGGTTTAGCATTTGGTTCTGTTTCACTTAGGACATATTTATAAAGGGAAGGGTCAGAAAATAGTGCTTCCCCTACCACCCTGGGGATGTTTGAGAGTTAATGGATTCCCTCCTATATGAAATATGGAAGAGCTGTTGAAACTGATGACCCCCAGCATTCACAAGAAGACTAGGAGAAGATTTCTTGAGCATCTAATGAGCCCTAGAGGGTCTGAAGATGGTTTGCATGTTTTGAATTTTTGGCTGATGCCAAGAGAGTGCAAGGGTTTTCTCATCAGCTTGGCATGTGGGCAAGAATGGGGGGAGGGAATCCCCTTTAAATTAAGAAACAACTCTTATCATAACTTTTATGACCCACCTCAGTGACAGTTCTTTCTCTACCCCAAATGCAGTGGTTCTCAACCTTCCTAATGCTGTGACCCTTCAATACAGTTTCTCATGTTATGGTGACCCCGAACTATAACATTATTTTCATTGCTACTTTGTAACTGTAATTGTGCTCTTATTATAAATCGTTATGTAAATATCTGTGTTTTCTAACAGTCTTAGGCAACCTCAAAGGGACCATAACTTACATATTGAGAATCCCTGCCCAAATGCAACTATTCCCTTGTCTTTTTCAGAAACCACTTCCTTGCATTTTCTTAACAGTTATTTGCCACTATGTTCGTCCATTAAAAAATGTTGACGTCTTTTTAAAAATGTTTTATAAAAGCTAAACAAGAAGGAGGACCCTCGGTAAGGTGATCAGTCCTCATTCAGAAAGGCAAATGGGATGGACATCAGAGGAGAGAGAAAACAGGGAACAGGACAGCAGCCTACCCAGCTAAAAGACTCTACCCAGCAGGGTATCAAAGCAGATGCTGAGGCTCATAACCAAACTTTGGGCAGAGTGCAGGGAATCTTTTGAAAGAAGGGGGAGATAGAAAGACCTGGAGAGGTGCTCATCAATTGGTAGGATTAAAATAGTGAAAATGGCCATCCTGCCAAAAGCAGTGTACAGATTTAAAGCAATTCCCATCAAAATACCAACACAATTCTTTACAGACCCTGAAAGAAAAATTCTGAACTTCATATGGAGAAACAAAAAAACCCAGACTCTCCAAAATGATCCTGTACAACAACAGATCACTTAGAGGTATCTCCATCCCTGACCACAAGCTCTGCTACAGAGCAATAGTAATAAAAACCGCATGGTATTGACATAGAAATAGAAAGGAGGATCAACGGAACCGAATAGGAGACCCAGAAATAAACCCAAACACCTATGAATACTTGATTTTTGACAAAGAAGCCAGAACCATTCAATGGAAAAAAGACAGCATCTTCAAAATATGGTGCTGGTCCAACTGGATGTCTACATGCAGAAAAATGAAAATAGATCTATGCTTATCACCCTGCACAAAACTAAAGTCCAAGTGGATCAAAGACCTCAACATAAAACCAGATACTCTACATCCATTAGAAGGAAAAGTATGGAAGAGCCTAGATCTCATTGGCACAGGAGATAACTTCCTGAACAGAACAGCAACAGCACAGGCTCTAAGATCAACAAACAATAAATGGGACCTCATGAAACTGAAAAGTTTCTGTAAAGCAAAAGACACTGTTGTCAGAACAAAACGACAGCCTTCAGACTGGGAAAGGACCTTCACCAACCCTATTTCTGACAGAGGGCTGATATCCAGAATATATAAAGAACTAAAGAAGTTAAACAGCAATAAATCAAATAATCCAATTAAAAAATGGGGTACAGAGCTAAACAGGGAATTCACAATACAGGAATATAGAATGGCAGAGAAACACTTAGGGATATGCTCAGTGTCCTTAGCCATCAGAGAGATGCAAATCAAAACGACCCTGCTCAACCATGTTTGTAGCAGCTTTATTTGTAATAGCCAGAACCTGGAAACAACCCAGATGTCCATCAACTGAGGAATGGATACAGAAATTGTGGTATTTTTACACAATGGAATACTACTCAGCAATTAAAAACAAGAAAATCATGAAATGGTGGGATCTAGAAAATATTTTGAGTGAGGTATCCCAGAAGGGGAAAGACACACATGGTATATACTCACTTATTTAGACCTATAAGATATGATAAACATACTAAAATCTATACACCTAAGGAAGATAAACTAAAAAGAGGATCCGGGGTAAGATGATCAATCCTTACTTAGAAAGACAAATGGGATGGGCAGGATGTAGGAGAAAACAAGTAACAGGACAGGATCCTACCACAGAGGGCCTCTGAAAGACTCTACCTAGTAGTATATCAAAGAAGAAACTGAAACTCATAACCAAACCTTTGGCAGAGTGCAGGGAATCATATGAAAGAAGGGGGAGTTAATATGATCTGGAGAGGATAGGAGCTCCACAAGGACCAAATATATCTGGGCACAGAGGTCTTATATGAGACTGTTTCTCCAACCAAGGACCGTGTATGGATATAACCTAGAACTTCTGCTCAGATGTAGCCCCTGGTAGCTCAGTATCCAAGTGGGTACCCTAGTAAGGGGAATAGGGACTATCTCTGACATGAACTCAATAGCTGGCTCTTTGACCTCCCCACCCTGCAAGGGAGTAGCAGCCCTGCTAGGCCACAGAGGAGGACTTTGCAGCCAGTCCTGAAGAGACCTGATAAACCAGGGTCAGATGAAAGGGGAGGAAGTCCTCCCCTATCAGTGACTTGGAAAGGGACAGGAAGGAGACGAAGGAGGAAGGGTGGGATTGGGAGGGAATTAGGGAGTGGGATTCACCTGGGATACAGAGTTAATAAAATGTAAGTAAAAATAAAAATTAAAAAAAAAAAAGAAAGACCTGGAGAGGACAAGAGCTCCACAAGGAGAGCAACAGAACCAAAAAATCTGGTCACAGGGGTCTTTTCTGAGACTGATACTCCAACCAAGGACCACGCATGGAGAGGACTTAGACCTCCTGATCAGATATAGCCCATGGCAGCTCAGCCTCCAAATGGGTTCCCTAGTAATGGGTACAGGTACTGTCTTTGACATGAACTCAGTGGCTGACTCTTTGATCACTTCCCCCTGGAGGGGGAGCAGCCTTACTAGGCCACAGAGGAAGACAGTGCAGTCAGTCCTGATGACACATGATAGACTAGGGTCAGATGGAAGTGGAGGAGGACCTCCCTTATCAGTGGCTTGGGGAGGGGCATGGGAGGAGAAGAGTGAGGGAGGGTGGGGTTGGGAGGGAATGCGGAAGGGAGCTAAAGCTGGGATACAAAGCAAATAAACTGTAATTAATCAAAATTAATTAATTAAAATAAAATAATTAAAAATGTTTAAAAAACTATACATTATGCTATTATCTGCTTTCTTTTCCTTTATGTTTTCCTTTGATACATAAAGTTTTTCACACTCTTAATTTTGTGGATTATTGGTGTATAGTTCTATGCAACAATTTTCTCTTGTAAATTTCCTGCAACTCAGTAAGTGTAGACATAAGGTTATTGTGTAATTCAAATGCTGATTTCTGTAGTCCTCATATCTCGTTGTAGTTCTTGTTCTGAGACTCTCCTGTCTCAATGTAGTGTAAACACTGCTCCCCAACTGTTCTTTGATATGCCAATAAAGCAGTTTATAGCCAATTGCTGAGCAGAGGAGAGGAAAGGAGTGGGCTGGACTTCCTGACCAGGGTGAGGAGGGTTAGAGTGAAAGTAGTGAATTGAGTCACTGGAGAGGTCCAAGAGACATCAGGACAAGGAGCTGGAGCAAGGAGCTACAAAGTATAAGTATCTCTGGAATGAAAGATGGGAGAAAGCCAAATTAGCTTAGAAGGTTAGGAATAGAATAATGACTGCTCAGTTATTGTGTTGTGGACTTTATTATTATGTAAATATAAAAGAGTCTCAATTATTTGTGTGATAGCCAGATTAAGAGAGAAACTGAGAAACAAACACAATTTTATAAAAATAACTGTAACAGCTAAGTGGGTCCAGACACTTGCTCAGGTTCATGCCTGTTCTTTTGGCAATGCTCAAAGGTACTTTAAAGGTGTGATGATGTTATGTTAGAGCAATGACAGGGAAGTCAGCCAGCAGCCTAGAACTTTACTGTTAGGTGCCAGATGTGGTGACATGATGTAAAGAGCACCTGTTTAATTCCTGGCCCCAGCTCCTTAGTCTCCCCTTGGACCCATTTGCCATCAATATCTATTCTGATGTTGAGATTAATAGAGGTCTTGGTGGCTCTCATGTTTTCTTGTAGGAGCCAGTGCTATCACTACAGTGATAGTCCTTATTGTAAAAGTTCAACCCAGAATACTGATTTTACTATATATTTTCTCTGTGTTTATATTAAAAATCACATTCATAAATATTAAATATTTTTAGGTCTTCCACCAGTACTGTTTTTTTAAATTTGAATTTTTTTTAATATTTAGTACATTTTATATGTGGAAATGTTTTGCCAATATGTATGTCTGTGCACTACAAGTATGCCTAGTGCTCACAGAGCCAGAAGAGACTTTTGGTTCCCTTGAAACTGGAGTTACAGATGATGGTAAGTTGCATGTGGGTGCTGGGATTCAAACCCAGGTCCTTTGCAAAAGTAACAAGTTTCCTTAACTGCTGAGCCAACTCCCCAGCTTCAAGATACTGTTTTCCATGACATGAAAAAGCCTAAAACCATTTGTCATTGGTAAATACATATCCCGTATTCCGCTGCCCTGCATTTATCGAGGAACTAGCTGTTTTCTCCATGTATGCTGATAGGAAACAGATGAAATAACAATTTGTGGAGAGCCTTGGGGTTTACTACAGCATACCCTCTCTAGGTGTAGTCATGGAAGCAATTTCGTTCTGTTTTGCTATTAATGAATTATCAAATTGATGGCAAAGCCATAGGAACTACATTTGGTTAGGTGTGGAGGTTCACAAACCTCCACATGTTTAAAAAAACATAAGATACACTGATTATTTGGTTGTGTTTGAAGGGGCTCAGAGACCTTGAAATCTGGTAATTTTTCTTTATTTCATTGTCTTTGTTTGTTTTTCTTTTAGATAAAAGACAATGAAGACACAAAATGCAAACATAAACAACTAAGCACTCAGTAAGATAATTTAGCAGTCTTCCCAAATTGGCAGGCCAAATGAAAGGCTTTCAAACAAACAGATTAAAAAAAATGCTTGTCAGTAGCATTCATGGAGCAGGGTCAAGGGATATTGGAAAACTAACTGGGATTCTCTGAACTTCCTATATGCATAGTATCATTTGCAAATTTGGTGTCTGAGACAAGGAATGGAGATTGATGAGTTTTTATTCCTGCAATAACCAAGTATCACAAATTGGGTTGCTCAGCATAATACAGATATTCTTTGCTGGTTCTTGAGTCTAGAGTCAAGATGTCAGTGGGATTAGTTCATTCTAGGGACTCCAGGGAAGACTACTCCATGCCTTGTTCCTAGCTTGTATAGTTGCTAGCAGTACTGGACATGGCTGATGTTTTTAGCAGTATCCAAAATCTGATCCACTCTTTAGCTTTCAACAGTTGAATCATGTCCCCAGCTTGATAGTACATAATCTTCTTTTTAATATTCTACTCTTGCCTTAATTTACTTTCAGCTCCTGCATTTAAAGGTTTGATTTGTTTAGCCCCCTTTCTATATATTTCTATTCTTCTCAGTGAACAGCAGCAACAACAAAAATATGCTAATCAGATTCTGAAAAATACATTAATAAGTATCTAGAGGGGTTGGAGAGATGGCTCAGTGGTTAAGAGCACTGGCTGTACCTCCAAAGGACCCTGGTTCAATTTCCAGCACCCACATGGCAGCTCACAACTGTCTGTAACTCCACTTCCAAGGGATCTGACACCCCCCCCCCATGTACATCCACACAGAATACCAATGTACATAACATAAAAATAAATTTAAAAAACATCTATTAAGAGACTCCTGTTCTCATAACTCTACTATTTAGCACATCATTTTTACTTTCCTACCCACTTCCAGTGGCAAAATCTTTTATGTCACCAAGAAAAATGTTGAAATTGGCAAATAAACAACAAAAAAAGTTGCTTATTTGGGTAATGAGTTTTACATAAAAATATTCTCACCCAGGAAAGTCAGTGGGATTAGAATCAAGGGATTCTGTATTAGTCTCTTTCTCTTATAGATGGTTTCATTGTTATTAGGAATTCATTTTTTATTTCTTTCCCCAAAGCCAAAAATATTGGAAAATATTATTTTAATTTATTATTCCTCTTAATGCTACCTGACAGTATACTCAAGAAATATCAACAAAAATGCTTCTGAGAAATGGTCATCCAACCTCTTCAATGAAATTGCTACCCATAATTCCACTTTATTTGCAGTTCCTCTAGTCATGGCTGTTTTCTTTTCTGGATTGCTGTAGCTAACTTTTAAACACCGGCAGGAAGCATCCAGGAAGTTGGAAAACCCAATGCTTTAGAAAAGTAGGAGAGTCTGCTTGTATGTTATACGAGTAAGTCCAAGAGACAATGAGAACCTTTGTGTGTGTGAGCCTTCACAGATTGTATTGAATGCTCAGCTTTCCACAAATTATTCAGTTTTAATGACTTTGGTATGTTTACAAATCTCTAAGGATGCAAGTTTCTTTTTCTATCAGAATTGGACTCAGTTGAATATAAGAGAATAAATGGTGGTTTAAATAAAACATAATCTTGTGTCTCTGCATGGAAGGAGCCCAGAGTTGGCATATTGACATTATGATATAGCCCAGTTCCTTCCATGTAAACCTTTGTTCTACATTACCCATAATTTCTTTGTTCTTTTCAGCATGTCTTCTCAGACAGTAGTGTGCAAGAAAAGCATGTTCTCTTCTCTTCCTTACAGGTCACTTTCTTGGGACACCACTCAATATAACCTCTCACTTAATTGGTGGAAGTTGGTATCATCGTTCCATTCTGTGCCTTGGATACATATGTGAATATATATATATATATATATATATATATATATATATATATATATATATACACACACACACATATATGTAAATAAGCAGTTAAGAGTATGTATGATCAAATAGACACTGCTTAATTAAATTTGACTTTCAGGTCTATATTTTCTCATAAGTGTACAAAATGTGGGACTCATGCATAGTAAAAGCTTTCATGACTTCTGAGTAATTCAAATTGAAGTAGGCATCTTATTTATGGTGAAAACTGATCCCTTTTCCTGAGAGTCAAATTTAAGTTACCCATTCTGTATTTTTATTTACTAAATCTAGTAATCTTAGTTAGAAGTCTGGGTCATACTGTTTGACTCCCGAGGTGGGGAGACACTCCGTTCCTCAGGATAGACGCCAGACCCCAATAACTCATAAAACAGAACTCGATGCAAACAGCAAGAGGTGTTTACTAGTAGCCAGCATGCTGGGGCTCTGCACACAATTCCCACGCAAGGGGGTGGTACAGAGCCCTGAGCTGCAGAATCACAGAGTTTATAAAGGCAAAAACTGCAAAACAGGAGGGGGTCTAGGGGTAAGGGATTTTTCTAACGGGGCAGTCAATGATTGGCTGTGCCCAGGTGTGGTGACTAGGGGACGGCTAGGGACTGTTTGCACTTTTCAGTCCAGGAACAAAGAAGGGCATTTAGGGCCAAGTTAAAATTTCCTACTCTTACACTACTACTAAGGAAGAGGTGAATAGTTACTTTTACTTGTCAACCCCATACAATCTGGGATCACTTCGGAAGAGTAGTTGTCTCTTGGGAAGAGCTGCTGTCTAGATTGTGTTAGCTGTGGGCATGTCTCTGGGGTATTGTCTTAATCAAGTCAGTCGGTGTGAGAAGACCAAGCCTCCTGTGGATGGCACAGCATTCCTGAACTGTAGAAAAAGGGCGGGATTGAGATGAGCACAAACGGGTAAGCAAGTGGACACGTTTGCATTCATTTCTCCTTGCTGTGGATGGTGGATGTGATGTGGCTAGATGGCTTCAAGCTCCTGCTGCTCTGACATCACCACAATGATAGACTGTAAACTGAACATAAGGCAACGTAACCTTTTCTCCCCTATGTTGCTTTCTATCAGGATGTGTCATCAAAATGTAGCAACAAAAATGAAACCAGGACATTGGAGTAAGTCAACACTGGGTTTCTGGCACAGTTGTTTGAACAGATCCAAAGCAACTCATCTCTGTAGGAGTAAGTTAATGAATTCGCAGGACTAGGAGGTGCATCTCAGAAGGAAAGCACTATCCTAGGGTGCCTTGGTCCTTGGATTTGAGGCAAATATGAAGACTGAGAATAGAAATGCCTTCTGAGATCATCTTTGCTAATGAATCTATACTAACAAATCCTTACAAATAAAGTCTACATTCAGGAACATTACAAAAAGTAATTAACCTCTCAAATCACTGAGCTATGCACAGCTTTCTACATAAAGCCTAGGAAGGTATTCCCTTTGAGAAGTTCTTTCACAATGCCATGGGTAGAAAGACACAGATTTTTGTACTGTAGCTTTTTTTTTCTTTGAAATTGACATGAAGCATGACCATGTTTCTTCTAGAATGATTTCTTTTTAACCTGTCACCTATATTTAATATCAACCTATTAACTCTTCTAATCCTTTGGGGTATGAGGCGATGATCCTAGGAATACTTTTTACTTTTAGCATAGTCAGACATTCTCAACACAGAAGTTCCTTTTTATCAGATTACAAGTTCATCTTGGAGAGGCCAGCCTTCATCCCTGAATGGACCTTCTGACCTTCAGAGTGGTCTGGCTCCTAGCAGAGGAAGAACACTCTACCTTGATAGTTACATTTCACTTGGTGTAGAGCAGTGCACCACATTTTAAATAGAAGGCTCCAATATCTGCATGTACCGATCACCCCACCCTTGCTCATTTCAGCTGTCACAGATACACAAAAACACACCTTGTTCATCTGACTCAGTCTTTTTCCCCATCCTTTTCTTCACAGCATGTTTGTTCCTCTGGCTCCAACAAGAAGAGTCTATGGCAAATTCACAAACGATAACTTTTTTCTTGCAAACAACCACCACCACCACCACCAACAACAACAACAGAGCAAAAATGAATGGGTGGTGCATTTGGGGTTTTTGTTTTTCTTATCTTGTTGGATTCTGAAACTACTGAATGATTCATAATTTATTTCCAAGCTCTGATACGGTTCTTCTGTCTGCCTCAGAATCATGGTAAGAAAAGAAAATCTGGAGAGAGAAAATGAAGAAGCAACGTACTTGTGGCTCAAGCTGGATGAGCGGAGAAGAACAGAACCACTCCGTGGATTAAATGGGATACTGCAAAGGAAGACTTAGTGATTGAATAATCACCAGGTTTATATTAAAGGTCTTATTTCCATTTACAAAACGATTCTCTTTGTATGGTTCAAGGATTAATGTGCTGGGCATCTTCCCAGATTCAAGTATTTATTTAAAAAGGCTTTCCATGTCAAGGAAATCCAGGTCCTGGAGTGATAAATTTAATGAGGAGATGTGTGACTTGAAGTTCTGCCTAATTTCAGGTGCTGAACATTGTCCAACCATTTTTACTGGAATGGGAGAGATTCATCAAATGCCATGACTCAGTTTCATTTGTGTTCTCACCTCCAATCAAATGAAAATGCCCTGGAAGCGGAGGAGGATATAGATTCCTAACAGTACCAACACCCAGCATATGGCCACAGGAGGCTAAACTTGAGGCTGAAAGAGAAAGAAATCAGGCAGTTGCCCAGAAACTTTCAAGTATTGGCAACAAATCTGGATGGGAGTTTGAATTTTTCACTTTTTATCTGCGCTGTGTGTAACTATGCAAAGAGCTGAAGTCCTGGTGGGCGCTGTGTCTTGGCAACAGCCTGCATGCTAAGCTCCCTGAGACCGTGGTTGGCAATGCTATGGATGCCATTATTAATGGACATGTATTGCCAGCCATTCCTGCTCAGGTGCTCTGTAGTATATCCCTGTGCTATTGCTGTCCACTATTGGGTAGCAGTACGAGGCCTGACCATTGATCATCTTCAACACTCCATGCACACAGTCATGCCTGCTGTAGGGTTGGCACTCAATTTATGCCTGGTAAACAAGAAAGCATGTCTAATAATACAATGGAAATTTAACCACAATAGTTCTTACACTCAGAAAAAGTGTTTCAATCTAAGCCAAGAAAGTGGTATTTAGAAAAAAACCAAAACTCATCTCTCTCTCTCCCCCTATATACATTACTATGGGATATATATATATATATCACTCTACAGTATATATACTTTATCTCTCATTTATATATATATCATGTATGTATATATGTATCTATTTATCTATCTACCTACTTATCTATCTATCTACGGATATAGCCAAGCAAATATAATTTGTCTTCCTTCACAAATATCTTGACCTTAAATGACAGTGAGAAGAATTATTACAGAGATTCCCAAAGCTGTGAACAACCAAGTAATAGATTACTGAAAGAGGAATTTGTTTAGAGTTTCATGTAAAAAAGAAATTGAAGAATCCACAGCACTTTGACATCTCTCCCTGCCTCTGCATACCTTATGTGTCCCAGTAACCAGGCTTTTTTTCTGTTTCCTTCATCCTGAACTTCCAATTCTACCCCCGGTAATGAAGGATGTTCCTTCCTTCATTTGCTCCTGCGTAGGGTTCTGTTCTGTAGATATACCCAGCTGTTCCTCAAATGAGAATTACCTTTTCCCTTCAGTGAAGATGTAGAGAAGGGAACTGGGATTATAAATTGTAGCTGTATATATTTCCAAATTAATGAATTTTATTTGAGAAGTGTGTTTAGTCAGTTCCTTAAAAAGAACCAGACTTTGATATGTCAGGAAAACGTGATTCAATAACGTGTGCAGTATTTACAAACAAGTGCTTTTTTGTTTATGCTGGTGGTGTACATATATGTTCATGTGTATGTTGTGTATGAGTTTATGCATGTGGACATGCATGTGTGGAGACCAGAGGTGGACATGGCCTGTTTTCCTCAGTCGCTCTCCTCTTTGTTTTTTGGAATGCAGTGTCTCTGTGAACCTGGAGTTTAGTGATAGGCTGGGCGGCCAGTGAGCCCTTGAGATCCAGCTGTCTGCCCTTTCCCTCCTCCAGACCTGAGGTCCAGATGCATGCCCTGGGCACTGGAGATTTACTCTCAGCTTGCATCGTAAGTGGTTTCTCGACACAGCCATTTCCCCAGGCCTAACACAATTGCTTTCAAAGCCTTCTCAGAGGTCTTATGACAAGACTCATTTTCAGAGCTGGGTGACTGGTCTGCTATAGCACAGTAGTGAGGCGTATAACAGGATCATAAACATTTTACCCTGCAGAACTGGCAAAATTGGTAAACATGTTTGAACAGACCTGACATCCTTGAAATTTACCTATTTTCCAGATGAAACTTGCCTTGTCTTTCTTTAGAAGACAGCACCTTCCCATGGAGGAGGAACTAGCATTCTAGAATGTACCAACTCTAAGTACCGTATTCCACACGTGTTCCCTGATAGTGGTTTATAGTGAATGCTCATATCTAGTAAAGGCTTCTAATAAGTTTTACATCACTTAGGAACATTTGTTTGACTTATTACCTTCTGAAGTGTCTTCAAAAGTCTTATTAAATGATCTTATGAATCATTTCAATTTTATGTAGTGGAAACATGCTTACTTAGTACATATGATTTCTTGGAACTGATTGGTTACTGTCCTTTTTTTTTTTTAAGTTGATTAATTCCAAACAACAAA
This sequence comes from Pachyuromys duprasi, assembly GCA_028658305.1. NCBI lineage: Eukaryota > Metazoa > Chordata > Mammalia > Rodentia > Muridae > Pachyuromys > Pachyuromys duprasi. Next base: position 7,430,671 of record CM053750.1, read on the forward strand.
ACAATGCAATAAGAATGAGCACATAAAAATTCAAAAACAATGGTTTCTGTCTAGACTTCCAGATATAGTGACTGCATGGGGATAATTCCAAAGCTGCAGAAGTATGAAGGTACTTGACATAATAGGTCAAATGCTTTCTTTCCCTGTCCATTCTGAGGCCCTTTGTCCTCCCTGTCCCCATGGGAATGGTTTTTACTTAGCACTTGTTTATTTTAAAGTTAGCAAAGTTATAATAATAGGTGTTTCTCGTATCTGCTCCTGAAAACTGAGGTTGCACACATCGCTCTAGCTGTGGCTGCCCTAGAGGCTTTGGTTAGGTTTGTGTAGCTGCCAGAGGTTACAGCTCACCAGAGCTTTGTCTTTGCCCAGTGTGATGCCCTTAGCCTTGTTGCCTCGACTCAGCTATTTTGTAAAATCAGTGGATATTCATTCCCACCTTCACAGCTGTAAGAGACGCCCTGGCCTGGATAAGCAGAGTGAGTTTGCTTTCCTCTTTGTCCTGGGGGAGGCCAGATGCCCCAGTGTGAGAACTGCCAGATGCTGGCAGCGCGAGGACGCCACAACGTGTTTTTGCACAGGTTTCCCCTCCTACAGTACGCTTTCCTGTCTTGTACTCTGGTTGTACAGGGTCACTTTTCTAAATAAGCTATAAGCATACAAAGTCAGTTTTCCATTTTCACATTGCCACCATTTAATGAGATGCCCACAACATGCTAGGAAGAGTTAAAAAACGAACAAGAGGGAATCTTAGAACTGAAAGAAATAGACAAACAGGGACAATTTGATGTAAACAGCGTAGAGGGAGTACATGTAGGATTTCCCACCTAAGCATCTTCAGGCCACAGGGTGCGCCGCCAGTATGTCACTGTACTTGCAATCTTTTTCTCTCACTTCTTCCATGGAGTGGGATACTCGGGTGGTGAAAGTTTCCTCTCCTCTCTGGCCCTCCCGATCTGGGGTGGAGGCATCACCTGTCGACCTGCAGCTACCTGCGTGGTTGGAACTGGAGAGAGGTGCGGTGTTCCATTGCGTGGGTTGCCACGCGGTACTTGCCGACACCGTGCACCTCGCCTGGGACCTGTCAAGGCCCCTTGGGGCTGTGGCCTTCTCCCGAGTCACAAACAATGTTGTTGGGTCAGAAGACTAAAATATTTTGAGACGCATTCTCTGTCTACACTTCTTTGTTCCCTCACCTCACGGTTTATTAGCGAGAAATTTTTGTCTATTTTACTTGACAAATAGACTTTCCCACTAAATTCCTAGCAACACAAAAAAACGAACATAATAATTTTATAGATATTTCATGTTGAAGCAATATCTCCACTTCTCGGAGAAGTGGGGGAGGTGAATGAATGGCTTGGGAGGCGAGGAGGAAGGGGAAACTACAGTCAGGAGGTAAAAAAAAAAATAAAATTAAAAAAATTAGTTAAAATAATTAAATTTTTTTTTCATTTTAAGTGTGCCTATGGCTCACATTATGTCTTCATTTGGGTACTTACAACATAGATGAAAAGTGACTAGATAAATTAGTTTCTATGTGCTGAGTTTATTCTAGGCTAACTGAAACAAAAGGAATGTAAAAATACTGAGACAAGTAAATAAAATTTAAAAACGATCTGCATACCTGATATAAGAAATTATTGTTAAATTTTGTTGAATATAATTATTTAGGGTAATGTTTTTTTAAAGAATTTTTTTTATCTTGTATACATTGATATAATTAAGAATGAGATAAGTTCTGTCCTGTTTCTTGTTTTCTCCCTCTTCCAAGGACTAATCATCTTACCCAGGGTCCTCCTTCTTGATTAGCTTCCTTTATATATATATATATATATATATATATATATATATATATATATA
>CM053750.1:7432630-7453253 GCA_028658305.1 Pachyuromys duprasi
GGGAGATAGAAAGACTTGGAGGGGACCAGAGCTCCACAAGAAGAGTAACAGAACCAAACAATTTGTGCACAGGGGTCTTTTCTGAGACTGATACTCCAACCAAGGACCATTCATGGAGATAACCTAGAACCCATGCTTAGATGTAGCCCATGGCAGCTCAATATTCAAGTGGGTGTTCTAGTGAGGGGAACAGGGACTGTCTCTGACATGAACTGATTGCCCTGCTCTTTCATCACCTCCCCCTGAAGGGGAAGCAGCCATACCAGGCCACAGAGGAAGACAATGCAGCTAGTCCTGATGAGACCTGATAGGCTAGGGTCAGAAGGAAGGGGAAGAGAACCTCCACTATCAGTGGACTTGGAGAGGGTCATGGGAAGACATGATGGAGGGAGGGAGGGATTGGGAGGGAATGAAGGAGGGGGCTATAGCTGGGTTATAAAGTGAATAAACTGTAATTAAAATAAAAAATTTAAATTTAAATTTAAAAATGAAAACAAGAATGAGGTAAGTAATGTTATGAATGCACATTAAAATGAAGAAATGAGTAGGCATATAAACTATGTCCAGGTAGGCCTTGGTATTTGGTAACATTAGATAATATACTCATGGGTTTATTATTATAGTTCTCTACATTTGTATATATTTGGAATTTTCTGAAATAAAAATGATTTATCAAGATTAGTAAATTCTTTCCAGTACCAAGTGCCAATAGATAGGCTATGTGTATAAGAGATACAGATATATAAAGATAGATAGGTAATATATATATATATACACACATATTAGATAGAATGAAGATAGATAGATAGTGAGTAAATGATAACTAATTTCTATTTCCCAGGATTCAGTTCCTCTTTAGCTACTTAACAAATGTTTGGTATAGTTTTACTGCAATGGTTTTGCACAAAATACAGGCAACAGACCAAATTGCCTGGAGGAGTCAGCATGCTGAAGGTATACAGAAAACCTGAGTGTTTAATTCAAAGTTATTTTGGATCCATTCAAAGAAAAGCATTAAAGGAGACCTTTTATACCATGAATAATTTATTTACAGTATAAAAATAATAAATAAATATCATTGTTTATATATAATGTTAATATTAATTTGTTATTAAGCTTTTTTATAATAAACATAAGTACATTATAACTATTTACCTGTAAAGAAAGGTTTAAAACATTATCCCTTGTGTTCTAATCTTCCCTCATGATAATTTTCATTACAGTGCTTCTAAAATTTGCACATTCATTTTCTTCTTCATTATACGATACTGGAATATGTTTTATATCGCAAGCTTATCAGTTAGTAAAAGCTAGTTTTCCATAAGAGGCTTGTGAGCCTCTTCTCCATGCTACAATGTTGACTGGCTTGATCTTGTGCAAATTTTGTACAGACAACTACAACTTCCATGAGAGTGTAAGCACAGTGGTTCTATCATAACCAGAAGACACTGTCCGCTCAGATCTTCCCCAAACACTACCTCTCACACTTATCCATTTCCTCCTCAAAGATGATCCCTGAACATTGTGTGTGTGCGTGTGTGTGCGCGTGCATGCGTGCGCATGCATGCTAGCGCTATGTGTTCCATTTGTTGACCTGCATTTATTTTTTGAGGTCTGTCTCAGAATAGAGTGTAACAGTGATATATGCTAATATAGAACATTTCCCATCTTTTTTTCTGACCCTAACGGATAAAGTGCTTGGTACCGCAGTGTGCCCCGGGCTAGGAGTCATGACTACACTAGCTGTTCGGCACTGAGGTCTTATTGCACAAATCATTCTTGGGCTGCATTATGCATATTAAATCTGTTCAAAGTAGTTGGCTTCAGATAAAATAAATAACCCATGGCTTAAAAGCTCTAATTGAGAACACTATGTCCTTACCTTGCTTTCTTTGGAACTTCTCAAGATAATCAGTATTTTCTGTTTTAAGAACCTGTTGGAATGAATATCTATTTAAGTCCCAGGATTCAGTACATAGAGTGCTTGGCACATAGCAACACCCAATAAATGCTCATCAATATTATAAATTATTAAGAATGTCCCAGGTAATTGTCTAATGGACTGCTGATCTCAAATCTTGTATAATAGAAAGATTCTTTATCTTTACTTTTGTTCTGTTAATAGTGGTTTATAAACTAATTGTATGCAAAGTTGTTTCTGATATTGAACTCATGTTCTCATGCTCTGAGATTCACATGTTAAGTAAAAAAAAGTATCTCAGAAAATGTCTAGAGATTCCAAATTGTGCCATTTGGAAGTCTAAGATTTCATACTAGGGTTCAGGGACTTTGAAGTGGAGCTGGAAAGTGTCTTGGATTCAAATTTATATGGAATTTACTTGCAAGGAGCAAAAAGTGGTTCTTGGCCTTGCAAAGTGATTAAATAATTGATCTTGATGGACTGCTTCATTTTACAAGAGAAATGGAATTCCAGAATTGTTTGATGGCAAATTCCATCAAACAATCCAGTTATAATGTCAAAGCTAGACTTTCTTATGTAGTGTAAACACCACCTTCTCCTAATTGTAGTTGACTGTACTATTCCATGGTACAATTTATACGACTTTTCTTTTCTTGATGTTATTGGCTCAAACAAACTTGAATGTTTGTACAGGTTCACAGTGATCTTGCAATTCCATTTTGAGTGCATCTTATATTTCCCAAAATCGGTTGTACTGTTCTTGGGGATGGAACTGAAATGTCTCTTTTCTTTGTACCACATCCCCTGCCCCAAGTGGGGTTTTAGCCAGCATTATTCATAGATTAACTCACCAGGAATTTAAGATACTGAGTCTTGTAGAAAGTTAAGAGTCCAGCCACAGAGGGCAAAATTTCTAATCTATCATCCAATTTCTTCCTACAATGTGATTAGAAAACAGTATCTTGCTAGTTATGTTAATCCATCAGTTCCCTGATGCTTTAGGAAAATGTCTGGCATCCAGAGTGCTTGGAAAATAGATTAGTGCTGGATTTCATCTTATTTGGGAGAAAAATGAAGGTAAGTACTCATCATTTCTCACCCATGGTGGAGAAAATGGATACCTGTGAAATGAGTTGGTGAATTAACACAGCAATTAAAGTTGCCTTAAATTAAAGTGTGAACAAAGGTCAGACTAATGTCACTGTGTCTAAAGAGCCCAGTAAGATTGAGGTTGTCTGTTTTGTCTGGTTTTTGAAACTTCCACCAAAGAAGAGAGAGCAAAATAGAGCGACTTTGTATATGTGTGTTGTAGTCAGTGTAATTTTAAGTTTCACTATTGCTAATTACTAATGAAAGCCCTCTTCTGGATTCTTTGGGCACAAGGCACTCATATGACATCCATTCATATATGTAGAGAATCACTCAAACATATAAAAATTTTAAAAATATTTTAAGGATTGTAGATACCATGTGTTGATAAAGAGATGAGAACTGGAGCCTTTGCACATGGCCAAGAAAAATAGAAATAGTTTCTCAAAATGTTAAACATAAAAATACCAAATTATCCAGCAAGTAGTGTGCATGTGCGGCCACATGCACACACTTGCAGACACATATGTAGCAGAGACTCAAAGGGTTGCTTCGGCCCTTGTGGCAACATTATTCAAAGTACAAGAAATTCAGATATTTTTTGATAACTGAAGAGACAAAGTGTGTCATACATAGATGATGAAATGCACGCAATGCAGTCTTAAGAAGGATGGACTTCTGATACATGGTCCGATATCTGTGAGCACAGAGAGCATTGAGTTTGGCAGATTAAACAACAGAAATTTGTTTCTCAGGTTTCTGAAGGCTTGGAAGTGCCCCCCCCCCATACAATTGTCTGGTAAGGCCACATTTTCAGGATGTGAGAAGACAGTGACTTCTCATGGTGCTTTTATGAGGTGACAAGGAGGAAGTAGCTCCAGGGATTTTTAAAAGCACTAATTTTCCCCCCTATGGGTGACCTCTGTCACCCTCTGCCTCTGTGACATCATAGCCTCCCAAGGGTCCCATTTTCTAATACTATAATCAAGAGGATGGGGATTTCAAAACAGGAATTGTAATGGGTCAGAGCAATGACACGGAGGGGAAATGGTTTGTGAGTACAAATTTATTAGATTCAATGGCCCAGATGGATGCCTCCATGTGTATAGAACTGGCTATTGGATCTAAAAACTATGACCAGGCCAGAGAACATTAACCTGTGTACTGACTGTTACTTTCAAATCGAGGTATGTTCTCATGGTATAATAAGCTCTGAGAACACTGTCAGCAGTATAGATATCAGGAACAGAGAATGTCTGTAAGAAATGCAAGCCGTGCTGGGTTTCCTGAGGTAGGGTATCTGATTGGTCTTGACTTTACTCTCTTCTCAGGGGTTTGTAATTTTCAAAGGTGCTTTAGATACACTCTTCTGTATTATCAATATCCTAGAAAGATGAGTTCTAACTATTCAGGCAAGTTAGGCCAATCCATATTGTCTCTTTACTTCAAGTTTTGATAAGACAGATGGTGGCAGACATCAGATAGTTATAGTCAAGAATATAATTTTGTGGGCAGAGCAATTGGCCAGTGCCAAAAAGACCCGAGTTTTTGTTGTGGCTCAGTGATGATTAATAGGGAGATGCGGGACAGGCTGCTTTCCCTCAGGCCCCAGTCTCCTCACAAGTCTCTTTCCTTCTAATATAAATATCTGTATCTTGATGATCTTGCTTCACAGTGCCAGAGTTCTCTTGGGACAGTCCCTGGATAGCTGTCACCTTTTCTGAGAACAGTGATCATTTGGGCTAGGCATGCTTTATGCCATCTGTCATGGTTTGGGCAGTCACAGGGATTCCTTAGTCAGAGCCAACACCATTAAGTCCTGTTTCAGATAGGTGATGGGAAGCCCTATGGGCCATATACTGAACCACAGAGGCCTATTGGAGCACCTTCTGAATGTCCCCTAATAAAAGTATTTGGAGACACCACAAAACCAGTATTATTATGAATCCCCAATTTTTGCACTGATTGGATGTTATTTTCACTTCTACCCTCATGAAAATCTAGGTGTGTGTGTGTGTGTGTGTATGTGTGCGCGCGCGCATGTGTGTGTGTTTAAAATGCCAAAGTGTGGTTACTCCACGTCATTAGAAGTTGTATTTCTTATTAAAGGTCTTGCCATTGTTTTAATGCAAAGACACAGAAATCAGATGTTACCAAGGTCCAGTGTTTTCCTTTACTGAACTCTCTTCCTCTACCATTTGTCTTTGTGGCATTTAATTGAAGCAGATATAATTGAGGCAGAAAAGTTGGATAGAAAGTCTGGAAGGCCTTACACAAAGGCTGCAAAATTAACATAGGAGAAAAACCTGTTGGTAAGGAGGAAGACAGACAATGCCCAAGGCAATCTAGACCTGGCTGGAAACACTGCTACAGCTGAAGGGGCACCCAGAGTGTCTTAAGGTAACTATGCTGTATTATGCCTCTAAAATACACACCATGGGTCAAGATGTTAATAAGATATATGATGAGTGATGGTGTATGTAGTATTACATTTGACAGATAGAGCATGCTCAAGAAAACACACACTATGTAAATAACTCCAAAGCCTATGCTATGTGACAGAAAAGTCTCCATCCTTTGTATAGAATTTTCCATCTGAGCTGTTAAGCTTTCTTCTTGCTCTGGCTTGCTTTCTCCTTTGGAAGTGTATCTTTTTGTAAAAAGCTGTTTCTGCTTCTGCTGCTACTGAAATGCTTCTGTTCAATTTGTAGCTCTAGGTCACAGGCACAGAAAGCCTTCCTGAGGTGGCTACTGAATCCTGATGTCTACCTCTATTATAATGACATCAAAAATTAAATGGTTTATTCTTCTTGAAAGACTGACATGTTAACACTTTAATAGAGATCTTCTTTAGAAAGTATACCAAATAAAACATAGATAAGTTGAAAATCAGCTCTAATGTCCTATAAAATTTTTATTGAATGTAGGATTTACACTTGAATTCCAATCAAAATAATTAACAGCTCAAAATGGTTTAAAACTCATAGTCTTTTGAACTTAGATTATTAAATGGTTCTCCTTATCTCTGAAGATTTTGTTAGTATAAAAACTACATTAACTGAGAAGTCTTCATTTGTAGTAGATGGTATTTAACATAGAGACTCCCAACTGGCCTAGGCACAGAGAATAAAGGACTGCTGAATTATTAGCTCTAAGTGGATCCCAAAGCTTAGAGATCACTGTAGGAAAGATGGAGGAAAGAGTGTAAGAGCCAGAAGTGATAAATGACTACAAGGAAAGAACATGTTCTGGAAACAGTAAGGCAGCTTGAACATATGAACTAAAAGTGGTTGTGACTGTGTACAAGCCAGACCAGTCCCAGGATGGAGATGGAAATTAGGCCAGCGACCCCACTCCTAGCTGCGGAGCTATTGGCAATACTTAGCTGCTTAAATAGGGAGAGACAGTTTCCTCTGAAGGTAGCCCGTGGTTGGTTGAACACACTCCAGTGGAAGGTGACACATCCAAGTAAATTTGAGCATCACAAATTGGCCTTGATGGAAAAGGAAGGAAACAAAGTTGGGTGGTTAGGGAAGTGGGAGTAGTTTTAGGAACAGTTGCAGGAGGGGTGAACATGATCAAAACAACAAACACTCAAAGAACTAATCAAAAATTTAAAAATATGGCATATTTGGATATTTGTTTTGAATTGGAGACAATTTTAGTTTATTTCCCTGTTTTGATAAAATATTCTGACAGAAGCAATTTAAAGAAGGAAGCATTTATTTTGGCTCACAGTTCAAAGTAAAAGTTCACCACAGAAGAGAAGGCATCAACATTACATTCACAGTCATAAGAGTCATGAACAGATGCATTCTGGTGCTCTTCTCACTGCCTCTGTCTTATGTAGCCCTGGATCTCCTGCCCAGGAAATATTAATGTCATCTTCACACATCAATGAACATAACCAAGTATTCCTTTACAGACTTTTTAGAGGCTCAGTGGTTTTTCATCCTGGTCCCAAGCTCCCAGAATAATGACTCATGAGACTCAAAATATACTTACAAATATCTAACTAAATAGCTAACTTCTTTTCTGACTCATTTAGAACTTAATATTCCATTTATTCTAATCTACATTCTGTCACATGGCTGGTTACATGTGCTTCGCTTTTACATGTCTGTCCTCCTCACATCATACCTGGCTCTATCCCAAAAATCCTTCTGCCTGCCAGAGGTCTACCTTCTACGCTTTCCTATAGGCCATAAGTTTTTAAATTGGCAGGCAATGCATCCATACAATACACAAGATATTCTCTCTACAATTCCCTCTTTTAGTCCAGTAAAATGTTCTTTTTCCTACATAATAAACAATAATAAAAATATGAAAACTATAAGGTATTTTATACATTCACAATGTCCACTCCATCTGTATATGGAAACTTTGGAGAAAGTACTCTAGTATCATGGTGAGTTCAGAGTTCTGTACCTAACTCATTTTTTAAAATCTACTTAGCATTACCAGCTTAAAGCATCTTTTAAAATCTTAAACAACTAAGCTTAATTGTAAGACTACAATTATTCAGTCTTTAATACCATCAGAGACTTGAGAAGGAATAAATGTTTCCTAAGTATGTAGGAAGTATAGGCGAGGAGCTTCCAATACTGAGAACTGACAAATAGCTGGCTGCCTGGACAGTTACCCAAAGTTTCTCTCTAACTTCTTCAGCCTTCTGGACTAGAATATCTGACAGATATATTTGTGAAGCAAGAGTTATGGAGGACTGACTTACCTTGTCTTGGCAGAGCTTGGCCATTGAGTTTGCCTTTGTCCACGATTTGCCCATTTTTGACAGCATATTGTTTGTAGAGGGAGCAGGGGCTTTTCTTTGCCCAGTGGCTGCTTGCCGCTTTTGAAGCAAACTTCTAAAGACAATTCTTTGATACTCATCATGCTCTTTCAAGTTGAAAAGGGTGCTTCCAGGCTCTTACATCTTGCATAGTTAAAAGGCCTTAAATTAATAATTAATAAAAAATCTTTAAATGACATATTCTGTGTTTTGAGGTTTTTGAAGATTACCTATCTGTACACGTTTTCATGGTGCATAGTAATTATCTATTTGTTGTATATCTAAATAGGCAAGTGTTCCTTGCTTCTAGCTATTTACTATCTATTTAATCTTGGATGTATATTTTTGTGATTAAACTGGACTAGTATCTAATGTGAGCATGAGTTTGATTGACTAACTATTAACTTCTAGTACTTAACCATCCTGAACAGTTTGAAGTAGTAGCTATTAAAAGGACTGGAAATAAACCTTGTATTTATAAATGAGTTGTGTAGGTCCAATACCTTATGCAAGAGTTGAAACGTATATACATATGCGTATAAAAAACCTTTAAATATGTATCAATATACAAATCTATACTAATGTAAGCAAAAATAACTTTATTTCTGTATCAATACACAAATCTATACCAATGTTAGATTATTGGCTCATAAGATGTTCTTTGGTTTAAGAGTAGATTCAATAATCTATCCTTTTTAAAATTTTTCCTATATTATACCTATGTTCCCCCCCTTTTCTTCTCAACCCTTTTCCCCTTACCTAAGAAAGAAAGAAGGATAAAGAAAGGAAAAGGAAAGAGGCAAATTCCTGAGTCTACATTTCAGGAAACCTTGTTTCCTGGTTGATAAGACAATTAACAACTTGTAACCAACTCCCTTTTTAATGATAAGTATCCATCACCCAATAAAAAGACCAAAACCTACCCAATGAATAACAAACATAGCCAATAAATAAATAAAGCAAGTTGTGATCCTGCCTTAAAGGAATGAAACATCGCTCTCTTAATATTTTTCCTGCTGATTTAAGGCATAGTATCCCTTTTTGGGGGGTCCAGTAAAATTGAGAAAACAGTTAAATCTTAAGAAGAGTAGCTGTAAATCACTGTCTAGTCTCTAACTGCTGTGAAAATGCAGGCTTAAATAAAGTCCTGATTAGAAACTCTGAAAGGCTAGACCAAATGGGATCAGCAGCTTTCTTTAAAGCTGTCCTGGAATCAAGCTGTGATGAACTAGCAATTGAGGTAGTCTGAGGTTGGGTCAGGCAGGATGATGGACTAAATATGTCAGCATCTCAGCATTCTTCAGGACGAGTCTGGTCCAGGCCACTTTAATTTTATTGGTGTCTGATCCTTTTGTTCTATAAATGTATAAACTTTCAGAGGTAATAAACATTTTTGTATAAACACAAGTATGGAATTGCAGTGTGCACAAATCAGTTAAAAATTATTTTCTCCTCTTTGTTTGAGCAGGCAAAAGGCATCTGTGTTTCTTTATACCAAACTGTAATACCAATTTTTATCTATGCCATGTGAAAGGTTGGCATAAGAAATCCTGAAGACTCTGTAGCCGACAAGATTTATTGGCTATGTAGAGACATTTTTGTCTCAGCCAGTTTCAGAGCTATTCCTATATAGAGGGATCAGTGTACACATCACCTGCCTTGTTGGTCTTGCTGATTTCTTTCTTCCTATCTGTAGCCAAGATTCAGAGATCTCCCTTTGTCAAATCTGACTTCCAACAGTTTGGATGGAATACACAGATTTTCTTCTCTTGTGAAAAAAATACAAAATCTCCTCCTGAACACAACACATTTTCCCCCATTCTGATATATATATATATATATCAATAATTATATATACATATATATATAAATATATAATTGAAGTCAACAAAGTATCATTTAATCTATCCCTGGAAGATTTCTTATTTCCCTTCTGTTCTGTGAACATTTCTTTAAAGTCTTATTATATTTCTCTATAGTTGCTTGTCCTGTAAGATTGTATTGTATATATGCAACATTTTATGCCATAATGTCTCAAAAATATTATTCTAATAGATACATTTGTTGAAGCATCATCAAGTTCAATCTGTAAAGGCTTTTCCAAGATAGCCATCATCTCCAACAAATATGTATTCTCTGAATCATCCTTTCCAGAATTCAAGGCAAAAGCCTACTTAAATTCTGAACCTGAACTTAGTGGCATGGTGAATATATTTTAGTTTTCCAAACTCTGCAAAATGAAGCACTCAAGCTATTGTATGACCTTGCTCCAAGGTAACCCCAAACAGGATCTGCATTTCTAATTTAGCATATGGACCTTCATCCAGCAATTGAACCTTGACAATACACATACAACATCTATTTTGACCATGTTGACCTATAACCGAAGCCTTTCTGTCTAGCATCTGAATGGGCTGGATAGAATTTAAGCAATTTCCTTAAGCCTTTGGGGATTTCTCTTATCTGGAACTACCTCTTATTGTGTTATTATAAGTTCCAGATTGGATTTCTCTGAAGGTATCCTATTTTGATTCTAAGATTCCTCCAACCTGTATTCTATAGCCTTTAATTTAGCATCTAATTTTCCACGCTTTTCTTTCTCCAACTTTGTCTCATTTTTAAATCTGTTTTATCTCTAATATCTTAGCATTTTTCTCATTCTGATTTCTAAGTTTTTGAAAATTTTTTCTAAGTTTTGTGTCCATTTGTCATGACTCCTTTGTTTCCTCAAAACATTTATGTCTGAGAAGGTATAGAAAGTCTATACTATTATAGTAAGGATGAGAATTGTTAATTTGATAATCACAATCAGTAATATGTTAGTTTTAGTTAGAACCATCTCTTTTATTTTAATATGGAACCATTTAAAAAAGCATCAGACAGACTCCAAAACCTCTGTGCTGCTGTAGCTCTCATTTTTTAAAAAATTGAAATTTGTTTATTTTTTATTTAATTGCAGTTTATTCACTTTATACCCCAGCTGTAGCCCCCTCCCTCAGCCTTTCCCAATCTCACCCTCCTTCCCTAATCTTTTCCTATATCTCTCCCAAAGTCCACTGATTGGGAATGTCCTCCTCCCCTTTCCTATAACCCTAGCCTATCAAGTCTCATCAGGCCTGGCTGCATTGTTTTCCTCTGTGGCCTGGTAAGGCTGCTCTCTCCTCGGGGTGAAGTGATCAAAGAGCCAGTGACTGAGATCATGTCAGAGACAGACCCTGTTCCCATTACCAAGGAACCCACTTGAAGACTGAGCTGCCATGGGCTACATCTGTACAGGGGTTCTAGGTTATCTCCATGCATAGTCCTTGGTTGGAGTATCAGTCTCAGAAAAGGCACCTGTGCCCAGGTTTTTTGGTTCTGTTGCTCTATTTGTAGAGCTCCTGTCCCCTCCAGGTCTTACTATGTCCCCATCTTTCATAAGATTCCCTGCACTCTGCCCAAAGTTTGGCTATGAGTCATATCATCTGCTTTGATACACTGCTGGGTAGAGTTTTTCAGAGGCCCTCTGTGGTAGGCTCATGCCCTGTTCCCTGTTTTCTCCCTTTCTCTCCTCTGATGTCCATCCCATTTGCTTTTCTGAGTGAGGATTGGTCATCTTACCCAGGGTTCTCCTTCTTGCTTAGCTTCTTTAGTTATACAGATTTTTATATGTTTATCTATATTATATGTATAATATCTACTTATAAGTGAGTATATATTATGTGTGTCTTTCTGCTTCTGGGATACCTCACTCAGGATCTTTTCTAGTTCTATCCATTTGCCTACAAATTTCACAATTTGCTTGTTTTTAATTGCTGAGTAATATTCCATTGTGTAAATGTCCCACAATTTCTGTATCCATTCCTCAGTAGAGGGACATCTGGGTTGTTTCCAGGTTCTGGCTATTAAGAATAAAGCATCCATGAACATGGTTGAACAAATGTCTTTGTTGTGTAGTTGAACATATTTTTGATGTATGCCTAGTAGTATAGCTGGATCTTGAGGTAGCCCTATTCCCAATTTTCTGAGAAAGCACCAGATTGATTTCCAAAGTGGTTGCACAAGATTACATTCCCACCAGCAATGGAGGAGGGTTTCCCTTTCTCCACACCCTCTCCAGCATGTATTGTCACTTGAGTTTTTGATCTTAGCCATTTTGATGGGTATAAAGTGAAATCTCAGGGTCATTTTGATTTGCATTTCCCTGATGACTAAGAATATTGAGCTTTTTTAAAAGCGTTTCTCTGCCATTCGATATTCCTCTATTGAGAATTCTGTTTAGCTCTGTACCCCATGTTTTAGTTGGATCACTTGATTTGTTGCTCTTTAACTTCTTAAGTTATTTATATATTCTGGATATTAGCCCTCTGTTAGAAATAGGGTTGGTGAAAATCCTTTCCTAATCTGTAGGCAGTCTTTTTGTTCTGATGACAATGTCCTTTTCTTTACAGAAGCTTTTTCAGTTTCATGAGGTCCCATTTATTTATTGTTGACCTTAGAGCCTGTGCTGTTGGTATCTGTTCAGGAAGTTGGCTCCTGTGCTAATGAGTTCTAGGCTTTTCCCCACTTTTTCTTCTAACAGATTTAGTGTGTCTGGTTTTATGTTGAGGTCTTTGATCCACTTGGACTTTAGTTTTATGCATTATAAATATGGATCTGTTTGCATTTTTCTGCATGTACACATCCAGTTAGACCAGCAGCATTTGTTGAAGATGCTGTCTTTTTTCCATTGTATCGTTTTGGCTTCTTTGTCAAAAATCAAGTATCCATAGGTGTGTGGGTTTATTGCTGGGTCTTCTATTCAAATCCATTGACCAACCATTCTGTTTCTGTGCTAGTATCATATGGTTTTTATTTCATTGCTCTGTATTATAGCTTGAGATCAGGGATGGAGATGCCTCCAGACTATCTGTTGTTGTACAGGATTGTTTTAGCAATTCTAGGGTTTTTGTTTTTCCACATGAAATTAAGAATTGTTTTTTCAAGTTATGTAAAGAATTGTGTCGGTATTTTGATGGGAATTGCTTTGAATCTGTAGATTGCTTTTGGCAGGATGGCCATTTTCACTATGTTAATCCTACCAATCCATGAGCACGGGAGATCTTTCCATCTTCTGATATCTTCTTCAATTTCTTTCGTCAGAGATTTGAAGTTTTTTTCAAACCGGTCTTTCACTTGCTTGGTTAGAGTCATCCCAAGGTAGTTTATGTTATTAGTGGCTATTGTGAAGTGTGTAGTTTCCCTAATTTCTTTCTTGGCCATTTTGTCTTTTTGTATACAGGAAGGCTACCGATTTTTTTTTTTTAGTTAATTTTGTGTCCAGCCACATTGCTGAAGGTGTTTATCAGCTGAAGGAGTTCTCTGGTTGAATTTTTGGGGTCGCTCATGTATACTAGCATATCATCAGCAAATAGTGATACTTTGACTTCTTCCTTTCTAATTTGTATCCCCTTGATCTCCTTTAGTTGTCTTATTGCTCTAGCTAGGACTTGATGTAGTATGTTGAAGAGATGTGGAGAGAGTGGGCAGCCTTGCCTTGTCTCTGATTTCAGTGGGATTGATTTAAGTTTCTCTCCATTGAGTTTGATGTTGGCTATAGGCTTGGTGCATATTGTCTTTACTATGTTTTGGTACCTGCCTTGTATCTCTGATCTCTCCAAGACTTAAACATGAATGGGTGTTGATGCTTTTTCAGCATCTAGGGAGATGATCATGTGGTTTTTCTCCTTCAGTTTGTTTATATGGTGAATCACATTGATGGATTTCTGTATATTGAACCACCCCTGCATGCCTGGAATGAAGCCTACTAGGTCATGGTGGATGATATCTTTTATGTGTTCTTGGATTCGGTTTGCAAGTATTTTATTGAGTATTTTTGCATCAATGTTCGTAAGAGAGATAGGTCTGAAATTCTCTTTTTTTGATGGGTCTTTGTGTGGTTTAGGTATTAAGGTGACTGTGGATTCATAGAATGAGTTTGGTAATGCACCTTCTGTTTTTATTTTGTGGAATAGTTTGAAGAGAGTTGTAGTTATATCTTCTTTGAAGGTCTGGTAGAATTCTGTGTTGATACCATCTGGCCCTGGGTATGTTTTGGAAGGTAGATTTTTGATGACTGCTTCTATTTCCTTGGGGGGGGGGGGGTTTACAGGACTATTTGATGTATTTACCTGATCTTGATTTAATTTTGGTAAGTGGAAACTATCAAGAAAATTGTTCATTTCATTTAGATTTTCAAATTATGTGGCATATAGGCTTTTGTATTAAGATATAATGAGTATTTGGATTTCCTCAGTATTTGTCGTTATGTCCTCCTTTTTGTTTCTGATTTTGCTGATTTGGATAGTTTCTCTCTGCCTTTTAGGTAGTTTGGCCAAGGGTTTATCTCTTGTTGATTTTTCTGAAAGAACCAGCTCTTGGTCTCATTGATTCTTTGAATTGTTTTCTTTGTTTCTAATTCATTGATTTCAGCTCTGACTTTGATTATTTCCAATTGTTTACTCCTCCTGGGTTTGTCTGCTTCTTCTTTCCCCCTAGGGCTTTTAGGTGTGCCATTAAGTTGCTTGTATGAGATGTCTCAAGCTTCTTTTTTTTTTAAGAATTTTATTTTTTTAATTTATTTATTTTTATATCAATCACAGGTTAGGTACTTTGAATCCCAGGCATAGCCCCTTCCCTCATTCTCTCCTACCCTCCCACTCCTTCCCTCATCTCTCTCCTCCCTGCCCCCTCCAAGTTCACCAACAGGGGAGGACCTCCTCCCTTTCTATCCAACCCCAGCTTATCCTGTCTCCTCAGGGCTGGCTGCAATGTCCTCCCCTGGGATCTAGCTGGTCTGTCACTCCCCAGCTTGTATGGGGGAGGGTTCAAGCTTCTTTCTGGAGGCAATTAGTGCTATGAACTTTCTTCTTTGCACTGCTTTCTTTGTGTCCCATAAGTTTGGGTAAGTTGTGCCTTCATTTTCATTGAATTGTAGGAAGTCTCTAATTTCTGTTTTCATTTCTTCCCTGACCAAGCTGTCATTGAGTATACAGTTGTTTAGTGTCCATGTGTATGCAGGTTTCTTGTTGATTCTATTGTTGTTGAGGTCTAGTTTTAGGCCATGGTGGTCTGATCGGATACAAGGGATTATTTTGATCTTCTTGTATCTGTTGAGGCTTGCTTTGTACCCGACTATATGGTCAATTTTTGAGAAGGTTCTTTGAGGTGCTGAAAAGAAGGTATACTCTTTTGAGTTTACATAAAAAGTTTTGTAGATATCTATTACATCCATTTGATTTAGAACCTCTGTATGTGTCATTATTTCCCTATTTAGCTTCTGTCTAGGCGATTCGTCCCTTGGTGAGAGTGGAGTGTTGAAGTCTCCCACTATTAAGGTGTTGGGATTTATGTGTGATTTAAGCTTTAATAATGTTTCATTTACAAATGCAGGTGCTCTTGTAATTGGGGCACAGATGTTCAGGATTGTGATGTCCTCCTGGTGGATTTTTCCTTTGATGAGAATAAAGTGCCATCTTTTTTTTTATTAATTTTGTTTGAAAGTCTATTTTATTAGATATTAGGATAGCTACTCCAGCTTATTTCTGGGTCCATTTGCTTGAAAAACATTTTTCCAGCCCTTTACTCTGAGGTAATATTTATCTTTGTTGCAGAGGTGTGTTTCTTGCATGCAGCAGAATGTTGAATCCTGTTTCTGCAAGCATTCTGTTAGTCTGTGTCTTTTTATTTGACAGTTGAGTCCCTTGATGCTGATAGATAATATTAACCAATGAATGTTAGTTCCTTTTATTGTGAAGTTGGTAGTGTTACTTTGTTTCTATGCTTGTTTTCTTTTAAATTTTTGTTGTGAAGTTATCTATATCTGTTGTTTTCTTCGGTGTAGTTGATTTCGTTGGATTGGAGTTTTTCTTCTAGAATCTTCTGTAGGGCTGGGTTGCTTTGTAGATACTGTTTAAGTTTAGTTTTGCCATGGAATATTTTGTTTTCTCCATCTAAGTTGACTGAAAGCTTTGCTGGGCAGAGTAGTCTGGGTTGGCATCTGTGGTCTTACAGTCTGCATTATATCTGCCCAAGCCCTTCTGGCTTTCATAGTTTCTGTTGAGAATTCTGCTGTGATTCTGATAAGTCTACCTTTATATGTTACTTGACCTTTTTTTCCTTGCTTCTTTTACTATTTTTTCTTCATTCTGTAGATTTATTGTTTTTACTATGATGTGACATGAGGAATTTCTTTTCTGGTCCAGTGTATTTGGTGTTCTGTAGGCCTCCTGTATGTTTATGGACATCTTTTTCTTTAAGTTGGGAACATTTTTTTCTATGATTTTCTTGAAAATATTTTCTGGACCTTGGAGCCTGGAATCTTCTTTGTCTTCTATTCCTATTATTCTTAGATTTTGTCATTTTATGGCATTTATGGCATCCTTGATTTGTGTTTGGAACCTTTCCCTGGATCAGGGACTCTGCAAGCACTCACTTGAAGGTGCACTCACTGGCTTGCAGGCCTATTCAGAAAGCACAGGGGTTCCTCCTGTTCTCTACTCTCAGATTTGGGCCCACAGGGGCAAATGAGAGTGTAGGAGCTCTGTCAGCTCTGTGCTGTCCACTGTTTGGTTGCCGGGCAGAGAGATCTATAGTTGGGGCAGCCACCTTAGCTGTCTCAGTCGTCGAGCATGGAGGATCCATGCTTGGGCTAGCAGGTGCTGCGTTGCAGTTGCAGACCTAAGAGGCCTGTTCAGCTGCCTGCTGTAGCTGAAGACCTAGGAGGCCCATACAGCTGCTGCCTCTGCTGTCTCAGTTCCCAAGCTTGGAGGCTCCTCCTTAGGCTAGCTGCTGCCTGCTGCAGCCACAGACTTGGGAGGCCTGCCTCTGCAGTCTCAGTCACCTAGCTCAGCACAGAGGCTCATGCTTGAGTCAACCACTGCTGCCTCTGCCCCTGCAGAGCGGGGAGGCCGTGCCTGGGAAAAGGGGAAGTGCAGGGGGGTTGAATATGTGCTACTCTCAGTCCTTGGAGATAACCATGAGTGACCTGGATTCAAACTGTCCCAGCTCACTAATTGTCCCCTCTCGCCCTGGATCCTGTGCCCCTCAGATACCGTGCACGTTGGTCACCGTCATCTTGGGCTTCCAGCCCATGTCTCTCATCTTTATGTGTCTTATTTCTTTAAAATTACCAATTTCAAATTATTTATATTTATCTGTGAATTTTTATATCCAGGTCTCTTTCTTTCTCCAGCACCTAAGCATATCTTTAAGCATATTTTTCCTATTCAGAGTTTTTCTAGGTGTGGACTTGGCTGTTTGCACTGCTTGCAGCCTTTCTCTGACCAAGTGAGCAAAGTGTTAAAGCTAGGCTGCTGCAGCCTACCGAAGTCACAAACAGTGAAGTCACAAACAGTGACTTCTGGCCAGAGTGACTGGGCGTCTGTGCACCTTGGCAATGCAAAGTGGTCATTGCGTGCGACTATAGGGGTTCTTCACATGACTCCACTGTTTTTGCCACCCATCTTTGCAGCAGTTGCTTCTATGCCCCACTCAAGTGCTCAGCTGTTCTTCAGGGCCTCTTAAATGAGCCACACCTCTGTATTCTACAGGCATCAACTGAGAGCCATGCCTAGCTCTCTCTAGGGAACTGTGCAGCACTAGGCCTCACACAGGTTTGCTGGATTTTGTGGCCAGCTGTACTTCAGCTGTTCCTTCCCCACTCTTTGGCTAGGAAACTGCCTTTCACCTGGGAGTTCTCTTAGGCCTTGTGCTTGGACTCTAGCCTCATATTGGGCACTGTTATATTGCAATGTTTTTTGTTTGTTTGTTTTGATTTTTGTTTTTGTTTTTCTTCTCTACGGTCCAAGCTCTGGAATAATGAATCAAAAGACTCAAAATATATTTACAAATACCTAGGCCATATAGCTAGGCTCTTCTCTGACTAGCTCGTAACTCAATTGTCCATATCTTCTAGTCTACATTGTGCCCTGTGGCTAATTACCTTCGCTCAGGTACCAATGTGTCTGTCCTCCTTACACCTTCCTGGGAGAATCTCCTGCACATAGATCTATCCCAGAATCCTTTCTGCCTGCTTTATGTCTCACGCCCCATTCTACCCTTTCCTGTAGGCCACAGTTTTGTTTGTTTGTTTGTTTTGTTTTTGTTTTTGTTTTTTTGGGGGGGCACAGGCAATACATCCATACAATACATAAGCTATTCTCTCTACATATCTGCCAGATGATTCTAGATTTGGTCAAGTTGTCAGTTAACAGTAATTACCAAAGGGTCTCACTCTGTAATCTAGAATAACTTTAAGGTCATTAGGAAGACTTGGTTGGCCCCAAAATTGCTATGATACTCTTGTGTCAGTATGTTGAGAAGGAGGTTATAAATGTAAGCTATACCCAGCTATTTGCTTTTAAACAACACACCTCCACTTTGATTGAATATATGTGGATAGTCTGGTGGAACACACACACACACACACACACACACACACCTTCCAAAACTAGGTAACTTTAGTTGTATTGAGACTATAGTTCAATAAAACATTGCATTTCTGTGTATTAACAATAACCAAGTATAAATTAAAATACATATACACCAGCTTCTAAAATTCAAAACACACATAGAGAACTGTGACAAAGGGCATGATCTAATTAATTATAGAGCTAGTTCATGTTTCTGGATCAAAGCAATTGGTCTTGGTAAGATATAAATTATATTCAAGTGATTTGTGTATTCAAGTTGTTCCCTATAAGGTAGGGCAGAATAAGTAGGGTAAGCTACACATTGACATGGCAATTTTAAAATGCACCTACATACAATGGCCCTACAACAGCCAAAGGAGTAATGATAAACAGCAAAGACATAGAGTTATTGGGTGCCTATAATATTCTGCTTCCAAGCTTAGTATAATAACTAAGTATAATAGTATGGGAGTTAGCAGTAACTCCCATAATGTTTGACATATAAGTCACCCAAACTAAATGTAGTGCCATGAAATAAGTTATAGATATATGGCAAAATGATGTGATAGAAAAGAACAAGATTATTCAGTAGAAACAAAATAGTCTTTTATTTTATTTTTATTATTAGTTACATTTTAGTAAGTCTGTATCCCAGGTGAATCTTGCTCCCTCATTTCCTCCCAATCCCACCCTCCCTCCCTAGTCTACTCCCTGCCCCTTTCCAAGTCCACTGATAGGGGAGGACCTCCTCCCCTTTCATCTGACCCTGGTTTATCAGGTCTCTTCAGGACTGGCTGCAAAGTCCTCCTCTGTGGCCTAAGAGGGCTGCTCCTCCCTTGCAAGTTGGGGAGGTCAAAGAGTCTGCCATTGAGTTCATGTCAGACATAGTCCCTATTCCCCTTACTACTGAGCTACCATGGACTACTTTTTAAACAAATGGTGCAGAAACAGCTGGAAAAGCTATTGACAAATATTTATAAAGATATATAAAGAATGTTTTTAAAGTCTCAAAGCTCAAAACTGGAGAAATAAGCCAGTTAAACAACATACAGAAGTTAAAACACATTTTAACAAAGAAACTGTACAGAGGACAAATATGCACATAAAGTAATGTTCAACCCCATTACTAATTAAGGAAATATTAATTAAAACCACTTTGAGGAATAAAACATTTTTATAAAAATTGCACAAAATTCAAAAAATAATAACACTTCATTAAAGAGCCTGTGGATGAGGTGATCCTCTCACAAAACACTTAAAGACTGCAAAAGTAGGCAACCAATTTGCAGTGAGATTTTTCAACTTCTTAATAAGTCAAATATAACTTATATGATTACACACTTCACACTTCGGTATTTTTTCAAGGTAAAGGGAAGCATAAGTCTTTGCAAAGACCTGTACAGGAATACTCATAACATTTATAATAGCCAAAAGTAAGAAATAGTCAAAAATGCCAGTCAACAAATACACAGAGAAGCACATTATGACTTATCCATTACAAAAGAACATTCGGCAACCAAGAAAAGAACTATTGATACATTCAATAGCTCACACTAACCATTTAACATACTTTTGTAGTAGTGATTAATCACTTTATTATTTACTGATGAATCATATTGTATAGATGAAACTTAGAAAATTCAAGTTAACCCATGGTGAAGAACATAAAGCAGATTGGCAGCTATAATTATGTAGAATAGGAGAAAAGAAGTATAGAAAAGAAAATCTACAAAGATATCTGCAGTTATTTATTACTTTGATTCATTTTCTAGTAATCTTTGAAGGTAATATATACTTTCATTATCTTGATTTGGTGATTTTTGGAGGGTCTTATTAAACTAATTAGTATAAGCACAACACATGCATTTTAGGTCAATTTAAAGATCCATATCAATAAAAACTGTTAAAGATGAGGAAATGATAATAAACTAATAAAAAAGTTCTTGCAAGGTAATCACAAAATGAATATATTCAAATAAATATAATCATAGAAACAAAATTAAATGGAATTAGGGAAATATTAAAAAATATTAAGACAAATAATATCCACAAGTTACTACATAATCAAAACCTTACTAAATAGATGACCATGCAGAAACGAGTATTTGAATATTTTCTTAATAAGAAGAATTTCGAAATATTAATAATCATTACATTCAGAGTTATTAATACAAATAGCCTTTACTTTTAACCCTAAATAAGCTTACATTGAGAATTTTTTTCTATGTAAGACTAAATGGAAAGCAGTCTTTTCTTTCATATAATGTATTTTGATGGTAGTTTCTCCTCCTCTTTCCCCTTTCAGATCTTCCCCTCTTTTCCTCCCATCCATATCAACACTCTTTCTTTCTTTCTTTCTTTCTTTCTTTCTTTCTTTCTTTCTTTCTTTCTTTC
>CM053750.1:7453753-7503449 GCA_028658305.1 Pachyuromys duprasi
TCTTTCTTTCTTTCTTTCTTTCTTTCTTTCTTTCTTTCTTTCTTTCTTTCTTTCATTACAGGCAAAGAGGCATCTAAAAATAATATAAAATAAAGTAAGATGTTTTTTTAAAAAATGAATAGGAAAGAAATAAACAAAAGAAAGTGAGCCAAAGGCCCAAGAAACACATTCAGATGAGGAGACACACATTTTGTGTTTGCAAACATAAAAATCTTATAAAAACACAAAGCAGGAAGTCATAATATATATGCAAAAGACCTATAAAGTAAAGGAAAAGATCTTATGGGAGAAATAAAGTCTCCAAAAATACCATTGAATTCATATTGTTTTGGCCATTAGAATGAAAATTTTCTACAATGTGTCTTGCACACCTCTCTACTTCTCCAAAATCCACTTTCCTTTCCATACCCATCTAACTTTGTATCTTTTTCCTTCTTTCCTTCCTTCCTTTCTTGTAAATAAATTCAGCTATTTCAATTAGTGAGGCCTATACACTCTTGGTGTTTGTCCATCCATTGTTAAACCTGTCAGGAGCCACTCCCTTAAAGAAAAAAGGTTCTTCCTTTCCCAGCAGCTATCAACTACCAAACCTCCTCAGCTCTGGATGGAATTTCACCCTCCCACTCCCCCTTCACACCGAGCCACCATCTGGTTTGAGCTTGCACAGATTGTTTTTAAGGAAAACTTTCATTGCAAAAACTTTAGAGATGAGATTAACAGTCTCTTTGATTACTTTTCCCCAAGGGTAGGAAAACAAAGAAATCTCATTTTACATGACTCTTCCTCACGTACTAGAGCAACATATATAAATACTTTACTTATGGGAAAGGGTCAAACTTCTATATGAACTGATTTTAAAGTAGTTGTGTCTTGACAATGAAACAGTGCTGAAGTATTTTATACTCTAATTTACCACTTTAAAACATTCATAGATATTTCTCAGAAAATTAGGAATAATGTTACCTCAAGATCCAGCTATACCACTCCTAGGCATATGCCCCAAAAGATGCCCTACCATTCAACAAGGACATTTGCTCAACCATGTTCATGGCAGCTTTATTCATAATAGCCAGATTCTGGAAATTACCAAGATGTCCCTCAACTGATGAATGAATACAGAAATTGTGGGACATTTACACAATGGAATACTACTCAGCTGCTATAAACAAGGAAATCATGAAATTTGCAAGCAAATGGATGGAAGTAGAAGAGATCATCCTGAGTGAGGTAACCCAGAAGCAGAAAGACACACATGGTTATATACTCACTTATAAGTGGATATTAGACATATAATATAGGATACACATACTAAAATCTATAGTCCTAAAGAAGCTAAACAACAAGGAGGACTCTAGGGAAGATGCTCAATCATCATTCAGAAAGGCAAATGGGATAGACATGGGAAGCAGAAGACAGGGAACAGGACAGGAGCCTACCATGAGGGCCTCTGAAAGACTCTAACCAGCAGGGTATTTAAGCAGATGCTGAGACTCATAGCCAAACTTTGGGCAGGGTGCCAAAATCCTTATGAAAGAAGAGGGAGATAGAAGGACTTGGAGGGGGCAGGAGGTCCACAAGGAGACCAACAGAGTAAAAAATCCTGGGCCCAGGGGAGCCTGCAGAGACCAATAGTCCAGCAAAGGACCATGCATGGAGAGGACCTAGACCCCTGCTCAGATGTAGCCCATGGGTAGCTCAGTCTCCATGTACGTCCCCAAGTAACTGGAACAGGGGCTGCCTCTGTCATGAACTAGGTTGCCTGCTCTTTGATCACTCACCCCTGGTGATGCGGCTTTGCCAGGCCACAGAGGAAGATGATTCAGGCAGTTCTGATGAGACTTGATAAGCTATGGGCAGATGGCAGAGAAGGAGAACGCTCCATTTCAGTGGACTAGGGGAAGAGAATAGGAGGGAAGAGAAGAGAGTGGGACTGGGAGGAGTTGAGGGAGGGACTTCAATCGAAGTATATAATGAATAAATTGAAAAAATAAATTAAATTAAAAAATAAAGAGAAATAAAAATATTCTTATAGTCAGCTTCACTGTTACCAAAGAGCCTTTAGTAAAACTCAATATGCATTTCTGACAAAAATACTTTTAAGCAAATTAAGGAAAGGATGCACTGCCCTTAAGTAAACTATATCTACAGTGGTATTGCACATCCTGGAAACACTTCAGAAGCCTTCTCTTACATGGAGCAACAAGGTAAGTGTTCTAACTTTCATACTTATTAATATTGTGCTGGAAGGTTTATAAACTTCAACAAAACACACACACACACACTAAATTATAAAGTTCCAAGTGAAAGAAGTAACTAAGTAGCATTTGTTGGTAATATGAGTGCATAAAAATTACTACAAGTCAGCAAATCATTAGGACTAGAGAGAGACCACAAAAACGATGTGGCTTTAATACATAAAAACAAACAGCTCCTTTCCAGTTCAGTCACAGGTATAAAATACAACAGAAAGGAAGGACCCAGTCACAACTGTAAGGAAATGTGTAATGGTCCATAGAATAAATTTTATGAGATTTTTTTAATATGTAGAAAACTTTATGGATGAAGGGAAAACTTGCATTTCTGAAAACATACACCATTGTGATATTTAGAAAGCTCAATGCCATAAAGATGTGTTCTCCACCTAAATTCACCTTTAAACATTATGCAATTTCAACTAAACTTACAAGATGACTTTTAAATATGGAAGCATGAGCTATGCGCTTGAACATGGGAAATAGAAAAGAGGGATTTTCCTTCCTGGTTATTAAGATTCATCACAGAGCAGTAATAATCAACCCAATAGAGACAAAGTGATAGGGCAGAGGTAGCAGATGGAAAACACGCAGAGAGTCAAGAACTACATATTCTGAGTCTAGGACTTCTGTGGTCTAAATGAGTCTACCAACATTACGTGTCTTTTTTTTTTTTAACTTTTTATTGATTCTTTGTAAGTTTCATATCATGTCCCTCAGTCTCACTCGTCTCCCTGTCCCCTCATATCTACCCTTCACTCTTGCAATCCCTCCACCCCGAATTAAAAACAAGTAAAACAAAACAAACACAACAACAACAAACAAAGCATAGAAAACAGCCCCAGTGTGTCACAGCGTGTCCCATAAGTATACCCTCTGTCCACACATTTTTACTTGCAAATGTTCATTCAAGTGAGTCTGGTTCGAGGTCTCTGGCTTCTGTGACACCATCAATATCGGATCCTCACCTGGACTCCTCCTGTTGTTGTCTTGCGTCACGGAGATTCTGCAGCTCTGGATCAGCAAGATGGTTGTTCAAGGATACAGATTTGGGGGCGGGGCAACTCAGAGCCCTGGATCTGGGCCTTGAGCTGGTCAGCCTGCAGGCTATCCATACCACATGAAGGAGTTCTCCAGCACCGCTCTGGCTAAGTCACTCAAAGCTGCCAGGCCTGGAAGGAGGCAGGGTAAGCTCTCCTGCTCTCATACTCTAAGGCCGTGATCACCCAAACCCATACCACTGCGCTGCCCAGTCAAAGCTCAGGGCTCACTCTCCCAAGTGCTGCAGCCTGCAAGAGGCTGGACCAGCTCTCCCACCACGGGGCCTGACTCACTCATGCCTTCAACATCCGGGCCCCCTCGGCTATGTTGCCCAGGTGAAGTGCAGGACCCCCTCTCCTGAGCGCTACAGCTGGTGAGGAGACAGGGTTAGCTCTCCTGCTCTCCTAACTTCAGAGACAGCGCCCTTAAGATGAGTGGGGGGGGGCAGCTCTATCTTGCTGCCTGGGCGAGGTGAAGGACCTTTTGCCAGGGCGAGGCTAGGGACATCTTCCCCTGCTCCCCAGGCCATCTCGTGGCAGAGGAGTGTCAGCACGGCTCACACCCTTGGGTCCAGTTCAACCTCCGGTCCCCAACACACAAACACACACACACACACACACACTCAGGGCCAGCTCTACTGTACTGTCCAGGTGTGTAGGGCCTGCTCTCTAGAGCGCTGTTGCTGGACAAGCTAGCCCCCACCCCCACCCCCCAGCTCATGACCCTCATGAGCAGCTTCCTCCACTGCCGGCAGTACTGGGTGCCAGCCATCACCTCTGCACCCACAGCAGACAAGTAGCAAGCTCAGCTCTCTTACACTCACGCCGTCCGTGCTGGCTCACCCACACTCCCACCACCAGAGCCAGTTCTCCTGAGTGCTGTGGCCCGTGAGAGGTTGGAGACTTCTCTCCAGAGCTGCAGCCCAGTGAGGGATGGGGCCGGTTCTGCGCAGTCCCTGGACATCTAGATGGCTGCCCTGACCAGGGATATCCTCATGTTTTCTAGTGGTGATATAAGCCACAGACATAGACACCTACCCCTGCCACTGCATAGCCGTGGACCAAGACATGGTTCCCAGTGGCAGCTCAGGCTGGGGACTTGCCATGGGCCCAGGTGACAGGGCTCGCCACTCACAAGTCTCCAGTTCCGTTTCACTCCGAAATGCTCAAGCTGCTCCACTTCACTTTAGCACCCATCTCTCTGCCACCTACTTGCACATTGC
Organism: Pachyuromys duprasi; assembly: GCA_028658305.1. NCBI lineage: Eukaryota > Metazoa > Chordata > Mammalia > Rodentia > Muridae > Pachyuromys > Pachyuromys duprasi. Next base: position 7,458,269 of record CM053750.1, read on the forward strand.
GATGCTTCCTCGCAGGGTAGCCAAGAGGCTAACAGGCCCCTGGGTGACATCCTCCTCTGGCAAGCAGGTGTCTATGGCTCGCCTGTGCGGTGCGCAGAAGGGAAGGCCTGTGGGTAGCATGGCGGTCTGCAGGTCTTTGCCGGCTTCCTCCTCCCTCTCTGTGCTGCATGGATTTGATTTGATTTTTATGTGTCCTAGGCATAAAACAGCTTTGGCCTCCAAGCCAGGCATCAAGCTAGAGTGCACAAAGAACCTGACCTCTGCTCTGCCCCTGGCTGGTATTAGAACATCATCACTACCAAGGTGTCTCTTGTCGTATTTCCAGGGAGGGTCGTTCACATACCTTTAATCTCCAGTGCAGAAGGACTCAGAAAGCAGAACTTTAAGCTGTGATCTGATCCCCACAGCTCTGCTTTCACGAATACCATCGATGTCCTTGCCATATACCCCTCTTATCCAATTGCTTTCTGTCACGGAATAATGCAGTAAAAAGATGATTACAGATGCTGTTACCATGTTTTTAGATTTTTTTAGCCTTCAGAGGTAGAACCGATTGATTCTTTTAAAATTTAATTTTATTTATATATTTATTTATTACAATTGATTCACTTTGTATCCCCACCCCAGCCCCTCCCTAGTCTCCTCCCAGTCCCACCCACCCTATCTCTTCTCCCCTCTGCCCTTTCCCTAGTCGATAGCAGAGGACTTCTCCCCTTCTATCTGACCCTAGCTTATCATTTTTCCTTCACAATATTCATATATGTACAATGATTTTGTGTACATATACATATATAATTTTTATGTCTAAATTCTCCATATGAGATAAAACAATCTTGAGTTTTTTTTTTTAAGTCTGGCTTATCATACTTAGCATGAAAATCTCGTTCAAGTACACTCGAGATCTATCCATTTTCCCCCGAGTGGCATAATTCCCTTCTTCTGTGGTGCTTCTTCACACAGCTGTGTACATACATCATATTTTCTTCATTTAGCTGTTCATGAGCATCAAGGCTGAGCCTGTGACTATTGGCTATTGGGAACAGAGCTGTAATAAATATGGATGTGCAGGTATCTCTGCCTTAGATTTCTATGGGCATATTCTTAGGATTACATGCTATTCCTCCTTTGAGTTTTCTAAGGGTCCTTTATACTGATTTCCACAGGGATTAGACTTGTTCATATTTGAATCAACTTTTCCTGCACGTCTCCACTAGCATTTGATGTGTGTGTTCGTTCATGCTGGCAGTTATTCTGTGAGCGTGAGATGAATCTTGATGTAGTCATACTTAGCATTTCACTGATGAACAAAGAGGCTGAACATTTTTGTGTATATATTGGCCACTTGAACTTTTAAGAATTGTTTCTTCAGAAAAGACCCCTGTGCCCAGATTTTTTGGTTCTGTTGCTCTCCTTGTGGAGTGCCTGTCCTCCCCAGGTCTTACTATCTCCCACTTCTTTCCTAAGATTCCCTGCACTCTGCCCAACCAACAGATTCTTTAAAAAACAAAATCCTTCCCTCAAATGATCTGTTTTAGTAGAGTAAAATGCCAGTGTTGTCCAGTGTCAATTATTTTGCTGATGGGAGTCTGTAATAGAAAAGGAAGTTCTTTAACTATTTAAGGACTGAATAAGTGTATACTGAGGAGTAAAAGGGGTGGCTATTTATAGTGGAGGTATTTGAGGAGGGGATGAAGGAGACAGAATTTCTTCATATTTAAATATTTTGTTCTTTTATAATTCAATCATTTTACAAATGAAATTATGTATTTGTACAATTCATAAAACTTTAAAAAAATGTGTGGGTTTTCATTTTTATTATTTATTATTTATTACAATTTATTCACTTTGCATCCTGGCTGTGGCCCCCTCCCTTGTTTCCTCCCAATGCCACTCTCCCTCCCCCTTCTCCCCCTGTGCCCCTCCTCTAGTCCACTGATAGGGGAGGTTCTTCTCTTCTATTTGACCTTAGCCTATCAGGTCTCACCAGGACTGGTTACATTGTCTTCCTCTGTGGCCTGGCAAGGCTGCACCCCCCAAGGGAAGGTGATCAGAGAGCCAGCCACTGAGTTCATGCCAGAGAAAGCCCCTGCTCCCCTTTCTAGGGACCGGACTTGGATTCTTTGTCTATGGGCTACATCTGAACCAGGGTTTTAGGTCCTCTCCATGCATTGTCCTTGGTTGGGGCATCAGTTTCTGCAGGGCTTCCAGGGCCAGTATTTTTGGTTCTGTTGGTCTCCTTTTGGAACTCCTGTCCCCTCCTGGTCTTTGTATAGAAGACAGAATTTTTATTAACTCTTTTCAACTGGGACTTTCAGCAAAAGGTGGAGTCATTCAAACCTGTAAAGAAAACAAGAAGGTAAGAGTTCCAAGACCAGAGGAGGTTCCTGGCATTTGAGAAAATGCTTAAGTGGTGGCATTGGGGGCACAGGGTAAATTCAGATGCAGGGAGCAGGAGAGATGACTCTCTTGAAGGGGCTTAGACAAGTAAGGAACACAAACTTCAAAGACAGAACAGATGTGACTTCAAAGTTCTGTTCTTCTACACACTGGATGTGTGACTTTGGGCAAGTTCCCTGTTATTAAGATCATGTTGCTCGGGACAGAGAAATGGCTCGGTGAACAAAAGTTCCTATTGCTGATGACATCAGTTCAATTCCTGGGACCAGAGTAAAGGAAGAATATCAACTTCTGCAAGCTGTCTTCTGACCTCTGTGTATGCATACAAACACAAACATGCATGTACATACAGACAAGTAAATAAACATAATGATTTTAATAAAAGGATTTAGTTGCTCTTCTGTGAAATGGAGACAATATTGCCCTTATCTGCAGGAACTCTTAGCTAAGCAGCTTTCCCACAGGAAGAGTTCATTATGGGCTACATGGAATATTCTGAGGAAAGACATGCCAGAAGTATGGCAGCGAACAAAGGTGGGACCATCCTGGCCAAAGTTGCTCAATATGTTTAACCTGAGGGGGTTGGACTCATGATAGTAAGAGGCGAATTTAACCTCTAACTTGTGTGTGCTTTATGATTTTTACCATAGAAACCCCTTTACCCCATTTTCCATTAAATTTCAAGTTTCCCTAGGTCAGAAGCAATGTTGTGTAATCTTGATTTCTATACCTGACAGCCACCAAATGCATTTCTGTATTAAGGAGGGTGAAATGTGGACACAGGGCAAAGATACTGGGACTCCCTGTAGATAAATGATAGTCTGGATGAGAACTCATGTGAGATAGGGCAGGAGAGATGTGGGAAGACGGGCCTGAGAATTCTGCAGTGCTTGGAGAGGAGGGCGTCTCCAGTCTTGACGATATAGTTCTACCAACATGTCTTCAGAACAGGAAAGAGGAAAGTTGGATGATTTAGAGTAAATGTGACCAGGTTGGTCTCTGTTGTGAGTGGAGAAAGCACAGTTATTGTCCAGCCTATTGGCCCAGGTCTGTATCCCTGTAAGTTAGAAGGGCAGAAATATGCAGAGTAGGAAGCACAGGTGCAAAGCTGCTGCTTAGTCCAGTTTAGAGTTTCAGTGGAATCCCGGTAATGTGACTCCATTCAAACCGTTTAGAATCTGGAGAGGAAAGCCCTAGGTATAATCATGCCAGCCATCACTAACTCAGATGTTCTTAATCATCTGAGTGTTGAGTTAGGTACCTTATAAAATTATCTGTGGACCCCAAACTATGTCTCAAAGTGAGCAACACCCTACCCATTTTGCAGGGGAGATACTTAAGTTTAAAGAATCTGCCCAAGGCTGCACAACCCATGAAGGAAAAAATCACAGAATAGTCAACTAGCTATAATGGACATTGGAATGTGTTTTCTCAGATACATATGTGGCTACCAGGGAGGTCACAGCTTTTGATTTTTACCCCCCTAATTTGGGCATCTCATTTGAAAAAATAAAATATGTGAATCCAGATGCCTCCTCTTTGAATCTGAGTAGGAAAATGTCAACGGGACAAGTATGAGGTTGATCTGCACACCTGTTTTTCTGAGTCCTGGCTGTGCTGCTGGCCTTTTTCATAGACAGAGAATAGTGCTTTCATTTATCTGAGGCCAGCCTGGAAAAAAAAGCAATCTCTCTTTGAGAGTTCTCTCATAGTATTTTATTAATTTTCTCCCTCTTTTTGGAGTATGATGCTAGGGCTCCATAAAACAGAGCTTATCTTGGAGTTGTGATTAAGCATCTATTGGCAGCAATTAAAACATTTTGCTGGAATTAGTTGCAGGATAAGAGGAAGTTTTTGACAGTATGATATAATAGCCATTGTTACAAGAAGGCTGCAAGAACTACACAAGGGAACAGGAGAGGCAAAGAGCAGAAGACCAGCTTGATACTGAAGTCTTGGCCACCGGAAGCAATGGGCTCCAGGGAAGAAGGCAAATCACTGGGATCTTTGAAGGAAGAGTCCTCACTCTGCTCTAGCCTTCCCTTGTCTTTCTGGTTCTCTCCAGTCAAACAAGAAATGAAACCTAGGAAGTGTTTAAAAAAAAGCCAGCAGAATATAATAGAAGGATCGTGAAGGAGAATCTACAGCCATTGGGAAACCCTGGTTTCAAGCCTTTTTAGCAGTTATTTGCACTTACAGAAGAACTTCAAAAACATGCATGTTGTTAGGCAATCCTGAATATAAAACCCAATGCCAAAATATTTTTTTTTGTAGAGTATAGATGAGTGAGAATTGAAAACACCAGGGTGAGGCCACAAACCTCAGAGAGAGAGCCTGCAAATGAAATGAGCAATATCAATCACACCATGTCTGACCTGCTTTCATCTTTGCGTTTTTCTTAAACACAAATCTCAATTCTAAAGATTTTTGATGTTTGAAGGATGTACATGGTCCAAAGTGAGAGGTTTATTCCTGAATGAGCTATTTCAGGGCCTCTCCTATCTGGCAAATGCTGTATCTTTAGATTCACCTGCTTCACCAATGCCTTCTCTTTCCCCCAAACATTCTTCTCCACCTGGCTCCTTTCTTCCCTTGGCCAACTCTCATTTGTCTTTTGAAGCTCAGAATGAATATCGCCTCTCTGGGAAGCTGTCTCAGCTTCACCCTCAATCTGAGGTGCTTTACTTTAGCACATCATGCTATGTCAATGTTTATCTGAACAGGACCATAATGTGCTAGAATGATGGACATGCATGTGGTTTTCCTATGACTGTGCTCCTATCTCATTTCCTTTAAGTTGAGTGAGGGTTTATGATCATCCCACATAATTTATTTCTCACAATTGTGGGGCTCAGAAAGTCAAAGATCAGGGTGCTGATGGGGTTAGGCTGTGCTTAGGACTCTTGCTTTCCTGGTTCTTTTCTCCTTGGTGGAAGGGTTGGTTAGCTTTCTGGGGGCATCTTTAATGAGGACACCAGACTCTTTCATGACGACACCCCCTCCAAAGCTCCCTCCTCCTAAGAGCAACATCTTGATGATTGAGTTCAGCTCATAGGTTCTTCAGGAATCAAACCTTCAGATTATAACATGTCTTATTACTTCAGTTCTTTGTGTCCCTGGGGTCAGTTTGTTTTCTTCAAAATCAACAGTTGACAAATATTTGGGGACAGGAACACTTCAAAAGAGGCTTCTAAGTAGTAGGCAATTAATGAATTCTTTTTTTATTTGATCAAGTGCTTAACTGAATTGTAAATCCTGATGTTATTAAAAAATCAACTGATAACTGTAAGCTTCATCTACCAAATCCTTTATGGCGCAAAGTCTTTTTTTTTTTTTATAAATCGTTGGTTTTACTTTTATTTTTATTGTGGAAAAACATACAAAATTAGTATAAAATGTATCACCTTCACCATTTTTAAGAGTGCAAGTCTGAGACATTGAGCATAACCATAGCGTGATGTGGTAGCCTGCATGCTCTGCTTCCAGAAGGTTTTCATTTTCCCAAGTGGAAATACTATGCCCACTAAGCAATAATTGCTGCCCCCACCTTTGGCAAGCGCCATCGTCCTTTCTGTCTCTATTCAGACTGCACTAAGCACTTCATATAAGTGGGATCAGATGCTGTATCTGGCCTGTTTCACTGTGCACAATGTTTTCAATATTTATGCACTTTGTTACGTGTATCAGAATTTCATCCCCTTTTAAGGCTGGATTATATTCTATTGTACTTTTGTGCCACAGTCTACTCATCAGATGGACATGTGGACTGTTTGCTCTTAGCGTTTGTGAATAATTCTGCCATGGAGACTGATGCTCAAGTAGGTATCTGCATGTGCTTCTCAATTCAATTATGTTGGATACCTATGGACAGGATTACGGGGTTAGGAGCATTCTTAGAAAGCATCTTGTGGCTGTGACATTTCACCTTCCTACTACTAAGACACAAGAGTTCCCATTTCATCCTTCACTAGTAATTGTTGCTTTCCACTTTTAATCACCCTGAATCAGTAAAATTGATGGTGTAGAAATGTAGATGTAGTCAATATTTGAAATTTGAGGAATAGATGGCTATGCTTGTGAAAAATGGGAAGTTTACTGTTGTTCTAAAACTGCCCTCCATTTAGGTATACATTGGGGTGGCAAAAATGTATAGCTATAATGAGGAAATAGAAAGTAGGAGCAAAAGACGGTGGCATAATTTTCATGAGCTGACATTGAACAATTTCTCTTGAGTTAATATTCTTCTCATGGTTTCCTCCAGAGATTCTAAACATATTTATTTGACAAATGTAGGAATCAGGGTCTGTCTGCTAATGACCACCAGCAAAATCGATTACATATTTTTGCATTAGCCTGGGCATTTTTATGATTTTAAGGATGGAAAAACGCTTATAGCGCATCACATATACACAAATTTATGATGGATGTGAAAATATCCATAGAAATCATGGCTTATTTTTGTAGAACTTTCTTACAGTATATTAAGGCAAAACCAATGTCATTACAATTAGGAAGTTCAGAGTTTCTGCAGTCTTTCAAAGCCCCTGGAAGAACATTACTTCCAGCAGGGATCTCTGGCATGAGGCAGCTGTCTGTGGGGAGGCCTGACTCTGGCAAGCGGTTAATTGAGAGAATGTTATACAAGTGGCTTTATAGTATTCTTCAGAGGAAAGTAAATACTCAGAATTGATTGATTTACAGTAATTTAGCCTTACTGTTCTAAAATGAAGATGGCCCCTCTTTCGTTCCATGCTAATTCCAAGTAAGTGTCATCTGCAGTGATGCCATTATGTGAATGTTTTACTAAGCAGGTTTCTCACTAGGTATTTTTGGTCTTTGATGACAGGAAGATATTAAGATCTTTGTTTTGCATAATGAAGTCATTCCACTTCTACAAGAACAAAAAACTTATAACACAACAAAACCTGCAGCTCTTGATGCAGAACAATCTCAGATCCAAGCAGGACAGTTTCAGGTAGTGATTTTAGGTGTTGCTTGGTGAAGGCATGTTCAGTGCAAAGTGTGCCATGTTGTGTGTTTATAACATAGGCAAACACTGATGGAAACTCCCAAGCTTCATAAAGCATTTCATATGAAATTAATTTGGGGGTCACTGCACACAAATATTTTACTGTTGCCTAATTTTTCAGGAACTCCACATTCAGTTGTGTAATCCTTCATGGTATCCTAAGACGTTGTCTAAGAAGCTAGGGGCAGTGCAAGTGTATGGGCTTTGAAAAGAAGCAGATGTTCCAGAGCTCTGCAGCTGTTTTTTTTTTTTTTGAGAAAATCTAAATTCTTTAAGTCTCAGGTTCATCTTCTACAAAACAGCACACCTAATATCCACCCCACAGTGTTGTTCTTAGGGTTTGTACTTATTGATAAAGATGCACTGTTAGGCAATCACTGCGTGTTTCCCATTAATCTTGGGGTGAACTCAAGAGTTCAGCAATCTGGGAGCAATCTGGGAGGCTCTAGCAACTGAGCAGAACAGGCCATAGAAGGGACACTTGCTTGTCACCCTTATTATCTCAGGCCTACAGTTGTGACTGCCTGTGCTGGATGTGTTATCCACCCTCCAAAAGTAACACTTTTTGCTGTTATTGTTGTTATTAAAGCAATGGGTGTGGAAGTCCAAGTCATTTTGTAGGTGGCTCCATTTGCTCAGAATGCCCCTCACCTCCTTTCTTTCTTCTGCTTAGAAGCCAATCTATTGCCAACTGAATGAATCTTCTCAGAGTCTGCAAGAGGCAAGCAAGACTCATGGATGGGAAGAGAGACAAAAAAAAATATATCCAGACCAGCTTGTGTCTTGCTTTTTTTCTAAGTTCCGGCAGACATTCTTCATTTAAGCTATTCTGCACAGTGATACTGTTCATTAAAATAGATCTCTCAGTCTGAAGGTTAGCTGCCATCCAAGTATTTCTAGAAAGAAAAAATAGGGGTAATAATGTTTCCAAGGTCACCCAATGAGACATAAATGAAAGAGGTAGAACATCTTGAATTTGGAATACTTGATGGATCTTGGTTTATGAAAATAAATACTTATATTCAGCCTTAATGCATTCTTTTGAAGTAGTCAAGTTTCCTGTGAGGCTTCAATCTCATGATCAAGGAATGCACCTTTGAAAGAGAGTTCAGGTTTGAAGTTTCATTTTTCTGAGTTTCACTGCAAAGAAAGGTGGCGTTTTTGTTTTCCCTAATGGTAAACAATGAAAAGCGCTATCCCTTCAATCTCCCAGCTCTAAAGTCGCTGAAAGGATTTCGCCAACACTGTGAAACAAAACGAAAATTGTTCTCCCACTTGGGTTTACCAAGTATTTGTTAGCAACGGCCTTTAAAGGCTTCCGCTGGAGTTCTTTTGAGTGAATTTTTCATGACTTGGAGCCAGGGTAAGTATTACGAGGAGCCATTTGCTTGATAAACCCTCTCACAGTGCTCTTGGTCACCCTCAACCTTTCAGTAATGCCTTGTCTTTCAGGCTGGCTCAGAGACTCATTTGTTATCAAAACTTGTCCTGGATTAATTTCACTGGCTGCCCATGTAAAACACAGGTGGGAAGTGAATAGGATATTGTCCCAAAGTCTAGACATAATTAATCAACCTTACTTCTTAATACAGAGTGAGGCAGGGAATCAGTGTACTAAATTATGAGTCCTTCATGAATGCCTACGGTTGTAGTCTGTCTGGGATGAGAAAGAAACCTAATGAACTCACAACATTAGAAGACCTAAAAAGTCCCACATAATTCAAAGCCCACCTGTAGGGCTGTAGAACCCAGTCTGAGCAGTTCTCTGTTTTGCTCTCCAGGGGAGAGGTCTCCCTGGGGATAAGTGGGCCATTTTACAAGCCTGATTCTTGTTTCTCAAATGTCTTCATGCATTGAAGGAACATTTAAAAATAAAAACAGACATTTGTTTCTCAACAGTCACAGTTCAAAATGGCATGCAGAAGTCCTTCTTGCGGTCAGTTCTGAAGCTCAAAAGGCTTTTTTATGTTGCTGTTTTAAACAGAAAACCAGTTTGGAAATGAAGGAAAGCATTTTCACATTCCAAAATTGTGACCCAGAGTGTTGGCCCAATGGAGCACTATCAAATAACCTCCTTCCGGACTAGAGATGCAGGGGAAGAACACAGCAGATGTCAGAAGACCCGCTTTTTGGGTGTGCTTTAACAAGCTGGCTATCCTTGGGGAGCCTGGGGGAAAATGGAAGAAAACAGATTTATCTTTGGCATTTATTGCACCGTGGCACAGCAAAAGACAACATGGGTTTCAGAATTAGAGAAGTCTCCATTCTCATTTTGACGCTACCATTAATTAGCTGAGAGGCTTTGGACATTAATTAACCCCCCGGAACCTCCATTTCTTCAGCACTAATGAAGAAAATCTGACACGTTTTTCTGTTTTTGTGCTAAAGAACACGTGGAATATATAACTTTATTAATGAAGAGTGTAGAGTGAGTGGTAATTTTTTGTTCCTGCCTTTTCTTCTCCTCCTCTCCAGCTACTGAGATCTTTCCACACTGGGCAAGGGATTTCACAAAGCGGCATAGAAGGGGGGCATTTACCATTAATGTTTATCCACATTTTGCCTTATTTGTACCCTCAGATTTCAGCTTCCATCAAGTAAGTTAACCACAATGTTCCACCCTCACATGCACTCCCCCACCCCAGCTTACAAAATGCTAAGAGGTTCTATCTTATTCCTCCCAGCTAAGTATAACATGTTACTTAGCACCTTCAGAAAAACAGTGATTTACTCTGAAAAAATGTCTACAATGGGCTATAGTGGAGAGAATTTTGGTAAAGTAAGAACTTCCTTTAGAAATATGTATATATGGGGTAGCCATCATTGAGTGTTCACCCATAAGGCACACATGCAATTGACTCCTTTCAACTACCACTCAGGAAAATGTACAATGGAATTGAAATGTTACTGTGGTGAGTGGTAAAAAACATTGAACTTGGTGCATCCATTCTAGTCACTGATTTATTTACCCTATCTGAGCTCTGCTCTTCCCACTTTAGATAGAGCTTATATTACTTTACCCCAGGCTTGTTGCAAGGATTGAATCAGAGAATGATGACAAAGCAGTGAGCATAATGTCAGACAGAGAAAATGCTCAAAACATTCAGGTATTTTTCATTACTGTTAGTATGATGGTTGTATAATAATAGGGAGGCAGAAAATACAAAGACAGAGACTTCTACCTCTGACCCTTAACTCGTCCAAAAAATGCAGGAGGCAAAGATAAGTATAGCTTATACCCCTAAATAATCGTATGCCTCTGAAATTCATGGGGAACTTAGGAGCTTGTAGAAGCATGTTTTCTATAGTGGCTTCCTGAATAGGCAGCTGTGAGACAGGCAAGGAGGTTGCTTTACCAGGGAAGATGTTACCTCAGTGATGAAGAAGATAGACAATAGTCAAGGAGGAATCCCAAATCAGACAGAACATAAATGGACACAGGAATGCTATGCCTAGTATGCCTTTCTCAAGCTAATATTCAGGTGCATTTTGGAAGACAACATCTGGACTGTCTATAATTTAAGTCATGGGTTTCCTGTTATCAGAGTCTAGGACACCACACTTCTGTCCATAGTCTCTGCATTTAGGTATTGGACCACTTGACCACAACTAGCATAAGTTCCTGTCCTAGGTCAGCTGCTTAAGTGCCACACCTTTTCTTCTCTGCAGCAAGTATGCTTTCTCCTTGCTCTTCTTCCCACTACCCTTAGGATTGCTCTGGACCTTGCTTGCATAGTGTGCTCCCTCTTCTTAGGGCCTGTGAAAGTTATAAACCACTTTTCTGACAGCAATTATCCTCTGACCTGTTGACCTTGTCACATGCAAGTAACAAAATTCTGGAGACCTGGAATGACAACAAAGAGGAAAGTTGATTGCATCTAGGAGTCTCCAGTTACCGCTTGGCTATCTGGGGCAAGACTCCATCATTTGAAGCCTTAATATCTTGCTCTAATCAAGTTTAATAACAATTGTATTAGGCAAAGAGTCATGAGGAAAATGTAGATATCTGATATTAGCCATCACAGCTAATGCATACATAATGTATTTCTATATTCATTTATTCATTATCCCATTCATTCATTGTTGGCCACCTGCAACTTGCGGACATAGCTCAGTAATTACCATATCCATTCTTGTTTCATACTATATTCTTTGTTCATTAATTATTATTTTAGTTACACAAACTCATGAGATGCATGCAATTATTTAATTCATGTATATACTGTAGACTGATCAAATCAGGGTAGATAACATTTCTGCATACTTTAACATTTAAATACTCCTTTGGTTATCTGGTTGAGTATACTAATTGCATGTACTTATTAGAAACAACTTGATATTTCAATATAATAAGAAATATGTATTCATTAAAGTAATCAGTATGCACATCTTCTCATTACTGTGTGTTGGGAGACTTCCAGCACTGTCTTCTGGTAATTCATAAAGTATGCTATAGTTTATATGTATGCTATGTATGCATAACTATGCATATGAGCTAAAGCAATTCCAATAGGGTGTACAACACTAGATCTTACTTTGCTTGTCTTACTGAGTCTTGATGTTCATTATCCAACCTCTACCCACCTTTCTAAGCCTCTGACAGTCACTTTCCTACATCCTGATAGACATCCTAAAGGATCTGTATATGCCATAGAACATGCACAACTCATCCTTCTGTGTCTGAGTTATTTCACTTCACAAAATGTCCACCAACTTACTGTGCATAACAGGATCCTTAAAACAGAGCAAAGCGAGCGACAGTAACAAAAACAAGTACATTTACTCATCCATAAACAATTGTGCGGTGTGGAAGAATCCCTGAGTGAATGGAACCCTGAGTGAAGATGTGCTGTCGATTCAGACACAGCCATGCCAAGGGCGCCAGTGCCTCAGCCTCATGGGAGTGGCAGAGCCTTTCCCAGGCAAAGCTGAGAAGAATGACAAAGCCTTCCTCAGCATCTCTATGTGGAAGCTGATAGTGTGCAGAAATTGTGCGCCGTTGTTTCCCCCACCTAGATATTTACAGCTCAAGGTCAGAGGATGACAGAATTCTTCTACGAAGTCTGTTCTATGACAGAGAATCCTTCTATAGAGATTAGCTACGTCTGCCTCCTTGATTTAGCTGTATACTACAGCCCCACCTTCCTGTTCAGCTGAGTGTAATAAACATTGAGAGCTTCCGGCCTGTGGTTTCTCCGTCAGATAGCCAAGCCCACCGGTCCCAGCTTTTCTGTGCACTTATCTCTGTGTTTGTCTTTTCTTCATTTCCTCACTGCCCCCATCAGGTCAAGTCCCTGGAGCTGTTGAAGGACTTGACAAACAGTGATATAATATAGATTTACAACTTATAGTAGGAAAAAGTTTCTGTGTGTTTTCAAATTCCTGGCATGTTACTATTGAGATTCAGGGAAAAATAAACAAAAAACAAAAACAAAAAACAAAAACAAAAACACTGAGACCTCAGTCCCAGGGATTCTCATGGTTTTCAAAGTTATGATCTTTAAAAAGAATTCCAACAATCTTCCCACTCTAGTTTCACTAGCTCAAAGTCTGGTTTAGTGACTAAGACGTAGTAAGTCTATCAGTGCCTACAAAGAATCACCTCCTCCAGAAACACTCAGTGTAAAACATAATTTAAAAAGCAGGTCTCCCATTAAAGAAACAGCCCTCATAGCTCACACGGAGACAGGGCCCACTTAATACATTTTCATTTCAAAGCAACTTCTCAGATTCCTTTTCTTTTAAAGATTCTATTTAAATTTTTAACGTGTGTGTGCGCGCGTGTGCATAACTGTTGTGTGAATGCATGCCTGTGTACTCTTTTTGTGCTCTTGGAGCCCACGAGAGAGCATAAGATTGCCTAGAATTGGAGTTATTGACTGTTGTAAGGCACCATGTGGGGATGGGAATCAAACTCTGGTCCCCAGGAAGAGGGTCTCTCAATGACAGAGCCATCTCTCTAGCCCTAAAATGTTATCGTTGACGGCTCAGTAGCATTCACATACATACATCCATACACGCACACAGGTCTGTCTGTAGAAAGGTCTGTAGGTTAAGTTCATACCTCAGCCACTGTAAATAGTGAAGCAATAAACGTGTACATACAAGTATCTCTGATAGTTTAGTATTTCCTTTGGATGCATGCCTAGAAGTTGGCTGTGGATTCCAGTGTACTTTCTCAAAGTCATAGCTTTTCATTGTCTTTTACATGGTGTGGGTGACCTTCTGTTTAGTTGTCTGTTAGGTCCTCACTTGACTTTTGCTACAGCTATCCCAAAGCCAGATAGGCTTTGTGAAAACCCATCTCTGGAGTGCTGCTGACATCTACCAGCCCTAGGGAGCGATTTTGTCTGCAAAACGGGACTAAAGAAAACCTTATGTCAGACAGCAAAACAAATCACATATTGGTACATAATTAGTAAAATAAATATCTGAAAGCAGCAGACAATTTGCTTTGCACTCCAGGCTTTCTGGATGTTTCCCCACCTACACTTGTGTAACTAAGGAACAGGGACTCATCAAAGCTGAAGTCGAGAGAAACTCCTGAAACTCACCGAGCCAAAAGCTCACAACAGGCTAATCCCACCAAGCAGATCACTCAGAACAAGGAAGGTGCCTGGGAAGACCATGTGGCAAAAGACGTCAGTGTGAAGCAATACTCAAAAGGCTGACAGAGAGTTGACTTCAGGAGACAGTGCCCAGTGTCTCCTTTAATTGGATTCCTAGGGCATGAGGTTAAGGGAAATTGGAATACTTTTAAGAACTGTGCAAAAGGAGCTGGCACCAAGGAGGCTGAGGAATGTCCCTGAACAGCCTGGTCCTGGTCTTCTGGCTGAGGCAATTCTGCCAGTGATATTTCTCTGTTTAGAGAAGGGGATGATGCCATGGTGCCACACTGTTCTTGTGATTGTCAATTTAAATAATATTTTCAAAGAATTTTGTAAGCTCTGAAGAGTAAAAAATATGGTGTCACTATTAAATAGTTATATTTTTGTCTCTTTGCTTCAAAGAATGAACATAAATTATTATTACTTTTTAAAAAGTCTCTGGCTTCATTCTAAGTAGATTGAAACCATGCCTTTCCTACTTGTTCTCTCCAGGACTGTAAGCAAGCGTTCTGGACTCCTAAAACTTCAGTCTCTAGCTTGTAAAACTGATCAGGTAATAATGCCTGCTGTTGTCAGGGTTCTAGTAGGACCTGGATCTAAATCTCTTAGAATACAGCCTGGTGTATATTAGCACTCAATGGATATTGCCTCTAATATTTACCAGCCTCTTCAGGCACCTTTTATTAAGTACAACTGCAGCACTGCCCAAACACAGCATCAAATTATCTTTCCTACCTCTGATAGCAGATAAGACTTTCTTTCATAGTGGTATTAAATGGGATTGGGTGTGGGGGTGATAGGGAAAGCCCCTCAGTGACAATACGTTCTCAGAGAATTGTTGCTGTAGTTGATATCATTGTTGTAGTATCACACTGTAGGTGATATTATTATTATAGATCTTGGCCAAAGTTCATAGCTTATTCTTCGGTGCAGTTACTGGACTCTTGGACCTAGATATTTTGGGGATGTGGTGCTGATTCCTGGCCTTGCCTTGGATAATTGTTAACCTCATTAACAATGTACTGAACTGTTTTCCATTTTCAATTATTTTTTGAGCTAATATTTACAAGGGATAGAATGTCTTCCCATAAATTCACTTAAGCCTTTTGGTAGAAAGCTGGTGGAGCCAGCATCCCTTGGTTGTCCTTAGTTAAGACAATCCCCTATTGTATCCATCTCCTGTGAGGGTTGCATCTTGCCAATAGCGCCTCTGGTCACCATCCGACCCTATGGATACAACACATTTTTCTGTACTAATCTTCATGTATGTGTCTCCAAGCTTGTGCAAATGTTCAGAAGAAATGAGTGAAATTGCCTTTGACCTTCTTGGAGCTCTGCATGCTGCATCATGTAGTCTAGAAAGAGTCCAGGAACATCCCCCAACTATGTTCACAGTTTTTTCTTTTGTTAATATTTCTGAGATAGGGTCCTAATGTGCAGCACTCGCTGGCCTCAGAGTTATAGCAAGGCCCCTGCGCCTGCTCTCAGGAGCTAGAATTACAGCATCCCCATTCACCCTCTTTTCTTTTCTTTCATTTACTTTGCTTCTTTTCTCCTCTCTTCTTCCTCCCCTTTGTTCACCCTCTCTCTCCTCCTTTCCTCTCTTGTCACCTCTCACCTCTTCACTCCTTCGCCTTTCATTTCTTTTCTTCTTCTTGAAGTTCCTACTTTCCAAAACTTTCAGGTCCAGGAACAGAAGAGTTTTGCAATAATGCAGGGCTCTCTTCATGTCTGCTGCTGATGGGATGATGGGGAACATGCTTAATGTTAATTAGGTTGGGAAAGGAATCTTGCTTCACACACACATTAGATATAATCCATTGCAGATTTGGAAGAACTTCTGGGATCTGAAGACCAAGCAGGCAGAATAAAAGAGCCAAGACACATCTTCAGTCAGGCTGGGCTCCTGTGGCGGGCCCCTTCCAGCATAAGAAAGCCAGATACCACCAAAACAATGCTAAAAGCCTAAAAGAGAACTGGATTTTCTGGACAACTGTTTTTGTCCGTAATAAGGAAGTGTTCAGTGACCAAGTCACAGTATAATTACATTAACTTATTGTGACTGCTAAGCACTACATTGGCTATTTTAAATATTCCTTTTTAAAAAACTGGTTAACAAAATAATTCACAATTTGATTTAGAAGATGAGTGTACATTCTCTTAATACAATGGAGTAAATCACTATAATGCTCTGAATACTATTTATATTCGGAAATTTTTAATCATCATCATTTATTTTAACGGTATCATACTTTCAGAAAAGTTGAAAAATGTTATATAGACCACTCATTTTACCCATCACTAAGATCCTAGAATGCTCACATTTGACCACATTTGTGTTCTTTCTCTTATTTATACTTATTTAAGGTAGCAAAAAGAATTTACCAAGGAAAATTAACATTTATTCTCTATTATGTTATTACCATTAAGAATCTATAAAAGATATATATTTTTAAATTTTTATTTTTGTGATTATAATTTTAGCATTTATCCCTTCTCTTTCTGCCCTCCAAAGAGTCTCACATACCAGTTCTTGCTCTTTTTCAAAGTCATGACTTATGTTTTCATTAATTATCATTATGCACGTATATATGTATATTATATATACATATCTTCCATATATACACACACACATATATCATACATACATACATGGGGATGTGTGTGTATTCCTAGATATAACCTGCTCAGTCTGTATAACGTTACTTGTATGTATGTTTTTAGGACTTACTTAGTGTTTACTATAGGATAACCAATTGGTATGCTCTTTCTTAGAGAAGACTCTTTCTTCCACTCTCAGCATACCTTAGTTGCCTATGGGTTTTTTTTTGTAGGGTTGAGGCTTTTTCCTATCCACTTTGAAATATTTATAATTGTTGTCCTTGTTCATCTCACATTTAGACAGTCATATTGGTAAGACTGCGTGGGTATAGCTTCTGACATTACTGACATATTTCTGTGAGATACATTCTCACAGAAAACTTGATCTTTTGACCCTTAAAACTTTTTTTGCCACCTGTTCTACAGTTTCCTCTGAGCCTTATGTACAGGAGTGTTTTATAAATGTATCTCCTGGGACTGGGTTCCACAACTCTGCATTTTGATTGGTTATAATTTTTGGTAGTAGTCTATTTGTTATAAAGAGACATTTTCATGATAAGGGGTGAAGACTATACTTATCTGTGGATACAAGAACAACTGTTTAGAGTGTTGTTTGGGATTATGCTGGTTTAGTAAAGGTGTGGTTATAGATTCTCCTCCAATATCCGTGACTTCACTAGCAGTGAATAGTTAGTTAGATTTCCAGGACCAGACATTGTTTCCTTCTTGTTGAGCAGGTCCAGTTAGAAACCTGTTGGTTACCACCAAGATATGTATACCACTAGTATACCCTTAGGTTGTTTTGCTATATTCATCATTGATATGGTTCATAGGCATCATAGCCGGGTAGGACTGCTCAGTGCCTCCCTCCTTCGGAAGCTTGCATGGTGCCTGGTAGTAAATATGAAAGCTAGTCCTCAGGCAGAAGTATTCAGATAAGTTTCAGGTTAGGGACTTCTGACCCTTGTTTCTAAAGTACATGGTCATGGTGGTTTGAATAAAAATGGCTCACATAGGTGCATAAGGAGTTGCTTTATTAGGAAGTGTGGCCTTGTTGGAGTAGGTTTGGCTTTGTTGGAGGAAGTGTATCACTGGGGGCGGGCTTTGAGGTTTCACATGCTCAATCCAGGCCTAGTGTCATTCACTCTTCCTGTTGTCTGCTGATCCAGATGTAGAACTCTCAGCAACTTCTCCAGCAACATGTCTGCCTGCGCACTACTATGATGATAACTGACTAAACCTCTGAACCTGTGAGCCAGTCTCAAGGAAAAGTTTTTCTTTATAAGAGTTTCTGTGGTCATGGTGTCTCTTCATAGCAACAGAAACTTCAACTAAAACAATGATGTCTTCATCAATAGGGACTTATCTTCCACCTCTGAGGAGCAACCAAAGGCAATAGCAATAGCATGTATGTTTTAGTAGTCTCTTGGACAGACTTGACCAAGAACTCAAAAGAGGGCTTCTCTTATATGGGACTGAGCTTTTTGTTAGGTGGTCTTAGGCTCTTGGAGGAAGAATTGCCAGCTCAGATGGGAAAGGTTCATTTAAATTATAATGTGTATTTATACCCAGAACTATACATATTTCAGGTTTCTTTTAAATAGCTAGTACCATGAGTCCTTATGACGTTTTAAGATACTCTTATTGTTATTTTATCTACTGCCTTCCTTCTGTATTCTTTCCCCACTTTGTAAAGAGCCCCCTTTCCAATTTTGCAGATCAGATTCCTTGTACCCTACTCTCTCTCTTTATTGATTTACATTGCCCCTTTCCTAATAATAGACATATTTTTAACATCTGGATTTCAACTAAGTCAACCTACTGTTTGCTAATTTTGTTTTATTTTTATTTTTTTTCTTGTGGCACTAGGGATTAAACCCAAGGCCTTGTACATGTCAGTCAGGTGCTCTACTACTGAGCTATAACCTCAGTACTGTGCCTATTTGTTTGGTTTGGTTGTTTCAGATTTGTTTTGCTTTGTTTTAATCGAAAATGTTCATATATATATAGAGATAGATAGATAGATAGATAGATAGATGGAATTGGCTGATATTCTGTTAAAATAAAGCAGACAAAGAAAGGATGATGACCTTATATTATGTGCAATTTAAAAAAAAGTATATATGCATATATGTGAATATATACTACTTGCTTTCTTGAGGAGCCTAAGAATTAAATTATCTTAGGGAGTATCTCACATCTTAAATTTACTAGATTGACTTGTCATAATTTACACATAGTTTAAAGGATTTTTGACGAAACTATTACAGATGTGCACTTGTGTGTGCTTGTGTGTTTTAATATTAAGGGGCACAAAGTTCCAACTTGTCCCTCTATTTGTGAAGAGGACACCTTGGAGTTGGCTGGTGTGTTGTAGGGAGCATTATTATCTCAGTAATTCCTCTTAGCACATTGTTCTTCTGTATCATTCTACTGTCGGGTGTTACAAGTGGCAGATAACCAGGTTAGCCATAAAGAGAAGATATTGGGGAAACTTCCTATTGCTGTTGCTCGTTTTTTGTAATGACAGCTTGCATGATTTATCCAGGACAAGGCCTGGCTAGTGTACTCTTCAGAGTAGCATTGGTAAGACTCACACTAGTAGCCTGTTTTCTCCCTGAGAACACTGTGTCCTGGTTGGTACCTAGGTGAACAGGGACACACTTCTTTTCTTATGTGTTAAATACACATGCACATGGGCAAATACTTAATATATGATATTTGTGTAACTTTAGGTATTGTCTAAAGTTCTCCTAACATCCCTAGATGGTTGGATAGTTGAAACAAGGAAAATAGAGTAGGATAGATCCTAAGAATGTTTATTGAATTTATACCACTTACCAAGATGTTTTGGCTCCCATTACATTATCTGATCTGGTTTGTCAAATATAAGATGCTTCAAGATTATTATAGGATGTCAGTGTTATAGTTTTATGTCTGATCCTTTAGTGGGTCAAAACACTAGGTCTCTGGGATAATTAAGTCTTCTTTCAGGCCATGTAAAACCTTGCAGCACCAGGATAAAGATGGGTTAGCACTTAAGAGCACTTGCTGCTCTAGCAGGGCTTCTGAGTTTGATTCCCAGAAACCACATGATGGCTCACAATCACCCGTGACTCCAGTTCTAGGTGATCAAATACCCTTTTCTGGTTTTCTCAGGTATCAGCCACAAACACCATGGTGTACATGCAGCCTAAACATAAAAATTATTTTGAAAAGAGTTTGTCACAAACAGAAGGATGTTGAATCTTTAAAAATCAAATTCTCCATAAACAGACTGTAGTATCCCCATTAGACCCAGATCAATAAAGTGACTGAGATAGAAGACAGAGTTGGGGGAGCTAACTTATTTCTCCCAATGCAGAGCCTATGCCCAATTCTGTACACAAGAGAACTCATTAAAACCCAAGGACAGGGTTCTTGTGTTCATGCTGCCAAGGCATGAGAGTCACCCTTTTGAGTGTTAGCTCAGCTCACAGCCACCCTTAGCAACAACAGCTGCACCAATGCATATGTGAATGGTAACAGATTCAAATTTTTTGAAATGGAGTCTTACTACATAGCTCAGGTTGGCCCACATCTCCATTTTTTCAGCTCACATGTCATATTGGAATTACAGGTATGTATCACAATGTTCAGATTTCAGTGATTTAATTTTTGAAATTTGACATTGTCCTGTCTTTACATGATTTTCCTCTGAAAGTTTAACCTTCTAAGAAAAGGGCAATATAAAAATTATGGGCACATTTACTATCATTTAGGTTTAGCTCTCCCCTTCCCCAAATGTTTATGTATGATTTTTTCAAATAGAAACTATATATATTTATTATACAATAAGATGTAAATGTGTATGTGATTGCATGTTTGTGCTGTAAAAGCAATCTAGTTGATTTAAACATTGGTTGAATTGATTATCTTTTTGTGTGTTTGCATATGTATAGAACATTTGCTATCAACTGAGAATTTTCATATATAAAATATAGTGGTATTTAATGACAGTTGCCATTCTTAATCTAAGCTCTACAGAACTTATTCATCCCTACCTATCTGAATTTTTTTTTATCCCTAGCTCAAAAAATCTTTCCATTTATCTAACTCGTTATTCAGTGATGTTGGCAACCACCACTTTATTCTTCGCTTTCTTCTTGAAGTTGGATTTTTTTTTTTACATTTCACATAATATAGGGTCATTTAACATCTTTCGTTGTGTGCCTGCTTTATTTATTTTATACACACATTTTTATTCATTTATCTTTTGTTACTATGTTGGTTAGCTTTAATTGACAACTTGATACAACTTAGGGTCATCTGGGAATAGAGTCTCAATAATAAAGAATTGTCTACATTGTGTTGCCCATCGGCATACTTGTGGAGTACGGTTTTAATTTATGTGGGAAGACCAAGCCCACTGTGAGCAGCACCATTCCCTAGGCTGGGAATTCTGAACTGTACACAAGCAGGGAAACCGAGCTGAATACAAGCAAACAGCCACACATGCATCTGTTTTCTGGTTTTGACTATGAATGTGATATTACTTGCTCTTTGAAGTTCCTACCTTGAATTTCCAACATCCATGGATTATCACCTGTAATTGTAAGTTGAAATAAGCCCCTTCCCTATTATATTGCTTTGGTGGGCCTATTTTATGACATATTTTGTGAAAATGAACTTACTGATGTAAATGAAATGAAATGGAAGTAGAAGAGATAGACACTTAGACTGAGTCCTTATTTGGATATTGTGACTTACAGTGCTGTGAAGATAGAAGTCTGGGCGTTTTTTGCACATGCTGTCTTTATTTCCTTTAGTTCTATACAAAGAAGCAGATTGCTGAATCTTGTAGTAGTTCTGTTTTGAATATTTTGATAAATCTACATAATGTTTTCAATAGTGCTTGCATTACTTTACATCATTATTGTGCAAAGGTTCTTGTTTATACACATTCTTGCCAGTACTCACTAGACTACTATTTTGATACTACTTTGATCCTAACAATTGTGAAGCAAATCTCACTGTGGTTTTTACTTCAAGTTCCTAATAATTAGTGGTGCTAACTTCATTTCCATAAACATATTGGCATCTTTTTGTCTTCTCTGAATAAATGTCCATTTAGGTACCCTGACACTTTTAAATCTGGTGATTTATTTTTTGATATTGAGTTGGGTGAATTTCTCATGTGTCTTGACTATTAAGCAATTACCGTATGAATGGCTTACACTTGTTTTCTTTCACTCAGCAGGTTGTTTCTCTTGCAGATTGCACCCCTGACTGAGAAAGCTTAAGTCCTTCTTGCAGTACAGTTGATTCTTCCCCATACTGCTTTCTGTTCTGTTGTTAAACATCTTGTTTCTTCGAATTAATGTGCATGCAGGATTACTGAGTATTCATTCAGATAATTCAGAACCACAGTCTCCCATCTCAATATTTTTAATGTCTCTAATTTATCATGTTTGCAAGGCTTCCTTTACCATTCACAGGCTGAGGTTCAGGATGTGGATGCCACTGGGAACTCTTATTCAACCTACTTCACAATTTACTAAGCCCTTTCACATGTATGTGCCTTCGCCATTGTACTCTCATAGCTCTTATGGAGACCGAACTTATTTGTAATTTCAAAAAGCTAATAGAACTTGAATTCAAATTTGTCTTCTGCTTCTTTATTAACTCTTTTTTGTTGTTGTTTTTAACTCGCAGCAAGAAGACAGGGAACTGAAGTGGTGGGGATTTCCAATTAGCTGCTATATTGATCCAGCTCTAGCAACTACTTAGAAACTACAATTTTGGCAAAGAGAACTTCCTAAGAAGATTATTTTTTCCAATCACGTGCATGATAGTGTGGAACTATAGAAGTGATTGTGCAAGCTGTCACCACATGAAAGATCTTAACTAGCACTGGGAAAGTTATAATTATTTGTTACCACTAGAAATTGTCGTCAGGACAAAAAAAATTAATCTCTTTTTCTTGCTTACAAATGTACAGGGAAGTGTAAAGCAGTAAGACAGAAGTCTATTTAATTGGCTACAATGTAAAGCTGCCCCTCTTCATGCTGTCTTCCCATATAGGCAAGAAGAACAAAGCTAGGAGTGAGTTCAGCAGGCAGATGAGCTGCTGGGGGCCCCCTACCTTTGTGGGAAGTTTGTATTGGTCCCATTTTCTGTCATGAGCCCAGAGGGTCAAGAGCAAAGAGACGACATTTAAGAGAGTATCCGGTGATCTCACTGGGGATGACATAAGATTCCTGGAAACAGCAAATAAGTGTTGTCCATGTCTAACTAACTGGAATCACACCACTGGATCAAGAGTGTTAGAAGTATCCTCAGTCACCATCCACACAACTTAGCTGCTCCTCAGGACAGACCCTGGATTCTTCTACCAAAATGCCTCTGGCTAAAAATATGCTTCAGCATTATAGTGTGATCCTTCTCTGGGGGTCTTCACGTTTTCTCAGATTTAACAGCCAGCTGTTATTCTTCCTTTAGGTGGGTGCCTCGGAACCAGCTTCTCCTATCTGTGGAGTTACCAACTGTGGAAAAAACAAATATTTGGAAGGCAATTAATCCCTGTACTGAACATGTATGGATTTTTTTGGCATTATGCTAGAAACAATAGTGTAACTATTTCTTAGTTTTTCTAGTGCATTTTGAAGGACAATTGCAGGTTTCATGCATATATCATATCATTTTATATAAGGAACCAAAGCACCCCCTGATTTTCCTCTCTACAAGCGACACTGGAACCAATCCCCTATGCAGACTGAGGGTGGACTGTATATTTTGAGGTCACTTAACAACTTTCTAAGTGTTGAAAAATATTTCTTTATCCTATACAACAGCCTCGTGAGACGTATGTTCAGGCAAGTATTTTATTAGTTTCAATTTATAGGTGGGGAAAATAAAACTTTGATTTTTCAGTAAGTTGGATCCAAGATTTCTTTCAGTGGTCCCGTTTCTCCACTAAGCCGTTCTCCAAACCCAGTCATTCCCTCTGCAGCTTTAGTGATGAACCCTGAAGGAACTCCTATGTGCCAGCTGGTCTGTGCTAGCCATTCTCCCTGAGGCTTATCTAGACAGATATTCTTGCCAGATACTTGATGCCTGGTAGACTTTATTACACATCTCATCAGCTTATTTATGCTAGTAGAGCTAGCTGGAACTGGTCTTGACTGTTGCCTTCCATACTTGTAGATGCTGAACAGAGGTTTTCATTTTAGCCTTTCTGAAAGAAAGAAGCCTATGCTTTAGAATTTTCACACGTGCAGGAGTTTTCTCTTAAGTGTGCACACATCTCAAGTGATTGATAATTGGTACACTGAATATGAATTATCCACTTATCTGAAGCCCTACTAATCCTTTACAGAATTAAGTTAGCCTGCCTCCTAATGAGCTGTTATAAGTGAAAAGGATGTTTGTTCTCAAAGGAAACACTATAAACCAGTGTCTACCTTCTAAAGACAAGCTGCCCACAGGCTCAGTGAACTCAGTGTGCTGCTTGAGAACTTTCAGCACACCCCCACCTTGGACCTAGAGCAAAGAGTTGGAGTTCTCAAAGTTAAAGCCATAGTCTTCCCTTCCAAGTTCCATATTGTCCCAAGGCACTTGGCCAAAATCCAAAGGAGAGATGCTGATGACGACAATTTCAGAAAGACGATAAAAAGAAGAAAAAAGGTTTCTCCATTCCCACAGCTGAAGAAAACCACAAGGCTGGCTTTTCCCAGCCACAGAGAACCCACAGGATAGTAACTTCTGGACAAGCTGCCAGGATGTCCGTAGCCAGTCAGAAATAGAAGCCAGGTGTTTGCTGCGCATTTTAGTGCTCTTGTCCCTCTGCGCCTAGATGACAGACACCAGTCCTTCCCATGAGCAATTCAGAATTCTGAGACCAGAGACTCTGGAAACTGACGGTGTGTGTGTGTGTACTCTGCGGTATTTGCTTTCTTTGTGCTGTGAAGAAAATAAGTGCAGGGTGCCTCTTTGCTCCATTGAGTTGGTCTGTGCTTTGAGTTTGCCACCTGTTCCAATTCTGGCGGGGGGGGGGGAATGGAGGTGGGTGGGACTCGGGGTGGGAAGCTGTTGTCAATGCAAGTGCTCTGCAATCAGAACAATCCTGGAGCAGACCTTGGATTTGGCCTATGCTTGATTTGGCCTAAGCTGACCTGGGCCTGAACAGGTCCAGATTGCTTTTGTCAAGGGCAGAGCTGAGAAGTGGTCTTAAAACTAAATAAGATTTTCCAGAAGGAATTCTTCATGTCCACTGTGAGCAGTGGTGATTGGAGAGAGGGGAGCACGTGCTTGAGTCCTGAGCTCTTGCTCCTCCTGCAATGGTCACCAAGCTAAACACGGTGGTATCTGTCCTATGTGCCTGGTGCTTCCTCTTTTACACATTAAATGCAGCTGGAGACAGCCACGTGTCATCCCTATCACAATGCCCCTGCTGAGAGCAAAAATGCCAGGGTTTAGAAGAGGCAAGAACTGGAGGCAATTTTATCTGGTTTCGCGTGTGAGTAAACGATCCTCAGAGTAGAGGTGGCCAGAGCAGAGCCCTGGTCCCTCCCTAGGAGACCTTCCCTCTCACCTGTAGGATGGCTTTCTTTGAACTACATGCTATTTTAAGCTGCACATTGTGCACTCTGAACAGTGCTACACCCTCAAGTCAGTTTGAGATACTGTAGGGCAGAAATTACACTTCAAGCTTCTTACCATCCTAGCAAGCACCCGATGTCATATCTATCATCTATCGACCTACCTACCTACCGTGTGTGTGTGTGCATGCCCGTGCGTGCATACGTGCGTGCATGCGTGTGTGTGAGAGAGAGAGACTGAGAATGTATGTCCAGTACCCCAGGCTGACTTTGAACTCCTTGCGTAGCCAAGGGTGACCTTGAACTTTTGATCCTCGTGCCTGTAGTTCATCAGTTCTGGGATGAGAAGCATGCACCACCATGCCTGGTTCTTAATGTGACGGTGATGGAATCCTCGGCTTCATTCACAAACTTACAAGCTACATTCCTGCTCTGTTTTTATTAGTAAGCGACCTATTTCTAGCCTCCTTAAGACTCTCTCAATTCCTTTTACTAAATTCCTATTTTTATAGTTACTCTCTATACTTACCCTTTATTTAGAATGTTCCTTACTATAATTTTTCATGTTTATTACTTTGAGTTTTGTAAAATATGTCCTTAATCCCTTTGCCCTGTTGTCCTTGACAATGAATAAGCTCCACAAAAGCAAAAATTATTTCTCTTGACTCCAAAAAATAAACACTTCCTGCTCCATGGTAGTATCAATTCATTTTAGTGAGTGTCTGTTTTCTAAAGCATCTCAAAGTCTACATGTTTGAATAGTAGTGGAAGACAAGGTAGTTTAACTGGCCCACTGTGGATTACTCAGCTGGAGGGTTCAGACTCTCAGAGCACTCTCCTTCTGGAGAATATAACACATATAGGCAAATACAAAGGAACAAAGAGCAGTCTCGTTACCGCAGACAAACCTAAGCGATCTGTTTTAGTGGTTTCTCTGAATCTGGAAACCATTTAATGGCAGGGATATGTGGCATTAACACCTATAAGGACCTGTGTGCCCCATATATTTAAATAAAATATTTCTCTATGATCTGACAATACGATACACTCATGAACAGTCTACTTAAAATGAGTAGATTTTAAGAAGCCAGGTGTAATGAAATTTTTGCAAGACATATGTCAACCATTTCAAGCAAAAGACAATTTTCAAGTTAATTTTCTTTCTCTACTTTGTTTTTATTTGAAATTGTTTTGCCAGTTTTTTATTTGTTTTGCTCTGTTTTTGGAGGAGGGAAATTGAACTGAAGGAGTTAGGCTATTTTTTTTTTCCAGCAAACTCTGATTTAGGTAAGGTTAGAGCACAGCACCTGCTTTTCTTTGACAATTTGCATGTACAGCACAGCTCTGGATTTATTCCACTCCTAATGTCAACACATTGTCTTAGAAACTTGCCCACAGGGAGGGCCCCTCATCATTTATCATCTGGGACCTGTCTGCTCTTCTGGCTACTCTGGAAAACCATCTGGCTACTTAATAAAACCAGTACAGTTCTTGAGTCTGTTCGTGAGGCCTACAAGCCATTTAGCGTTTTCAGACTTTCCTGAGCTGTCTCTTGGCCCAGCACATTGCACACAGCACAGAAAATGTCCTTTTGCTTTTTGTGCTTTCTTTGCTCCACATCTTGGAAGGCCTGTAAAGCATACAAATAGACATAGGCAGCAATGCATGGCGATTCCCAGAGAGTGGGCGGTATACTATTGTGACACTAGCTATTTTCAAGTATGTTGTAAACACTCTGTACTCTGTGTTCCTCTGTTCTTGATGTGAACACAACTCGGGTGGGTGGAGGCTGACCATGGAGTAATTGGCAATAGTCTGAGTTGATCATGTCCAAGGACAGTACACAAAGCCCGATTACATGAGCCTCTTAGAGTTCTCTCAAATGCCTTTCCTCTAAAACAGGACTGCAACCCATCTTAAAGGCCCAGTCTATATTTATTCAACAATATCCATCATCAATTTATTGATTACCTACTGTGTGCTACACAGTAGACTACATTTGAGGAGATAGCACAAACTAAGTATAACATACCTGGCCTTCAGGGAATTTATATTCTGTCAAGAAATGTGATGGAAGTGAAGTGTCAAACCAACAAGGACACAAAAAGGATAGGTACAGCAGGGGATCTCATTGTTGTCTTTCTCCATGGTCCCCATTTCCCTTGACTTTCACCTGTGACCTCTTCACTTTCACTGTCAGAGATGGTCCTTGGCTTGTGCACACAGAAAGCTGGAGGGTTAAAAGTTCCCAGTCAATGCTAGGCTGGAAATAATGAATAAATACCCTGGTTTTCATTACTTCTTAAGTGTGAAATCTGAAGATATTCTATGGATGTTGAGAGAAAGCTTTTGCTATGACCTGAATGCTTGTGCCCCTCCAAAGCCATCGGTTAAAAATTTTCCCAAGATGTGATAGCATTAACAGGAAAAGCCCTTCAGAAGTGATCAGGTCATGAGAGGTCAACATTATGAGTGGAACTAATACCTTATTAAAAAGAAAAAAAGAGGTTTGAGAGAGCCTGTTTAGTCCTGTGTCCAAATGGGGACACAAAATCTATCATCTATGAAGAATGGGCCTTCACAATGGCAATTCTCCTGTCACTTTGATCTTGGACTTTCAGTCTTTCAGAACTGTGAGTAATAAATTCCTCTGGTTTATATCAGACAAATGTATCTTACTAGAGTACCCCAAAGACGTAAGACAATTGTGAAATGGCCAGAAGACATACTTAGATGCTCCATCACGCACATGTTGGGTGTGGTTTGACTTTTTATAGACTCTTGCCTATTCTATAAAGATATAAAACTTCTTGGTTTTTGAGACAGGGTTTCTCTGTGTAGCCCTTGCTGTCCTGTAGTTCACTCTGTAAACCAGGTTAGTCTAGAACTTGGAGATTTGCCTACCTCTGCTTCCCAAGTGCTGGGTTAAAGACATGCACCATCACAACCCAGCTCCAAAAGTATAACTTTGATTATTTGACTAAGTATTCTTTTTGGCAAACTACTCAGATTTGTTAAATTCTCCTTTTGAACATACTTGTGATATGACATTCATAGAGAAGAACTTGCCAAGATCACTTGTGTATTAAAACTTGTACACAGTGCTCACTTTGGCAGCATATATACTAAAGAGTGGAACAATACAGAGAAGATTATCATTTCCCCTGCATAAGCATGACAAAAAAATTCGTGGATTATTGTGTTTAAAAAAAAATAGAAAAGAAAACCTGTACACAAAATATACACCAAAATTAACACTAATATTAAAAGATTGATAGAAGACTGATATGAAAGAATAATTTATTGGAAGTAATCAAAATAGAGAGGAAATACTTAATTTCATTTTTTGTTAGTTTTCTCTGAATGTTGACAAATTATGCAATGTAAAGACTTAAATAATGAAGAAATTATTAAAAGTACTAATAGGTTCATTACACTGTAAGGTCTATGGGGGCAGGAGTAAAAAATAAATTTAATTTAATAATTTATTATTTAAATTTTAAAAATTATTTAAAAATTTGAGAATTGTATACTTGAGTACTATATTTATATCATTTCCACACTCTTCTTTCCTCTCCAGTTCCTCTAGCGTATCCACCAACTCTGTCTCAGATTCATGACCTCTTCTTTAGTTACACACACACACACACACACACACACACACATACACACACACACACACACTACCAAGTCTATTTAGTATTGCTTATTTATACATGTGTTTAGGGCTGACCACTGGTACTCTACATCCTATCGAGGGTTCATTCCTGGAGAAGATTGATGTCCCCCTCTCAGCTGCCATTGACTGTCTGTGGTTGTTCATCTATCGAGGTGTGGAACCTTGTGAGAGTCCCCGAATCTATGCTGGCATGCTAACTGTCATTCTGCAGCTGTTGTTTCGGTGACCATATTTATGAGATTTCATGGGTGTGGCTTCCGTCCTGTCTAGAAGATGCTATTGAGCACAAAGCATATTTTGCAAGTCTATGGGGGTAGAACCACTTGTAGAACATTGACTGTAGAGCTGTTAAGGGTACATGATGCTTCCACCCATAGCAAGGCAAATATTTTCCATTCCTGAGAGAGGCAATGATTTTGTCCATTAGGGAAAAGTAAAAACTTATGTTTAAATACATTGTGACATTTTATTGCCCCCTTAATAATTGATGAGTTGAATGAAGTCATTGATACGCACTCACTTATATCTTTGCATGGGGCATGATCCTACCTGCCCCTCTTTCCTTTTTTTTTTTTTTTTATTAAGATAAGGTCTTTCTATCATTGAAAGGCTAAACCAGAACTCTCTTTGAAGCTCAGGCTGGCCTCAAATTCATGATCTGATTAACTCTCCTGTCTTAGCCCTCAAAGTACTCAACAGGTGTATACCATCACACCTGCTTATAAATTTTACCTTTTGAAAATGTACTTGAACACTCTATTCCAGAGCAGCCTAGTAAGACTGAGCTTCAACTGGATTCGTTTCCTTTCTCACCTCACCTCCCTACCCTTCATCCTTGCTTCCTGACATTACTTCTAGTTTAAAAGTAGACTCACTTCAGGGCCTGCTTCAGGAAGAGGCAGGGCAAGCAGTAAATACAATTCCAGTTATTCCTGAACTAACCCATCACCTTCTTGGTCATTTCTCCTGAGACATCTACGGTGTTTGTGACAATGGTGTGGGGGTGATGGGAGATATACATTTCATTACACCAGAGGCCAAAGGGAAGAGTCAGAAAAGCAGGAGATGGTGCAGTGGTGAGTAGAACACAGGTGTAAGCCTTTCATTGTGATATCTGAGATAGTGTGTGAGTTATTAAGTGTAAGAAACTCTGAGATATGTCTGTATAGATACATGTGTGGATTTCGACATCCTTGAACAAATTTTCAGGGCACCTGGCACCTGGAATTTGGCCAGGTTTCCTGATTTGTTCTGTGAATTTCTTTTTAGCAATGTGTCTGCATTCCCAGCTCTGGACTTAGTGACTTTGGCCTTCTCTCCCTTCTGCTATATTACCAGGAAATAGTTAGAATTTGCTGATGTTTATGGGAAATATGGAAGTGCAGTTTCCTGAGAGATTTCAACTGTTCCAAAAATTAATGGGCTCTGTGATCCCAACTAAAATGATTTAGAATCAAGAAGAAAGAAAAGAGAGAAGAACATGATGTGGTGAAAGGGAGAAGGAAGGAAGGAAGGAAGGAAGGAAGGAAGGAAGGAAGGAAGGAAGGAAGGAAGGAAAGAAGGAAGGCAGGAAGGAAGGAAGAAAGGAAGAAGGGGGGCTTTACCCCGAGTCAATTTCTGACTATCCAAATGGAAACTACTAGTCTCTTGATGCGGGAGCAGAACCAAACCCATAGGAACACAGGAACAGAAAGAAGAAGAAGAAAAAAAAAACAAAAGAAAGAATTTTCTTTGAGAATTTAAAAGTAGGACGAGTGAAGTCTCTAATAGTAAGGTTCTGACCGTAGAAGCATGGCTTCTACTGGGTTAGTGGAGAAAAATTCACCTTCCCAACAGATGCTAGAAAAGTGGCCATTTGTCTCATCTCTCTCTTCACAGTGAGATAACAAAGTGTATGTAGGCCGAAATCTAATGCTGGGCATCAATTTGACAACATATAGGACTCCAAAGAGAAAGGCGTTTTACCATGAAAACTG
Source organism: Pachyuromys duprasi (assembly GCA_028658305.1). Taxonomy (NCBI): domain Eukaryota; kingdom Metazoa; phylum Chordata; class Mammalia; order Rodentia; family Muridae; genus Pachyuromys; species Pachyuromys duprasi. The sequence goes on from CM053750.1 coordinate 7,489,138, forward strand.
GGTCACTGCTAAATGACCTGTGTCAAAGTTCTAAAGACTCTGGAATTTCCTCCAAACGGTACATGGCATTCAATAGATAGATGCAAGCGGAAGACATCAGCTAATTGTGTGACAACTGTGTAGCACAGCGAAGTGACCAAAGTATATTTGCCATCTTGTGTATTGAAGCAGGCAGCAGATCCCATTCAAGGTGTCCAGGAAGTTAACTGTAATTCAGCACAGAAATGGCATAATCCCATTTGCCACTTTAGACTTGGAATTGCACCTGTCCTAAACCTATTTAATCATCCATGTCCAGGTTGTGATGTTGATGAGTGGTGGTTTAGATATGAACTCGCCCCCATAGGCTTGTGAATATGAACACATCGTCTCCCGCTGGTGAAGCTGCTTTTGGAGTTTTGGAATCTCCAGGATGTGGAACCTTGCTTTAGGCCTTACATTACTGAGACATGTTTGAGGTTTTAGTCCTTGGCCATTTCTCCTGTCCACTCTCTTTTCCCTGATCCACTTATAGGAGTAAGAAGCCTCATACTCCTACAGCTGCAACTGTGAGTCACTTTGACTCCATGTTGTCCCTTCTGTAGTGGACTGTATGCTCAGACTGTAAGCCAAAACATCTCTTAAGTTGCTTCTGGTGTGTGTGTTTAAGTATAGGGTGCGGGTTGTGTTCAGTGTGTAGTATGTGTCTGTGTGTCTGTGTGTGTGGTCTACATACACGCTGTGTGCACATATTTGCATGTCTAAGGAGGCCAGAAGAAGTTGTTGGGTGTCCTACACTTAGCATTTTCCAACTTCCTTCTTTGAGAGTCAGTCTCTCATTTAATCCAAAGATCTCCATCTTTTTGCTGTAGTGATTAGCCAGTAAACCATAGGGACCCTCCCGTGTCCACTTCCCACCTCTGCCTCAGCACTGGGGTTACATGTGGCTTTGTCACTCTTTTTCTTGGATGCTAGGGATCCGTACTTTGGCTTGTGCAAGAAGTGATTTTATGTACTGAGTTATTACTAACCTTTGACTTGCTTCTTGGTGGGTATTTGGCCATAGCAATGAGAAAATTAATTACTACAACAAACCACTGCCAATTGAAATTCTACCTCAAACCACCATTTTGGGGATAAAGCTATAGCAGTCTTTGGTCAAAGGCTCACTAGACAGCCCAAACCAAACCAAAATATCTGAGGTCTTATTCTGAGCATATTCTCAACAGAACGAAAAGGAGGTCTCAAACCTACAGAAGGACACTTAGGCCTAAAAATGAATGTTTCCTTATTTGGATTCTCAATTTAAAAGTCCAATCCTTCTATTTTCAGTAAAGAAAAAGAAAAAGAAAAAAAGCTGGGTCTGAAAACTGAAGGAGTGTCCTGCAGGCTAATACAAATGATACTGAGAAGAAACTGATTTTTTTGTTTCTGTTAGTCCATGTTGAAAAACCTGAAGAAACTTGAAAAACTGCCATGGCAAGGTGGGATCCCATAACTTATGATAGCATATTCAGTCGCCAAGAGAGCTTTCTGTTTCTAGTGGACCTACTTCAAAATCAAGTAGTCAGAAACTACAAGCAGAAGTTTCCACTCACCTGAACCAATCAAAGCACGGAACCCAAGGGAAGTCTGAGAAGCTTCAAGCAGCAGACACTGGCTGCGAACTTAGTAGGAAGTAATAATATGCAGTGGAGTGTTCATTGACTTCCAAACACGCACAGCTGCTGGCTGCCTGTCATGCTCCGTGAGCATCCTGGCCAGCTTCACAGTCATTGCCACGCAGATCCTGGACTACCTTATGGGGAAGAAGTGTTTGAAGTACAGCCAGTTTCACTACCAAATAAAGAAGCATTGTTCTTGGAAGAACAAAAACACTCTCATGTGCCAAACCCTCTTTCCCAAATAAGCCATGCTTTTTTTTCTTCCCTGGACTTTTACATGTTTTATTCTGGCCACATTGAATTTCGTCTCACCTCTACTTCAAGACAGCTCAAGTCTCACTTCCTTGAGACACCTTCTCCAACCTCTTGATTAAGACAAATACCCTCACTATATAAGACTGTCTTTTCCCACAGCACTGAGCACTTCTTTTTAGTACTTACCATAGTAATGGTTTTTGTGTGTGTGTCAGAGTATTTATTTAACGCATGTCTAATCTATCTGTCTAAGCAGCTCCCATAAGGCTGGGGTTATGTCTCTTTGATTACACCACTGTGTCTCTAGCTCCCAACATAGTTCTAATATGAAGAAGATCAGGAAATTCTGAAAACAAATGGCCTGAGCAGGCTTCCTACGCCTGAGTTTTCTAAGCCTATGCACTTCGATGTTGCCTTGGCAAAGCTGCTTCTCTACCTTGCTTCACTCCTGCTGACCCTTGGGGTTCAGTCAGTGCTTTGCTTAAATGTTCTCCAACTTCCTGGCCTCCTCATAACTATAGAGGTTGTCATTTGAGGCCAGTGAGATGGCTCAGTTGGACAAAGGCACTTGCTACCCTGTTAACCCAGGTTCAGGCCCCTGAATCAGGAAAAAGTGGAAGGAGGGAACCGACTGTCAAGTTGACCTTTGACCTCCGTATGTGTACTGCAGCATACCTGCACCTGTGCAGGCACATGCACACACATCTATAACATTTATATACAAATATAAATATATATAATAACATGTATATGTATAAATGATGTTTCTTCTTTGCACAAAGATATGTTGGTACTGTCAAGAAATGATGAGCTAGGTCAAACATCAGTCAGACATTGAATTTAATTGTCTTGCAAATGTAAGCCCTTCTTTCTCCTTCCCTGCCTAGTCCTACGGTTAAGATCTGTGCAGGGGTTCTGGTTATCTCTATGAATGGTCCTTGGTTGGAGTATGGCAGCTCAGTCTCCAAGTGGGTTCCTTAGTAAGGGGAACAGGGGCTGTCTCTGACATGAACTCAGTGGCTGGCTCTTTGATCACCTCCCCCTGAGGTGGGGGCCAGCCTTACCAGGCTACAGAGGAAGAGAGTGCAGCCAGTCCTGATGAGACCTGACAGGCTAGGGTCAGGTGGAAGGGGAAGAGGACCTCCCCTATCAGTGGGCTGGGGGAGGGGCATGGGAGAAGATGAGGGAGGGACGGTGGAATTGGGAGGGGATGAGGGAGGGGGCTACAGCTGGGATACAAAGTGAATAAATTGTAATAAATAAAAATATAAATTAAAAATACTTTTATAAAATTGGAAAAAAGAAAAGATTTCAGTAATGGCCCAAGAAGAAGATTTTGTGTTAGCTTCTCATCACTGTGACAAAATACTGGAGATAAACAGCTTATCAGGCAGAAAGGTTTATTTTGCCGTATTAATTCAGAAGTCTCATTGCAGGATTACCAGTCCTAATGCTTGTAGTAATGGACTTACAGTACGGCAGACAGATTTCTATCACAGGGAGCAGGTGTTAGGTAGAACCTGTGACAGCCAGGAAACAGAAAAAGGAAGCAAAGTGCCAACATGCCAACAGTGAGCCCCTTAAACCACTTAAGTCCTACTGCCTAAATCTTCCATCACTCCCTAACACTATCATCAGTTGGCAACCAAGCCTTTAGCCCGTGAGCTTTTGGGTGCTCCAAACCACATCCTCCTTTCAAGGACCTGAGTTCTAAAGCATTTCTTCTTTATCTGCCTGCAATTTGTTTCTAGGGTCACTACTGCCCCTGATTCAGCCAACAGATATTACTTCAAAGAGGATCCTTCACTGATCCGTATGACTCTGGGGGCCCTCCAGCAGATATTTAAATCAGATGGTGTTGCTTTTAGCTAACGAATTATGTCACTGTGCACCATATGCAAAATGTTAAAGAAGGAAAAGATTAGATCCACCTGATCTCCTTGACATGTACACAGAAGAAACATTAACAATCACCAGTCAGAGCCTGCCTCCTGGAGATATGGCAGGAACAGAACTGACAAGTTGGCACTGTAGCCTCCCTTTGAGGGTTCATGCAGAGTATCTACCTTCCTATGGGCTTTTTAATGAAAGCTAATACCACAAACTGAAAGGAAAGTGACCTAAAGAGCTTGTCTTGGCTTCAAGACCAGCTCTGGCTGATCTGGACTGTGATGGAGAACAAGTATGAATCTTCTTTTATTCGAAGCTGAAACTTCAAGCCTGCATCCTTTTGGGTACTTGTATGCATGCAGATGGAATTTTCCATGCTCCTTCCTGTTTTGTTTGCTAAGCAGTTCTTAGGCCTTGATGGGCTTCCTCCCTACCCATGAACATGGTGACCCATCACACAATGGCCTGGTCTTCACCCAGCAGTCCAAGGTAGAAGCAAACTAGATAGAGAGAACTATGGCCTCATTGGTTAACAATCCCCTTTTCATAAGTGGTGAAAAAAAAATGTCAGGATTTAGCTGACTGTGATTGAAATAAATGCTCTCACTTCAATTTCCTGGATTTCACATTCTTGCTAAAGTATTTGATTTATTCCATTATAATAGGTAATAAGTCACATGACCCAATGGAAAGGTAGAGGAGAAAAATCTCCATTTTATTTCAGTCCCCAGTGGATCCTGCCACCTGCCTGGCAGTCAGCTGGGTTCTCAGGCATTGGCAAAACCTCCATGATCTTTGCCAAGTTCTACCCCTTGAGCAGGGCATCTTTGGGGCATTCTATTAGGATCTGGTTCCTAATCTACTACTCACCTCATGTATTTAATAAGACTTTTGGACTATGATGCCAGATGGAAAAGATCCGTCTCTATTCATAGCAAATATAGATATATTTGAGTCAGTCCTTTCAACTGCAGCACAGTGATGTTCTAAATTTATGATTATTATATTTTTGTTTTTTTAAACATTCTTTCTTTAAAAAATTTATTTATTTATTATTTATACAGCATTTTGCCTGCATGTGTGCCTGCGCACCAGAAGAGAGTACTAGATCTCACTATAGATGGATATGAGTCACCATGTTGTTGGTGGGAATTGAACTCGGTACCTTTAGAAGAACAGCCAGTGCTCTTCACCTCTGAGCCATCTCTCCGGCCCAGTTTCTGATCATTTCTACAGTCATCAATTGCCATTCATCTGCAAATTGGATCCCTTCCTCTACATCATAGGAACAGTTAGTTGGTAACTTCATGTTTCTTTCTGAAATTATGAAGAGTCAAAATTGATTTGGTTAATTGCCCCCGGAAACACTGACCAATGTTCTCCTTCTGGATTTATTTTTGTGTATTCTTCTAAAGTCACAGATTTTCATAGCCTTAGTGTCAGGCCCAGGCTGAAGTTGTGAACCCTTTGGCCTGATATGATCCATTAATCAGCACGCTTCTTTGCTTACCTTGTGCTCCTCCACTCCAGAAACCACACAGGAAGAAGCTTGAATCCTTTTGGGGGTTAATAACATTAAAAAATTAATTCTGTGCATGAGAGGTGCAGATGCTCCTGAGGTCATCTTTCTGGACCATTACAGTGTTAGCTAACAAACAGCCTGTTTTTGAACAACTAATATTGATGCTTCCAGTTCATTTCAAGGGATATATTATCTTTACTTTTTGTTTTTTATATTTCTAAAAATCTTCAGTTGTAACAATTTTATTTGCTATATATACAGAGAAATGTGAAGAGAACCATTCTAAAATAGCTGTATTATGGTTACTACTAAAATCTATTTGTTTTATGGATAGCTTATATCTTCCTAAAAGTACAATCTCTACCTTATTTTTTCTCTACTTTCTAAGGGAAACATGTTTTGTGAAATATGTCTAAGGACAAAAGGTTCACCGGACAGGGTTACTTTTGGTTTGTTTTTGTTTTCCAAGACAGGATTTCTCTGTGTAGCCCTGGCTGTCCTGGACTCACTTTGTAGACCAGGCTGGCCTCAAATTCAAAGAGATCTGCCTGCCTCTGCCTCCCCAAGTTCTGGGATTATCCCACGCCTAGTTAGAAAGGGTTACTTTTAAAGATAAATGTTTGGTACTTATAAGCAGGTGTGTGTGTCATACATGTGTAGTGTGCTTATGTACTCTTATTAGCCACTTCCTTACACAGACAGTATATTACCTAATTCTTCTACCCCTTATATTTTGAAAGTGTTATGGCCTAGAGATTTCCCCAGCTTCCCCTTTAGTACATAACAATCTGTTTTCATTTTGTTGTTTTTCACTTTTTAAAAATGACTGCATGTTAGTACATTCTGGAGAATGCTCGGGACTGTACTCAACCACTTGCCCTGTTGTGGTCCTTCGGGTGTTCAACCTTTGGTTATTACAGAAAGTATCTCAACAAATCATTTTTCTTATATGTCATTTTGTGCTCATACAGGAGTATCTGCAGGCCAGACTCTTAACAATGAGATTTCTGATGCAAAGGAAAGACGTCTGTAATTTTGATAAATATTACTAAATCTTTTCTTCAAGGTTATTCAGGTTGTATCCACTTCAACTTCCAACTGCAATGTAGAGAGTGTCTATTTCTGAAAAGTCTCATCAACAAAACACACTATTTTGAAAGTACCTTACCTCAAAACTCTTAAATGAAAACGCTGCCTCAGCATCTCACACTCGTATTCCAGTTCCTTAGGGTCACTTCTAGGTCTTTATTTCTCTGTGCCTACGTGATCCATGCCTGTCTATAATTACCACCATCTACACTCTTCACGGTGGTTCCTAGGTGACGTCTCTGTGTTATACAGAGCCTTCATCTGTGATATGAGCTGCAGATTAATTTGATTTCATTTCTGGTGTGCTGTGGTCATGGTAAATGTGATGGTTAATGCTGTCAGTGTATCAGGATGTAGGACAATGGTTCTCAGTCTGTGGACTGGGACCCCTTGGTGATTGAATGGCCCTTTCACAGGGGTCACATATCAGATATCCTACACAGCAACTATTTACATTACACTGAGTTAACTGAAGTGGGAAGGCCCTCCCTAAATATGAGTGGCACCATGTCATGGGCTAGCATCCTGGACTGAGTGAAGAGAGCTTTAGCCAAGCACCAGCATTGACCATCGTCAGTTTTTGACTACAGGTGCCGTGTGATGGCCTCCAGCCTCACACTGTGATCCAATCAAACCCCCCTTTCCTTAGAACCGCTTTTATCAGGTATTTTGTAGCGGCAATGAGAGAAACACAACCTATGGTGTTTATCTTTATGACAATACTTGAATATTTCAAATTGTTAAATTTACAATATTTTTTTTTGTTGTTGCTTCAAATGTTTCTGGATTTTTTAACTGCAGAGAAAGTCATATCAATACATCTGATTAGAAATGGAAGGTGTCCTAATGAAGTTTGGGAAAAGAGATTGTTTTATGTGGGATTTTTATGTGGCTTTTGTTATCTACTACTCCATTCCTTTCCTGGCAGAATGACCTAAGTGTACCTAAGAAGAATAAAAAGTCACAGGAGGAAGTCCTGATGTACAAAAGAGTTCAGTCACCTGAGGGAGATGGAGGGGGTGGTGGTAGAAGCATGGGGAAACAGAAACAGGTTTGAGACTTCTGCTAACAGGACTCCTGCTCTGAATGTACTGCAAAACTTTCCCCTTAATTTCTTTCCCTCTCTTCTCTCATACGTCTCTTCCTCAGATTTTTTGTGGGCTCCAGATATCCATGTTTAGGCCCCACACTTGTGTGTCAGTTACTTTACCAGCTAGTTATCTCCCTGGCCCCTCCTGTCAGCCTTCTGATGCACTCTGAGAGTCCCAGGTCTAGCTCACCTGGCCATAGCGAATCCGAGGCAGGTGTGTTCACAGCTAGAACAAGGAGTGCAACCTGGCCCCATTGCTGTCCCCTCAGACTCACACTCTACCTAGCCTTTCTCCACAAATAATCTCCAATCTAGAAACTCTTCAAATGTTGCCTGTAGGCTTAGACTGAAGAGGGATTGCTGTGTGTAAGAGTCTTGGCTTCTGTTTAAATATCTAGACCTAATCGTAAGTTCCTGCTCAATGGCCCATCAAGCTTCCTGGATAACTCACCTTTCCCACGTGAATAAACGGAACGTTGCCTGACTAACTAGATCTCCGTATTTTCTCACTCGGGTTGATAGTACCACCACCTGGACCAGTTATTCAAGTCTCCAACCTGGGAGACCACTGAACCTCCTTGTCTACTATCATCTGTATCTGCATATTTCTTGCCGTGGTTAATGGCAAACACTCTTGCCTCAAATACAGCCAGTCACATGTTCCTTTTCATTCTCCTTGCCACATTTATTATGCCATTGTCTTTCTAAAGATAATTTTATGGCTTCCCTTGACCTACATAATTAAAGGCAAAAGTCCTTTGCCAAATATATCAGTAGTAATAATTGTGTATTGATCGAGACGTAATTTCATGCCAATCTTTTCCTAATTATTTTTATGTGACTGTCACATATTACCTAATCCAGTTTCCCTAACAACCCCTTGGTCCTTACTATTACTCACACTTTACTTAAGGAACTAAGAAACCAGATCTAGAAGCCAAGGCCTTCACATGATGCAGGAGAACAAAAATGTAGGCTGACTACAGATTATTCTCTCTCTTTCTCTCTGTCTCTCTCTCTCTCAGAGCCTGTCGTTGAATGCTCAGTTTTCGACTTCTGCCACCTTTGCCCTCTTCCCAGGAGCTCCATCTTTGAGGAACAGTTTTCTGAGCTTGTTGTGATTTCCTGCCTCTATACCTTCCCAGGCATGTACAGGTTTCTCTGATCACCCTGCCCTGTGTCCTCTAAGCTATAGAGAGAACTTTCTCCTCACCTTTCATCACTTACCAAGTGAGCTCGTCTTGCTTTACAAAAGATTTTTTAGAATGTCCTTCTTAGTGCTGTGTCCCCATGCAATTTCCCTCTGTGTTCTGACAGGGTGCTCATCAGAAGATCTTGGAGCAATCAGTGAGGTATGGACGTTTTCTAGTATTGTTGAGAACAGGAATGATGTCTTAATAAATGAGCAAGTGCATCGTAGGTAGGCAGCCATCCTCCTATAGCAGTCAATATGAGGCTTTACGTATGTATGTATGTATGTATTATGTATCCATCCATCCATATATCATCTATTTATCCATAATCTATCTTATCCTATCTATCATCTATACATATATTATCTATAACCTATCATCTATCTTATCTTATCTTATCTATCTATCTATACCCATCTATATCCTCTCAACCTGAAGTTCTGAAAATAAAGATTTTACTGTAAAATTACAATGCTGAGTCCTGTCATAACCTCCAAGTTGTATCTTCCCTGCTACTCTACTTGCCTAGCTCCTTGACTTTACCACACTGTATTGTTATCAGCAAAGGTTATACTCCTGATCACACAATCAGGTTACACACAAACAAACACACTCATACACACACACACACACACACTCACACTCACACACACACACAAGAAATAGGAATTAATTTGGGTTTAATTACACCCCCCCCCCAAAAAAAGGACCAAAAAAGCTATAATGTTTTAGTTAAGTTTTCTGTGTTGGGCCACCTTCATAGATATCTTGTGGCCCTTGGGGGACTAGATATACCTAGAGGGAAAAACTTAGGTTTTCTTTTTTCTTCATTTAGATTTTATTATTTAAAAAGTCAGAGGGGTGATTCATATGAATGGCAAGAGAAGAGCCAAACTACTAAAGTCTGAGGGAAATTTCCTCCCATAGCAGAGTCATTTAAAACTTATTATTTACCTTGTAGGAGCACCTTTGGACCTACTGTTCTGTCCCTTAACTTGATAAGTCAACCAATTCTCCTTCAGCTTTTCTACCATCTTAGAATTCTTTTGGTCTTCCCTCATCAGAAACTTACTATACAAATCTAACAGAATAAATCCAAAGCTTTTTTTTCCTCCCCCCCAAAACTTGCCTACATAATGTTCCAGTGAGGTCAGCATTCACAGAATCATCCCTGTCATTTTAGTAGTGGGCAGACACAGTGCAGACAATAAATGGCTTTGCCCAAGGCCACAGACAAGTTGGTGCTGGAGCTGAGCTGGATCAGAAGGGAGGAACCCCGGCCCTTTGCCTTGCAACCAGACACCAGTACCCGTTAACCTTAGAGGCCTTTTTCCTTAGTTTTGTGCTGCATGGAGAATAAGGACTATTAAAGGAAAGGTCTCTTGTCTTCGTGTCCAGCGTGATAAAGGTCTGTTAAGTTAAGCTACAAAATAACCGGAGATGCGCGAGCTCTCCTTTCTTTGCTCTGATTTGTTTCTGTTGTGGAAGTGGCTAGCAGTGGGTTGTTAGTGAGACCAACAGCTTGTATGTGGCCCGCTAAAGCTTGTCTATGAACTTGAACCTCCCAGTTTGCCATTGGGGATGTCTGAACTCAGAAAGCCTTTCAAGGTGGATGGTTAGGTCCCGCGGTTTCAGTCTCAGTACGGGCCACTGTCCTTGGGCCAGAGTTCCACCCAGCAGCTGTTTGCACCTTCTGTCTCAGAGCTGAGGAGGTGCCAGCGGCTCCTCTCTGTAGTTGCTCTGGGAACAGGGGCCCTGCTGTGGAGGAAAGTGTTCTCAAGAAACATTTCTCTGTAGCCGGAGAAATTTCCATAAAGTTCTTAAATATAATAAAATGTAATTAAAGTGCCTCGTTGAGTTAGTTCTCTTTGAAGTTTCAGGCTTGCATAATAAATGGAGTCATAAACCAGGACTCGAATTGGAGGTTTTATTCCTTTTTACAGATTGAGTCTCATTAATTATCTACTTGACCCCTCCTGTTATAGAGAAGTAAGTACCTGGTACACCATAATTTGCACTGATAAAAGGCAGTAAAAGATGAACTCACCACTGAAAATGGAATCTCACACACCGAATGTCACTTTGTAGCTAGGGAAAATTAGAGCTTGTGTTCAGAAATCACATTCTCATCGCCTCATATGAGCTCATGAACATGAGTCTATTCTGCGTTGCTTTGTCTTTTGTGTCACTAAGCATTTCAATTTTTATGTCAAGTAGCTGGTTCCCTGATGAAATAAGCTACCTTTCATAGAGCAAATTTTGTTGTTGTTTTTTGCCAACCTAGACTGAATATCCAAATAACCTCTATCCATCCACCAGGGATAGTATGGCATGGTTGCTTTGCCTTGGAGAAAAGAAATAAGATTTTAAGGCCTCCCTTTTAACTTACCGCACAATTTCACAAGCCTAGAAAAAGCCACATAGACAAAGAAGGCTTTGCACCAAGACAAGTAGAACTCACTGTTTATGCCAGGAAGACTGGTTGCCTGTGACTCACATTCATTGACAGGTTTTTGGGTGAACTCTCACTGAGTGTTAAAGCTGAAATCGATTTGTTTTATGTGTGGGGACATTTATTGTGTGTGCTTGCATGCCCATATGTGTTCAGGCATCTGTAAGTGGTTTAAGTGTTCCTTCTTCCTGGACTGTGGGGCCTGGGGTGATTTCAGGACAGGAGAACTTCTGTACAATGAGAGCATTAGTGAACACTGCTGAAAAATCTAACATTCAAGTGTGCTATGAAGAGGCAGTCAATTAAAGAAGAGCTTGAATTGTTGAAATTAGCTAAAATAATATTTTTAAAGGAAGATGAAAGAGACTGATGGATAATGAATGCTGTCAAGGTTTACTTTATTCCTGTTTTGGAGTGTGTGTGTATATGTGTGTGTGTGTGTAGATATTTCATGGCTTTGAGAAAGTGATTGGATCTAAACAGGAACAGGAATGATACAAGACTCACAGAGATAAGAGTAGATCAGCCATGTTGAGGTAGCAAAGTAAACCAGAGGGATTTGATCCAGACAACATCTTATTTAGTCCCTAAGAGAAATCTTCCTACTGTCCTAAGTTTTAAGGATTTATGCTCTTTGTCATAAGATGACTTGTGCATCTTGACAGATGATCAGCAGTGTCTAGTTCAAGAGAGAAGATGACCCTTGCAGCAAGACCAGGTTGCACCAAAAACCTTGATGTGGTTTCCTTAGAGGGTATTTAGAAAGACACATTAAGATTTATTGAATTATGAATAACAGAAACTAACACTGAAAAAATCAACCAAAAGATGAAAATTAGTATTATGACACAGGAGTAACATCTTGGACTCAAAGGCAAGTTACAACCAGACTCTGAAGGAAGCTGGAACCTTGGGCATAGAGAAAGCATCCTTTCTCCTATTCTGTCCTCTACTTCCCTGCCTGCTCTTTCCCTCTCTCCATTCTCCTTTTCTCTTTTCCCTTCTCCTTCCCTTCCCTCTGCTCCCCTAGCCTCTAATCCTCTCCTGTCTGCTCTCTTTCCCTGGATTCTTAAGCAAGCATATAGCTAGGACCCAAAGGTAGCTAGAGCCATGGGAATACATCTGCTACACAATTCTTTCCTCTCCTTCCCACTCCTTCTCCTTTTCTTTCCCTTTCCTCTTCTTCCTGTCTCTTTTTCTCTCTTTCCCTCCCTATCCTTTCTTCCCCTGTCCCTCCTCCTTTTTTCTTCCCCTGATCCCACTTCTGTAGATAGAATCTCTTGTGTCTGTAAGGAAGCACCACCTGCCAATAAAAAATCTAATGGCCTATTGTTGAGGCAAAAAACCGGGGGAGGAACATCTGATAGGCAGAAAGAATTCTGGAATAGAGGCCAGAACAACTCCCAGACTTCTTTTCTTCTGAATGTCAACAACTCCCTTCCTCATCACAAAACCAATCACCAGGTCTAGCATCTTGACTAAGAAACACTCACGAAAGAGGTTGGAATCTAGATACCCACAGCCTAGTTTTGGATAGGCTCACAGTGAATTAGTCACTCACTGTGGATCAATCAATGGTGTCCAAGCATGCATGGGTATAGGGAATGAGGTGAAGAATTAAGTAAAGTCATCACATGTTGTGAACATGCTTCACTCACTGTGAAAACATGTGCATGGAATTAGATAAGCAACAATTCCTAGAAATCAGGGCAGAGGAAATTGAGTTGGTCAGATGACAACCAAGCATTTGTTACAGGGAAATAAAGCAAATCTGATTTATGATGGACAGAATAAGAAAAACTCACAGTCACTTACAGATAAACCATATAGAGACAATTCTAATCAAGGCTTGGTAAGCCCTGGCAGTAGCATATCAATGCAATCGTATCGATTAATAAAATTGTTGCTTCTATTTAAGATCTTATATTCTTGCTGTCCATTTTGACATTGTTATCACCAACAATATGAAACAGGATAATCAATGGTATAGCATGAAAGACATGAAAGTTTGATACTTTCATAAATTCAGCCATGGAAAACATAATTTGTTGATCTTATTGGGTAAGAGGGTGAGAGACATCAGTGGACAACAAAAAGAAATTGATGCCCCTTTTCATCCCTGTTTTCAATGGCTGTAGATTAATTAATTTTCAGCACCGTGGAAGCTAAGCAGGTACCATGAAAGCAGCTGTATTTGCTTAGAAAATGGATCTATTTTCTTGATCACTGTATGTGCAGTCAGGTTTTTCACAGAACTATGTAGATATGTAAACTATTTACCTACCAGGAGCCCTAACATGCCCTGGAGTAAAAACCTCCACAGCTACAATTCTCACAAGGAGTAGTAAAAATGGGACAAATGAATGAAGTTGTCTCTCCTCCCCCTTGCCTAGAGATGTTCCTCCCCTCCCCAGAATGTTCCCTGAGTAATCTTGTCCAGTCATCTTTGGATAGGAATAAAAAAACACTTAAAAATCTTTTAAATAGATTTGGGTGCCCCAGGAGGACACTGTGTCTGAAGAGCAGGACAGTAGTGTAGGCACAGCGACCAGGAGACTGAGATCTCGGACCTAAAACACCAGCGTTTGCGACTGTCAGGTGAGCAGAATTCCTATGGTGGGGAAATCAAGTGGAAAAGTCCAAGGGACACCCAGCTATTCCCAGGAAAAACTCTGGAGGGAGACAGGCTGTGCACAGCCGGGCTGGGCGCCTAAGCCGCCATCTTGGGCTGGGGCACAAGGTACCCTGGACAGACTGAGTTTCACCCAGATACCGCAGGCTGCACTGCGCGGGCCCACAACCCTCTGTGCCAGTGGCCGCCACTTTGGGCTAGGGCACAAGGTACCCCAGACGGACTGAGTTTCACCGAGATACTGCGGGCTACACCTGTCAGACCCACACCCCTAGGCACACCCAGCCACCACCCCAGATTGGGACCCATAGTATCAGGTCCAGATCGAGGTGCCCCAAATACCATCTCAGACCATGGTACACAGCACCTGACCCAGAAGGAGGCGCCAAGGCTCCAGTCCAGAAGAGAGCCTTTAGCAGCAAGCTCAGGGCAGAGCTCAGAGCCTCCTGACCAGAGCAGCGCCCCCAGCGGTCATATCAAAGGGGGACACAAAGCCTCTGGCAAAGAGTGAAGAGCCAAATCTCCAGACCAGAGGGGAGACCAGCT
>CM053750.1:7503949-7538685 GCA_028658305.1 Pachyuromys duprasi
AATGAGGGAGGGGGCTATGCCTGGGATGCAAAGTACCTAACCTGTGATTGATATAAAAATAAATAAATTACATTAAAAATATTAAAAAATCTTTTAAATACTTTATCCAGAGCTATGACCAGATTGCTTGTGTTGTGGTCTTGAAGTTCTTAAATTGCATTTCATTTTTTGTGGTAATTGAATCTGTTATTGGCTATAGGCCCAATATACTACTAAAGAATGGGGATCAGGAACTAGGGCTGGAGGAATAGAACCACTGCATTACTGGGTATCAGTGGCAGAGAAAAGAAGGAGAAGAAAACAGAAGAAAAAGAAAGGAAGTCTAGTGCAAATATTTCTCTGAAAATCATTAGAGACAGTGGAAGTCTCTAATGAAAGTGCATGGAGGTAGCAAGAAGTCTGGTCACGTTGTGTGTGTACTTGAAACAGGGATTTACTCCAGAGGTCTAAGATCTCCTCTGTGACAGAGATATACTATGTCAAGGATAAATCTTACTCTATCCTTCCATATACCACACAGATAACTCATTAGTCAAGACTCTCCAGAGGAACAGAAAGGAGGGAGTGATGAGACCTGAAAGGTAGATACAGACACATTCCAGGCTTCTAAACTCATCCAGATAACCTCACCAGCTTTTGAAATCACCACAGCATAAGTTTTCATTTCACACACACACGCTTTGGAGCACCATAGCTGCCTACTCTTATGACCGTGGAACACTGAGTGATGTAGCTCACAGGCATTGTACCAGCTAAGAGTGCATTTTACTCCCCTCACTAGTTCAGGAAAAGACCAGAACTGAAAATTCAGAGTTTAGTTTCTCCTGAGTGATATCACATATGGGACCATTGTAAAGTGGAAAAAGTTATAAGACATTTTAAGTCATGGATGATCTGTATATTCAGGGATTGATTGCCAAGGGTTAGCTCAGGCAACTACAGAAGCTGAGCAGTTCAATGTCCTGCTGCTTGTAAGGCAGAGATAAAAGAAAACCAGTGGTAATACAAGGGATGAGTAAGGCATTTTCTTTATACAGTCTAGTAACTTAAATATGGAAATGACTTCACAGATACACTCAGAAATAATGTTTAACCAAATACCTAGGCCTCTCATGGCACAGCCAGATTGGTATGTTAAATTATCCATCCTATGTTGGAAGGACCCTGCTGTTTGAGGTTGCAGTCCTCCCAGTCTGAATAGCCATTCTGAGCTCAGGCATTAAGATGCAGGACTCCCTCTTCCCAGCAGGGCCTCCTGCTCTCTGCCTGAATTCATCTAAAGAGTGTCTTTCAGACACAGTGCTCCTAAGCACATTTGATATATGGCCTTTGACACAGCACCCTGCTAGCTCTCCCCTCCCTGTGCATATAGGATAATTAGGAATTGTGTTGCCTTTCATGTGATAGGATTGTGCTGTTTAATTCAAATCAAGCATCCTTGAAGTGCCTAGTTTTAACCAATTATGTACGCCTACCCCTGGAGCCCCCCACCCACTCCCCAAGGGCCTTTGTTCTCTGGAATTAAAGTTGAACTAGCTCCCTGAAGTGGTTCTTGGGTGTGATCCCTGTACAGTGCTTGCCAGCCATTCTAGGCACGCTCCTCCTCTCAGGCTCCTCCTGACTTCATGCACCGGTGGGAGACAGCCAAAGGCAGGAGAACCACAATCATAGACAGGAGGAGACTTCCCTTTGGTCTCGGCATACATACCTCTTTTGCATTTGCTCAACAAGGGCCTAAAACTGGATCAAGATGTTCTAGGGAACACAATGAAGGAAAAATAATACGCTTTTTTAATACTCTCCTGGTTCCTTTGTAGCTTTTTTTTCCTGACAAGAATGGAAAATGAGACACATTATACCAGCTAAACTACTGACTGGTGACTGCCTTCATCTTGTGCGTGTAAAAGGACATTTTATGCTAATCTCAGGGAGGGCTGAAAATGAACTGTTACAGCAAAGGATAATCTTGAGCTTCTGCTCCTCCTGCATCTATCTCCTAAGATTTGGTGTGACATGGTGTTGGGAATCAAACCCCAGGCTTCCTGAATGCTATGCAAGTTCTATACCAATGGAGCTAAGCCTACAGCCTAGGGAGCCTGGTGATTTTTACAATGTACAGAACATGGTCAAAAGCTATTACTGACATATCTGAGACAATGACAACAGAATTGACTTAAAAAAAATTTTTTTATAAAATATGTTTTTTCTTTACAGCATAGAAGCTATATCAACCAAAAAGCCTAAACTAAGAACAGAATTAGAGACAAAATGAGTTTACTTATTTCTCCCACCAAACAGGCTTGGAGCCAGTGGGTAACTGTGGAAGAAAGCCTTTTCCATTTATAAGTATGGACACTAGGGAACCAACCAGACAACAGAGGCACCCTGGGAAATGGAGTACATATGGGCCTGTGATGCTCCCAAGTGAAAGAACACTGTGTCTCCCATGCCTTCCAAGAGTCAGTAGACAAGAAAACCCACTGCAGCATTTGGAGACCGGCAGGCTTGTGAGCGAGCCCAGCTTCACCCCATGTGCCAGTTGACCAGGGACTACAGACAACTGTGGAGCAGAGGTTTAGAGAAGGAGATGTGCCTCTTCCTGTGTGGCTTGGGGAAATGAGTGCTCCCAGAGGCCTGGGAGAGGATGGATGTGTTCACATCTGCAGACACTCTCAACAGTGGGTGACTCTCCATGTCAGGGAAGCAGCAGGGAGGGCAAGGCTTGCCTCAGTCACTGACCACACAGGAGAGAGTGGGTGAAGTCAGTGGCACTTCAGCCTTGATAAATGTCCCGAGGAACTTTGTAACATCTTAGGTTCCAAAAGCTCCAAAACACATGTCGCCAAGGAACTTCTTCCTCCCCCTTTCCTTTAACCTCTGTATATATTTAAGGCAATGGAGTCCACATGCGTCTGCCTCATTTATACTTAATTCATTAAAGTGATGTTCCGTGCGAGCCATTTCATGCCCACAGAATCTTCTGTTACCATTTTATGAACATTTTGAGGCATTTGCATTCAGAATCCGGGAGCCAGCTAAAACAGATCTGAACACGACTCAGCTTGGCTTGATATTTAAAACTCCCAAAGCTCTGCAGTGGCCAAATGCCTTCTCCCTTCCCAGACCCACAGCCAACGAGGCTGCTGTATCAAGGCCTTCCCCAGAAGGGTAAAGGGAAGTGTCACAACACTTAATTGAAACAACAAATTTAAGAAATAAATCTCAAACACATGGCATGCCCATTAGAGGGCGGATCATTTTAAAGCTGCTTTCTCTTACCTTTCCAATAGTGGCATCAAATAGCAATTAAAGAACAACTTGAATTGAGTTATGTGTCGGGGGTGGGGCTGGGAAACAAATTGTGATTGATTATGACATGAAATCCATTTCATCATTTATCTAGACTATCACATTACAGGGTTTCTTAAAATAATAGATGAAAAAGTACAAGGCACTTTTCAGAATCTACATAAACAATGAAAACTAAAGGTATTATTATTAACGTCAGGCCGAAACAATGAAGTCATTTTTAAAAGCTAGATGCTGTGCATTGGATTGAACAAGAGGAAGGCAGAAACCTGTTTGAGACACAGTACTTACTGAGGATTATATCTTCTAAGTACTGTTCTAAGGGCAAAAGGGACAGTTGTCAGGAGGATGGACACAGTCTCTGCTCCAGAATTAGTGGAGGAGTCAGACAATTACATAAAACAGAGTGAGGTTAAGGATGCTCTCATAAGGAAAGGAAAGAGCAGGTACAATGGCTTAGAACTGGAAGTTGGTTAAAGAAAGCAGCTAGAACTTGAGGGAAGGGTGTGACCAGATGTTGTTGGCCTTGTCATCCTGGTGAAGCTGTGGATGAATCAGTTTCCCCAAGACCTGCATTTTTATTTTGGTGTTCCACATTCTTGCTTTTCAAGATAGGGCTTTGTATATCTTCTTGTACATTCATCCCGGACATAGGTCTTAGATCAGTGTGTCCACTTAAATAAAGGGGTCTAACTGTGGAGATCTCTGGACCAGATGTGTCCACATCATGTGCAACTTGCAAGGAAGGAAAAGGGGAAAGAGGCAAGCTGTTTCTGTGAGAGCACACACCACTTAGCTGGCTGTGGCAGTCAGCTACGAAACCAAATCTCACAGAAATCAGCTCCGAGGTTACTCTGAGACCATGATAAATGAGACAGAGCAAGGCCACTTCATAATTCTTCCTTAGTACAGACAAAATCAAGGTCACTGGGCAGCACACAGATCACAAACACCCCTTTATTGGGCAAATAAGCAACTGCTCCTTCAGTATGTGTAGTTCATGCCCTTGCTCTTCTCCCGTCCCTGTAGATAACATTTACTGAGACATCTTGCTACAGACTGACTCCCGCTTTCCAGCAGAACCATCTAGAGTAAGTATCTACTCTCTTAAGCCATTCCTCAAGTCTCTGCGGCAAAGCCCAAATCCTATACTCTAGTTGTATTAATGACTTCTTACTTAACTTGGCTTGTATTTCCACATGCTACATGTTCTCCCTCATTGTCAAGTATGAGACCAAATTGTTAAATCCTGTGTCCCAGGACACTGGCCCTAGTGCCTCTTTCTAGAGCTACTGCATCAGATGCCCTGGGCATAAAGAGCAGTATCCTGGGTTTTCAGAGGATCCCTGTGGGCCATACCTGCTTCAGGTCAACATTAGACAACGCTCTTCCAAAACTCAGTCTAATTGCAGCCAGCCCTGAGAAAACAGGATGAGCTGGGGTTGGATGGAAGGGGAGGAGGTCCTCCCCTGTTGGTGGACTTGGAGGGGGCAGGGAGGAGGGAGATGAGGGAGGGAGTAGGAGGGTGGGGGTGATTGAGGGAGGGGGCTACGCCTGGGATGCAAAGTACCTAACCTGTGATTGATATAAAAATAAATAAATTAAATAAAACAAAACAAAACTCAGTCTATAGATCTGGAGTGGGGTGTAGGAGTTCATGACTTTTTTTTTCCATTCACCTCCTTTTTATTTTAATTTTTCAACTGTTTCAAATATTTTGTTAGCGTATATTCCTTGCACATAATAATTTGTCTCATTAAAAAAGTTATTACATTTATTTGAGCATGCATGCATAAGTGTTTGTGTGTGCGTGCATGCACACGTGTGTTTGTGTGTATGTGTAGTTAGGATCTCCACCATGTAGATCCCAGGGATGAAACTCAGGTTGTCAAGCATGATGGTAAGTGCTTTTATGGACTGAATCATCTCGCCTGAATGCATTGACGCTTTTCTACAAGAAATGCAAAGTTTTCTCTGACTGTCATGTGGTCTCTTCTGCCATGTTATTATGTCACAAGAAGGTCCATGCTGGATGCTGGCAACACACACTTGAACTCCCAAGCCTTGGGTCCATGAGCTAAAGAAATGTCGATTCTTTATAAATTATCCAGTATTTGATATTTAGTTACAGTAACAGAAAAGAGAGAAGACAAATTGTCTTTTCATTGAGTTGTAGTAGGCATTATATATATAGGTGTAATCTAGAAATAATATATCAGTTTTGTGACTTACAAATATTTTTCCCCTTTCTTGATGATGGCTTTTGAAACACAAAAGTTATTTTATTTTGATGTATTCTGATTATTTTTTTATTTGTTTCTCATGTCATCTTAAGTAAGTTTCGTTGAATCCAAGTTCCTAAAATTACTCCTATTTTGATCTCCCTGCTGCTTTTAAGGAAAAGTTTAGCGTTGATATTCTGCATGTAGAGACCTGGTTGTTGTATTAAATCCTCATACTTCCTGACAATAATGGGTCTTACTTTGATGACATCTTTGCTCTTTAAAAGGGGGTGTGTAGATCAAGTGAGTCTGAGATCTTTTTCTTTAGAGATCTGAGACTACTTTGTTTTTCAGGGTACTTGAAAGGCGTTGAGTCAAAAGACAAATTAGTCTTACTGAATGGCAGCCCTGCCTCTGTCTTGGTTATTCTCCACTGTCAACCTTATAAAATCTAGAATCACATGGGCGATGAGTCTCTAGGCATATCTGTATCTTGATTAGGTTAAAAGAAGTGGAAGACTCATCCACTATGGGCGGCACTATTCCTTGAGCTGGAGTCTTAACCTGCATAAAAAGAATAAAGGAATGCCAGCTCAGGCATTTATCACTCTCTTCTTGATTGTGAATACAATATGACCAGGTGCCGGAAGTTCCTGTCCTCATGACTTCCCTAGCATGATGGACTATAACCTGGAACTGTTAGCCAAAACAAGCCCTTTCTCTTTCAAGTCGCTCTTGTTAGTGCTTTATTACAGCAACTCAGGTAAAAGTAACGAGGCCAGCACCTATCCCAGGCCTTTCTCCCCACGTTCATGCTAGAACTTCACAGTTCTAAGCCAGATACTACCAATTAACATGTCAAACAGAACCTTGTCTCCTTCCTTGCTTTCACCTTCTTCTTCCTGTTTTCTTGTGCTGCTGCTGAGCAATCCTATCTTTAAATTGAGGAATTAGCATGAGAAAATCCAGGATGTAAAGAGGAAGCCAAGAAATGGCTACTCCCTAAGTGAGGCCAATGTTTCCACTGGCTTGGCTTAGATGACTTGAATTTCCATTCAAAACCATCGATCAAAGGCAGCCTGCTGGTTGTTCTGACTAACTACAGGGCCCAGCTGATAAGATGAATGTGAACATCCCAGACCATTCAACCCTTCTATAAAGTGGAATGTGGGCACGAACGCAAAGAACTAGAAACATGAGTCAAAGATTAAGGGTAAAATAAGTTGTGTGGTAAAGATTTGTAGATGTTTTCATGTTAATGTTGATGAGAATGAAAAAAAAAACATTAAATTTAAATAAGGAGGAAAATGATAGTTGAAACCGTTTTCTTCTTAAAAAAAAAAAAAAAGCCCCAGTCACCAGTAAGATGCCTCATCAGGTAAAGATACTTGCCACCAAGGCTGTTAACCTGAGTTTCCGGGTTTTATCCTCATTATCGTCATGGTAGGAGAAGAGAATGGACTCTTTCAAGGTGTCCTCTGACCTCTACAGGTGCTCTCTGGTACATATGCTCCAACACAAAATAAACAAAATGTAATAATTTTTTTTAAAGCCCCAGCATTTAAAAGGAGTTTTTCTTCTTGAGAGTATTACACTGATTTCATAGTGGAAAATGCTTCACAGCTTTGCTGAGATTTTGAGGGACACTCAAAAGCCACTTTACATTCAATAAGCTACTTACTGAAAGTAAACAAAATAAGGTCAACCTTGAGTCCTACCATCATGACGGGAATTGGGTCTGAATCAGAACATTTCAGAGGTCAGTTTCTTTACCTTAGAATTTCAGTTGATTTGCCTGTAATAACTGTGAACGCATTATCAGCACGGTTAAACCTAATGTTTAGATACAAATTCTATCTTTTTTTTTCTTAGTTTGCATTTCCTCTTTTTTATCTGTCTATATGCTGGTGAACAAATTAATAGTTATACCTCTTTTTTCTTCAGATGATTCAAATTTGAATCTTGAGTTTAATAAATTGCTACGGCAGAACAGTCCTAACTTAAAACATGGCAACAGCGAGATTAGCAAGAGAATCTACATTATCACAATGGCAGAGTGGTTCATTTTCAACACGCGTTTAGTCCAATGGCCTTTACAAATTACTACTGGGTCTAATTATTAAAAAATATTAGCAGTACTTAATAATACAAATTCAGTGGCCTAAATGCACTGGATGATTGGCACATTTGGGTACAGATGGCATATTTGGAGGTTTTATTTTTGAGTACTTAGGTCTATTTACCTAGTAGCATTTTGATGCTCCTCTCTGAAAACCAGTAACAAGAACAACAGAAACCATGGAGAACCAGTTGACAGGCAACTGTAGTGGACCTTTTACATGCTCCCCGATGTGATGAGTGATGACTAGTTTTATGTCAGCTTAACTTAGGTTAGGGTCATTTGGAAGAAAGAACCTCAGTTGAAAATCTACCTCTCACCAAATCGGCTTGCAGGGAAGACCATGGTGCATTTTCTTGATGATTGATAGGAGAGGGTTTATCCCATTGTGGGTGGTCCCATTCCTGGGCTGGTCATCCTGGGCTCTATAAGAAAGCAGGCTGATGAAGCCATAAGGAGAAACCCAGTAAGCACCCCTCTCTGAGCTCTGCATCCTGTCTCCAGATTCTTACCCTGTTTGTATTCCTGCCCTGACTTTCCTCAATGGTGGACTGTGATGTGGAACTGTAAGTTGAAACAATTTCTCTTCTTCCAAAACTATTTTGGTCAGGGTGTTTTTATTACAGCAACAAAATCCCAAATAAATGATGATGATGACGATGTGGTCTTTGTCTCAGAATGCCTCAAAAACCCCTTGAGAAGGCTGGGGGTAATTCACTTGCTAAAGTGCTTACAATGAAAGAGTGAGAATTTGAGTTTAATTTCTAGCACCCACCTAAAAAAGCTAAACACAGCATTGCTGAACTCCAGGTTTACTGAGAGAGCCTGTCTTAAAAAAAAAAAAAAAGACAAAGAAGCAATTGAAGAAGACGCCCAGTGCTGACTTGGGCTTCCACACATATGTACAAATGTGAGTTCAACACACACAAACACACATACTACACAAATACACCCATTGTTATTTCCTGAGAAATGGAAGGGTCTTGTTTAATTTATAATTAATACCTGAAGACTACACCTAAGCTCTTTTTTCCTAAAAGATGGCCTCTGAAGAGGAAATCCCCAGTAGCTTGAGTATGGAGACTGGTTATTACAAAACTTACCGATTTGATAAAGGCTTAAAACTTTGAGCCATACCCCAACCTCTGTTGAAAACTGAGTTCAGTCATCCGACCAGTGATAATTCTGAACAGCGAGAGCAGGGGAGTTTCATTGTTGGTAAGCATGCTCACGGACTGGGATGGTGCTACCTCCTTCAGTGCTTCAGCATCTCTGGCACCCAGGTCCATCCCATAGCTAGGAAAAGTCTTGCTCTACCAGTGGTTACCTAGAAGGTTCAGATACCACCACCCTGAAGTCTCATGGGGTGCAATGTGACTAAAATCGAAGTAGCAGAGAAAGCATCTTTCGCCTACTTCCTAGGACTCCTGCAAGTCACAGTGACTGTTTACAACTTCCATATCGACTTCCGTGAACTGTAAGCCGATCTGCAATCCACCATCCATCCCTCCTCTCTTCTCTTTTGTCTCTCTTCTCACTTCTCTGGGATTGTTTCAGTCTCTAAACCCAATGACATAAACTTTGCCTTGGGCTGTTTTCTGGAAGCTAGAGTACCACAGAAGTGTGGCTGGAGAAGTTCTGCCCTGCAGGAGCTGCACCTGGCAAGCTGCTGGTAGCATTCCCTACTCAGCTAGGGCCCTGATAACAAAGAAGCCCGCAGCAACCTCCAGAGCCCAAGGGCTCTGATGACACCAATTGCCAGTCCTTAACTTCCAAATACAGTGTTATTCCCTGCCCAGGACGTATTTGCACTTAACCTCCCTCTATTTTAAAAGAAGTCATGTGTGCCTAGCCCTGCAAAGCTTCCTGTTTTCAAGGTAATAGGATGCCTTTCCTCTTATTAATGATGGGGGGGAGGGGGTGTTGATAACTGTTTTTTGTTTGTTTGTTTATTCGTTTGGTTTGTTTTTCTTTTTAAAATACCTTTATTTGAAAAGTAGAAGTCTGGATTAAATAAAAATACAAACCTGTTCACTGAAATTTAAAATTTGGGAAGAGTGCCTTTTTTCCATTAGGCACTACCCTAGCTGTCTGTTCTGTGCCTTTACTTTGACCCAGCCTCAATGAGGCTGTCCTTTTCCATGACTATGAAAAGGAGTAATTAATTAGGGGGCTGGGAACTGTTGGCGAATGAAATGATGGGAAGAATGTGGGTTTCTCTGGTCAGATCTATGATACAACAGAAAAAGTACTAATGAGATTGAGACTGTAAATAAATCACAGAGAACAGCTTCTCACACAGTCACTGTCAGTCATTCATGCTATGAGATAATTACAGCATAATGATCAGATGATCAGGATGTCTACATCTAATGCTAATGGGACAGCCCATTAACTCGGTTCATATCTTATATGGTTCTTCTGCTAAGTGAGACTATAATTGTTTTCTTAAAAAATAATCATTGAACCGAAACTAAGTTCTGACTGAGGTGGAGTAAAAAGGCAATATTTCTTTACAGGCAAATATTCTTCCCCACGGAAAACACAAAGCTGGAAAGAAAATGTCAGAAAGCACAGCCATGTCAGTGCTCGGAAAGCTGGCTAAAGCTGAGACAAGTGGTAAATGAAAAGATGTTTGTTCATTGGGAGCGGGTACCACAGAAATTAAGTAAAACACAGGGCGAGTCTTTAGTCTTCTTAGCTGGAATGCCACCTGTTACCTCTTTAGCCATTATCATCCAATAGTACAATAATAAGAAGGGGGTCATTCATAAAATGCAGAATCTTCTTTGCCTTTGAAAGTTAACACTGTTAATAGAAATGAAAAGGAGGAATCCATAATTCTGTTTGACAGTGGTTGTAGTTCCAGTTGATGAGATTGGTAGGTAAGTGTAACACCATCTGCTTTACTGCTTGATTGACAAGCCAGAGATCCTACACAGACTCAGAAGCAACCCAAGACAAGCTAAATAAATATCAAAATAAGAGTAAGGCATCTGAGCACAATCATCAGGGACTCTCTGTCACCAGAGAGACAAGTTCCACAAATTCAACAGAAGCCAGATTTCCAAGGAAAAGTCTGATTGAGATGCTACAACGTTTTATTGAAAATATCCAGTTTCAACAGCAAAATTAGAATAAAATAAACAGAAAAGTATGAGCCTTGCTCAGCAGTCATTAGACACAAATTCTAGGAGATCTAAATGCTGACGTTGTTAACGTCGGAAACAATTATTATAAACACATTCAAAGAATTCAAGGATAGCACGATGGCAATGTGAAAGGAATAGGGATGGAAATATTCTTCAGCAGAAGATCTTGGGGAAAGGGGCTAGAAATGTACAAACTGACCTTGGGGTGACTTATGCAGAGAGTAAGAAACTATTGAGAAGCCAGAGTAGCAGAGGTGTAACAACAAGTCACATGATTCAAGTGAAGGAGCATGGGGAAGATGACCTGAAACAACTGGATCCATAAAACACTAGCATTTCTAGTACTATTTATATTCCTAGCTCAAAGAAGAGAGCATATGCTCATATCCATACCAATATACATGGTTGAAAACGGATAAGATAACATAGAGAAATTTCTCATGTAGAAGAATTTCAGAGTAGCCACTACTGAGTCACATCTGAGGTGGGATATGCGTAGTTCTTTCCTTCCAAGGGGTCTTTGTCTGAAAAGCAGGAATGCGAATAGTGTTTTAGTGGAGAACCCACCCTCTTTCCCAAAGCCAGGTGACCTCTAGTAACCACTAGTGGCAAAGCATGTTAACTGCATAGGCTCATGATCTGCAGTGAGGACATAGCCAACAATCACAATCTGGCCAGGAGCAATGCTTAAGTTCAAACTGAAGGATGCTATGAAATATCCGTTCATTAATTCACAAAACGGTGTCAAGCTCACTATATAAGTGAAGTGTCTAAGAACTTGCCATGGTGCAAAGAAGCCTGGGCAGACAGGATGGTAAGGTCAGTGCGGCACCTTGAGTGGGGCCTTGGAATAAAGAAGGGGAATCAGGTAAAACGAGGGACAACTGAATCTAGTGTGGCCTTGTGTGAGGCTTATTGCCTCATCACTGTGACCAACACAGCTGACTGACAATGGGAAAGGCCGGAGCTCTCTACATTCTCCTTGTAGCTTTGCTGTACATACAAAAGGGGTTTAAAACAGAAAGATTATTTTAAAGTGGAAAATGAACTGAAAATTTAAGAACTAAAATAAAAAATTCCTGAGTAAGATATAGAGCAGATTTGAGACAATTCTTGAGACATTTACCTCCAGATTTCAAAATTATTAATAAAACTAATAAAGCTTTATTATAACCAAGCTAATCAAGACAGATAAAGACGGACATGTAGGTCAAAGAACCATAATATAAAGTCTAGATTTAAAGGTCTCAAATGTAGAGACAATTTTCAATAAATTATGCCAAGGTGAATGATGGGGAAAATGGCCTTTCTAGCAATTACTAGGGAAGAGTATCAGTATAAGAACAGCCAACAATCAGGCACAGTGCCACATGTAATTAATCTAAGCACTCCAGAGGCAAGACAGGTGGATCTCTGGGAGTTCAAGGTCATTCTGGTTTTCACAATGACCCTGTCTCAAAACTCACAACTAAACAAAACAGAAAACAAATGGCGACATCTTTTTTTTTCCTAATCACATGCAAAATTTAATGCTATGAATCATGGATTTCAATGAAAAGCAAACCTACATGAATAAAACTTCTATACTCAGGTCCCTCTGGGACCTTGTCCTATACACTTTTTCATCTTGCTATTCTTCAGCACCCTTTGTAATAATCCAGAAAAACAAAAGTTTCCTTACATGCTATGAGCCAGCCCGGAAAAATATGAAGCCTTTGCAGAGATGGTGCACTCTCTGGCTGTAGCCAATCAGGCAATCATGGGCAACCCAAACAGCTGAGGTGTGAGTGTCTACCAGGGATCTGGTGCTGTCAGGTTTAACTTCAGGGCTCTAGGGTAACTCCAGGAAGTCTCAGAACTGACTTGACTATTAGAGACCACAGCCTGAAAAGGCTGTGCAAAACAGAAGGATAAAAGCAGAAAGACAGATTTCTTAATTTTGAAGCTTAGAAGAGATACTTAAAGAATACAATATGTTTATTTTGGGTTCCTGATAAAAGTTGACTTCATTTATCTTTAAAAGATGTATGGGAAGAATGAACGAAGACAGGATAATTGTAATAAGTCACAAATTTGGAACAACAGATGTCTTGTGGTGCACTTTTTACTTACAGTGCTACTTCGTGGAAATAATATTACATATAAAACAGGTTTTCAGGTTCTTTCATAAAAGCTTAATCCATTATACTGTCTTACATTTCTCAATCTAGGTTCCACAGATTATCAAGTATATATAGAAGCATATAGCTTATCAGGTATATGGACATAACAATAAATGCCTTATATTAAGGGAGTGGTTATTGTTTTATATATATATATATATATATATATATATATATATATAATCTAAGAAAAATTCAAGCTTTAGTAAATATACAGAGAATGGGATATAGGAATGTGATAAGTAAAAATAAGCCATAAATCCTTTTAAAATTCACAGAGAGGGGATGAGTATGCATTCAATAATCCTTACCCCTTGATGAATACTTGTGCATTAAAAACTCCCTCTCCTACGGCACTGGAATAGCATATACACATGGATATTTCTAAGCCAACCCTTCAAGTTACATACAGTTGCTATGGATTACAATACACTGGACTCTAGACACAGAGATTGGCTGTGTCTTCCACATCCCTGGTCCCCAAGTTTTTCATTGGCTGTAACACCATGACTTGTCTTCCTCCAACAGCTGGGGAGAAAATCAAATCAAGGGCCACAAATAAGAGGAAATGGGAATTCTTGGTTCCTTAGTGTGGATCCCAAGTGGTGGAAATGGTACAGTGCTTGCACTATTCAACGGGCCCTAAATGCTTTTGAAAAGAACGTGTTGGAAAATTATGAGGCTGCCTAGCCATGGTGGTGATGGACAAGGACAAGCTGCTCAAATCCACTCTGGATTAAAGATTTTGTATCTTTAAGCATAGAAATTTGATTCTCTGTTATCACTTTCCGTGGGGCAATATGGGAGAAGCAGCAAAGAAAACCATCTCTAGGAAGGCAGCACAATCAAGTTGCTTGGGGGGCGGGGGGAAAGGTTCTGTGGGCTTGGATGTAAGAAGTCTCAAAGAAGGGAGGCAATCCATAGTCAGAGGGCTATGCCGGGTGGCCGTTCTACACTGAGCCTTCCTGTATACACAACAGGTGATTGCTTGTGGTAAATGTGCTCAATGCAAATGAGTATCAGAGACCCAAGGGCAGGAGCTGGGGAAAAAGGTAGCAGAGGCATAGCACCTTCAGAAAAGTATTTCCTTTGGCTGGCCCAGTTGAAACAAGAAGAGATACCACAAATTGTTTCTAGGTTTTATTGAAGAAAATATCTCAGGCTTGGAGAAAACATTCCAGCTGAAGTTTGGACTCTGTAGTTCCTTTTAGTCTTTTGTGTCTGTCTCACACTTAGCTCTCCACTGTGTGAATGCTCTGATTCAGGGGTTTGCAACCCTTTGTATTCCAGGGGCTTTGCAGCCTTGATTTATTAAAATGCATTTGAGGAGTCCATGTACTCCACACTTTCTTTTTTAGCCACCTCTCCTAACTTAACCACCATTAAATTAAACAGGAAGGCATCCATAAAAACCCACTGAGAATAATGTATGACACAAAGCAGAGATGTAATACGCTCATTGTTGTTACCAGCGCCTATATTACCATTCTTATACGTGAAAAGCAATTTTGAAAAAAAAATGTCATTATGTCATTTACCCATTTGCACTAATTCAGTCTGGTCAATTCTCGCCACCGAATAACACCATTTCTTCTTCTTCTTCTTCTTCTTCTTCTTCTTCTTCTTCTTCTTCTTCTTCTTCTTCTTCTTCTTCTTCTTCTTCTTCTTCTTCTCAGAAATGGCTTTACTCAGAATGAATTGAACCTACACTTGTCAATGATTCAATATGAAACTGGCTGGCTGTACATACCAGATTCTACAAAGTATAGTGCCAGGCTGGGGTTTCTTATTAACTTTTTAGTGCTCTGCTAATAGAAGATGGAGCCTGACAACCAGTTGCTTTTTGTTAGCTCTCCTTAAGGAAGTAAGGCACACAGGCCAAGTTAACCAACACCCCCTTCTTTAGACTGTCTCATGTACCCCACTCTGGCCTTGATCTGTGTTATAGAGAATGACCTTGAATTTGCCATCCTCAGGCCTGCACCTCTCAAGCACTGGGATTACAGGCATGTACCACCACAACCAATATGTATAGCTCCAGTCCAAGTCAACCTTTATTTTTATTTTGTTAAAGAAGCAGGACACCTCTAGGAGGAACTTCAAATAAAAAGATATTTTTGTCCTGTATTTCAGAAAACCCAACTATGAAAGCAATCGGGATTGCTTGGAGCAAGCCTGGCCCTAAAAGCTAGTAGTTGTAATAATTTTTATAGAGCTAGAAGTACTCAGCCCATGAACACAGTTTTGTCTTTAACTGAGGAAGTGAGGAAAGGGCTGAGGTCCAGGGGTTGGGACAGCAAGTGGGGAGGGTGTTAGAATCTCAAAGAGCAGTTGCTGCACCCACATGGACAGCTGGCTCTTGCCATTTCTCTTCTTCCACAGAGAGTGCTACACAAGTGTTCAACATGCTTAAGGATTCCCAGGGACATTGTCCTACTTCAGCCCTGGTCAGGCTCTTATTTTCATGTTCCGCAGTGTTCCTGGCCACCACTGAGATACAACTTTAGAAAAGTGCAGCTGCAACTCCTTCATTCTGTAGGACAGGAAGAATTGGGTTTTATTCTGGAGCAGAAAGTGAAGCATCATAGTATATGTTAGGTGATGGTGAGGAGGCAACAAGGTTAACAAATGGGAGAAGCCATTTGTCAGTACAAGTGAAGAAGCTCAATAATTTCACATGCTTCTTGTTTGTGAGGTTCAGAAACTGTCTGCAAGGTGCTGAGGGCACAAACATCAGGAGAGATTTCAAGGTTCTCAGCTTTTCTCTCCTCTGCTTTCCCTTCTATAAGTCATTGAGGTAAGTAACTGAGAAGGAAACACACACACACACACACACACACACACACACACACACACATGCACGCAGGCACATACACACAAGCTTGAATATGTAGTACAGAAAGTCCAGAAGAGAAAATTGGCCGAACTTCCCAATGGGCAATAGATGAGTCAGTAAGGCTAGTAGTGTCTCCAGGCCGTGCCAGTCTGACCATTAAATCATTCTTTAGCTGTGCTTGAAGCAAAGGTAAAATCTGACTTTTTCAGAGGCCCAGAAGCATATTAAGCCCAAAGCTACCTATCATTAAGAATAAATTTTCTCTGAACCTTTTACCAGAACCTTTAAGAATAATTCCTCCACCGAAGTTTGCAAGGTCTGTCTTTAACAGGCTTTGTTTTGTTAAAAATCCGAAGAAGAAAAACTGAAAGGGAAAGAAACATTCTTTTGCTTCAGAGAAGGCAACTCTGATGGGGTGGACTCTGTCCTTTCCTTCTCTTCCCCTTTGGCTAGTGAAAAGTCGAGCTTCCCACATGCTTGGCTGCACTCAACAGTGGGAGGAAACCATGTCACGGTCACTCCCTTTTTATGTCTGCCCTCTGTAATTGGAGCTGTCAAGTCAATGTTGCCTTCATTCCCACAGCACCTTCAGCCTCCTCTACAAGACCCCCTGCTACCTGACAGCTTCTTAATTTGCACCTGGAGCCTTGGACAAAATGGCCAAGACCATGACAGGCCCTTTCTCTTCAGGTAATTAGAACATCATTTTAACACCTGCTACAGACCAGATTTTCATCAAGATGGTTCATCCCCTCTTCCTTGTTTTATTCCTCTCTCCTGCAGCCATAACAATCTTTCGAGGGCAATACAATCAGAATGGATTCACCATGCTATTAAATAAACAGCCTAGAAGCAAACAACTCTCTTTATTTCCAGGAACCATTGCTGATATTTAGGTGGGGCCTCAGATTTGTCATTCAGAGCTTAGAGGCAGCCTCTCAATGGAGGGAGAGGAAGTTGTCATTCCAGTTGGCCTGAGCCTCCAAAAGTAGGGGAGGCATTTTTCAGATCTCAGCTTGCTGTAGCCTGCTTACCTCATCATGGAGCCCACGTCTTTCTCCTTTCAGGTGAGGGTACACTAAGTTCTTTTGAAATTACTCTCCAGATCACAGTCCAGCACTCTTTCCAATTTCTTTCTTTTTTCTTTCTCTTTTTCTTTCTCTTTTTTACCCTTTTGGCTCTCTTTGGCAGGCCTGGATTTGCAAACATTCTAAGTGCTTTTATTTATTTTCACGAACGCTATGGCAGTTTGCATAATTAAAATCTTGGTGTTTTAAACCCGTCACAGAATGGGGCATCGGTGGCTGATAACATCTGTCGACTCTAAGGCAAACACTTACAGTTCTTAGGCAGGTATTAAGCAGAAGAGCTGGGTGCTCCCATAATAAGATTTTACTAAAACGAAAAGGGCAGGAAGTATGAAAAGACTTAACTAAATGTAACAGGCACCATCAGTCTCCTATCCCCATTGCTGTGCCCTTTAGTTATCAGGTAATTGTGCTTTGTTTTGTTTCGTGATGGGACGTGGCATCTGTAGTTGCTACTATCGGTACTAATATTGGATAACTTGTACCAGTGGCAGCATTTAGAGTTTCCACAATTTTGCTGCGTTGTTTTTTGAGATAGAGTGTCTTGTAGGCCAGGTTGGCCTTGAACTCACTACGTATGGAAGACAACCTTCAATCCTTTTGCTTCCACCTCCCAAATGCTGGGATCACAGCCTCAACTTGTCGTGCTCACTTGTCTCCTTAATTATTCAAAAAATTAAAATTTGTATTACATTTTATTTATTTATGTTGCATGTGCAGGTGTTGCATATTCCATGGTGTCCGTGTCAGAGGACAACTTCTGAGACTCGGTCCTTTCAACATGTGGTTCCTAGGTCAGAAACTCAGGTCATCAGGCCTGGCGGCAAGTGCTTTCATCTACTGCACCACCTTGATGGCTCCTGATAAGCCATAAGCCATTTTTGATTGAAGGGAATCCTATTTTTTCCCTTTCTTTGATGAAAGCTGGTGAACTAAACCTCACACTCACCCTTAACTCTTCTGAGGACCTCCACATACTAGAGACAGACATACCCCTTGTTTCTACTCCGGTTTTGTTCCAAACCCTCCTCCCTATCCCCAATTTAGTGCTATTAAATATAGACTGGGAGGCAGACGTTTGCTTGTGAACACAGAGCTGGGTGTGGTGACACGTCTTCAACCCTGGGTAGAGGAAAGAGGATCCCTGAGAGTTCACAGGTAGCATGGTTTATAGAGTCAGTTCTAGGACAGCTAGCACTATACAGAGAAAGTCTAGTTCTAAAACAAACAAACAAATAAACAAACAAAAAACCCTAAACCAAGCCAAAACAACAACAACAAAAGAAAACTAATTATCTTGAGGAAAAAAAATGCATGTTTCTACATAAAAAATACAATGGTGAGTCCAATTTTCTCTAGTATAATAGAGAGGATCTTCCTATTTTCACTTATTACATGGGAATCTTAAAATTGATATGTTCAATGTAATTTATTTTCTCTAATGGGTTATTTTATAAGTGATTTGTGCCTGTACCTTGAAAAATTAACCTCATAGAGGATCTGTATGGAGAGAATGCTCAATAGTTAAAAGCACACGCTGCTCTTGCAGAAGACTGGAACTTGGAATCCAGCAACCTTGACACAGAGCTCACAGCTCTGTGTACCTACAGCTCCAGGTGACCAGGGAGCTGCACTCATGTACACACACACACACACACACACACAGAAACAATTTAAAATAATAAATGAATCTTTTAAAAAGTCAGTTCTTATACAGGACAATGTTGTATAGCACTTTTAATTCTGCTCATTTTTTAGATTATATATATATATATATATATATATATTCCCTATAGTATCCCAGGACCAAAATTCAGAAAATGTATGCTGAGCATCGGGTCCTCAAGCCTATTCACCACTTACACTTTAAATCCTTAGCCTGGTGATACTTCATATTGGTTCTCAGCTACTCTCACTATATCTCAGGTCAAAGGTCAGTGCAAACTCTGCTTTGATCTGTGATGTCAGTTCTATGAAAATAGGCCAACTTGGGAAGCAAGAGGATGGCTTTGCTTTTAGCAGTCTCTCAGTGCTCACTGGAATGCTCATGGGTAAATGCAATTCCAAAAGCAATCTGAAGCAACTGAGATGGTATAGTCCAATCAGACACTTCTTCCTAAGCTCACACTACCAGAACATTTGGCTGCAGAGAACTAGCCTTGTCAATATTTGGAGTTCTGATTTCTAAGGACATCAGGCTAGGAGAAATGGAGTCTGTTGTGTGGTATCAGTCGTTTTCAATTCTGTGTTCCCATGGTTATCTAAGTCATGGTTTCTGCTTTGATTAGCCTCAGTCCAACAGAGATTACTGACACCCATGTCATGAAAGGAAAATAGCTTGGTATCTGTTAGCACTGTTGTTCCTTCACAAAAACAAGGCACATTCTGTAGCTATATAAGCAGTGTGGTTTTTTTTTTTTTCTAGCTTCATATCATGTTTCCTATTCCATGATTCTATTCAAATCTGTCTTTCCTTTACATGATGCTGATGATCAGTTCAACTAGTTAAATATTTAGTATTCAGGTCAAGATTTATTGAAAAGGATAAGCTGAATAGTTTGCAATGCATCCACAAATTATGCTTCTAATGCATGTTTCAGCCACTGTATTGGCAGAGTAGTGACATAATGCAGTTCCTAAATTTTACCTAATGTGAGGACTCAGAAGCTGCAGGGTGTATAAGATCCTTAAGGTTCCATTAGCAGCATATTTACAAAACAGATAGCTATTGTGTGAAACCTGCTTGGTCTCATGCACAGCAGTTTCTAGAGCAGGTGGACAAACTGACTTCACATTGTAGTAAGTGTTCTGCAACAAATAGTTATGAACATGATAATTTTGTGGTAGGAAGATGACCCAGAACATAGGGATCCACACTGAGGATTTATCGAAATAAAACCTACAACATAAAATATTGTTTTCCCACCGTTCAGCATTCCCAATAAATCTTTATGTGTATGTGTGTGTTTATTAATATACTAGCTAGAAAAAAAATAATGTGTTCTTTTCCCTAGACCCAGCCATGCTACAAGAGGATTTATTTTGGTGAGAACAATTTCTTTCCATCTCCAGAACCTCACCACAGAAACATTGAGCAGCAATACAGAAAAAAGTACTTCATGCTGTGCCGGTGAGAACCAGTCCACAGTAACACCATTTCTTCAGACAACCGTAATACTTGCTTCAAAGCACCTTTCAAGAACTGCCAACTGCTGTCTACCTCTTGCCACACCTGATGACCTCTTTGTGTACAGGTTCCCTGGCCGTGAGGAGAGAGGTCACTGCTCAGCAAAGCTCTTCCTACTCAGCCTTCAGAAGCATCTGATTTTCATTTCTCGTTTGGCATTTTCACACACATCTCCTTACAAACTTGATTCATTTCATGTTAGCTCTGGAAAAAATATTCTTCAGTTGGAAGGAGGTGCCAGGAATGTGGGAATTTATACATTTCATGCGTGTGCAGTTGGTGGTGTGGGCCATTCATACACATCACTGACAGAGGGGAAGTTAAATCA
Source organism: Pachyuromys duprasi (assembly GCA_028658305.1). Lineage (NCBI taxonomy): Eukaryota > Metazoa > Chordata > Mammalia > Rodentia > Muridae > Pachyuromys > Pachyuromys duprasi. The sequence goes on from CM053750.1 coordinate 7,524,353, forward strand.
TTTTTTTGGATACAGTTTATGGCAAGAAGATTCCAAGTGCCAACTTGAGGCCTTTGAAGTGCAACGTTTGGTACAACCTGTTACTGAGGCATTTCTTGCCAGCTGAAAGCAGAGGAAGTGCCCATTGAGAGGAATATTTTCCTTCTATTTCCATTCAAGAACAGGGATGATCTTTCAACTCATCTGGCAAAAAAAAAAAAAAAGGACTTGTAAATTTTTCTTCCATCTGGTGAGGACATAATAACTTATGATAGCAGTCTTTCTTGATCTTTGATTCTCATCTTCTTCTAAAATAGGATCTTTGTAATGATAAGATATGGTTCATGTGGAAACTATACTACAGAGGGTCTGCTTCAAGGAGTAAATGGCTGATTTAGAGGTGAATGGTGGCAAGTTGAGTTCCTTGTTCTACACAGCTCTCAGGGCTTAAAGCCATGTTCAAGCACAGGCACTGACATAGCTTCTTCTCTGAACCTTTTATAGAAAAGGCGAAGGTAGTGATCACATAGCATCTGTCCCTCTCACAGCATGTCAATTGGACAAACAGTAGGGAAGTCTTTAGGTAGCATGGGCTGGACAATAATGACTTTGGCTTAAGGCAGCCTCTGTTGTTTCTCAAGATTCATGAATTGTGTTTTTGTGTTTTGGTGCTTTAAAAGAATTTGTCACGGATCCAACATGGCGGCAAGGGGTGCTTACCATGTCTAAGGGACAGAAGATGAGAAACTTTGAAACCGACTACTCCAGACTCCAGAGACAGGCAGATGCAGTCTTTGGTGCAGCTCTTCTAGATGAGGAGACCAGCAGGTCCTTACTTGATCATAAAACTTGCTTGAGAAAACCAGCAGCTTTCAGGAACAAACAGCCAAGGCTACTGACAACCAGATGGCTAAAGGCTGGCGTAAGAATACAATCAACAAAACCCAAGACATCACGGCTCCAGCAGAAACTTCCAAAAACAATGGATACTCTAATTCAGCGGAAACACAGAAAAATGACCTTAAGTCTATGCTTATGCATTTATTAGATGCATATAAAGAGGAAATGAATACATCTGTCAAAGAAATACAGGAAAATACAATCAAACAAATAGAGGTCATCAAGGACAGACAGGAAACCACAGTCAAACAAATGAATGAAATGAATAAAACTGTTCAAGACCTAAAAACAAAATTAACATCAATAAGAAAACACAAACTAAGAGGAACCTTAGAGACAGAAAACTTAGAGAAGAGATCAGGAACCACAGAGTTAAGCATCACCAGCAGAATATAAGAGATAGAGGAGAAATTCTCAGGCATTGAAGATACAATTGCAGAAACTGATCCGTTTCTCAAAGAAAATATAAAATGACACAAAACATCCAAGAAATCAAGGACACCATGAGAAGACAAAACCTAATAATAATAGGAACAGATGAAAAGAAGACTCCAGGCTTCACAATCCAGAAATATTTTCAAGAAAATCATAGAAGAAAATTTTCCCAACCTAAAGAAAGATATGTTCTTATATATACAAGAGGCTTACAGAACACCAAATAGACTAGAACAGAAGAGAAATTCCTCCCACCACATAATAATCAAAGCACTAAATCTACAGAACAAAGAAAAATATTAAAAGTTGCAAGAAAAAAAGCCAAGTAACGCATAAAGGTAGACCTATCAGAATCATACCTGACTTCTCAACAGAGACTATGAAAGCCAAGAACAGCCTAGGCAGATGTCATGCAGACACTGAGACAATAGACGTCAGCCTAAACTACTATACCCAGAAAAACTTTCAATCATCATAGATGGAGAAAACAAGATATTCTATGACAAAATCAAATTTAAACAATATCTATGCACCAACCCAGCCCTACAGAAGTTAGTAGAAGGAAAACTCCAACCTAATGAGGTCAACTACACCCAAGAAAACACAGAATGTACATAACTTCACAACAGTAAAACCAAAAGAAAACAAGCACACACATACTATCACTACCAACTGTATGATAAAGGGAAGTAACAATCATTGGTCACTAGTATATATCAACATCAATGGACTCAACTCGCCAATAAAAGAACAGAGGCTAACAGAATGGTTGCGGAAACAGCATTCATCATTCTGCTGCATTCAAGCAGCACACCTCAGCAACAAATAAAGATATTACCTCAGAGTAAAGGGCTGGAAAAATGTTTTCCAGGCAAACGGACCCAAGAAGCAAGCTGGAGTAGCAATCAAAATATCTAATAAAATAGACTTTCAACCAAAATTAATCAAAAGTGATGGAGACACTTCATTCTCTTCAAAGGAAAAATCTACCAAGAGGACATCACAATCCTGAACATCTATGCCTCCAATACAAGGACACCTGCATTAGTAAAAGAAACAGTATTAAAACTTAAATCACACATCCATCTCAATACATTAATAGTGGGAGACAATACTCCACTTTCGCCAATGGACATATCATTGAGACAGAAGTTAAACAGAGAAATAATGAAGCTAACAGAGGTCATGAATCAAGTAGACCTAATAGAAATCTACAGGATTTTCACCCAAACACAAAAGAATATACTTTTTTCTCAGCACCACACGGAACCTTCTTCAAAATTGATCGTATAGTCACAAAGCAAACCTCAACTGATACATGAAAACTGAATTAACCCATTGTTCTTCATCAGATCACCATGGATTAAAGTTAGACCTCAACAACAACAGAAACAACAAAAAGCTAACACGTTCATTGAAACTGAACCACTCCCTGCTCAGTGATCACTGGGTGAATGAAGAAATAAAGAAATGATTTAAAGACTTCCTAGACTTTAATGAAAATGAGGGCACAACTTACCTAAACTTACAGGACACAATGAAAGCAGCACTAAGAAGAAAGTTCATAGCACCAAGTACCTTCATAAAGAAATTGGAGAAATCCAATATCAGCAACTTAACAGATCACCTGAAAGCTTTAGAAAAAAAAGCAAACACACCCAAGAAAAGTAGACAAAAGAAAATAAACCCTTGGCTGAAATCAATAAATTAGAAACAAGGAGAACAATATGAAAATCAACAAAACCAAAAGCTGGTTCTTTGAGAAAATCAACAAGATAGATAAACCCTTAGCCAAACTAACAAAAAGGCAGAGAGACAATATCCAAATTAACAAAATCAGAAATGAAAAGTGGGACATAAAATCAGACACTGAGGAAATACAAAGGATCATTAGGTCTTACTTCAAAAGCCTGTATTTCACAAAATTGGAAAATCTAAAGTAAATGAATGATTTTCTTGATCAATTTCACCTACCAAAGTTAAATCAAGCACAGGTAAACAGTTTAAACAGCTCTGTAACACCCAAGGAAATAAAAGCAGCTATCAAAAATTTCCCAACCAAAAAAAGCACAGGGCCAGATGGTTTTAGTGGGGAATTCTATCAGACTTTCAAAGAAGAGCTAACAACAACATGCCTCAAATTATTTCATAAAATAGAAACAGAAGGAATATTACCAAACTCATATCAAGCGGAATATTACCAAACTCATATCAAGCCACAGTCACCCTGATACTTAAACCACACAAACACTCAAGAAAGAATGAAAATTTCAGATAATTCCCCTAATGAACATGGATGCAAAAACACTCAATAAGATATTTGCAAACCGAATTCAAGAACACATCAAACCATATCATCCACCATGATAAAGTAGGCTTTATCCCAGGGATGCATCAATGGTTCATTATATGAAAATCCATCAATGTAATCCACCGTATAAACAAACTCAAAGAAAAAAAATCACATGATCATCTCATTATATGCCTTTGACAAAATCCAACACCACTTTATAGTAAAAGTCTTGGAGAGATCAAGGATACAAGGTCCATACCTAAACATATTAAAGGCTATATACAGCAAGCCAATAAGCCAACATTAAATTAAATGGGGAGAAACTCAAAGCAATTCCACTAAAATCAGGAACAAAAACAAGGCTGCCCATTTTCTCCATATCTCTTCAATATAGTAGTACTAGAAGTAATAAGACAACTAAAGGGGATCAAAGGGATACAAATCAGAAAAGAAGTTAAAGTATTGCTGTTTGCAGATGATATGATAGTATACATAAGCGACCCCAAAAATTCTGCCAGAGAACTCCTGCAGCGGATAAACTCCTTAGCAAAGTGTCTGGATACAAGATTAATTAAAAAAAATCACGTAGCCAAATGACAAATGGACTGAGAAAGAAATTAAAGAAACCACACCCTTCACAATAGACACAAACAACATAAAGTATGTAGGAGTAACTCTAACCTAGGAAGTCAAAGACCTGTATGACAAGAACTTCAAGTCTCTGAAGAAAGAAATTGAAGAAGATACTAGAAGATGGAAGATCTCCCATGCTCATGGACTGGTAGGATTAACATAGTAAAAATGGCCATCTTACCAAATGCAGTCTACAGATTCAATGCAATTCCCATCAAAATACCAACACAATTTTTCACAGACCTTGAAAGGACAAATCTAAACTTCATATGGAGAAACAAAAACCCAGAATAGCAAAAACAAACCTGTACAATAATAAAATTTCTGGAGGAATCTCCATAGCTGACCTCAACGTATACTACAAAGCAATAGTAAAAACAAACAAACAAATAAACAAACAAACAAAAAAAACTGTATGGTACTGGCATAGAAAGACTGGTTGATCAATGGAATCAAATTGAAGACCCAGTCCATACACTTATACACACCTGATTTTCGACAAAGGAGCCAAACCATACAGTGGAAAAAAGAAAGCATCTTCAACAAATGGTGCTGGTCTAACTGAATGGAGAAAAATGCAAGTAGATCCATATTTATCACCCTGCACAAAACTCAAGTCCAAGTCCACATAAAACCAGACTCACTAAATAAGTTAGAGGAGAAAGTGGGTAAGAGTCTTGCACTCATTGGTACAGGAGACAACTTCCTGAACAGAACACCAACAGCTCAGGCTCTAAGATTTACAAGCAATAAATGGGACCTCATGAAACTGAAAAGCTTCTGTAAAGCAAGGGACACTATCAATAGAATGAAACGGGAGTCTATATTGGGAAAAGTTTTTCACCAATCCTACATCTGACAAAGAGCTAATATCCAGCATATACAAATAACTGAAGAAATTAAACACCAACTAACCAAATAATTCAATTTAAAAATATGGGATAGAGAGCTAAACAGAGAATTCTCAAGATCTTGAATGTTGGAGAAACATTTAAAGAAATGTTTAGTGTTCTTAGTCATCAGGGAAATGCAAATTAAAATGACTCTGAGATTCCATCTTACATCTGTCAGAATGGCTAAGATCAAAAAGTCAAGTGACAACACATGCTGGTGAGGATGTGGAGAAAGGAGAATATTCCTCCGTTGCTGGTGGGAGTGCAAACTTGTACAACCACTATGGAACTCAATCCGGTGCTTTCTTGTAAAACTGGGACTAGCCATGCCTCAAGACCAAGCATACACCCGAAAGATGTTCCACCATACAACAAGGACATTTGCTCAACCATGTTCATAGCAGCTTTATTCATAATATCCAGAAACTGGAAACAACTTAGATGTACCTCAACCAAAGAATGGATTTAAAACCTGGTACATTTACACAATGGAATAGTACTCAGCCATTTAAAAACAAAGAAATCATGAAATTTCAGGCAAACGGATGGAACTAGAAAAGATCATCATGAGTGAGGTAACCTGGATCCAGAAAGACACACAGGGTATGTACTCACTTACAAGCAGATATTAGCCATATAGTACAGGATAGACATACTACAATGCACAGACCCCAAGAAGATCAGTAACATGAAAGATTCACGAGAGACAAAGGTAGTGGTTGAAGGGTGGGAACAAGGTAGAAGAGGGATCACAGAGAGAAATAAGGGAGGAGATCAAACCTGGGAAGAGTGGCAATGGGAGGGCAGAGGACTGCAGAGAAAAGAGAAATGGTGTGTGGGAACATCTCCGGGACGAGCCGCAGACCTAAATCAGAATAGGCTTCCGGGAGAATACGAAGGAGACTCTAGCTGAGACTCCTACTAGCAGGGGCCACGAAGACTGAAGAGGACGCTATCTATCTAGACAAAACTCCGGTGGATGGAGGAGATCACCAACCCATTCACAAAAACCTCAATCCACAACTTACCCTACCTACTTGATCTACAGGGACAAAGATAGAACAGATTGAGCAAAGACTGAGGGAATGTCCAACTAATTCTGGGCCCAACCGTAGGACCAACCCCATGGAAGGAAGCCAACCCCTATCACATTAATGATACTCTGATATGCTTGCAGACAGGCCCCTACTAGAGTTGTTTTCTTAGAGGCTCCACACAGCAGCAGCAAGAAACAGATACTGAGACTCACAGCCAAACACATTAGGTGAAGCATAGGAAGCCCCCCAGAAAAAAGGGGGGGAGGAGAAATGGACCTAGAGGTGTAAATGCTCCACAAGAAGACCATCAGAGCCAGAGGTTCCTATGGAGTCTGAAGCACCAAGCAAGGACAATGCATGGTCTGGACCTAGGTCCTCTACATATAACAAGCCAATGGGCATGGGACTCATGTGAGCCCACTAGTTAGGGGAATGGGAGAATATCTCTGACATGGACTATGTTGCCTGCTTTTTGGTCACTTCCCCCTGAGGGACTGCCCTACCAGGCCACAGGGAAGGAAGACAAACTCAGTCCTCATGTGAATAGATGAGCTGGAGTGTCTGAGTTGGGGTGGGGGTCCCCTATTCTTCAGACGGGGGCATGAGAAAGGAAGTGTGGAGCTGGGAGGGGAGATGTAAATTGAATTAATAAAAAGAAATAAAAAGAAAAAAGAATTTGTCCCACTGGTTGAGGTGACAATAGGCTAAGATGTTAAAAAAATAATCTACATGTGAAGAGTCTCCAAAGGTGCATTGCAACTTCCTCTGTGATCTCATGGCTCTCCCGAGGTTGCACTGCAGATCAGACGCGTCAAAAATACGAATTTCAGACTAGCTGAAGGCGCACACCAACCTTGGTACAGAGTGGTGTTTATACAGCCCTCCACGCCAGTTGCCTGCTTAGCCAGGGTCCTCCAGCTCCCTGAAGGGCCTGTGACATTCTCTCAGAGACAGAGGAACATCCGGGCAGCCTGTTCAGGGGCATCTTTATGGATACAGAAAACGCCCCTCCTGCGGATGCAGCAGATGCAAAGGCTAAATGACTGCCTGGGCTGAGCAGTTTTGTTCCTACACAGGTCGCCAGCAAACTGACTCCTCTGGGTGATGACTTTGCCACTCCAGGCAAAAGTACAAAGAAGAAGTAGCCACCTGTGGCCCACCAGCCAGGTGGTGGTGGGCAGAAACAAAGGATAAACCTAAATTGTTACCGGCTTCCGCAATGGGTCAAAAAGGTGCTGGCTGAGAAACCTTACCCAGGCACCACCTGTGGGGCTGGCTGTTCCTGAGCAAAAGCAAATGCCTTTCTAAGAATCACATGTGACCAGGCTGCTGAGAGACTCCTCTTCCCTTCACATTCCCTCAGCACAATAAAATCTGTATTTAAAAAGCTAACCACCAACCCTGTAACTTCACCCCAGCCACCCATCCCTCCCACCCCACCCCCTCCCTGGGACTTAAGAGATGAGCTCTCAGCTGCGAGACTGTCACAATCCAGGCCCACCTGGACCCTTTGTTCCTTCCGCCACTTTTGTCCATGTAAGGGGAGCTCTCAGCATCTGCTTGCGATTTCCAGTAAAAGCACCCACGGAGGAGGTATGAGCCCTCCTTTGCAAATCCCCTTCTGACGCTGCTGTCATGGATTAATGGATTCTCATCAGAAATGGGGGTGTTAACCAAAATAAAGTGGTTGGTTTCAGCAGCTCCCGCCAGGAATGATGCTGAGCACTGGGGAGAGGTTGGCTTCTTAGGGAAATCCCAAACTCTGGTGGCATCAGTTCTTTCTGGGTCGCTGTTCACACACCGGAGAGACACCTAGCCTTGCTACTTTGGCAAACTGATAAAGCCTTGGGAAGGTCACAGGTATAGACTCGCCAACCAGAAAAAAATGCAGTTCCCCAGGAACTCAAGTTAGATGGGAACGAAAGGGAGGGAGGAGTCAGAGCTTTAAACACATTTCACCAGTAGAATCCAGCAAAGTCATGGCAAGCAGAGGTCCCGGAGGCTGCAGGGAGATGCCAGAGCCACATTGTGGGGCTGTGAGAGTTGATTCTGTGGGACATACTAATTAACGGTATGGATTTCAGGGAATGATGGGAAAGTCTTTTTGGTTACCACGCGCTAAAAACATGCTGGTGCCCTGATACTTCTTTCATTTAATCCTCCCAGCATTTCTGGGAAGTTGATGATGTCATTCCCATTTTATAGACAAGTAACTTAAGACTCCGAGGGGTTAAAAGCTTGCCGGTGATTAGGCAGACAGCAGATGAGCAGTAAACATGGTAACATAAACCTTAAATTCAGGTGCCAAAGATTACTTTTGCCTTAGTCCAAGCAAGCAGTTCTTCTTACACTTTGGCATGGAAAAATCTCTCAGGCCAGAAGAGGAAAATCTGAATCCTGATAGCAAAGGCAGGTGGAGCAGGAGGTCAAGGTCAGGCTCACAAGCTTCTGGTGCTGTTCCATGTAAAAGCCAATTTTTACTGTCTCCTCTTTTAACCTTAAAAACAAAATGGCACGTTGCAATTAATTCCATTATGTATTTGTTTGCTGTAATATAAAAACCTAATTTCACTCCATCTTTGTAAGTGTGATGGACCACTGAAGGGAAGGCATGTTTAGACTGCAGCTTTTATGGTTCCTGAGTACAAATGGTTCAGAGAATGGATCTGCATGAGTGACATTGGTATTAGCTTGAGAAACACAAAGCTATGCAGCGCCTACCCCTCCCTGGGGGATGACAGTGAATTACATGAGCATATGTAATCTACGGATATGTTTTCATAGGGGGTTCTGCGTGCAGTATGTGTCTTGGGATCAAGACTGAGTGGCTTCTAATTTTCAGAGGAAGTAGTAGCATACCATAATGATTAAGGATACAGCTATAGAGTCAGATGAGGCTGGGATTTGAATCTAGGCTCTAACACCTGCCAGATGTGTGCTTTAGGCGAGCGACTTAACTTCTCCAAGCCTGAGTTTCCTAATGTGCAAAAAGGAGTTAATTATACGTACCTCTGGAGCGGTGTTTTAAAGATTAAGTTAGCTAGTGCACAGAAAGCACTTAGCTGGGAACTGGGCATACATTAAACAATCATAAATGGTGGTTATTGCTCTTATTAGCATGGGGCCTTTGGGAGTGAGTGGAAATGAACCCTATAGCACTCTGCTTCTATCTGCTCCACCCCCACCCCCAGACTTCCTTCTCTGCTTGGCCTCTCAGCAACAGAAGATGATTGGAGAACTGCCTGCCAAAGATGATGGACTCAGGATGAGCCATTTCCTCCCCCAGCAAATCAAAAAGCTCGAGCTTCCTATTTCCTGCCTGTGGCTTTGTGCACCCTGGAAAGACAGTCAACTGCACTAATGCATCTTATTCCTCTAACTGCTCAGCAGGCACTGGGTAATGAGCATGTGGATTTTGGCTGCCACAAAAAGAGTTCACCAGGGGTGTCTCCTTAGAACTGTGTAGCAACACATGAAACATTTGGGGCTTAGGTCTGCTGTAAATATGAACAGATGATAATGAGAGGCTGAATTTTACACAAAGAAAGGAAAAGCAACAAGACAACACACTTTAAAAATAGGAGTTATACATCCAACCCTCATTTCTAAGTTGCATAGTCATTTGTGATTCATAATTAAGATGTTCTTGTCTTCCAGCACATGTCAGTTGAACTTGCTGATTCCACAATTATGCCATGTTGCAGGGAAGAATCAGGAACATCCTTTCTTCCCTGAACTGTACCACAGCACTGACTAATGGTTCTGTCCTTATTATCTTAATTGTCATCACTATTGTCCATATAAAAATAGATTAATTTCCTTTCTGCTTGGAAAAGCATTGCACTACAAAAATATTGTGGAGTCAGTCATCTGCCCCCCAAAAGATGCCAGCCAGTGATGGACAACCCTAATAAAGCAGATTGCTCAAAGAACCAATGGCAACAGGCTTTCCTTTGACGTCTTATAGCCCAGGAGGTTTTCATCAATGGATCTTTTAAAATCAGCCAGATGATTTGATTCCTACAACGGCCATAAAAGCAGACTAGCAGTGGAGAGGAGTGATGTTTGTGAGTGGATCTCCTTATCTTGGATTGTGCAGTATTTCCTCTGGTGACAATCAGCTGTTCTGCCCAGTGAACCTGAGGAAGTGGTTGGGAAGTTGTTAGGTGCTAAGCAAGAGAGTTCATTTTGAAGCTGGTTATTGTGTGCTGCTGTCCTTTACCACTGGGGCTGTGTGCCTTGCGGCCCATGTAGGTGAGCTGTGATTACGAATGGTCAAACGCTAGCACAAGGGGGATGTACCCATGAGTTCTGCTGGAGATAAGCATACTGATCTAGAAATGTAATGACATGGCTGCTAAACCTCACAACTCTCTGGATTTCCACTCATACACACATCCATCTCAAACACCCTTATGAACTTCAACTTGTGCTGAGTCAAGATCTCTCTCTCTCTGTGTAAATGTCATCCAGTTAAAAACAAATAAAGAATGTGTAATCCAAATTTTATCTGTTTTAAGCTCAATTTTCCCTGAATACTTTTGGCTTTGTGCTTGGGAAGGTATCTTTCATGATTTTCTGTTTTTCTCAGCTCTACTCCTCTGTATAGTTTTATGCAAATATATTTATGACTGTACTCCTATTGTGTTTATAAAGCTAGTCTCGTCTCAATTTTTTTTCATTAAATTTGTCTGAAATCTGGTAAAATAACATCCTTTCAAAGACAAAAGTTATCATTTCTCAGACAAATGTGCAAGCAGAGCATATGGCTTTACTTAGCTCATCGATCAGTGGTTTGGTTAAAACCGGTGCAAATAGTCCTTGAAACTTTCTATGTATAATCAATACACCCTCATCAGCATCAGCAATAAGTTTTGATAAAGGTGCGGTTTTTTTTTGGTCAGACAGAATACAGGTCACTCTCTGCCAAGCCTGTTATCATGTTCCATGCTGGTAACTGTTTACTTCATATTGAAACTATTCGTATGTTTACCGGGCAAATAGCACCATATTAAAATCTGCCATGACAGAGTTGTAAATCACCGTGTAAAAGTACAACCTCATGATTCTACTGTACTAAGAGTGCATCCAGTAATCTAGAAAAAAAGAAGCAGGTCATTTTTCAGAAGCTATCTAGAATCTCTCACCTGAAAATCAAAAAGAAAAAGAAAACAAGCAAACCACTCCCGCTAAACACTCTTAAAAACCTCTAAATTTCTCATCAACATTCCTTTTCCTCCCCTCATTCTGTTTCACAGTCAAAGCATGTAGCTTCGTGCCCATTTGCCCAGTTCCCATTTACTCTCTAACCCACTCTAATGTGACCTCCACCCTCCTCTATTTGCAATCACTAGTGACCTGTTTATTGTGAGACTCGATGAATGATTTTGCCCCTTATCTTATCCGGCCTTTCAGCAGCTTTAGAATTTGGCCATACAGACTAATGCATTTCTCCCAGCTGTCCTCCATGAGCTCACACTAACAGCTTTCCTTCTATATCTTACATGCTTTTATCTTTTGTCCAGGCTATTGAACACTGGACTTCCTCTATTTTGGATATTAATTCTCCTCTATTCTCTACTTTCTTCACATGTCATGCAAGGCATCACTTCAATCCCCTTATCTATTAACAATGCAGAAATGTACATCTCAAGGATAGGTAGTTCAGCTAGACATCCTTCTACATCTTTGATACTTCTTGAATTCCTGGAGAATTCAAGTTTAATAAGAATAAACAAATGCACCAACATTTTAAAAAGAAAGCCTTCTTCAAATTCTATACACACCTCAGTAATGCCATGTAGTACCTAGTCAGTGGTTAAAGCAACAGCCTAAACACAAGCTGGAGACATCATTCTTACCAAGTCCTATTACCTACAGATTCACAGGGATATCTACCTCTATATAGAGGTGTTCCCTAGAAAGCAAGGAAATGCCCTTTAGTTTAGAATGTTCCACGAAGGATGGTGTTCCATTATTTAATATTACAACTAACCTAAGAAATGACAGCTAATCTAAATTTTACTCTTATACTCTGGGATATACATCTTATTCCCAATACACATGGAATTCTTATGGGAGAGACGTTTCCAAAGAAACACCAAAGAGTGATGGGTTGGTGACAGTGATGAGTCTTGGGCTGGGTAACATTAGTGCTGTGTCTTCCTCAGACATGAAGGGAGAAAACTCAGGACTATGCTCTGAAAGAGCTGAAGTGAATGGATCTTTCTTTTGATTATAAAGTTTGTATTCATTTTAAGAGATCCTTTGAAAGCTCAACAGAATACAATACACATTTCATATTACATTGTTTAAATGTTTCTTTACATTTATATGCAACTACATGCAACTATTGTATATTTATTTATTTTGTTAAAAGTAAAGTTAACCTAGATATAATTTAGAGAATGTAATAATAGAGAATTCCAATTTTAAATATAAAACATAGGAACTTTGAGATGTTGGCAATTTTCTCACAGATTTATTTTGTTAAGGTTTAGGTTACAGTGTCAACTTTGGCATGCTAGACCCTCAGTTACCCTTCAATATTTCCATTCCTTTTTGCTATTTTTCCACTGGCCATGTTACTGAGTTCTTGTCAGCAGTTACACTCAGACACACAGCATAGGTAAGAAAAATACAGTCTCTTCTCAGGAAGAATTTTTAATCAAAGAAATTGAGTCACAGTAAGGTCAAAGGTGCACTGAGTCTCAGTAGCAGATATTAACAATAAAAATGATTTTCTTTATTGTCATCATTGTTTGTTCTTTTACCTCCTCAACTTCTTTTTAATGATGTCTCTAGACTATAAGATTACAACAGATGCAAAGGTGGTTGGCAGCACAGAATAAATGTAGGGGAGATGGACTGTTAGGCAAACACTAATGAGGTTTTCTACACTTTTGTCAGAGGTTGCCACGGGATGGCTATGCACAATGGTATCAGATGATCAAAGTGACAATGAAGTTAGTGAAGTAGTGAAGTTAGATTTCTAACAGAGAATTGCAAGTTCAGGGACTAGCATTAGCATCTGGAGTTTATATGATCTCACCAGGCCATCTCTGTGATTATCGACTTGGTTGGCTTGTGAGATGCCCAGAATGAGTAAATCTCATTTCTGCTGTGTCTGCAAAGGCGTTTCCAGAGAGAGTTAACTGGGGAGGAAGATATGCCTTGAATGAGGGCAGCACCATGATGCTCTGGGTTCTTTAGACAGAAGAAAAGGAGAGAGCTGGCTCACAGCTGGCTAAGCGAGCTTTCTGCTTCCCAGCTTCTCTACCTGCTCCTGTCACCACGGTTTCCCACTCAAGTGCTCAGACCAGACAACCAAAAATAGGAGCCTCTCAAATTATGAGGAAAAATGCTTTCTTCTCCTTTTATTGTTTCTTTCAAGTCATTTGTTCCAGAGACATCACGTCCGGCTGGTGCTGGAGTTACAGGTATTGCGAGCTGCTTGACATGGGTCCTGGGAACTTCCAAACCCAAGTCATCTGCAAGGATAGTATGTGCTCTCAACTGCCGAGCCATATCTCCACCCCTTAAATGAATAGATATTTTTAAAATTACAGACTAAATGTACTTATCAGTGTTAGTTGATAAACAATTGATATAATCATTCATGACTGCTTTTCTAGAAGGTATTTTAGAAAGAAACCCATTATAGTGAAGAATTATTGGCATTGTTGGTGATGGCTAATGCCTCAGTCAATGCATCCAGCCTTTTGCCAGTATTAACGGAACCCTAAGGTCACACAGACAAAAAATAGGGGTTACAGTATCAAAGTATTCGTGAACTTTCCTGCAAGGACATCTGGGTTAAATAGAGGCCTGAGAAAGCGAAAAGCTAACCTAGTCATTTGCTTCTGTGGTGGCTGCCCCCAACTTCAGGCTCCCTTTACTTCCTCTAAAAACAAAATTATTTCTTTGATTTCTTTTGAAATTATAATGTAAGTTTATCACTTCTCCCATCCCCTCCCTTCTTCCAAACCTACCCATAGATCCTTTCTGCTCTCTTTTAGACTCATGGTCTCTTTTTTTCATTAATTGTTGTCACATACAGGTATGTGTGCACATGTACACATACACATGTGCATGCACACACACAGAGTATGTATAAGTGCAACCGGCCAATCTGTATACTGTTACTTGTATGTATGCTATCAG
>CM053750.1:7539185-7556242 GCA_028658305.1 Pachyuromys duprasi
GAAAGAGAGAAATCATAATGTCAGGGTGACAACCTGGTGGTCTTTGTTTTTTTGTAATTGAAATGACTCTCTCCTTTCTGTGGGTACCAATGTGACAGAGATGGGTGACACTTGGCAACACCAGGCTCTGCTGGTAATACTACATTGCACAGACCGTAGCAGCCACAGACATGGGTACATCAGTACATAAGTACAGCATGAACACAAAGAAATGCCATTCAGGAGACAGAATGTGGGGAGGCTATAAAGCCATCAGCAATAAGGAGGCTGATGGAACTGGATGGACAGTGGAAACCAGTAAGGCAAAAACCTGCCTCCTCTCAAAATTGAGCAAGGAAAGAATGAATGTGTGTCAAACCATTGCCTATCTCAAGTCTGGGCTGGTTTTTCACCTACGCCATCCCGGCACGGTCAATGGCCAAAATTATGGGTTATCATCATCAATTAACTTTATTCATTCTGTTATATTAAGCAACCATCAGTGAAGCACAAGGTACCCTGCATAATGCTGGGAATAAGGTGTTCATTACTACTCTTGTCATCACTAGTATTTATTACACATCACATACTAAATGCCTTGAGATGCCATTATCTCTTTATAACTGCTTGTCTTGTAAAACAACAGTGATTGAACTCAGTGTTAGGTGATTTTATCTACTCGTATTTTCTACATAGACAGTGCGTAGTGGGTCTGGCTAACTTGTCTATCACTTTCTTTAGTACTGGCAGTACTCAGGCACAGGTAGCTCAAATTGCCTTGAACACAGATCTTGAGGCTGTCTTGGTCAGGCACGTCAACAGATACAAGGAGCTCAGCAGTAACAGAAGTAATATAGCTTGGCCCTACGATTAGAACAGTGCCAAATGACAGAGTAATCTGCGAGGTTAAGCTAGAGGTGTTATGCTACTGTGATCCCGGCTCTCTTTCCTTAGGTGAGCTTGTGTATTTAGGGCCAGTCAAATCTGAGGAACTCACTAAATGCCCTAGAATAGAGATCACCAGTCAATGCTCTATATTTCTGGCAAGTATTTTCTTGTTACTGTTGTATTGTACACAGAACCAGTGGGGAGGATGCTCACTGCTCTTTCACAGCTGGAAGCTCTGGGTAGACTGTACATGGCTGTTGTTTTTTTCTCATGTGAATCACATGGAATTCCCATCTTCAGAGAGCTCTCCTGCTGTGGAAGCCAAGCCCCACTAACACAGCTTTTCCTTGGGCTCTGTTGGCTACTGTGGACCCCTGACTCAGGAGGTCCACTATTGAGTTCCAGTAGACCACTAAGTTTTAGCTTCTCACCTCACAAACGATGACTCCACCTGGCACACCAGAACAGACTAATTTCTTTTTTAATTTTTGAAATCTTGTGTCTGTTTGTGCCTATGTGTATGCATGTGTATAAATTCAGATGCAGATGTGTCATGGTACTGTCAGAGGACAACATGGAGATCAGAAGACAACCTCGGATGTTTGTTTTTTCTGGAAAGGGTCCTGGCCGATCCCACCTCCACTACTGAAGCACAGGATTAAGTTCTCACCTCAATACAGCTTAATGAATTTCAACTCTGCACTACGGCAGTGACAGGCTGGTCCAGGACATTTTGATCCAAACCTGACAAGCCGATAATACCTGGTGAGACCAGGAGCAAGAATCGTTATCTGTTCTCATCTTCCATTTTGTTTGAGACGGGCTCTCTTATTGACCCTTGAACTTCAGAGATCTTCCTGTCTCTGCTTCCCATCTCACTGAAGGAGTGCAGGGAATACAGATGCACACTCAGACAGACTCACACACAACTTCAGCCAGTGTTATATGAGTTCTGGGGGCCCAAACTCATGTCTGAGTGGTAAGTCACTCACTGAGCCATTTCATCAGCCCCTTAACCTAGATTTCTGACTTAGGGCTTTCATTCAAACTCTACAAGTTTTGGCTCAGGTCAGATCCTCATACATAATCCAGATCTTGGGCATCTGTGTCCATTGTCCACTTATTAGGTGATCTTGGTCCAACACCTTGACTTGTGCTTATGACCTGTGGTTTCCCATTTCTCAGATCAGACTTGTGGGCAGGACTGTACAAATGCCAATATCCCAAAGAAGGAGGTTTACTCACTTGGAAGCTGAGAAGAAGAGATGGCATAATTACTGAAGTTTATTCATTTCTTGCAATCTGCTGAACTCTCAGCATCCTTCAAGGATAAGGCAAAGGAAAATGTTGGGATCTGCTCTGCCTTTTTTTTGTTAAGGACTTCTCCAGTTTACAAGATACAAGGTACAAGGTCTATCGACTGCTGCCTTTGTTGTAGGAGGCGATACAAGCTAAACAAACGAATTGGAACTGTGTATTGTAAGCAAGCAATATTATTTCTGACAATTTTGGCTGCCAATAAAATGCCCGGAAAATTACAAAAATAGCAGCTACCATTGCAAATGAGAAAAAGTAATAAAATGAACTTTTTATGCATGAAGAAACACTCTCCCCTTGCCTTAGCAGGGCAGCACTGGGGGACGTTTGCTGGGTCTTGGCACCAGGACTCTTAGAAACAATCATTTGCACACACTAGGAATCCAAATGTGCTCTTTGCCTGGGGTCTGTACCCTTTACCTTGACAGCGACAGAGAAAGAGTTTTAATCAGATTTATTTTATATACAGCAATTGCCTGTTTTGTCAGCAGGAAAGAAACCCAGGCAAATGGATGTTCTTATAAAGAGCAGTGTAAGCAGTTTTTAAAAAATTAAATCGCACCTTAGAGGACTCTGCTTCCTCTCATTGCTCTTACTTCCCCAAAGCTCACCACACAGACTTGGCACTGTTCTGCCCCTCATTGTTTAACACACTGGCAGCAGCCCATGGAGAAGGAGAAAAGCTGTTGTCCAATTAAGCGCTAAGTGTACGTTCAACTTTCATTTAAAGTCCTAGCGAAGCAAAGGCCTCAAGTGAATTTAATTTGTCTCCATGGCATTTCCTGCTGTTTCTGGGCTGGGCTCAGGAAGGTACAGACAGGGTACTGAAGAGGCATCACAGAGTTACAGAAGGTTGCTTCTTTAGGGCTGGGAAGCTATCCCAAACTGGGGCAGGAAATTATGGCAAGAATACATCACAATTACAGAGGCCTGTAAGCGGGAGACCCAGAAAACGTAATGTATAGTTCCAGGATACATCAGAAGGCCAGTATAATAAACTCAAGGCCAAACTTGAGTTTGAAATTAAAAAAAAAAAAAAAACCACAACCCGTGTCTCTGCTCAGAGAGAGTGAGAGAAGTGGAGGAATTCACAGCAGGGGGTGGGGGAGCATGTCACCCTAACTCAGTGTTTCTGTTCTATTTATCCTCCACAGGTTAGAAGCACTGTCCCCCTTCATCCACATTCTGAGTCTGAGTGCAATCTGCTTTATCCTGTCTGTTTTCCTAAATGCTTTTCTTGTCCACAACACCTCCATAAACATACCCAGAAAAAATATTTAATTGATTATCTGGGCCTCCCTGTAGGCCCATCAAGATGACAAAATTAGCCATTACACCCTGGGGAGATGACTCAGGAGGTAAACTGCTTGCCTTTTAGGCACAGAGAATTGAGTTTAGATCTCCACCACCCACATGAAAGCCAGGACAGGAGGTGTCCGTATAACACAGGTGTTGTGGCTGGGGGTGAGACACGGGGGTCCTGGGGCCTCACTAGCCAGCCAACTAAGAAGAAAGAGCCAGCTCCGAATATGAAAGATTATCTCAAACAATAAGTGTGGTGAAGAAGCTACCCAAAGTCAACATCTGGCCTCTGTACATGTAAACACAGATGAGTAGGTTTGTACACACACACACACACACACACACACACGAGACTCACAAATCAGGCATTGCCCGGAGGTAATAATGGCATGAAAGCAGTGGCTGACTCAGTAAAGTATAGAACGGGGTGAGCTCCCAGATGAGAAAAGGTGTCCCAAGTTTGATGTGTCTCCTGTGGGCACTTTACCGCTGGATACTCCACCACTGACCTCACAGCACTCCAGGAAGGTAAAGGAGCTCTCCTTGCGTGGTCTCCACTGCCTTGCCTCATCACACATGCTAGATCTGGACTGTCTGCCTGGCACATGATGTCCATGAATTTGTTTCCTTGTTTCATGCAAGAACCACTAGAGCAGCGTTCGTGCCTGGTACAGGGTATCCTGTAGCCTAGTGACAGCATCACATAAGCAACCCAGCTGGGCGTGTACTGCTTGCTAACCCTGTGCTAAGTCCGTGTACATGTAGTAGCTCGTCCAATTATAACTGCAACCAAAAAAAAAGTCCTACTATATTTCCATTTTTATAGGGAGGAGAGCTGGAGGTAGATAAGCCTTATGATTTCTCTGAGGGTGGAGATATGATTGAGTGCTGGTTCTAGAATCCAAACCTGGAGAATTTGACTCCAGAGTTCATAAACTCACCTCCTCTGACACATGGCCTCCTGGGTTTTTGTGTATTAATGGTCCTTTTGCCTTATTTCCATAATAAGTGATAGCATTCTGTGTTCTGACCACAAATGAGAAAATAGGCAGTGTGGCATCCAAAATTAAGAGGTCTACAGAACACAGATTATGTAAGACATATGCATAGGTAGCTAAACACCTGTAGGGCACACGTCTTGCCAAATATTAAAACTTAATATAAATATGATCATAGTAGCCAAGGCAGTACATAGTGGTAGAACTGAATAAGAAAGATAAAACAGACTCAAATGCAGATAGGAACTTAGTATCAGGCAAAGATGACAATTCATGCTAAAAGAATGCTTATTTAATAAACAGTGCAGAAATATCCAGAAAAATAATATATAACATATTAAAATATATAAAATGCAAAAATATATAATATGCAAAAGTCAGATGGTTTACATATCTAAATGCACAAAGTGGAACAAAATAGGTATTGTCAGAAATTTGGGGAGACTATGCTGATAGAGTCAGGGTTTGGAGAAGACTTTTGAAAAAGATAAAAAAGTAGAATTCATTCAGAGGCATGCTTACTTGCATATAAGATATAGGAAATGTTAACATCTTACAGGAAGAGATGCAAGTAACTGAAATATAAGAAATGTTTTATTATAAGGGTATGTTAGGCTCTCTAGTATGTTAAAGTATTTGTAAAATCTTATTTCCATAAAGATGCCATCCTAAGGAAAGATAAAATCTCAATAGACACAGAGGACATATAACCTATATCGGCCCTCTAACAAACCATGAAGATGCAAGTTGAAGAAGAACCGTTTGCCACCAAAACCATTTCAGGGCTGAAAAGGATCTGAAAAAAAAATGGCAATGATCCTCAATTGCTGGAAAAAAATTACATTAAGTTCTGTGGTGTGTTTGCAAAGGTTTCTGAGCCTTAGTTAGAAATGTGGCCACAGGACAGGAGTAATTTGTTATGAGATGATGAGAAGCTGGATTTCCACTATCTAACAGAAATATTTTAAGGGACAAATATGAATTTTACATTCGCTGGTCCCAGTAGTATATTTGAGGCTATAGGTGTTATGAGAGCAGACAGAAAGCACAAAGACAAGGGAAGGAAAGGGCTGAGGATGGAACCATGAAGGTCTGTCCATTTACTGTGCCCACAGAAGAACACTCAGGAAAGGTGGTGTGACCACATACGGTTCACTCATTTCAACTAACTCTTCTTATTTTGATTGGTAGAGGGCAGGAGATGTGCCCTAGTCCCTTTTTTTACTCTGTTCATACTTCTGCCCGAGTTTCCTCTTTACTTATCTCTGTTCTCTCACAAACACAATCGTGTGTAGAGTACAGATGTGAGAACCATAGCTTGGGTTCAAATTCTGGCTACATTACTCCCTATGCATGCAATGCCAAGCAGATTTACAGAATCTCTGCTCTTTAGTATTGCTATCATGAAAACTGAGTGAATGTAAGCAAACCACCTAGAATAGTCAGTATTAGGATTATTGTTTTTATTATATATATATATATATTAATTACAGTTTATCTGTTTTGTATCCCAGCTGTAGCCCTCTCCCTCACTCCCTCCAAGTTCCATCCTCCCTCTCTCATCTCCTCCCATGCCCCACTCCAAGTCCACTGATAGGGGAGGTCCTCCTCCCCTTCCATCTGATCCTAGTCTATCAGGTCTCATAAGGATTAGCTGCATTGTCTTCTTCTGTGGCCTGGTAAGGCTGCTCCCCCTCAGGGGGAGGTGATCAAAGATTCAGCCACTGAGTTCATGTGAGAGATGGTCCCTGTTCCCCTTACTAGAGAACCCACTTGGATACTGAGCTTCCATGGGTTACATCTGGGCAGGGGTTTTAGCTACTTATCTTCAGACACTGTCTTATTTGACTTCAGTGTCACTCTTTCTCTCCCTTTTACAGATGAGAAAGATGAACTGTCAGGGCTCAGAATGTGGCCACATGTGAAGCAGCTGGCAAGAGACAAAGCCACAGATTCTGTCAGTGTCTGTGTAGCCCCATCTCTCGGTTTTTTTCTTTGCTGTCTCTTAGTCAGAGTAAAGAAGGTCTTGTTAGCCCGGAGTAAGGTCAAAATGTGGCTTGGATATCTTTCCTTTTTGAAAGGTATCTATAGTTGTATTTGTTTGCCCATAAAGAAAACCCACACATTTTTTTCTTCCATCTTGCATAATACCCTACTTTGTGGAAGTATGTCCTGGGTCTTCTGAGGCATCAAACAGTTTTCCGAGATATTCTTTAAGATCTGGGCTCATGCATTCTCTCTAGAACAAGTGGACCCTGGAAGAGGACAGATGGTAATGTTTCTTGGTCACACATCTTGAAACATAGAGACCACTGCAAAGGCTTTCCCGATCTTTGTGAGTAAACCTTGTTAATTTTCTACAGGGCGATGCCTGCTCTGACTTTAAAAACATTTTCCTTTTCTGGAGGGTGGATAATATTACTCATAAGAGGAGAGATTTTAAATGAAAATTCCACTAACAGGCACAGGACATTTTCTTGTGAGTTGCTGATCAGGGACCCCCCATATGTCCCACACAGTACAGGTTATTGCCATTGTTCTTGGTCACCCACCAGAACTAGATGACCCAGTTGCTGAAGTTCTCCAAAGTGTTTGAACAAAGACACACAAAGAAGTCAAGCTGGACCTGAACAGGAAATGTGTTCCCTGCTTGCTAACATTCATTATTCAAGATCTTACTCAGGATACAGGACGGGGGGAGTCATTAATGATGCTATCTAGCTGTGAACACTTCAAACTACGTATTTGCCAGGCAGATTCATATACCCACTGGTACAATTGTGGTATGACTGTTTGGAGTTGAGGTCTGATCCGTGGGAGGAATATATGCCTGGAACAATTAACCTGTTCAAATCCATGCATTTGGGAAGATCATAGACCATAGGGAGAATTTATTATTAATGTTTTGCTAAATGGACATAGCAGTATCTTTACCCATAGATTAAAAGTAGTCTGCTCTCAGCTTTGGCTAGGTGAACTTCTTTCTGTAGTGGGTAAGAATGAATGCCGACACTCACAACTGCCTAAAGTACTACAAATTGGTGACTATTGACTTCTTGGCCTTGAGTGGGACAATTATGTTGCGTTCCCCAAGGCCCATGGAACATCATGGAAGAGGAAGCAGAAAGACTAAAGCAGCTAGGAAGTAGGGTATACTGTAATGCTGTCTACTGTCAAACACACAGCTGTCACACAGAGTAGCTGTGGCCACATGTGTAAAACCTGCACAAAATGGTGGGAGGCTGGCCTGGGAGGAGTGGGGTCAGCAAGGGGTTGGAGGTGTATGAGTGAGTGTAAGAGGAGTTTACGATCACAGCACGTTACATACACATGTGTGAAATTGTTAAAAACTAAAAATAAATTTTCTCTTTCTCTCCGTGTATTATCGATGCTGCTAACCCTCTAGCTCCCGTGGATTCTACTGAAAGCATCAATCTGCATTTCCTTCCTTCTCCTTACTTTGCACGTCAGCAGCTGGTCCAGGCTTTGGAGGAGCTGGGGAGAGGTGGGTTTTGTTTCTTTTTTCCCTTGTGATACATTACTTTGATCTACTGGGAGTCTGTTTGCGCTGTGGTGTCTCTGGAGGACTCTTATTCCTCTTGCCTAGAGCTGTCCTGGTTCTCTGATCTGGGCTCATGAACAACTCTAATTCAATTTACAATGCAGTTACATAACTGTTCCCAGTCTCCAGTTGACCTTGATGTCAAGTAGCGGTCAAGTTGTACCAGCCCAGAGAAAGTGGGAGGAGTCTCTGGTCAGCCCATGAGAACATTCTCGCTAAGGTTCTGGAATGGAATGTGGCACAGAAAGGCCAAACCAGACGAGTAAATTATTTGGAAAGGTTAGAAAGTAAGAGACATTGCTTTTTGTAGGATGGATGCTGTTGACTTTTGGGGCACTCCAGTGACACTTGGGATTGGGCTAGTTATTCTTTGACTAGGGAAAAAACCATAAAGTGCTGTAAACAGATGAGTCTTTTGGCCTCAATAGGAAGTTCTCCAAGGAGTCTTCAGCTTGGAAACCTCCCCAGGACAGACTTCCAGCACATTCTTTTCCCAAGTCCTGGTTCTACTTAGTTCTAAATAGTGTCAGGAATAGCTAAATTTTGATACATTTCTTTCTGGTCTTAATAAAGCCTGAGAGCCAGGGGCTTCAATAAGAAAGCTAAAATATCAACTAAAATTGTCAAACATTCAGCATGTAAGAAAGTTCCCAGAGAAGAGGTGCTTTATTTATTCTGTTCTCTCTTGTTTCTTCACACTATGCAGATCATCCAGAATGGACAAGTACTTGGAATATTTGCTTGATGATGCATAACACAAGGTATAATACTATTAATGAGGTTTGGGAATTAACCTCTATCAACTTAATTTGCAATGACAATCACTCTGGAGCTTTTTGGGATTCAGTTTTTTATCTTAATCTTACTTGGGTTCTACACAAGTAATGGTAAATGAGCACTGTACAGATGTACAGTGACTATATACAAATATAATTTTAACATAAAGGTTTTCAATGCTGGAGATTAAGCAAAGGATCTTGTACATGCCAGGCAAGTGCTGTGCTCCTGAGCTTTGCTTCTGGCTTTATATATATCATGGCTAATGGCCATTCACCCCCTGCTTACCTGTGACAAACAGATAGTAGACTGAGCCTAGAGACATCTACAAATTCTATATCTGCCATATTTTAACCAAAGTTCTGAGCCGTAAATAATTATAAATCCTTCAAACAACCTACTTTTATCTTTTCAGAGAGTCTAAACACCCCTAAATGTCATTGGTATGTTCAATATTGCATTTTAGAAATTATGAAAATCAATTTGAAATTAAGTGCTAATTATTTAGTAATTTGAAACAAAGTTTCTACATCAAATGATTTCCCAAAATCTTTCTTCCCAGGAAGTACAAATATATTAACATATATGACGCTATTTTTTCTAGTAATACATAGCCTAGAAACCAGCACATGACAGTCACTGAACCAGTATCTAACTAACTAAATTGAACTAACTAGAAATGAATATGCCGTATATTAACATACACATAATAACTTCAACATATCACTTTGAAATAAACATTCTAAATAGTTGACTTTCCTCAGAAAATATTTAATGTTGACAAAATATTGAAGAGTAGCTTACATATGATTTTTGAATAGAAAATGAGTTTAAACTTTTTTGTTGTTGTTGTTTTTCAATTAGGGATACAAAGAAAATTTGAAATATCAAGACTTTGAGACAAATGGTGATGGTCTTCTGGTAGATTTCATTTCCTAAAGATCCCCCCACTTCATATCAATTGCTCAAGCCTTGCGTCACAGAATCTTCTAATACCCCCACATCCGGTAAAATCCCTCGTGTTTGTAATTACTAAGGGTATCTCATGACAGCTTGTTTGTTTGTTTACAGAAATGTCAAGTCACTCAGCACACTGCAGTACAGAATGCCTGCTCCTCAGAATTCTCAGGCATGTCTGCATGGATAGAAGTTGCTGCTTTACAATAATGTGGCTTGGGCCACATCCACACAGCCAGTCAGTTCTTAATTGCTTCATTTTCAAGTTACAGATTCTTAACAAGTATTTTTTTTTTGACGCAGAGAAAGAGTTTTAAAACTTTGCTTCCACTTCACACTGAGAGTAAGTGTGAAGAAAGCAGATGGAAAATAATGAGTTTCTTTAGTACCATGTTGGCGCGAGAAATATTAAATTGAAAAAAAAAACCCTACCTTTTCTACATATTTCAGCATTGTGTAATTCTGCTTTGAGTGAGTTTGATTTTTGTTAGCCTTACTTCCTTCCTGTTTGGATAGATGAGAACACAGATGGGTGCCACTCTAGCAGAGAACAATTATCTTAAACACAGATACAATAATCTAACGTGTGTGTATGATGCTTGTGCCCAAGCAGTCCAGGGACTTAACCTAAGACCTTCTACATGGTGCTAGGCAACTTCTCCACTAATGATTTACACCCTCCACCCATGAATGTGACTTCTATCTTCTATCCCCATTCTCTGCATGTATATTTACAAAACAAATCCTTATAAAAAGAAATCCTCTGTGGAAACATCAACAAATAACAACAATAAAACCCCAAATAATCGAACAAGCCTCCCCACCCAACCCCCTCAGCATAGAATAACCTCAAACTAAAATAACAAAAAGAAATAATGAATTACCACAAGTAAATAAGTTAACTTAGAATAAATGAGAGAAAATGTGTGTAAGATCTCTAAATAGTTATTAATTTGGTTGTGAAAATCTCCTGAGACTTACATATTTAGTCTCAAAGAGGCAAAAAGATGAGGCCAAACTGAAAATCTGGAGTCTTTTCCTAACCTCTAAATCACTCCTGATTTTCTTTAAGATTTGCTTTGTATAGATATGAGATTGTTCTCTCTGAGGAAATAAGACCCCTATCTGCTACATGCAAAATAAAACCCTTTGCTTGTTTTCAGGTTTCTCAAGTTGGGATTCAGGTAAGTAACATAATTTATCTGCAATCTTTCACATTATTTTGATTTTAGTTAATCAACTTGTTCATTAATTTTGCATGTGTTGAGGGTAAAAAACATCTGTGTAGAAGTAGGTTCTCTCCTTCCATCATATGGGTCCCACACATGACAGTCAGGGCTTCAGCCTTGGTAGCAAGCACCTTTATCTGTTAAAAACACCTGGCAGGTCTTCATTTCAAACACAATTAGTGTTTATCTGTATATAAAACACAAAGCACTTTTAAGAACCTACAAACTTTTGGTAATGATTATTTGATCAGATACTCTTTCCTAAAAGGGCAAATTACTTTAAACGAGGAGGTTGAATTGATTCATTGTTGAAGGGCTATTGGGAATAAGTAATTCCTGGACTCAACTCTTTGAGCAATGTATTTTTGTTTTCAAGTGAGAGTGGGCAGGAGGCAGGTTGAGCCAGGGAGGGTGTCTACTTGACAGAGTGAGCAGATGCTACCAGTAAAACAGGTAAATCCTGCTTCAAACCAGCCATCTCTAAGTAACTTTGGAGGGAGATAGCTTGACCTTTGATGGAGTGTAAGTTTGTCTTTGGTAAGCAAAAATTGACTTGCAATGTTGTTCAGAGATTTAGAGAAAATAATTGAATTGTTAATGAAAATTCATGAAATTGTGAGGATGCAGTTTCAGTTCATTATAAGTCTAAAAAATCCCGTCTGTATTGTGCAGGGGTTCAGGGATAGAGTCAAGACAATATTAAAAACAAGCAAAACAAACAGCAATAAAACAAAAAGACAAACTCAAAGGATGACTTCTCAAAGGATGTCTACCTCTTTCCTTCTCTACACCCACTGCTCCTATATCCTAAGCTTACATCTATGATCCTACTTATAATTGAAACTCTGCCACTGGGGGGTTGGGCAGTCTGATCTGGCTTGAAGTTACAAGAATGACACGGCATGCTCAGGGTTGGTCAGTAAATGGAGACCCAAGTGTTTGTAGGTCTATGTTGAAAAAAACAAAAGACTTCCTTTAGCTACTTTGTTACATTCCTTTCACTACATGGCTGTAGTCCAGATGCTACTGATATGTAGATCTGATTAATAAATATGCACATCATAGATGTTTCCTGTAATCTCAGATATTTAATACTCACTGCAGAAGGAACTTTGGCACCATCAGACAACCATTCTTTTTAAATGCTTTTAAACTAATAAAGAGTAAAGTGTTACAGCTGTGTGGCAGTTAAGCACACTTTTGAAATATCTCTAAAAGAAAAAAAAAACGGAGTTGAGTTGAGCTAACAGTATCACAGGGATGATGGAGAAATAAATTTAATTTGGGGATGCTATGCAATGGCTAACATTAACCTCCAAGCCCTACCTGCCCCAAACCGGGTAACTTCCTGGAATGCTGGGAGTTGTAGTTCTTGGAAAAGAACAAGCCTCAGGAGAAAATACATTGACCTATAGGTTTCCCCCTATGAGCCTTGCAACAGGTGGCTCAGAGCCATTTCAGCTGGGAAGTTCTCAGGAATGGTCCTGACCAAAGTCCATCTCCTGGTTAGTATTTAGTATTTAATAAAATTTATTTTACATTTGGCCAAAGTGACGGAATTGGCCTTTCTCAGGTGAACCTCAGGATTAACAGCTAATGGTGGTTTGTGGTGAAGCCATGGTAGCATAATCATCTGTACTTTCGAGGTGTGGCACACAGAGATGCACATGTGCACAGCATGTGACACAGAACACACAGCATATATGTCTATTCTTCATGGCTCTTACTGAGAAGCAATAGCAAGGCTCAGAGATGTAATGGAGAAGGAAAGACACATTCAGACGATTGCCAGTGAAAAGAACACGTTTTCACAATGATTGGACAGTCGTCAACCTTCTGTGTGGGATTTTTCATTTCCTGGGACTATTTCACAGGTTAACAAGTGATTCTTTCCTATTGAGATCTGTGTTTGCAAGGATCATTAAGTCTGCGGTGATCAAGCAGAATTACAACCCTCACAAGGCCCTCAAGTGTGCTTCACCCCTAACATAGAAAAAGTCTGTTGTGTTTTATGATGATGAAAGAACATTGACAATCTGCTTCTCACACAAGATGACTCACTGAACTTATGCTTCTAAACGAAAGAACAACGGTGTGAAAGAAATGGTTTGAGAGTGGTAGAACCATTTACAAAGAAAGCCAAATGAAAAGGCAACCAAATTAATGCAGGAACTGTTCTTAGGAGTTAATTAACCCTGCTGTCCAGGGAAGCCAGTCTAACGCTTGGCTTCCTGATGTCTAGATAACAAGTAGAATCTTGAAGAAGAGAGTCGGGTGTTTTTCTTTCCTCTTTCTTATTTTTCTTAAAACAAAGGCAGCAATACACTCTGAAAGCCCATGAATAAATTTGCAAAGCCAGGCGGTGTGTTTAGGTGGTCATCACTGAGGAGCTATGTTACAACTCAGAAGTACTTTTTTGAAGAAAAAGGTACTTAAATATAAAATGCAATCTAAATAAAAACGATGACGTCATAGTCCAGTGCTGGAGAAGGAAAAAAAAAAAGGCCTTTCCTTAATTTAGCTAATTAGTGCAGAAATATCTGTGACCATCTCTGAATTACCAGTAACACTGAACAGGTAAAATGAACCCACACAGGTACGGACACTGCGAGTTAAAGATAGGAGACAATTTTTTTTTGTTTGTTTTCACTTCTCCTTGTGATGTTGCTGTCCACATTGTAGATTTCCTTGCTGGAAATGGTAAGCACACCTGAACACAGTGAAACCTCGCATTTGGTTGGGAGAGCTCAAAAGGTTTAACTCAAGCCCAGACCCTGCCACTCAGTATCTTTATCTTTACCTGTAATATCTTTTTTGACTGTGATGGCACATTCAAAAAACAATTGTTCACAGAGTTAGACAGGGTGATGAATGTCAAGTATGTGACGTATTGCTTAGAAGAGCCCCATTATTCTTCATATTTATGATTCCTCTTTTCTCTCCCCCAATCCCCAGCTAGACTCTCCCTAGAAGCATCCTGAGAATAGGCTTCTAACCCACGCTTCTCCTCTTCCTTTGCTCTCTCCCTGATGATGACCTCCACCACATCTGCCCTGGCTTTCCTGCTAATTTACTTGACTTGTTTATAGGGAAATAACCAGTGGCGAGGAGTGCAATTTCTGGGTGTTCTAGAGGACTGTCTCCCTCTTCCTGTTCTAGAGGAACTTTGGGGGTACAGGTCTGGCCTTAAGCCTCACTTTCCATAGAAGGGGTTGGTTTGTCTCATTCAGTTTATGGCTTTCTCGTCTGTCTCTTCCTGCTGCCTTGCCATTGCAATGTGAGTGCATGTTTCTATGGGCTCTCTCCCTCTATTTAGTGTTACCTTGTATATCATCATAGCTGTGCATTGGGGTCTGTGGTGGCAAATTTTGTTTGTCAACTTTACTGGGTTGAGGATTTACTGTCGACCTGGAGGAGCATTGTGTTCAGTGAGTCAGAGAACTGGATAACAAGGATCTGCCCTCAACACAGACAGATGTAACCAATGGACAGGGGGTCCAGAAAGAAGAAAAGCAGTTGGGCGTATGAATGTGTCTCCTATCTGTGGACTCCGAAACTCCCCTGCTTTTGTACTCTGGTTCTTAAAGCATATGTTCTCCGAGTCCTCAAGATGTTAGCATCAGACAGAGTTACAGAACCTGATTGATTTTCCGGTTATGAGGAGCCAGGGTCCCTAGTTTGCTAATCAATCTTTCATTTTTGTGTTCCTAATATAGATCCCAGTGTTTCTTGCTTTCTAGAGGACCTTGAATAACATTTAATCATCTATTCAGAGACATTTATGGTTGGGTACAGTGAACTCAGTGCTAAAGCACAAAATTCTCCTAAGGATCAACAAAACTGACTTAACTGCTTTTAAAATGAAAGGGGAAAATGTGAATTTTTAGGCCAGAAGTAATGTTTAATACATATGTATATATACTATTAATGTGCTAATATTTAAAAAAAATTATTCTTCTCATATGTTATGAATGCTTTGCCTACACATATGCACATGAACCACGAGCTCATGGACATCTCAAAAAGACATTGGATCCCTTGGCACTACAGTGATAGGAGGTTGTGGGCCTCCTGTGGGACCAAATCCCATTCCTCTACAGCAAGTGCTGTTAATGTCTAAGCCATCCCTCCAGATGATAAGGATGTGTTCTTCTTTATACCAACACTATGATGAAATAAACGCATTGTTCTTTTTTGAGAGTTTCACGAAACCCATAAAGATTACAGTGTGACTGGAGGCCAAACATCTCACTCTTCATGTTTTCCTCAGGAACACCAGCTAGCCCAGGGTGGGGTGGACATTAATATTAACCTGATATGTGATTCCTACCCTCTGCTTTCTGGACATCTAGAATGGGTATTAATGATTTTCTTTCATTAATTTTCCCTTTGAAAGCTGTCTATTACCATGTTTAGCTTATATTATATGTTTAATATTCACTTATCAGTGAGTATATATCATATGTGTCTTTCTGCTTCTGGGATACCTCACTCAGGATGATCTTCTCTAGTTCTCACTATTTGCCTGCAAATTTCATGATTTCCTTGTTTTTAATTGCTGAGTAATATTCCATTGCATACCACATTTTCTGTATCCATTTCTCCATTGAGGGGCACCTGGGCTGTTACAAATAAAACTGCTACGAACATAGTTGAGCAAATGTCCTTATTGAATGGTAGGGCATCTTTTGGGTATATGCCTAGGAGTGATATGGCTGGATCTTGAGGAAGCACTATTCCTAATTTTCTGAGAAAATGCCCAGATTGATTTCCAAAGTGGTTGTACAAGGTTACATTCTCACCAGCAATGGAGGAGGGTACCCCTTTCTCCACATCCTCTCCAATATGCATCATTCCTTGAGTTTTTTTTTTATCTTAACCGTTCTGATGGGTGTGAGGTGAAATCTCAGGGTCATTTTGATTTGGATTTCCTGAATGACTAAGGATGTTGAGCATTTCTTTTTATTTTTATTTTTTATTAATTACAGTTTATTCACTTTGTATCCCCTTTGTACCTCCTTCCCTCCTCCCCTCCCAATCCCACCTGTCCTCTTCCCCACCCCTGTCCCTCTCCCAGTCCACTGATAAGGGATGTCCTCCTCTCTCTCTCTGATCCTGGTCTATCAGGTCTCATCAGGAGTGGCTGCATTGTCTTATTCTGTGGCCTGGTAGGGCTGCTCCCCCATCAGTGTGAGGTGATCAAAGAGCAGGCCAATCAGTTCATGTCAGAGACAGTCCCTGTCCCCATTACTATGAAACCCACTTGGATACTGAACTGCCATGGGCTACCTCTGTGCAGGGGTTCCAGGCCATCTCCATGAGTGGTCCTTGGCTGGAGTATCAGTTTCAGAAAAGACTCATGTGTCCAGACGTTTAGGGTTTGTTGCCCTCCTTGTAGAGCTCCTGTCCTCCTCAGGTCTTACTATCTTCCATTTTTTTCATAAGATTCCCTGCGCTCTGCCCAAAGTTCGGCTATGAGTCTCAGCATCTGCCTCAATACCCTGTAGGGTAGAACCTTTCAGAGCCCACTGTGGTAGGCTCCTGTCGGGTTCCCGGTCTTCTCCCTCTTCCGATGTCCATCCTCTTTGCCTTTCTGAATGGGGACTGAGCATCTTAGCCAGAGTCCTCCTTCCTGATTAGCTTCCTTAGGTGTACAGATTTTCATATGTTTATCCTATATTATATATCTAATATCCACTTAAGAGTGAATATATACCCTGTGTGTCTTTCTGCTTCTGGGATACCTCACTCAGAACAATCTTTTCCAGTTCCCACTATTTACCTGCAAATTTCATGATTTCCTTGTTTTTATTGCTGAGTAATATTCCATTGTGTAGATGTACCACAATTTCTGTATCCATTCCTCAACTGAGGGACATCTGGGCTGTTTCCAGCTCCTGGCTATTACAAATAAAGCTGCTACAAACATGGTTCAGCAGATGTCCTTGTTGTATACTTAAGCATTTCTTTAAGTGTTTCTCTGCCATTCGATATTCCTCTGTTGAGAATTCTCTGTTTAGCTTTGATTACCTCCCCCTGGGGGGTGTA
>CM053750.1:7556342-7598577 GCA_028658305.1 Pachyuromys duprasi
GCATAGGGGGAAAAGTGGGAGGGTGGGTGGGATTGGGAGGATATGAGGGAGGGGGCTATAGCGGGGATACAAAGTGAATAAATTGTAACAAATAAATATAATAAATAAATTTTAATTTTAAAACATGTCTATGACCAAATACCTACTATCTGTTGTCTATTAAGCTAAAACTGAAAGCAGAGATGTTTTAACCTCTCATAGTCACTAAAAACTTTCCCCAGATGATTACAGATAGTGGTTCCTGATTTCTGGTTTGGAAATTTTTGGTCCTGCTTTATTTCCACTAGAAAATGAAGGCTTGTTTGGATTTCTAAAACTTTAAAACCAACCTAGGGTTGTACAAATATGGAGCCTTGACTTCAAAAAGAAGTGAACTCTAACAAAGTTCTCTTTCTCATGGTACTTTTCAATTCTAGGTCAGAGTGACCAGTCAGAAGGGCTTTTGTGGCACATTTCCAAGCTGTAACACCATGATTCATTAATTCTAAATCCACATTCCTGGATCTGAGGGTGACAAAACAAAGTCCCAGAGTTGTGGTAGGATAGTGTACTATTTTAACATGAACTGTATCTCCCGCACATTCATGACTGTAACTTTGGAATCAGGTCAGTGCAGCTGTAATTGGATAAGCTGAAATCATTCTGGTAGGCCTTAGCCCAGTAAAAGCTGGTGCTTTATAATCAAGGGGGATCTGGGCACAGATACAGTCACAACGGAGAAATGCCACATGAGGAAGAGGACAGGGATTGGACAAAGAGCCAAAGATGTCCTACTCTTCAATTCAGTGTAGGCAAGAGGCATGCAGTAGACTCTCCCTCCTGCTCTGCACAGGAGCCAAACTTTCTGACAGCTTCATCTTTGACTTCTGGGCTTGTCTTAGAGTTTCTACTGATGTGATAAAGCATCACGAACCAACTTGGAGAGGAAAGAGTTTATTTCACTTTACTTCCATATCACAATCCATTACTGAAGGAAGTTAAGGAAGGAACCTGGGAGCAGGATCTGAGGCAGAGGCTCTGGGAGAGTGCATCTAGATTGTTCCACATGGTTTGTTCAGTTTGTTTTCTTATGTACTCCCAGAACCACACACATAGGAGTAGCATCACCCACAAATGAGTTGTACCCTTCCACATCAATCAATAATAAAAAAGACCCACCACAGCCTTGCCCACAAGCCAATCTAGTTGAGGCATTTTCGCAACTGAGGTTCCTTCTTCCCAGATGACTCCAGCTTGTGCCAAGTTGGCATACAACTAGCCATCACAAACCTTCACACCTGTGAGCCAATGCATTGCTGCTGTTGAATGGTATTCATTTTGTGGTACATTGTCATGGTAGTCCTAGGAAGTGAATGTGGTCACCACAGCCATCACACACTTAAACAAAGCAATTATTACTAGGCAAACATGTAAAAAGCCATGTGTTATACAGAAAAATATATGAAAAACACACACAGAGGTGACATTCTGGTAAATGTTCTCATTGTGAAAAGTGAGTTATCATTTGATATTTACTAGGGCAAGCTCCCTTTGGTTTTGCTCATCATACTTGAAAGGGAGTGAAGTTGGGTTTTTCCGTTAACACCTCCTGCCGCTTTCCACTCTGGCCTGGGTGGTGACCACTCTGCTGTTAGCCCTCTTCATACCGCTCTGCTGTGGTCAGGGTTGGCGGTCACTTGATGCTGGATTTGGTGTGGCCCTTTCAGCAGACTCATGTATTGGCAGATAGCCCATTACCACAGAGAGGATTTTTTGACCAGGTTGTAGTAATTTTCAATGAAAGGATAAACATAAATGGAACTCTCTGTACTTTCTATTATAAAAATGTTCAATATTTATCCCTCAAATGATACATCCTACTCACCTCTAAACTGCTCAATAGGAAAACATTTTAAAATGTGATATCTAGGCCTCCAAATAGACAGCAGAGTGGCTTTAGATCATCCCTGAAGATAAAGGGGACTTTGTAGGTCCTTGTACAGTGTCCCAAGTACTGTGGTATATTCCTCCATCCTCTTATGGTAGAGTTTGGCTATTTACTTAAAAGCATCCAAGAACAAGTGGTCCCCTAACATAACCTAGTATTTTCAAAAGCATCCTATGTGGATAGCCATCTCGTGTGGATATCCATCACAATGAAGGCAGAAAAAGGACTGTAATTAAGTGTAGCTTCAAACTACGAATTATGTGCAAAACCTGATCCAGAATCAACAGCGTGAATATTTGTTTGGAAGAGAAAAGCCAAACTTAGAACCAAGAATAAAAGCTGAGGGTAGAGAACTTGTGTTGTTAAAGAGAAACAAATAAGGAAGGTGAGTGTCATTTCTCATTTATTCACTCATCCATTCACTTATTAGTTACTATTTTCATTACTCTGATAAGATACCTAAGCATTGTATAGCTATAGTTATAAAGTAAATAACGTTAAGAAATTTCTATTGCTATAGTTGTACAAATTCCACTGGATTTCCCCATACCTCTAGAAATCAACTCTTGGCATCACTGCCACCTCTGCTTCTTTTGGAATAAGCATTTCTTCTATTTTGGATTCTATGAAATATAAGGTCATGAAATTTAAAAAAATATATGTATGTCTGATAGCATGTTTTTAATCTCAAGGTTGCAGCATAATCTCATTCTGCTTTAGTGACTCAGAAAGACAAGACTAGGAGAATACTAATTAGCAGTGGGATTAATGTATTTACCTTTTCTTTAGAGGATTTGGAGAGTCTATAAAAAGGGATGTGACACTATTTGGTTTAAAGTGCCAGGAAAGATTTGAATTTATTATGTATTCTTTTTCATTATTCTTTAAAAATAATGAGTCCCAGAAGATAGGAACAAATATAAAGACCCACAGCTAGACAGTGGAAGACCTTGGATCACTCAGTCCTAAATAGGATGTCTCCATCAAACCCCTCCTCTTTGGGAATCCATGAAGTAGCAGAAGCAGATAGATTGTAAAAGCCAGTGGGGAAGAAGGACATCAAAGAAACAAGACCTCTAAATCAACAGGATCAACACATAAACTCAAAGAGACCCAGGGAATATGCACAGAACCTTCACAGGTCCTTACCAGATGGGGTTCTAGAGCTTAAAGAAGCAGAAATATGCCACCATCTCTAACCCTGACGCGATACCTCCAATCGACAACCACTTGCAAACAAAAATTTAGTTTTCTTCAAGGGAGTCCCATGTCCAGCAGTAGATGGCCAATTGAGTAGGAACACAACCACATCCTTAGAGGTTCTTTGTCTCATAATGCTGCATCAGTGCATTTGTCTGTGTGTTTGTTTTGTTTGCCCTTCAAATATGTATCATGTTTTCTGGTTTGGGGTTTTTATAAAGTTCTTGGGTGTGTGAATGTATGAGTTCTGTATGCACTTCTTGTGCTTTTTCTTTGGATCTTTTTCTTGTTTGTTTCTTTTGCCATATTTCTGTTTGTTTGTTTTTCATTTATATTATTTTCTTTTATTAATATTCCTTAGATGTTTGCTCATTTTCTAACTACAGACAGAAACAATGTGTATCCAGAAGGAAGGGGGTGGGTGGGAGAAATTGAAAGGAGTTGGGGGAAGGAGAACCTTAATCAGAATATATTGTATAAAAATGTATTTCAACAAAAGGAAAAATGTTAAAAATAGTATATGGAGATATAGATATTAAATGTGAAGAAAACAAAGTCTAATAAAGAGAGGATCTAGCTGCTTGAGCAAAAAGTAAATTTCATTTCAAACCATGAAATACTGTATTGTTGGGTTTTCTTAAAAATCACATTTCAATATTAAAATAAAAACCCTAAAAATCTAATTTTCATACCAGGGAAAAATCATATCTATCATAGCTTTCCATTGACTTGGAAAGAAGTAGAGAAGAAATATGAATAGTGTCTCCTATCTTGAGAAAACTATCTGTACTTTAAAAATGTAGTCTTTCTGTTTTATGCAATAGTTTTATGTAATTTCTAACAGGAAGGACTGAGAAATAGAAAATCCTTAAATAAATTATATGATACCTAGGAACTGCATCAATGTAAAGAATGGCACAATAATCCTATTGTTGCAGCTGTGGCACAGAAAGCTTGGCAGTAACCAACAGTTCTTTAATTGGACATGAGACCCACTCAACAAGACAGATACCACGTCTGGTATTAGGAAGCAACCTGACTACTCTTGGTAGTGAAACCATGTTTATTGGAGGAGAATCTACAACTAATTTACTTAACCAGCACAATCCCTAACAACACTCTAAATGTTGATCTTTACACCAACAGAAAATGGACTCTACACTCTTCATCAAGGAAACTTCCCTTTGCAACAGATAGAGAATGCTACAGAAAACCACAACCAATTAAAATGCAGAGTTGTGGAGCCCAGTCCCAACAGGTAGAGCTACAAACATCTAAGTCTCAGGTAACATTGCAGAAAAGAAGGCAGAAAGAGAGTAAAATTCAGAGGATTGGGGTATTTTGTATGAGATTGTATCTCCAAGTAATGTCAGAAGTTACACTCATGAAGTTTCACCAACATGTCCACCCAAACATGAGCTGAACAAGGATGACACCAATGAATATGACAAACTGGATTGAGGAAAGCCAACAAGGTCCCAACCATATGTAAATAACTATAGGCAGCTGAGGAAAGCCAGGCTAGGGAAAGATGGTGTTCTCCAAGCAAAAGCACACCAACTTGCTGCCCAGTGCCAAAGGGTCAGCCCTGAAAACATACATACAGGTAACATTACACAGCTTTAACAGGTTCTACTTAAGAATATATGAAACACTTACAATAACAATTAGTGAAAAAAAAGACAAGAGACCATGAATTTGAAGGAGAGTGGGGAGGAGTGTGAAGGAGAGTTTAGAGGGAGGAAATAGGAGAAAGAAATGTAATTACATTATATTTTCAAAATTAAACAAAACTTTCATGAGGATTCAATACATTTTCAATATAAGAAAATGTTTAGTACCAAAATGAATGTCTCCCCAGGAAAAACTAATTAGGCATGGACTTTTGTCATGGTATTGGGCCACCAGAGGATTTAGTATGTGATACCTGGGTTATCTGATTCTACAGTTAACAGTAGAAATGCTATGCGGTTCTCCTCTACAAGGCAGAGACTGATTGCAATTATTGAGATGTAGGTCTTACCGTCGACTTGCCTCTCTTCTCTTAGTCTTTCTTTATTAGTAGTTACTTGTTGTGTCATTGGTTATTATTTAATGGAGACATAGCATTAGATGCAGTCTCATATTTCTAGTCAGGACAGAATTATGCATTCACAATTTTAATGTTTAAATTAAATGCAAAATTTAAAGCTAAAATGTTTCGAACAGTGGAAGAATTCTTAAGGAAAAACTTTTTAAATCAAAAATAAAAAAATTTAAAATAGCTAATATGATCAATATGAATTAGACATTTTCATGGACTAGAAGTTAAACAGCTCCTTCTGGGAACTTCTCATCACTTGGCTGGGAACATCTGAGACACTGAGTCTTCTCCTAAGAGGACACTGAATGCCTGTGGGATAATTTGGACTAGAATTGCCCAATGCTAAGGTTGAGAACACAAGTCTGAATGCTGGATTCCTCATTTCAGATGCTGGAGTAGATTCACCAGGGGGTAGAGTAAACCTGTTACTATTGTGTTCAATGTCTGTGTCCATAAAGCTATGTACATTAAGAGATAGGAAAAAGGACTAGAGAATGACAGAAGTCAAGCTTCATTATTTACTAGCATAGATGATAGACAGCTAATGTTTTCGGTTTTTGTTCAGCATAGGTGGCCGGAACAATGAACATAAAGTCTGAATCTGAGTTCTGGGTCATGATGGAAGGGAAGAGGTAATTAAACAACTGGTAGACCAGTGAAATAGCTTCCCAGGCAAGCAACAAGAACAGAAGCAACAGAAAGCACTGCTACTCAAAATGAGCCTCGGAATGGAGACATCACACACAGCAGGAATACAAAATGATGACAGTATTAGCTTCCTTTCTTATTGCTTTGACAAAACATCAAAGTAACTGAGAAAAATCAAAGGTTAATTTTGCCCCATAGTTTGAAGATGCAGTCCTTCAAAGCGCAGAAGGCACAATTGTAGGTGTAGGGGGCAGTTAGTTATAACGTGTCTGCAGTCAGGAAGCAGAGAGCTATGGATGCCTGAGCTCAGCCCACTCACTGCTTTTCAGTCTAGAACCTGAGCCCATGAAATGGTGTAGTTCACATCTAGGTGGCTTCTACCATCCCAATTAACCTGATTTAAACTATTTCTTACAGGCACACCCAGAGATTTGTCTTCAATGCGATTGAAGATCCCAGCAAATTGACAAATCTATATGAAGCCCATATGAGCCCAATCAGCAGTTAAAATATTATATCTCTAATACAAAATATAACATAAAATAATGCAGAAATCTGAACTTTCATGTTAGTATCTAAGGATGTTTATAGTGATACATTAAGACAATATTTACCTCAAATACTAGGCAAAAATGGTCAAAGCAGAGAATTAGCCATTAAAAGGTAGTCTTATGGACTCAATCTAGGACACGGCAGAGAAAAAGAGACAGATTTTAGGTCTGGGCTGTGGTAGAGTGCTTACAGAGCAATCATGAGGCTATGGATCTATCCCTATCACCACAAAACAAACAAACAAACATGTAAACAAACACCAAAAACTAAAGAAAAATAGTTTAAAGTGTAAAATTGCAAAAAGAATTAGGAAAATGTGATAGCATCTAGCCAGAATACCAGGAAAAGCAAAGAAAGAAAATGAGGATCAAAGTTCAAAGGAAGAATGACAAAAACAAAAACAAAAAACAACAAAAACAAACAAAGAAACGAAAACAACAAGCAAATGGCAGAATCAGTTCCTATTGGATTTAGATTTTAAAATATCACAGAGTTAAACAAATCCAGGCCTAGACATAGATTGGTTGTTTTGAACTATTAGATAAAGTAGGTGGTAATTAGAATGAAAAATTCTCATCAGTGACACCAGAAATATATAATGTTTATAAAATAACCACCAATGTAAATTCCATGACCTGGTAGACCAGGGGTTCTCCACCTTCCCAACACAGTTCCTCATGTTGTAGTGACCCTCAACCATAAAATTATTTTTGCTGGTACTTCATAACTGTGATTTTGATACTGTTATGAATCCTAATGTAAATGTGTTTTCCGATAGTCTTACGTGACCCCTGTGAAATGGTGGGTGGTTCCATCCCCCCAAGAGGTCATGACCAACAGGTTGAAAAGTGCTGCACTAGGCTATCATGCCAATAGTTCTTAAAAGGAACTCCGAAGAAAAGCCCAAGAGACAAAGAGCATAAAAAAACACACGCTCATGGAAGTCAGCAAAGTATGTTTTCTCAGAAGTATCACAACGACATTCGCAGTCCATACTGCTGTGTTCCTTGCTGAATGTCCCCAAAGAGGCCATGTCTACTCTTCCCAACCTTAACCCTTGGGATCTCTGTGCCTGCATCACGGAGTGAGAGATATGAGAAGGGTGCTGTGTGGCCATCAAGACCGAAGCAATATCACTCTGTTTCTACATGTCTTTCTTTGGCCACTTGCCCTGGTAACTCAACCACTAAGCTCCAAGGAAGATCAGTCTAGTCCATTTAGAAAGCCCATGCAGAGGGACCACAAGGCAGAAACTAAGGCTCCCCAGATGGCAACCAAATTCCAAGGGACCCTGATAGATTTCCTAGCACACAGAATTCATGTGTTTTGGAGCAATTTGTTGTGATTATGTATTTCAGAGCAATCAGAATATTTCACTATTGATTGTTAAGATTTTAGAAAATAGGGCACAGTTAGTAGAAATTGTTAAGCATCTCTGCTTTTTGTTTGCTTGCTTGCTTTTCGGAGAAGGCAAAAGATTGAATAAATTTGGGCTTGGCTAACTTTTTATAGTTAAGGTCCTTATGCTAATTTTTAAAACAACCATTAAAAAATAGAGATTTAATCAGCACAATTCACAGCAGCAATGAGAACAAATGTGTATGCTTGAGAGGGGTGAGGGGAGAGAGAGGAAGAGGAAGAGAGAGAATAATAGCAACTTCATAAACCTCTGGAGTTTGCAAATGTGAGACTAACCTGCTGTCTGTTGGGGATTCTTCCTGCCTTGGGCTACATTAAATGAAAAAAGTGGTGAGTGACAGTCGGGCACTCACACGCATTAGGGTTTTAAGTAGTTGCAGAAAATGGTGATCTTTTCAGTTCTGAGATTCATTCATTTCACTTTAACCTTTGTAGCTAAAGTACAATTGCAGAGTCAAAGAGCAGGAGGCGATGCAGGAGGTGACAGCCTTTATTCCATTCTGCATCGTAAGTTATAAAACAGTGAGTATTCAAAGCAGCTTTCTGAGCCTTTCTACCAGAAAAAAAAATTAGTAGGAAATTATTTTAAGTAGTTAATTTTAAATCCTAAGAAGAAAATCACCTCGGCTAGGTGCTAGTAATCTTAATTTTTATCAGCACAATCTGCATATGGAATAACTACCATGTGAACAGGCAGTATTGGGTTCAAATTGTTCACCTTTGTT
Source organism: Pachyuromys duprasi (assembly GCA_028658305.1). NCBI lineage: Eukaryota > Metazoa > Chordata > Mammalia > Rodentia > Muridae > Pachyuromys > Pachyuromys duprasi. Next base: position 7,564,897 of record CM053750.1, read on the forward strand.
CTATTCCTTTCAAGACCTCTCTGTGTGAGTCCACAGTGGGCAGCATTTAGTGCCTTGCTGAAGAGTCTAGAATGAGGAATGAAAAGACAGCCAAATTTCTGCTTTTTGTCTGGAACCTCTGTTTCATCCATTATCTGTGCCAATAGGCTCCATAAGCTGTAATTGCCAGATCAATAAAAACTAGAGGGCACGTCATTCAGAGAGAAGCCGTAACGTCAATCAAAGAAGTCTGGTGACATCACTTGTTTTGAGATCTTTTTGGTTGCTATTGCTTTTGGATTTAGTATTTTCAAGATGAGAACTTTCTCCTTTCATTGAAGAAGTATGACAGGACTAACTAAGATTATCACTGATTTGTCAAGGTTTGTTTTTTATTTTTGTTTTCTCCCCTGAGTTGGCTTCCTGTGTGCTCCTTATGAAATAAAGCTGGCATTGGAGTAGCATTTTATCAGTCTTACCTCTGGTAGTTAGTGTGGCCTCGGTACATAGCAAATACAATAATTTTTGCTAAATCAATGAATTCTATAGTAAGAAAAGAATTCTGGCCTAGCGTTTACCTAAGTTCTTCCTCTCTATGATTTCCTCCATTTGTATTTTCTTCAGTTTTTCCAATTCTATCTTCAGATCTTGAGCTGTTTTGTTGATTTCCTTTACCTGTCTGACTGTATTTTCCTGTTTTTCCTTCAATTCCTTCAGCTGTTTGTTTGAACATTCCTGTTTCTTTTATTTCTTTCAGTGATTTAATTTTTTCATCTCTAAAGGACACAAACTGGCTGCATCTTCCTGTATTTCTTTACGGATGGCCACAATCTGTTTGTCTTTATCTTCCTGTATCTCTTTACAGATGGCCGTAATCTGTTTTTCTTTATCTTCCTCCATTTCTTTGCAGATGACCATAATTTGTTTGACTTTATCTTCCTCTAATTCTTTATGTATTTTATTTGTTTCCTCTATTATCTTCTTCCTAAACACAGATGTAAGATCATCTTCTTGAATTTCATTTATTCTGGGATGTCCAGGGCTGCTTGCCCCTGGATAACTGGATTCTGGAGTTGCCATATTGCTCTGTCTTTTGTTGGTCAAGCTTTTATGCTGGCCTCTATCCATTGGGGTATCTTAGGTGTTGGGTATTAGTTTCTGGTGCTTCCTGGAATCCTGGGGTGGGGAGAATCCCCTTAGCAGGGAGATGATTTTTCCTGAAGGAGGCCTCCTCCGCTTTTTGGGTATGGTCACTGAATGCCCGGTGTTTCTCAGGAACTGCCGCTGCTCACCTCAGGCATATAGACCTGAGTGGTAACTGTGGTCTTTGTTAGCCAGGGGGACTCTCCTCTCTTGCTCTGAATTTAATGAGCTACTTCTGTTGTTCTTACACTGTTTTCTAGGCACAGCCCTCTTTAAGAACCTGGGCGCCCCACAGTTTGGTCAGTTTAGTTAGGGATAACTGGTTGCCCCTTGGAAAAGTATCTGGGGGCTGATCTCAGGGATCCCAGGTTTCTTTAGGTCTGAGGTTGGAGCTCTGTGTCCCAGTGCCCAAACAGTAATCAGTGGCAGGTGAACACAGCTCTCATGCGTGCAGCAGGAGTCTAGAGCTTGGAACCTGCAGGGACCCAGAAACTTTTCCAGAGCTAGGTGTCCTGAGGTGGGGCCAGATGTTCCTCCTCCCCAACCACCACCACCACCGTGGGGTTTCCTCTCAACAGGGAGACCCAGTCTGTGGTCTTTTGGGGTCCACAGTTTCATCAGGGGTGGCACATAGCACACACAGGCTCAGGTAAGTGGTGGCTCCAAGCTGGCAACTGGGTGCCTGCAGGGACCTGGGAACTTTTCCCCAGAACTTTTGCTTGTATGGTGGGGTGGTCGGCTGAGTGCCCTAAGCTTGGACCTGCTGTTTCCCCCTCTGTGGGATTTTCTCCCAACAGGGAAACCCAGTCTCTCGTGCTCTGGGGCGCTCTCCGTCGGTGATGGAGAGTGGGCACGGTGGCAGCTGGTGCTCCCCACTCTGGGCTGGTGGCTGTGCTCCTGTTGGTCCCCGGGACCTTTTCCAGGGATAGACCAGGTGACCTGAGGTGGGTCCCGTTTGCTTCCTCCCCTATGGGGTTTTCTAGTGACTGGAAATCCCAGTCTCTGGTGTTTTGGTGCCCACAGTTCAGCTTGGGATGTTGATCAGAACCGGCAGGCATGTGGCTCTGGGCTGGTGACTGAGTGCCTGCAGGGACCCAGGAACTCTTCTGGGTTTTAGCTAGGTGCCCTGAGAATGGATTACTTCCCACACTGTGGGGTTTTCTCTCACCTGGGAATCACAACCACTGGTATTTTAGGGCCCAGAGTTCAGTCTCTTAGTTACTGTGCTGACACTGCTGTCCTGCTCCTCAGACACAATGTCCTCCCAGAGCCATCTTGGATTGGCCCAGTATTTCCCATTTGAGTGACACTGACCAAAAGGTTCTGTTACAGAAGTGAAGGGAAACCTAATCCCCGGCCCTGCTCCTCCTGGATGACCCAGTGCCCTTTTAGTGCCCCAACTTTCTGAATACAGAATGTTCCTGTTCACCAGCCTTCAGATTCCTTCCTGGTTGGTCTTTGCTATGCTTGTAGACTTGGATGGAACAGCATGGCACCTTTGGCCTCTGCTAGTTATGAAACAAGATGACAATGGTATGATGAGCCTGCTGCTTTCCAACAATTGCAAATGAAGAAAGCTGCTGAAAGATGTAGGCATGTTGCACAGGCACAATTCTCAGTCTGGCGCCTTGGCATCTATAGTAATTTGTAAAGGAGACATTTTGCTGCTTCTCCAACACAGAAACCAAACAGATTTAACATACAACTACAGTAATATGCTAATGAGTTTTCTATGAGGTAGTCCTAGACATTAACCTTGAGTGAGGATACTTGTCATTATGTAAGAGCATTTATTTCTTTAATTAATATGATATGCCTTTTCTTTTTAGTACCTCTATTAAGAATTCACCACTCTTGGGAACACTACCCTCTTGGAACCCATAGGGAAGAGGCAATTATTTTCTTCTTCATCATCATTATTCCTACCAGCTTTACAAACATCCTTTTTATAACTCAAGGATCTCTGGAGAACACATAGTCACTAAAGTACAAGTGATGACTAAAACACCAATTCTCGGGTAACTTTCTTGGAATAGCCCATTAGAAAGTATTTACAGATTTATGGGTTAGGATATCTCTCTCTCCTTCCATCCTTATCTTTTAAAGGTCATTCAACGTTCTCTCTTCCATGTATTGCCTAACAGATTAGAAAGTCAGGAAAAAAGAGCTGCAAGAACAGCTGAAGGGAATTGTTGATTATGATTGACAAAGACCCTCAGTGTGTACATAGGAGACAAAGCGATCTTTGTGTGGAGGCATGGGCCCTGCCACCCCAGCTGGACAGGTCAGACCAGTTCCATCTGTCACTCTAGTTTTCTAGATTCTCTTTGGTATTCTATTGAAGCTGGTGCTTTTCACACTTCTCACTTTCCCCCATCACCTCAGGAGCAATACCAGGAAGGGACTCCTCTATCAGTGCTGGGAGCCATTTATTGAGGGTTGTCTTCAGTTTTCTAAAATAGCCTCTCAACACATCTTAATCATGAATTAGAAAAGGATTCCAGACATCATTCTCCAGGGTCTAACCAAATAAATGTAGTCTCCACCACACACCAAGGAAACTTGTCTTTGTAATAGACAGAGACCAATATAGAAAACTACTACCAATCAAAATGCAGAGTTGTGGGGCCCAATGGATACATCTACAAAACATACCTGCACCTTCCTGATAATTTCCTTGAGATTCTACTGAACCTGGAACCATTGCAGAAGATTGTAAGATCAGGTAGTTTGCTGTGAGACTGTGTATTCTAGGGATGTCAGAGGCTACATAGTATAGTCTCACAAACATGATTGCCTAACCATGAGCTGAACAAGGACAACAACAGATGTGCCAATGTGGATGGGGGAAGTACTACAAGGATCCAAGTTTACCCAAAAAACTTTTGGGCAATTAAAGATGCTTAGAGTTGGAGAAGTAATGTTCCCCAGCGAAGAGCACACTAGTTGGTTATCCAGTACCAAAAGGTCATCCCTGAAAACATACATACAAGTAGCATTATATGAATTGAGCAGGTTATACTTAAGTATCTAGAAAACACACCCACCCACCCACACACACACACACACACACACACACACACACACCCCTCATCACCACCACCAGTTAATGAAAAAGGAGACCAGAACAAGGACAGGTATATGAGAGGAGTTGGAAGGAGGAAAGAAAAGGACAAAATGTTGTTATATTATAACCTCAAAAAATAAAAGGATTTTAAGAAATTATTCCAGCATGCACAATGATTTATACATGATGTTTGTATACTGCTTATTTTGAAAATTTACGCTATATGTAATTTTACTCTATAAAACCACACAAAATATTAACGGAATGAAAAAAGCATGAATAGAGATCACATAGAAGTTTTTCTTGTATATTTTCTGGAAGCAGAGTGTATCATCTCATGTGTCCCCAGGGCGTTTGTCCCCCACTTTAGAGGCTCTCCAGGAAGGGTTAGCGGGAAGCTTACTGACCAGGTGCAAAGTCCGGTGCGAGCAGATGCTTCCCTTTTTAATCTCAATCAAACCTGTGACAAGTTGGCTTCTCCAAATCAGGAGAAGCTAGGGTGGGCAATCAGGAAAGAGTGTTAGAGTGCAAACTCAGATCATGTCTTAAACTTGTCCTTTAAACTCAGACTTTGTCACTGATGAAAAATAAGAACTGTCTTGCCTCTGTTTCCTATTGGCCACAAACAGCAAACAAGGCAATGGCTGTGTCAGAGCTTGTTAAGGGCAACACAGTCTACAAGGGCACTATTGCTATTGCTATTTATGAAGAGCAGGGAAGGAAGGCTTGCTTCCATCCCTGATGCCATTATATAAGCAAGCCTTGTGTTAAAACAGATTTTTTTTCTGTGATCCCTACACTGAAGTATAAATCATTCTTGAAGGAAATTTTTAGATTTTAGTATTTTCCCAAGTCTTCCTCTCCTGTATTTAGAAAAGTAAAAATAATAAGAAAAATAATACCACAGCTGAGGGACCTAAATTACATCACAGTTAGTTATTGTATCTTATGGGTGAAGATATTAATTCTCAGCAAGACTCAGTGATTGCCTGGGATCACACAGCTTGGAAAAGAGCTACATTATAACCTGAGATTCATAATTTGAACTTTTGTTAGAATCCATTTTCCTTCAATGGCACTGTAATTATTTTTCTTTTCAGGGCTCATTCTCCTAGTCATAGCCTTCTAGTTAGTCACAATCACACTTCAGCAGAACGTTTGTTGAAAATTGCCAATTAAATTCACCCTTTCATTTCTCTATCACAAAAGGCTCTCTTTCTTGCCATATCTTCAAGATTTCTAAGTCTATTCTAACCTGGACAGTCTCCAGTTCTTTCTTTTACTGGGGACATTTTAACTTGTCAGCAAAGGACCGTAAGATGGCCAGAGGTGTAAGTGTCTGCCCCTTAGAAAGCAGCGGCAGCTGCTCTGTGAGTCACACAAGGTAAAATAACCTTGCTGAGGGTAAAAATAAGAAGGCAAAAATAACCTCCTCATACATGTCTCACACCAGAAGTGGGTGTGAATATTTGGGGAAGGGAATTCAGAAGCAGGTGTTAGAAATGGCATGGGCAGAGGCTCCTAACTTGGCCGTGTGTTTCTTTTTCAGATTCTTTCTGTCCCAGGGATGGTTTCTGTAACCGAGATATTCTTCCCCTTTTTTCCCTTTTCCTCAATGCAGAATGAATTCTCTTTTAACACAAAACCATCCCCATATTATATTTTCACCCAGTTCTGTTTTCCTCTAAGTCAAACTTAGGCATTTGATGGGGAAAATATTTTCTATGAATAATATATGTTAAATCGCAGGAGCCACGCTTCTAATGAAGTAAAATTAAATCACTGAACACATGCCATTAGCTATTAACAGGAATCTTGATCATCACTGTGAGATGAAACAAAAGTGATCTAAGGCAGAGTAAAGGTTGACAAGGTTGTTTTTTCTTCCCTTTTCTTTTTCTTTAGGGATTATATATTATGTTGCTGTGATAAAGCAACATGAATAAGGCCTGCCTTTGGATCCCATTCCCCTAACTGGCCTCAGCGGAAGTGTATGCACCTCGTCTTGCACTGACTTCGTGTGACAGGGTGGTCTGGTACCCATGGGGGACCTTCCACTCTCTAAGGAGGTAGGGGCTGCAATGAGATGTAAAGTAAAGTAAAATAAATAAATAACTAAATAGAATTATGAACAAAGGCAACTTTGGGAAGGAGAGGGTTTATTTCTTTTAACTTCCACATCACAGTCTACCAGAGAAAGAAGACAGGGCAGGAGCCCCTTAACTTGGGAGAACTCAAGGCAGGCATCCAGAGGCAGGGGCTGCCACAAAGACCATGGAGGAGCACTGCTTACTGGTGTGTTCTTCATGTCGTTCTCTGTCTACTCTTTTTTTTTTTTATAATAGCACTCGGGACCACGTGCCCAGCGTCGGCACCACCCACAGTTAGCTGAACCCTCCTGTATCAACCATCAGTCAAAAAAAACGCCCACAGGCTTACCCACAGTCTGATCTGGTGGGGACATTTTCTCAACTGAGCTTTCCTCTTCTAAAATGACTCTAGCATGTGTCAAGTTGACATAAAACTAGCTGGTGTCTATGACACAGACACACACACACTTCCTATTCTTTTTGATTCTTATTCCATCTTGCCTTCCTTCTCATGAGATGTCTACTTGGTGTATAATAAGCTATCATAGTTGTCCTCTGAGAGGTTCCACCAGGCAGTGGATCAAAACAGATGCAGAGATCCACAGGCAAACCCTGGGCGAAGTACAGGGAATCTTGTAGAAAAATGAGGGCACCATAGAAGGACCTGGTCTCCACAAGAAGACCAACAGAGCCAAATAACCAGGACCCAGAGGGGCTTGTGGAGACTGAAGCACAAAGCAAGGACCCTGAATAGATTGGACCTAGACCCTCTTCTCAGATGCAACAGATGAGCAGCTCAGTCTCCATGTGGGTTCCCTAGCTGTCTCTGACAGGGACTCTGTTGCCTGCCTTCTGATCACTCCCCCCTCACGGGGCTGCCTTGACAGGCCACAGGGGAAGAGGAATCTCTCAGTTTTAATGTGATTTAATGGGCTGGGCTGGGTGAGTGGGTAGGGGGCTCCCTTTATGAGAGGAATAAGGGGGAGGGATGGGGGAAGAGGGAGAGAGGGTGCAACCAAGAAAAGGGAAGGGAGGAGGCTAGGATTGGGATGTAAAGTGAATAAATAAATCAGTTAATTAAAATTTTAAAACAATCTGAATATAAATAACCAAATCACCAGTACATGGTTCGAGAACAAAGAAAAAAATTTACATATACTTGGTTATCCAGGTGTTCTCTAAGAATATCTGAGCAATTAATATCTCATTTGTACATGAAAGAAAGACTAGCATTATTTAGGCTGTTTTCTTCCTCCTTGTCACTGAGTACAACAGAACCAAAAGCACTGAGCAAGGCCCTAGCACAGAGCAAGTGTCACTGGAATCATTGTGAAATCATTGGAAACCAACTAGCTGTCGAGGCCAGGACAGCTCAGGCAACAGACATAAATGTTCTTTGCTTGCCTGTTAGCGTTAAATGCATTGTAAGGAAAACATTAGAAAGTAATGAGGTGGAGGACAGTCATGAAGCCAGTGCCTGACTCAGCAATTAGTTCAAACTGTTTCACAAAGTGAGAGAATTGGAAGCCCAGTGCTTCCTGTTACGGTATCAGGACAGAGGTCCTTTAAAGGTTCACTAACAGAAGGTGGATTGTGGCACCCGGGAGGAAGATGGCTAGGCAGGTGTGCTGTGGAAGGAGCCTGGATTTCTAAGCTCATCATCGCCCTTGCCCTTTCTCCCCGTGCCTGGTGTTACACTCAGTAGGGCAAGGCTGAACACTGGCAGTCCAGAGCTCACTGAGGGAAAGGATGAGAATGACCAGTTCTTGTACCTTGCATTTTTCAGCTCTTCTCAGAAACTTAACAGTCTTTTCTGGCGAAGAAATAGCAGGATCGGCAGTTTCTGGTATTGCTTAAGACAGTGTCATAAGGCTTCTCTGTTGGCCGGTTATAGGGATCTGGGATTTTGGCTTTTGGTTCAGACACTAAAGTTCTCTGTGTCTCTGTGTCAGTTTGTGACTCTGTCTCTGTGTCTCTCTGTCTCTGCCTCTGTCTGTCTCTGTCTCCCTCCCCTCTTCTGTATTTGTTCTGTATTGGGCTGCCCTTTAATATTTTCATCAGATTTATCTTCCTAAGGTTTGAAGGTAAATAGGTAAATATGGGGACGTCTTTCTTAGCACAGTAACTGTGACACCTACTAAGATCAAGGTCAAATGAACAGCAAAGGAAACCACCTTCTGCTCAAACCTACCTTCCAGGCTGCTTTAATGCTCGCGAGCTAGCACGCTCTGCCCAAGCGTGTATGCTTTCTGTTACCTCACTCTGCTGGGCCACTATGTCTTTCCTTAAAGACTTCCAGAAGCCAGACTAAGCTAGTTTGATCCATTAACTAGAATTTACAGGCAGCATCCCAAAGGTTTAGATGATTAACAAAACTTTCATGAATCTCTTTCTGAATTATTCAGTTTTTTTGAGTTTATCTGCAGCATTGGCAGAGTAGGCCACATGTAAGAAGGAAGGTTTACAGATGTTCTGTCCAACAGCAGAAGCCATTGGTGGACACTGAGATCTTAAAATTTTGCAAGTGAAACTGAGGAAATTTGATGTTTGCAATAGCCTGAGCACATGAATATGTTTTTTTTTTTCATTCTGAACTTTGTGAGTTTTGAGAACATATCACTGATGAGATTTAATATCTGAATTGAGATATGAATGGGACATGTGAGATTCTGAACACTTCACATGAAAGAACTAATTAATACATGTTTGAAAAATTGAATGGAAATGATATTTTGGATATAAATGAGTTCAATAAAATACACAACTAAATCGCGTCTCTCTCCTGTTTTTCTTTAGCATTTGACTTTTCCAAAATTTTATTTTTTGAAATTAGAATATAATTACATCCTTCTCTCCCTCCCCTTTTCTCCTTCCAAGCTCTCTCTCATATATCCCTCCTCTTTCTCTCTCCGTTTAATGGCTGAAGTCCTCTTTTTTTTGTTAATTGTTACATATTTATGTACATGTGTAAACACATATATTCCTAAATATGTAATTACAACCTACCCAGTGGGTATAATATTACCTGTGTGAATATGATAATTTCAACTGGGACAGCTCTTCCCTAGGAAAGATTATTTTCTCCAGCTCTCGGCTATGCTCACTTGTGTCGGGGTGGGACCCCCTGGGACTTCCTGCTTTCCTGTTAGCATGTCTCTTGGTGTCATCTTTGTTGAGCTCCTCTTTTAGGCAGACACATTGAGTGCGTTTCAGGGGTGTAGCTACCTTGACATTTCTAGGAGTCAAAACTACCAGGGCCTAGTAAGGTCATGGATCTTGGAGGAAAATCTATAGCCACCCACTTACTAAACCAGCATAATTCCTAATTGTATTTTGAATATTTATCTTTTTACCCACAGATAAGTGTAGTTCTCACCACCGTCAACAAAGAAACTTCTCTTTGAAACAAACAGAAACCATTACAGAAAACCACAACCAACCAAAACTCAGAGATCAAGTGATTGTGTGTGTGTATGGGGGGGGGGCAGAGTCCAGCCCCAGCAGATCCAACCATAACACAGCTACTGCACCCAAGGCTCAGGGAACATTGGGGGGGGGCGGTTAGAGTGATTGTAAGAGGCAGAGAAACAGGGTATCTTTCTGTTTTTTAAAATATGACCACAGGAAAATTGGAGTTCTATATGTTTGGCTCACAGTGTATTTTTACTTTGATACTATTGACCCAAAGGGCAAGTCTGTTTCATTTTGTTTTTGAGAAGAGGTCTAGCTCTGAAGCCAAGGGTAACCTCCAGCGTCCTCTTGGCTCAGCCTCCGGTGAGGGAGGAGACTGCTCACAGCGCTTGGAGATTGGAATTGTGTTTGGATGGTGCCACTACGTTCTTGGATGGGCTGCCTTTTAAGTTGTTCTATATTTGTTCAATATAGTGTTGGGATTCATAGAGATGATTCTTTATTCCCAGATTATCAACTGTGGTGTCTGTGTTTACCCTTCTCCTACACCTCTTCTTTAGTTCTCTCTCTTGATTCCTCTTTACACAAGTTTTCTCCCCTCTCCTAGTCACCTTTCTGCTTTTATAGAATTCTAGACTTCAGACAAGAGAGAAACATGCAGTACTTGTCTTTCTGCATTTAATGCATATTTCAGTTAATATGATGCAATCATTTTTCCACAAATGACATTTCATTCTTTTTAATGGTGTGTGTGTATGTGTGTAATTTTCCTTTATCAGACACCTAGGCTGATTCCATAATTTGGCTATTGTGAATGACGGATATAAACATGTATTTCTGTGATGTGTTGCCTTAGAGTCCTTCAGCTATATACTCAGAAGTGGTTTATCTGGGCCATATGGCAGTTCTATTTTTAGCTTTTTGGGATACAACCATGCTGGTTTCTACAGTGGCTGGACTAATTCACATTTTTTCCCTTCTCCTCACATCCTCATCAGTATTTGTTCTTTCATGGGAGCCATTCTGTGAGTGAAGAAATGAAAAAGGACTGTAGTCTGAACTTGCATTTCACTGGTAGCTATGGATAAATATTTTTTTCATATAGATTTTGGCCATTAGTATTTCATCTTTTGAGAACTGTCTGTTCATTCCACTAACCTGCTTACTGATTGGGTTGTTTGAGATTTTTCATGTTGTTTGTTTTTGAATTCATTATATTTTCTAGACATTTATTTGCTGTCAGGGGGATAGCTAGCAAAAATTTTGTCTCATTCAGCAGGCTGTGAGGATGAGCTAGCTACTCTTACACCTAAAAATTCCTATTTTTGAAGTCACGAATATCATCTCTACTAACCACACTGTCTTCATTAGGGTTTCTATTGCTGTGATGAAATATCATGACCAAAGCAACTTGGGAAGGAATGGATTGATTTGATTCACATTTTCATATCACTGTTTATAAGTGAAGGAAGGCAGGACAAGACTTCAAATTAGGCAAGAATCTGGAGTCAGGAGCTAATGCAGAGGTCATGGAGGGGTGGTGCTTATTGGCTTGCTCCTAATGGCTTACACAGTCTGTGCTCTTATAAAACCCAAGACCACCATCCTGAGGATAGTACCACCCACAATGGGTCGGGCCTCCTTCATCAACCACTAATTAAGAAAATTCTTACAGGCTTGCCCACGACCAGATCTGATGGAGGAACTTTGTAAATTGAGGTTTCTTCCTTTCAGATGACTCTAGCTTGTGTCAGGTTGACATAAAACGATCCAGCACACACGCATGCTGGCAGTGGGTGGTCTGTGCTCCATCGCCACCTGGCTATCTCATCTCAAAATCACGCTTATTTTCTATGGTACTTAATGGAACTGATGATGCCATTCTCGCCCTTTCACCTCAGAGAAATCTGAATTTGCTGCAGTCTGTTCGGCCTGACCCTTCTCATAGCCAGGCAGACTCCATCATCAACCGTCATACTTAGAGTCTGTCAATAACCTTTTCCTCCACTCTACTCACTCTAGGAGTCAGTATGCCTATCTCTCATCTCTAAGCCTTCAAGATTACTCCTGGGAATGCACATTTTCAGAAACTACCTACCTAAAACATATACCTCACCCACCATTCTCGATTTAACTAATTGTAAATACTGCACATCAGCTACAGAGTTCAGGCTTTTTGCCAGGCCCACCAGCTCTGTGGCACCTGGCCCCTATCCACTAACCCTGTCACTTCATCTTCTGCCTCTTCCTGATCATGCTCAAACCACACCCTCTTTTTATGACTCACTGGATTTTGTGCTGTCTTATAACTTTCCACCTAGAGCAATTTCTCCACTTATCATTTGTCCTTTAAGGTCCAGTTTAGTTATAATTCACGACACGAAGACTTCTTTACACATGTATGGTGAACTGTGTTGGTTCTAGTCTGCATTTCCATGGCATGGCAGGAGACTACTACTTTCATACACTGAAGTTCCTAAAATCCCCTGCTGAGTATCTGTCAAGATCTACCAGAGTTCAGGAATTGCTACTGCTATCCCCCAAACATTAGTCTTTGTAGTCTCATTGCTAATATCAGCTGCTCTGTTTTGGATAGAGATTCTCACTGTGAAACCTAAGATGATTTTGAACTCCCAAGTTTCCTGACTTTCCCCCTGTCCACCAGTGCTAAGATGGTTTGTGCCACGTGTCTAGGTACCCTATGATTGCTGTTAAAAGCTTATTGAAATGAGCTAAAAGGAAACTTCTAAATAGATTGAGGTTGGAAATCTTGATGATCATCATGAGTGATATAATGAACATAAGAGAAGAAAGTAGCCACAAGATTTTAATAAAACAAAAAAGTCTTGACTAAGGGACAGCCAGTTAATCAGTGAATGCAGAGGGCCGGGCCACTCCCGCACCTGAAAGCTGGGTCCTCCATTTGGAACCCATTTACTCACAGAGCATGGGTTCTTCTTAGAATGTGGCTGGCCACTGGACCTCTTGAATTTGTTACTTTTTTTAAAATCAGATTTTACCTGTATGAAATCATTGTGAGGTCACAAAATATGATTTTCCAAAGTCTAAAAGTGTCTTATTCTGTTTGTGATTAAAATAAGGACTGGAGAATCCCAGGGCCAGTTCTGAGGAAACTGACCCACCAACTCTTGGTATGAAGAAAAGGAACTGATGACTGAACCGAATGAGTTACCTAATTGTTGTTTGAAGAATGTTTTTTTTAATGACTCTTCAAATCAGCAATAAAACCCTGGTGGCCACAGCATGTTAGCTTTTTCCAGCACTCAAGGGAGCAGTTTCTGGCTCTGTACCATAGGCTTTCCCTACACAGGTCAGGCTCTGTGGCAGCAGCTCTTCATTCTGATTGGTGAACAAATGAGGCGGTGTCGGTTTGGATGACTGTTGTTCAGTCCTGCACTTTGCTGAGATGTTTCTAAATGTATGGAAGTGAGGAAACTCGAAGCATCACCATCCTAAAGCGTCTTGGTCCAGGGGAGTCAACATCATAGCAGTTGCCTCTTAACACCATAGGCTTGTGTTTGGGTTTACTACAGCAACAACTCAGTTCCCTTGAGGAGAGCTGACCCCTCAATTTCAGGTTTTCTGAGCTAAATGTGTAGGTGACCATGCAAATTAGCAACAGGAGAGCATATCTGAAAGGCTTTCAAGTCCACTTGAATGCACATAGATGTCACAGATACCTAGAGAGCCTAAGAGTCATGAAAGAGTCTGTTCAGGACTGGGGTGGCTTGGAGGCATGTGAACCTGTGGACAGGCAGGTGTTTCCACACAGAGCCACCATAGCTCTGGCTAGGGAACACAGCTACCACTGCCTCCTGTCTCACAGTTCTGGGTAGAAAATCGGCCCCAGGAAAATACAGTGTGAGCTGGCACAGCGAGATAGGGCAGGCTGGGAAACAGAGACAGGAGGAAGAGCAATGGGGTCAAGGCTAATAGCAGAGTGGCAGAGAGGAGGCGACGGTCTGAGAAGACAGTCAAGTCTGACAACCCTGCATTATGTTGTCAAATGCTAAACCAAGTGACTCTCCCTCCCTCTCAGACCGTGAGAAAGGAAGGATGTGACTAAGTCTTTGCTCCCACGTCCTTCTTGGGTGACCATACCTTTTCAAATGGTGAAGCAGATGACAGATTACACCAGCCTGAGACATGTAGTGGAATCCAGGTACAGAGGGCCAGATAAGGGGGAAAAGGCGAAGGTTGCCAAGACACAATTACATGCATTTAGAGCTTGTGCTTTCCTAAAAAGCCTCCTCCTCACACCGCCCTGCACATCTCAGAAACTTCCAAACAGATGACTGTGCTAGCATGTATTTGTTCTTGTCTGTGACACAGCAAGTGAGGATGGCAGACATGCACACTGGCCTGCCACATGTCTGCTGCATAAAGGGCCCAGCTGTGGGCGCTTATCGGCTGGTAACACAGAAGGGTTCTCCCGCAGAAATGAGCACTTTCTAGACAGAGTGCAGCGTGCCTTCCGTAATCCCCACTGTACAGGGCCTGGCAAGACCTCCAAAGGGAAACTTCAGCTGCCATATTGCCTTCCATCCAAGCACTGAGCCTCTGTAGCAGAGCCTCATTATCAATGACAGAGGGACACTTAGGCACCACTTCCTCCCTGTCTTCCAACATTTGTCCTTGGGTACCCTGGGGCCGTCCTCCCAACTACACAATCACAACAACAGTGCTGGTGGGGAGCCTGGTGTTCCGCGGCTTGTTACTCCAGTCATGCCATCTTATACAGCTTTCCTCTGGGAATTCACATCCCACCAACCTTGAAGTTCTAGGCTATGGGGTAACTCCAGGGGCCAGGTTCTGCCTGCACATACCTGCCAATCCCATCAGCCCACTCCACTGTTGCAATTCATCCTAAACCCCATCCCGTGGGTCCTTTCACACTGTTATGACTTACTTTCCTTCAAGTGCTTTTGGTTTTTGTTGTTTTTGTTCTCTGTTTATGTTTGTTGTTGTTGGGTTTGTGTGTGTGTGTGTGTGTTTTGTTTTTGCTTTTGTTTTTTGAGACAGGGTTTCTCTGTGTATCACTGGTTGTCCTGGACTCTCTTTGTAGAAGCAGGCTGTCCTTGAATTTACAGAGATTCATCTGCCTCTGCCTTTTAGAGTGCTCGGATTAAAGGTGTGCACCATCATGCCCAGCTCCTTCAAATGCTTTCTAACTACCCAAAAATATAACGAACCATCTCTGAAGAGATGGTTCATCAGTTAAGAGCACTGGCTTCTTTTCCAGAAGTCTCAGGTTTGATTCCCAACACCCATATGGTGACTCACCACCATCTGTGAATCCAGTTCCAGAAGATATGATTTCTTCTTCTTCTGGCTTCTGGTATGTCTGACATCAGGCTTGTATATTGTGCACAGACATACAGGTAGGCAAAACACATAAAATAAAATTAAAATTAGAAAGTTATGTTTTTTCTGGTTACCTTGCTGTTGGTGTCTATATGGTATTGGTACATAGTATAAAGCTATGGCTTGATGTCTGAATGAAAGGGTGAATGAATGAATGAAATGAGTTAATTGACTTGGTTGGCATGGCTCAGTTAGGCAAGGAGGGAGAAATGACTCAACCAGGTCTTTGGATTTCAAATTCCATACTGTTTCTTGTACAAGCGATTGCCTCTTTTGCAAAACTTAAGTTTCATGTCAGTGTTTATTCCTGGGAAAAATAAACGAATCGAGACAGGAAACATAAGGCCCCTGTCACATTCTCACGAGCTGGAGCTCACAGATTAGCAGTCTCTTTTCTCTTTTCCCCATTGGAAGCATCCGCTTTCCTAAGATGCAAAGGCCTGACCCTACCTACCCACAGCCACTGCAGGCATGCATGTTGTAAGTCCTCCACGAGAAGGGGCTGTTTCCAGCCAGCTCCTAATAGCCAGTAGCGCCATGAGTGGGTTCTCGATGACAGCAGCGCCGTGCTCTCTCAGCTTTTAGGGCGCAGACGATAATCCTGATTCGAGCATGATGCTCAGTCTCTGTGTGCGGATTGTGCCAACTCCTCCTCCGTCTGTCTGGCAGATGAAATCTGTCTCGTCTGACATCTGTAGCACTTGACTTCTACTTTTTGTATCTCTTTCCTCACAGGATACACACACATGAAAGATTAAACATCTTTTTAGAATCCATTATTTATTAAGCATGCACTAAGGATTTATACTGTCATATTAAGGATTTTTCAGATATAGAGTGATAAAGTGCTCATTATATAAAGTTTGAAATACTAAACCAAGGGAGAATGCTATTCATAACCTCAGACAAGTTTATAGATGAGCTATGGAGTAATTTAATCAAGCTCAGAAAGAAAAAAAAATTACTGAAATTGCATTTCATATTTCATGATAACATTTTATAGAATTTATAATTTAATTATTGAAGAATGTATATGTGCATCCTATTTAGTTTCGTGTCTATAAACACATTACATATTTACACTTTTTAATTTAAAAATATATCTCACTACATATGTGCATAAATTATAAATGCATTTTTACACAACACATGTTAAATAAATGAAGAAAATTCAGAACTTCACTGAGGTATATAAAAAGACATATGTGCCTGAGTGTTATGTATGTATAGATGTATACAATGACTAGTAGTTTAATCATTTTGTAAACAGTTTTACTATGTCTTTGCACTTGACATTTGTTAATAGCTATAGTTTCTCCCATTATATGATTAGTAGCATACAATAAATAATATTTAATTATTGTCCTACTGATGACTCTTTTAGAGTTCTTAGCTTTGCTCTCAACATTGGACTGGAGATATGGCTCAATGGGTGAGGTGCTTGCATGCACACATAAAGATCAAAGTTCAAATCCCCAGAGGTTGCATACAAGCTGGAAGATGTGGAAGCCTCCAGTAATCCCATCTTTCAGGAGGCAGAGACAAAGGATTCCTAGAACAAGCTGGCTAGTTAGATGAACCTGAATTGTTGAGCTCTGGGTTCAAATGGACTCCCTGACTTAATTAAATAAAGAGAAGGGCTATCAAGGAAGAAACCCAGTAGCAATTTTGAGCTTCTATATGCATGTGTATCCACACACATGTGTGCTCACATATACACACATGCATACATACCTCACACTTACACATAACACTAAATATTATGGTTCTTACATGCATCTCTGATTATTTCATCTTGATTAAAAGATTGAAATATCTGAATTTCTTAAGAAGTCTTCATACTTTCCACCACACACTGTTTTTGGAAAGGTTTAACTAATTACATAGTGCCAGAGCCTGCTGGCAGAGTAGAACAGTTCTTGGGTGGGGAGTGAGGATTGAAAGAAAACAAAACCAACACACTACATATAGGATCAGTTCGAGAGGGCTGTCAGTAGAAACTGTCCCACTGGTTTATTCCACAATCCCTTTTTGTAGTCGGAACAAAGCACCTCGATACAATGAAGGGGTTCATGAAGAAGTCAAACTTGTTTACCTCAACCACCTGTCTGTGTGATCCCCACACAAACAAAAGGAAGTGAACTTGGCAAAACATCCTGCCTATCCCTGTCTCCAGGTGAAGGCCAGGGTGAAATCAAGCAGCTCTCCACAACATAGTTACCATTTAACAGAGTTAAGGTTGGTAAAAATATGGGTGTTAAAAACTTGATTCTTGGTCATTGGTGCTAATGGGAGGTATTGTAACCAATGAGAGTGGGGACTGGTGGGATCTTTAGATCATTACAGGTATAGTTAAAGGGCACTGTGGGATACCTGACTCTTCTTTCTTTTGCTCTTGGGCCAGGGCATCTTTGCTCCACTATTAGCCCACAATCATGCACTAACCCCTCATACACCACCAAGCAGAGGACTAAAAGCAATGCTCGTCTAATCGTAATCTGGAGCCGCTAAAGCTGTGAGCCACAGTAAACCCTTTCTCTTTACAAACTCAGTACAGAAAGCCAACTAACAAACTGTTGGTCACTGTTCTGTTTGCTGTTGCTAACTCAGAGGAAAACGTGGCATCCAGCTCTAATTTTAGTTCACATATTTTAAAGTAATGCAGCTGAGGAAACAGGTCAACAAAGGTCACTCTTGCTCTCACCAAATTGCCATCCTCAACTCCTGAGAGTGACTGGACTGCAGGTTGTTTGTTGTTGTTTTGTTTTGTTTTGTTTTGTTTTTCTTCAGAAAGAAAGTAAGCAGTGTGAGGGGAAAATTATCTAGTATCAGCATCTGGAGAGGGGCTCAGGGCTGCATGTCAGCCTTGTCTGCATTCTGTTGTCTAACAGCCTTCACCCCAGCCCACTTCAGTGTTCTAATAGGTGTGACTGAGCAGAGCAGGGAAGAGATAGAGTCAGGAAACTCTTGCCAGTCGGTGCCTCAGACTGTGGTATCTCAGTGGGGGAGCATGGAGCAGAGATTCCATGGTGCACTTGGGCTTGGCCAGGCTTAGGCTCCTAGTCCTGCCACTTAGTAGCTTTGTGCCATGGGCATGCATATCATGCACAGATGCTTTGAAGTTCTTCCTTAACTTTGACGTTTAGATACAGTTATTGAGATATGCAGCACAGTTTCCAGTTCAGAGTAAAATCTCACCAATAGTTGTTATTTTTCATATGCTACTAGCATTCTTTGTCTTTTTGTGAATCATATTATTTGACCATTTGTATTTTAGTACATTGCTTTTCTTATAAGTTTTAGTTTATTAGACATTAGGAATATTTCTAGCTTGTTTTACACGCATTTCATCATACAAAAATTATAGCATACATGATTTATGCTAATTCAGCATACATGGTTGTAGTTTACCTTTCCTTTTGTGACTTTTCCAACCTTTTTTTACACATATTTTTATTATTATTATAATTTATTCAATTTGTATCCTGGCTGTGGCCCCCTCCCTTGTCTCCTCCCAATGTCATCCTCCCTCTCTCTTCTCCCCCAATCCCCCTCCCCAGGCATTACACAAACACTTCCCCAGCTATTTAAAAATGTGTTTAGCTGTTTGTGGTATATGCTGTGTGCATAAACATGTGTACACATGTGCATACTTGTGTGCAGGTGTGCAGAGACCATGGAAGTATACTGGCTGCCTTCCTAGATCACTTTGCTTATTCCCTCAAGAGAAGGTCTCTCATTGAACCCGGAGATCCACGTTTTCCAATTAGGCTGTAAGAGAGCCAATGTTGGGGAGTTTCTTGTCTCTGGATCTTGACACCGGGATATCGGTGTGCACCATGGTGCCAAGCTTTTACATGGCTTCTGGGTGCTAGGGATCAAACTCGGTTCCTTGCCCTTGTGTCGCAAGCACTTTACTGACTGAGCTCCCTGATTCTTTAGACCAATCTTTTCCACACAGAGAGACCCAATTGCCTCACAGACGCCTAAGCCTTGATGATCAGACTGGCCTTGCTGGAATTTCAAGTGCCTCCTGAAAAGACATGGGCCCTTTCTATAGGATTCCTAAACAGAAGCGGCAAGCAAGGATGTGCATAGTCCATGTGTTAAAGGAAGTGCACTTCACGAGAGCTTGCAAACCTCTGAGTGTGAGCGTCTGAGTGTGTACTCCCTCCTACACAACTTGGAAAGAACCGAGGACACTCTGGCCACAATCTGTTGGATACTGCCTTAATTTAACTTTTCTTTGCCTTGTTGGAATGCTTTCTCGGGGAAGAGTTGTTGAGTGTGTGACTGTCTTCTTCTTCCTCCTCCTCTCCTTTATCTTTTGTTTTGTTTTTTTCAAGATAGGGTTTCTCGGTCCTGGACTTGCTTTGTAGAGCAGGCTGGCCTTGAACACACAGAGATCTGCCTGCCTCTGCCTCTGCTGGGATTAGAGGTATGCACCACCCAGCCCTGCATGACTGGCTTCTTTAGGGTTTTGCATGTATTTTTGTTCTTCTGCCATGTGGCATGCACATACAGTTTTTCTCGTTTTCTAGTTTTTTATATACGTCTTGCTCTAAGCCCTCTGAGCTTCCTAGCTCTGTAGATTCGAGTCTTACATTAATTTGAGGTAAATGCTGAGTTGTTACTGCTATTTTTGTTTGTTTGTTTCTTCTTTCTCTTGTTGGTCTACTACTGGGAATCCCACTTCAGGGACTCACTGACAGTTCAGAAATTAGTAATGGAACATACAAAGACATTCCTTAATACAGTGTGAATGAAGGTCACTCTACAGGAAACCACTGCATCTGAGATACAGAGAAATGATGTGTTGGGTAGGTAGACACAAGATGTCAGCACTGCCCACAGGTGACTTCGTCAAGTCATGGCCCTTCTGTAAAGTGTAGTAATACTGGAATGGCAGTGCCCAAAGGAGGATTGTCACAGTGCAGCGGGCCATCCTCATCCTTCATCAGCATCACTCGGGCCCCGGGCGAAACACACAGCAATGTCTGTGTACCCGCATTGCTTCTGATTTCACGAATCAGTCTGGAGACCCTGCATCTTCTAGCAAGCACCCAGGCAATGCTGAGGCTGCCCATCTGATTGCCCTGCTTTGAGAGCAGATGCCATATAGTATGACCATGACACATCTTCAGTGACACACATCTCCAGTGACAGGAACTGCAAGAATACTCTTTGAGAAACTCAACCAAGAGAACACATGTGAGCAGAGGTTGGCGTCCTACGGCGGGATGGTTTCCCCTCGGTGTATACAGGCAGTATTTTACCCCGGCAGGCATGGCCAGGCGGCAGTGCTGGTGGTGTGCACAGTTCTGGGAGGCACAGGTGAGGATACTGGGGCCCTCATGTTCTTTTCTTAATGGATAATATATAAATACATTTTAAAAGACAATATGGATACTTCTAGAGCAGTGGCTGTTAACCTATGGGTCACAACCCCTTCAAGGAGTCAAATGACCCTTTCACAGGGGTGGCCTATGACTAGAGAAAATACCAGATATGTAAATTATGGTTCATAACAGTTGCAAAATTACAGATATGAAGTGGAAACAAAAACAATTTTACATTTGGGTGTCACTGCAATGTGAGGAACTGTATTAAACAGTCACAGCATTAAGAAGGTTGAAAACCACTCTTCTAAAGAATATGCACATTATATATGCATTACACATCTACATGAAGTGTTAATGAAAATTATATAACATACTAAAAATTACATGTAACACATAAAATAGATTTTATATTTACATATGCATAGAAAATGGTGAACAGAAATTTCCATATGGAACTAGTCCTTTGGTTCTTCTTCTAAGGCTACTCACAGATATCTTAAGCTTAGACATTTTTGGAGAATCACATTTCTCTAGACTGTGAATTCCTTGAAAACAGAGCCCTGCCTCTCTTGTACTGCTTTGGCATTAGCCACATGACTCATCTATTTTGAAAAATTAAACTCGATTTCTTTGCTTTTTATATGCCCCCCCCAAGGGTTGCTTTCTTCTTTTATTCCTGCATACTATTCTGTTAGAAGGAATGCTGTTGATAATCTGGAGGTGAAAATAAGGAGAATGTTAAAGGGCAGCTCTCTTCTTGTGCACACAAAGATGCATCTTTATGAGGTGAGAATTATGCCCTAGAGTCTCCAGGAAAAGTATTTTTAGTGTTACTTTGTGTTAGATCTCTTTTTGTCAGAAAGGATTATGAAGGCATAAAGGGATCATATATCGATGGTCTGAAAGCCGCTCACTGCAACATGGGTGTCATAAACACAGGTTAAAACTCCCCAGTGTGTTTATTTGACATGAGTGATTTATACAGTTTGTGCTTATATCGGTAGACAATTATTCAAAGAGTCTAATTGGTACAGATGATCAATGTGGCTTATTCAATCTTATTAGAATTTCTAATTCAATTTTTTAGTTTATTACTTTTCAAAAGTTATTACTGTTCTTCAGACTCACCTGGATATCTCTTAACAGTTTCCGAAAGAATATACATCATATTTTCTTTACAGATGCATGTGAGCTTTCAAACCAATTCAGTATTTCAATTAAAATGTAATTAGGAAAATAAATGAATATAAAATGAGATAGTTATTTATATTGGTATGCAAATGGCCATATGTTCTTCTACTCGTGAAAAAGTCAAATGTGTGTTTGTGTCAGTAAACATGTTAATTTTCTCAAGTATGTTGATTTTTATAAAGATTTTGAGGAAATATTATAAAAGATATAGATATATAATACCACTGACCATTTTTTAATTCTAGTAATTAAAATATTTGATTTATCGATTTAATCATTTCCGAATTTTACAGTTTAGCAATTGTAGATATATTTGCTTGTTCTGCCACCATTCTCCAGAACTTTCTCATCTTTTGGAAGTCATAACCACGGAAGAAAACTCCCCATTCATCTCTCCTCCAGGTCCCGAAAACTAACACTGACCCCCCCCCATTTTTTGTTTTCTAGAGAATTTGTCTTCTCTAGATATTTTAAGTAAAAGATATATGCAGGATTCATGTTTTTTTGTAACCAGATTATTTCATTTAAAATAATGTCAAGATTGTTCAGAATGTTCCAAAATTTCCTTTCTCTGCATCTCTGCATATTTGAGTTGGTTCCACACCACTGCCAGTCACCCACCTGTCAATGTCTATCGAGCTGTTATAAACAGTGCTGCTATAAACAGGAATATGCACATTTCTCTTTGAGACCCTGTATTCAAGTCTCTGGATGCCTATCCAGAAGAGGAAATGCTGGGAAGTTCTGTTTGTAACTCAACCTGCATAGCAATTGTACTATTTTATGATCTCATTAGCAACACCCAGGTTCCATTTTTTTTCAAACCAACATGTTACATATTCTGAGGGTTTTTGTTTTTATAACAATTAATTCAATGTGACAGTTCCTATTATTAGAGTTGCTGAGCCTCTTTAATATACATACTGGCCATACATATATCAGGTTTGGAAAAATGTCTAGTCATGTGCTTTGTCCTAGCTAGACAACTAAAGGAGATCAAGGGGATACAAATCGGAAAGGAAGAAGTCAAAGTATCACTATTCACAGATGATATGATAGTATACATTAGTGACTCCAAAAATTCTACCAGAGAACTCCTTCAGCTGATAAACACCTTCAGCAAAGTGGCTGGATAAAAATTTAACTTAAAAAAATCAGTAGCCCTCCTGAATACAAAAGACAAATGGGCCGAGAAAGAAATTAGGGAAACAACACCTTTCACAATAGCCACAAATAACATAAAGTACCTTGGTGTAACTCTAACCAAGCAAGTGAAAGGCCTATATGAAAAAAAAACTTCAAGTCTCTGAAGAAAGAATTTGAAGAAGATATCAGAAAATGGAAAGATTTCCCATGCTCATGGAACTGAAGAAGTTAAACACCAACAAACCAAGTAATCCAATTAAAAAAATGGCATACAGAGCTAAACAGAATTCTCTACAGAGGAATACTGAATGGCAGAGAAACACTTAAAGAAATGCTCAACACCCTTAGTTATTGGGGAAATGCCAATCAAAATGACCCTGAGATTTCACTTCATACCCATCAGAATGACTAAGATCACAAACTCAAGGGATGATGGATACTGGACAGGATGTGGAGAAGGGAATCTTCCTCCATTACTGGTGGGAAAGTAAGCATCACTTTAGATCTCAATCTGACACTTCCTCAGAAAATTAGGTGATTAGTGTTACCTCAAGACCAGCTACAACACTCTTAGGCATATACCCAAAAGATGCCTTACTCTTAAGTAAGGGCATCTGCTCAGCCATGTTCACAGCAGCTTTATTTGTAATGGCCAGAATCTGGAAACAACCTAGATGTCCCTCAATGGAGGAATAGATACAGAAGTGTGGCACATTTACACAATGAAATACTACTCAGCAATGAAAAACAAGCAAATCATGAAATTTGCAGGCAAATAAAATAATCATCCCGAATGAGGTAACCCAGAAGCAGAAAGACACAAATGATATATACTCACTTATAAGTGGATATTAGCCATAAATATAGGATAAACATACTAAAATCTATTGCCCTAAAGAAGCTAAACAACAAGGAGGACCCCAGGGAAGATGTTTAATCTTCATTCAGAAGGGCAAACAGGATGGACATCAGAAGTAGGAGAAGGCAGGGAACAGGACAGGAGCCTTCCACAGAGGACCTCTGAAAGGCTCTACCCTCCAGGGTATTGAAGGAGATACTGAGACTCACAGCCAAACTTTGGGCAGAGTGCCGGAATCCTTATGGAAGAAGAGGGAGATAAAAAGACCTGGAGGAAACAGAAAACAACAGAGCCAAAATACCTGGGCCTGGTGGGGGGCTGCAGAGATGGATACCCCATCTAAGGACCATTCATGGAGAGGACTAGACCCCCTGTTCAAATGAAGCCCATTGGCTGCTCAGTTTCCAAGTGGGTTCCCTAGTAAGGAGTATAGGGCTGTCACCGATATGAATTTAGTGGCTAGCTCTTTGATCACCTTCCCGTGGCTGGTGTGTGTGTGTGTGTGTGTGTGTGTGTGTGTGTGTGTGCAGCCTTGCCAGGCAACAGAGGAAGATGATGCAGCCAGCCTTGATGAGACCCATCAAGTTAAGGGCAGATAGAAGGGGAGGAGGTCCCCCCCTATCAGTAGGCTAGGGAAACGGCATAGGGGGAAAAGAGGGAGCGAGGAGCTAGAGGAGGGGGCTGCAGCAGACATACAAAGCGAATAAATTGTAATAAATAAGTATATAAATAAAATTTAAAACCATTTAAAAATGCTTGGAAGTTATTTGGCCAGAAAGTAAGTTATTTTCCAAACTAATTTGCAGATCCTTCCTTAAACACTGTGTACTCTACATTCAATTCTTCTCATAAAAATGAAGATTTCCTTCAATGCTGCCTTTATGAATGAGGTTACATTTATGATGCCCTCATAAATATGCTGACTGTTTGTTCACAGCTCTATTAGTTTTCTACAGCCTCCATCTGCCTCTGATGTTCTCCCAAACCTTCCTCATTTTTCACAGACACCAAAGCCTTCTAGGGGACAGAAGGGCTCCTAGGTCCTTCATTGCAACCTACTCGTGTAATTAACAGGTACCTTTTATAAAATACATTCCAGAAAGTCCTCCAAGGGCACAACATTTTGAATAAACGTGACTCAAGCACAATAATAGAATTTCCAGGAGAAGTATAAAATTTTGTACAATCTAGCAAAACAATGAAACTGTGAGGTTAGGGAGAAGAAACAAAGCTTTTTGTTCTAACTGGTTCTGTTTATCTGGTTATTCCTAAGACTACTTTAGTCCTAAGAGGCTTTGGTCCTCAAAGACCAAATGGATGTGTCTGGTCAGAGATGGAGTCCTTGAGAGACAAAGTGCCGTCAGTTGCACAGATATGCCTAGAACTAACTCCAGCTACCAAAGTTACAGCCCAGAATTCCTTCACTCCACTGCATAAAGAATCTTCAATCTAAATCCCAAACTTCTTCCACTGTCATCGTCTCTTAATTTCTTCCTTTCTTCCCTTTATTTACTTTAATGTGCTGCCCCCCCCCCACGGTATGTAGTGGCAGTCCATTAACCTTTACCTTGTATTTATTCCCCAAGAAAGCCTTAGTTATGTAACTCTACTGTGTCCTTGGAGCTTTGAACAGACAATGTTCAACAAAATCAAACAGAAGACAGAGCCAAGTAACACCGAATGGCTTCACAAGTTAAAGGATCCCTCAGTACGCCTTAACATGTGCAAAAGAGTGGAGTGCGTGTCTATTTGAAGGCAATATCTGTGAGGCATGAGAGCTCACTACTTTAACGGTGGGGTTGTGCAATCATGTATTGACTAAAGAGGGAAGATTCAAGGCAAAGTGGAGGAGATGAATCATGAAGGTTGGGGAAATGTTTCCATCGCAGTGTGTGTGTGTGTGTGTGTGTGTGTGTTTGTGTGTGTGTGTAGGGTGACATACATAAGCTTTTAAACTTATATTGCCCAATATGGTCGTTGCATGCCACATGAACTATTTAAAGTTAAATCATTACATCGGGGTGGAATTTCACACAAGAACACAGCACCTTGTTGCTGCTGGACTGGACTGCACTGATGTGGAACATTTTCAGGATTGAAGGAAGTTCATCCAAGAAGGCATCAGAAAAAAGGAGGAGCATAGATGGGTGGGTCATGGGGGGGTCATGGCCACCCTAGAGGACATGTTAGAATCCCTATTCTGAATGTGATGGTATTAGGACAGGCGAGTCTTTGGAAGGTGATTAATCGAGGAGGGAGGAATCAGTGAAAACACATCAAGCTAGCTCTCTGACTCCCTTTCTGCAAGTGACAGAGAGGAAAGATGACCATCTGTGAACCTGGAAAGAAGTCCCTACCAGATACTGATTCTGATGCTTTGATCTAGGACTTCCAAACTTCAGAACTATGGTATTTTTGTTACACTGTCCATTTCAGGCTTAGACAGAAATATTTATCAAGAAAAGACTGTACTAGGTGAAGGGAAGCAAGACAGATGGGATATCCTGGGTGGATCCATGGAAAGATTCTGAATTTGGGTTGGCTTTGGACTCAAGACCTTGTTCAGCCACTATAAACCTTGGTGCAAATTAAAAAATTGATGCTTCTCCGGGCAGAAGCATCCTGGTGGTTTTGGCTCAGAGGTATCCCTGGTAATTGGTAGGTTTCTCGAGTTCTAGTGGATGCCCTACACCCATGCACATATGGGCAGCACAAACTGGACTCAGCTGCTTATCAACATCAATAACAACAAAACCAAAAAAAAAAAAGAAAGAAAGAAAGAAAGAAAAAAGAAAAAAAATCACAAAAATAAACAACCAACCAAAACCCAAAAAAGACATGATGTTGGGAGGAAGACAGGATTAAGGGATAAGGACTCAGAGAGGGAAACGAGGAGGGATCTGAACATACGTCATTAGATACAATATATATTCTCAAAACTACAGGCAGGCATGTGAAGGAGAAGTGAGTGTTGGTGAGGTGCCAGAGACGAAGGACGCTCACTACACACGACCGTGAGCCTGCGCTTGATCCCTGAAATGCATGGTGGAAGCAGAAGACTTAGTCCTGACCACTGTGTTTGGGCTTCTACATGTTCTTACCTGTGCTTAAGTACATGCATGTGCACACCTGCACACACACAGACACACACACACACAAACAAACAAATAAACAGATAAATTTATTTAAAATAAAACGAAATCAAACAACTTGATGAACTTTTGCCTTTGCTGCGTGGTGCTAACGATCAAGACTGTTTTTAAGCCGTGTGCTTGAATACATGACGCTGGACATGTACATGGAAGGATCGTTTTCCTAAAGATCTAGAGAAAAAGCTGCAGTTCCCCAGTCACTGTAGAAAAAGGAGGCTCGTGTTTTGTTGCAAGTCGTCAGTTTCCTCTGCTTACTTACTCATTGTGCCCCAGGAAGGCACGGAGTATGAAATAATTCAATGCAACAATGCTTTTTTTTTCTTTTATAGACATAGTGGACTGTTTACATTTTTGAAAGGTCAGCTAGGAAAAGATGTCACTGAATTTTAGAGTACAAATGAAAATTAGTAAAAGTCATGACATCCTGCAGGGGGTCTCAGTATTGGGCCTGTTCCATCCACTAGAAGAGTTAGGAAACTAAGTCTTCTCGCTATGCCACTGTTCAGCTTCCATGATGATCAGTCCTTCATACTTGGATTTGAAGCTGTTAGAAGTTAATGTTCAGTAAAGAAAAAGCATAACCTGACCCCAAATCCTCGCCACAGCCCTCACCCAGATTGTGTTCCTGAGTGGGTGACCCGGCCTCTTTAAACCTATCTTTGTCCACCTGGAAAAGAGAGGGATGCATGGAATAAACACCCTGTTAGAACTTTTGCTTCTTAGACGGAAGATTTCCAGAGACGTCAGATACACAAGAGACTCTGGACAAAAATAAATAAATAAATAAATAAATAAATAAATAAATAAATAAATAAATAAATGAATGAATGAATGAATGAATGAATGAATGAATGAAATACTTCTCCAAGATGCTGGCTACCACACAGTGAAGAACTAGTGGTTCATGGGATGTGGAAACCAAACAAAGCTAGATCTGTATGATTATCTGGACTCTCTGGGTGATTATCAGAGGCTGTGGTCATGGAGCAGACTGGTAGACAGAGTATCGGGTGTGTGCCAGCAGACTCCTGAATGGGAGAGACAGAAATAAGGGTCAGAGTGGCAGCTGAGGTTCACAAGACATTGATAAGAATCTTACAAGGAAAAAAAATGCTCTAGAGGACAGCAATACAGCCCTGTTGACGTCACCATACATATGTAAAGGAAAGGATTGAATGAAGAAGGAAGCAAATAATTGAAGGTAACAGTATGGAGCATTCTCACAGGGTCTGAAAAACCTATCAGTGAGGGTAGATGATTTAGCGAGTCACATGCAATAGATTTGAGTCTTCAAAAAGAGTCTTACCTCAGCAGTAAGGAAAACTAGTCCCAAGTTCTACATGGCTTTGGCTATCATTAATAAATCTTAAACATGTAGAAGGAATTATTTCCCAATAACTCTCAGAGCAGAGCATGAGAATATTTATAGTAATGTAAAATATTCATCACTTAAAAAGGTAAAATTCATAATCACTGGCATTAAAATAAATACAAGGTATAAAAAATGCTTTAAAAAATTCCTTTACCTATTCCTGTCTCCTGCTTTCTGTTGGAAGATGGAGGACTGTGCACCTCAGATTATGTTCTTTAGTAATACTCTGAACTAGACAAGAAGAGCTGTCAATCAAACCTTACCCTTAACTCATACAGATGTCAGAATTTGAAGATGGGTTTTAAAAACAGTTGTTGGAACCCTGCTGAATGTGTCTAAATGTGAAGTAGGTGTGTGTGTGTGTGTGTGATGTGTGTGTGTGTGTTTCTGCATTCCCAGCCATTGCTGCTGGAAGTGCGGGCTGATCCAGGGGCCTCCAGCTTCCAGGGTGGGAAAGAGGTTGAACCCGGGAGTGTCAGGTCCCGTTTCTCTCAGAAATGGCTAGAGAGCTCGGAAAGAGGTCCCTGCGAAAGGCTCCCGAATCTCAGCAGGGTTGTGGAAAAAAATTTTTCCACAGGGTGTTATATTTAGCTCTTTTTAATGAAGATTGCAGGGACCAGGTGGTGGTGAAAACCCAGGCGTTCCAAAGCCTGTGAAGATGCCACAGTGTTACAGCCCTTAGGTGAAGCTGCGGCGCTAAAGGCAGACCCCCGTGCCTTGTCAGATCACGGCTAGAATGAACCGGACGGTCCAGCTGCAGCTTCACTGTCGTTCAGCAGCTCACCTCCTCTATGGCTGGCTGTTGCCCAAGCCCCGGTGTCCACTGGTGAATTCTTCAGGGAGGAGGAAAGCCTGTCCTTCTCCAGAATAAATGATGAGTCTCAGTTGGCTATGGTGGAGGAATGGATCCAGAGAGCATTTAATTCGTGAATCGGGGACAGTGGGAGGGGTCTTGGCGTAGCATGATTCACTGGGGCTCAGGGTGCTAGGGATACTTCATTTACGTGTTACAGTCCTATCATAAGAAGGGGAACACCGTACTTAATTGTCTTATGGGAGGGAGAAGAACTCTAGTTACTGTTAAAGGTCATTTGCTGAAAGCTAAGGTCTCGCTAGTGTGGGTAGGGTACTGCCAGGAACTCCCACGGGCACACTAAGTGGGTTTCTTATTGGGAAAGGTTGGGCCTCTGATATTCCCTGAGGGCTATGTGACTCTCCTTAGAGGACCCGGGGTTCCCCAGATCAGGGGAGAGGAGGGAACCCAGCTGAAGAAGGGGGTCTGTCATTTCTGCATCAAGCTCAGGAGCAATCTGGTAATGCCAGACTTCGATCTTACCAGCGGGATCTAACATGTGTGGTGCATGCATGCGTGTGTGAGAGTGTGTGTCTGTGTTAAAAGGGAGAGAAGGGAGGAAGGGAAGAAGAAAAGAAGGAAAAGATGACTGAAAGGGAGAGAGAGAAAGAATGAATTAGATTAACTGGAAGAGCACATTGAGCTTGAAGACATAGTAATGGAGAGCATCCAAAACTAACCGCACACAGACTCACAGACACATACCCCCCGACACACACATGCACACAGACACACACATACTGGATTTCACACACACTAAAAGGTATGCACACATGCAGACCCACACAGACAAACATACACACACCAACACCAATACAGACACACAGACCCAGACATGCACACAGACCCAGACATATACACGTAAGCACACATGCTCATACATACACAGGCATACACACTTGCTCACACACAGGCACATATACATGCCCACAAACAAACATGCAGAGACAGACACACTCACACACAAAACACACATATAGGTACATACACACACATATAGGAGCTCACATACATGCAGACACACATACATAGGCATGCACACACAGACATACATAAAACACACACATACAAACATGTATGCATGTGCGTATGCAGGCACACACACAAACTCGCAGGAGCTCATACATGCCCTCAGCACTGAAAAGAGCATCCATTAATTGGTGAGTTATGAAGAAAACTTCAAGCAACCTTTAGAATGCTAACTTAACAAAGGTTTCTTTGCCCTTGTCTACTTATGAACTTGGGGCAGAGGATTTTATTTTATACACTTGGCCATAGCCACCCTCTGATTTACTTCACGTACAATCCATCTGAAATTTCTGTAGTTTTACTTTAAATAGCTCCATATTAAACAAATTCTGTGAGCTATTTTTTTCCTGTCAGAAATAAATTCCTTTAGCACCGACACAATCCCCTGTGCATTTTCACACTCACAATCATACTCCTGCACACCCAGACTTTTCCTGATAGTTTGCAAAAAATACCCTGACCTCCTTGCAGCCTTCACTTGTAACAAAGCTGACGTTTCTTTGACCATTTCCTCTCCTGTGTATATAGCTCAGACTTTCAAAAGATTTTAAAGAATGGCTTAGCCACACCTAGGGAAAAAAACATGCATTTCTTTTCATGACTTGGCTAGAGGCCAATGATTTTATAAATATCCATTTAAATGTGTATGTGCTCTCAAGTGTGAAGTATGCTAGCAAACTGAAGATGCTTTTGATAGAGACTCTTCTATCTCAAAGAAGATAGAAGAGAGAGAGGAAAGAAGACAGACCCTATCACCTTCCCATTCTCCTTGGCTCTTGATGTTCATGATATTTGTTGCCTGTAGTCAGTGAGTTGTGTGTGTGTGTGTGTGTGTGTGTGCATGTGTGTGTGTGCCACTGATGTATTTCTGGACTGGTATCTGATAAGATATCTAAAGAGCAATTTTCACCTCTATACTGATAATCCTTATACTTTTCAGAGGACAGTACTTGAATAAAAACTTCCTACATATCAGGAATAGTTTAGCACTAAAAAAAAAAAATCACTTAAACTCTTAGGCTTGGGCCACCAGAAGTGACCCACATGTGAAAAGTTGTGTGAAAGTGATTTGCTGATGATGTGCAACAATCTGAGGCAGCAAAGGAGAACAGGAGCCCAGCAAGGGTGTGATTTCAGGCAGGGTCCCGAGGAGGCTGACTTCCACGTGTTCCTGTAGACTCTACAGTGTAGAGGAACTTGGACATAGGCTCACACCTCACACTTGTCCTTCACTGTTGTGCCTGTGGTCCAAGAATTCGTGCTCTTAAGGGAGTCAGTCACTTGCTGATATTGGGTTGGGAGTTTGAAAACCCCAGGCACTTCCAACTTTCTGAATGTCTGAAATGATGACAGTCCCAATCAGTACAAATGAAAGCACAGATACCAATGGAGGGGTACTCAGAAACATTGAGAGCTTCCCAGAGGGTCTGGCCAGGGTACTCACCTTCTCTCTGAACTAATGAATTCACCAATTTCCCTTCTGAACACTGGGCACAGTTTTCAGTGCTGGGAACAAAGCTGGGGTCAAAGCGAACGCCATCTGTACTGATTATAGCTACGGTTAGAATGAAATTGAGAAAGAAAGCCTGGCTTTTCATCCAATAGTCACACCAATGAACAGAGCATTACAAACCATAAAATACTATCAAAAAGTTATCAAGAACATTTACTGGAAGAACTTGATTCAGTATTTGAGTCATAAAATGATTTTGAAAGGTGAAAAATGCACATATACTGATTTAGTTTTCTTGTTATAAGATGAAAACTCAAGTTATGTTTTTTAGGTTTCTTTTCTAGATAAAAATCTTTTGCATACTAATAGGCATTCCAACAGCATTTCCAAAGTCAAGTTAAGCTTCCATGGAAAGCCTGCAAATAGCATGTAGGTAAAAAGAGATGTCATGGTCACATTTACCTTGGGAGAAATAAGGATGATTCTTCAGTTCGGTCCAAACTCACAGATAGGCAACACAGAAAACACAAGCAGCCAGAACAAGAAGTCGTGTTCAGACATGCGTAACAAGATAGTTTACTCTCAGAATAAAGCTGTCTGTTTTTTCACTAACAACAACGAAGACCTTTCCATGGGACAAAAAGAGCCTAGCCTAGGTACAATATATTCATTTCAAACCAAGAAACCTTGTTAGACAATAGTTTAGTTCTCACTTTGCAGAAGCAAGACAAGAACAGAATGTGGTAAGAAATTTGCCCCAGGGCATCCAGACTTGTGGTTGAAAGGGACTGGGATGTGAGTCTCTCTGACTTCAAAGCTGAGCTGTAACCACTGTGTTAGATCAGCCAGAAAAGCAGCACCTCCTATCTGCCTCACTGTTTAGAAAGCTCGGGAGGCAAACTCGGCAGCGTCAGCTAATTGCCGATTCACGCTTGAAGACCATCTAGCTAGCTAATAATCTCCTATTGCAAACGGCATGAATCATACAAGTTCCCGGACCCAGGTCTTTCACAATTACCCCTGTTGCCTTATAGATGATCACAGTATGAAACAGCTATAGCTTTAAAGAAGCCACATCTTAAACTCTGTTAGTTGTAGCATTTGGAGGCCTGGTGTCTTTAGCTAGATGCCAGAGGGTCAACTGATCAGGGCAAGTAGATGGATGGTCTACACATGCCTCCTATGAACAGGTCAAAGTCTCAGACATAGGAGTACTGTTTAGTCATTAAACATAAATTGCATCAGGCTAAAAGATTAGCTTTGTTCTCCCTCACGTGGAAACTCAAGGAGAACAGCAGTGATTTCCTGGAGCAGAGTTGGGAGAACATGTACTTGCCCAGAGAAGGAAAACAGGGGAACTGGAGATGAGGGAGGGGGAACATATAGAATATCCACTATGCTTGCGAGGCAGTATTTCCGAACCCTCAGGTCTAAACTACAAACTTCCAGATGTGAGGCAAAACTACCAAACCAGGTCATGCAAGGTCAGGGCTTTAGATTTGGTATTTTAAATAACTGCTCAGGTCATTCTGATAATTATGGACTGCTTAGGAAATATAAAGATAAACAAGTCTTTTGTTTGTTTGTTTTATTCTTCTAGACAGAGGTTCTCTGTGTAGCCCTGGCTGTCCTGGTACTTGTTCTGTAGACCAGCCTGGCCGCGAACTCAAGAGATCCTCATGCCTCTGCCTCCCAAGTGCTGGGATCAAAGCTGTTCACTACCATGGTGATAAATGAGCCACCAGTTCAAGATAAATTATTCTTATCCCAAAGAGATTTCTCAGTTTTACAGAGTTCATAATAATTAAAAAAAAATCCTACTCTTAAGCTTTGAATCACACATCCCTGTGGGCTTCTATGTTTCACATCTGGTTCCTAGCTAGTTGTTTGGGAGCCTGAAGCCTTCAGGATAAAGGGTGTAGATGATTGTATGGACCAAGGTCTCTCTTGGTAATTGGTGTTATAGAACAAGCAGCTGTTCCATACTGCCACTGCCATGGAGCTGCCCACCACCGCCATGCCTTCCCCAGCATGGGACTGTATTCTCTCAGGCTCTCCATGTCCTTGGTAAGCAACGATACCAACCTGACTTCTCTACTGAGTCTTTGTCTTAACAACTTACCTATTCTTTCAGGACATAGAGGAAGTCTTAATTCCTTTGAGGAAAGTTCCTTGGCTTTTCTCATTTTCTATCATCCTTTGGTTTTTT
>CM053750.1:7599077-7633075 GCA_028658305.1 Pachyuromys duprasi
CTCAAAGCTCACAGTGAGACTGAGTGGGAGGAGGGTAAAATTAAAAAGCAGTTTCCCAATGTTCCTATCATTAAAAGAGGAACTTATACGACCATAGAAAACTTGTTCTAACTGGTCTACAGGAATGGCAGAAAAGAGCCTCAATGTAAAATGGAAGAAAAGGAAAGAATGGAGTTCATAAGATCCTGTCCCTACAGCACAGGTCACTATGTCCTTTTGTTACCTGTTTTCATTTGCCATCTACCTTCACATACTTTTATCTCAGAACATAAAAGTATACCTAATATAGTGAGTGTCTGAGTTGATATACAGGCTTGTCTTTGGAACAGTGGCATGACAGGCTGGAATGGGCCTCCTCTCTCAAGGAGCAGTTTGAAGTTGATGTCTGGGATACAGGCTCCCAAGATTTTCCCATCTAACTATCACCCTTCATTGTGGTCTAACAGAATTGTTCTGGCCTCTGCTGGCCTGATACCTTTCCTGCCAGGCACAATGTAACAAAGGGCCTATCTCCATTCTTTAAGGTTGGGTTTCTTCTTATTTAGCCCTTTCATTCATGAGTATTTAATCAAAAATTGGTAACACTAGGCTAAAAGGAAGCCTGGGAAATAGTCTTTTAACTTCAAATTCTAGACCAAGGTTAGATTAATGACTATACTCTTCCTTTAATGTCCCATTCTCATGTGGGTCTTGAGTGTGTGACCTGGATTTCAGTGTCCTTGGTGCTTTCAGGATAAAATTGTCTTTCAGGTATGATGCTACTTCTGTTGCTCATATTTGAGCAGCTTTTTTTTTTCTTTCATCACAGGAGAACTCTCATCAAATCATTAGTGCAGCCTTCTCAATCCAATTCTTCCCTGTTGAACAACCTTGATGTTAGGCTAAAATTCATCTTTTTTTTTTTTCTTGTTGTAATAGTTGGCAAGACAATTTAAGAATCATTGGACAACGCCCTTTAGGGACTGAGCTGATGGATTTGCTAAGTGAGTGTGTATATAATGTTTGTTTGTGACAGAGGAGAAAAATGTGATGACTTGAAGGGACAGCTAGAGATGTTTCTGTGAGGATGGAGGACATCTCAGAGAAAATGAACACTGGAAAGAGCTTAGCCTCCATGTTCTTTGATATTAAAAGAACGGAAGGAAGAGGGACAGTAGATCAATGTTTACCCCTGAGCATTCTTTAGTCTCTTGAACAAGCTTCCTGTACACTGATCCTCAAGATAAAAGGTTAAAATTTGTGTAGTTTCAGTAATTTGCTTAAAAAATCTTTAAAAAGTATGTTTAAAGTGTAAAACATTAAAAAAAACTATATAGAAAGCATAGCAAACACAAACACAATATTAAGTGGACACTATAATTAAAAAGTTTTCTTTATCAAATTTTGGTAAATACTAATTTTGGAGATAGAGTTCAACCTTTGTCTAGGCTTCTTCTTAAAAAATTGATATGCTGTTTCTTTTGATTTGTACTTTTACTATGTATATAGTAAATAAAATCATAAAGTGTTTTGGCTCATATTTGGGGTTTTACATTTCATATAGGAATTGGCAACTTTTGCTTAGCTGAATATTGTTTTTAGCTGTATCTTTTTATTTAATAGTTTAAAATTATTTGGGGCTGGCTAGGTGACTCAGCAGGTAAAGGCATTGGCCACACAGGTCTGTCAACATGAGTTCAGTTCCTAAAACCTACATAAAGGTGAAAGAGAATCAACAGAACTTGCACTCTAACCTCTGCATTCACACCTATTCCCCACTTTACACACATACTACACAAAAATATAAAAATTAAATATCTTTTAAGATAAAAAAGTAAGTTTCTATATGCTAGTTCAATACGTACATAAGCTAGCAGATTATCCATTTTTCCACTAAAGGGCTATGGAAGGTTTTCTACACTCGTGTTACTAAATACATAACTCTGGAAAACACCACTGCATACTTCTTTACCCATGTTAGCCAGCTTCCTGTAGCAGATATCTAGACACAAAGACATCACACTGAAGCAAACACACCCACCTGTTGACTGCATATTGCCAAATGGCTTTCGCAAATAGTTTAATTATTACCTTTGTACAGTTAAAATGTTAAATTGAAAGTATTTTACATTATATATAATTTACCACAAAAAGAAAAAAATTGACCTAAAATATTTAGAACATGCAAACAACAGAAATACCATATATTATTAAAGCCAAATGTATCATGTTATATTTTTGTTTCTCAGTCCAAGTTATGTGTTCAATTTTATGACATAGGTTTGTTCTCTGGGAAAGGGATTATAGAGTTCTGTTGCAATATATATGTATTGTGTGTGTGTGTGTGTGTGTGTGAGTATGCATGTGTGCTCAATTATGTCTATTAAATACAACATATAAATAGACTAATGTACTCACATACTCATGAATATTTTTATGTGTAGTCATGTCTCTATACTAATTTAAACATGAGTTCATTCTGACATAGTCAACTAAAATACATCATCACACGGGCCATTGCACCTTCTTTCTTTGCTTCCAGTGTAAATTGAGAAAACTGGTTCCCCCATCTGGGGAATAATTTTAATAGTGTCAGAATTGATAAAGTGTACCTTCACCAGGAAGGACTTTATCAACTAGACTACAATGTTGCATACAGTTCTCTTTCTTACAGTCTTACCACCTTTCATCACTTTCAGAATTGTTCAGCAATTATGCTTTATCCTCCATCCCCTTCAGTGACAGTGTTGTATACATTAATGTATGTAACGGTGCTCTGTTACATACTGAATGCCATCTTAGAACCCTTGGATCTCCTACATAATTTCTACAAATGTTACAATTTATTCTTTTGTGTGATCATCTATCTCTTTAGATACAAGCAGAGCACACAAATATACCATTATCATATATAATCTCTTGGCTACCCCTAAAGTATCTTTAGTTATTTCCTCTTGGCAAGCATGCCTCAGTTTATCATCTCTGAAAATTTTCCCTTTAATGATGTAATATAGTCAGAATCATCGAGTATCAATTCCTGTACAATTGACTTATTTCATTTAGCAGTATGTTGGTAAGCCTGCATGTGTGTTCATGACTTGGACCTCTCTCTTTTGCTTGCTCTCTCACTCACTTGATCTCATTTGTTGCTAAATAATATTCCATTGTGCTATAGTTAAGCCATTCATCAATTGAAACACATCTTGGTTACTTTAAATTTTCAGGCATTATGCATAAAACTGGTATAAACATCCATGTGCCATTTCATTTGGGTGAGTTTTAAAATATGTTAGATGAACTCTTAGAAGGCATTTGGTGTTATATGGTCTGCCCACATTTAACGGTGCAAGATTCTGCCTAGCTGCCTTCCAACAGTACTACTGCCTTGCAATGAATATGAGTTATTTGCTATGGATCATCTCCAGTTACCATTGCTTTTCTTACAGCCACATTAGATGGTACACCTTGCTATCTTCTTTGAGTTTGCACTTTCTTGCTGAGCCACAGCACCAGTTTTTACATATGCTTTCTGAATGTCCTTTTTTTTGTGAGGGATTTAGTTTCTTACAGATTTGAGTATTCTCTGTATGTTTTAGATATAACTCCTTATACAGATGCAGTGTGTAACTATTTTCTTTCCATTAATTCTTTGCCTTTACATTCTTGTAACAGTCTTCCACAAAGCAGACTTACAACTTTTAATCAAGTTCCACTATCAACTTTATTCATTCACTTGTCATGCTCTGAGTGTCATAGCTAAAAGCTAATCACCAAATCCAAATTCACAGATGTTTCTCCAGTTTTCATTTAGATGCTTTATTGTCCTTCACTTTATGTTTAGCTCTGGGTATAAAGTCTCTCCCTAGATTTTTTTTTGTTGTTATGGTTTTTGTTTTGCTTTTGTTTTTTTGAGGTGAGATCTTCCCAGGCTAGCTTCAACTTTGCAGTCCCTCTGCCTCTGCCTTCTGAGAAGTGAGATTACAGGCATGAGCCACCATGCCCGGCTTCCGGGTTTGTATTTGTGCACACAAATGTCCACTGCAGATGTTCACTTGCTGAAAAATGTCTTCCACTGAGCTCCTCCACTCCTGTCCCACCTGTGGAAGCCTCCTTGTGGCCTCCCGATTCTTCTTCACCAGTGCCAGAGATTTCAGTTGTCGCCTTATAAAACATTAGGTGGGGTAAGCCCTCCAGGTTTGCTCTTTTCCATTAGTGTCTTCCTTTCTTTTTGTCTTCATCTCTTCCTCTTGTTTCACGCCTACACTTGCCAAAAAGCATAGATTTGTAATCCTTTCCTGAGGTCCTGCTTCATGAAAGACTAGTGTGATGTGGACTGAATGTTTGTGTCCCCTCAAATCCACGTGTTTAATTTATTAAGGTTAAACGATATCATAAAGTTTATGCCTTGAGCCAACAAAGTTAGAGAGAGGTTCCTGTTTCACCATCTGCTTGTGCTCTCTTCCTTTTGTCTCTCCCATGACACACTATCATCCATGTTACCTTCATATGAAGTCAAATGCATGGTGTCTATTGGTCTTTGATTTTCAGGCAACAAAACTGTGAGCTTGACTAATGTGTTTTCTTTAAATGACTGATGACATTAATACAAACTAGATTAATGATTTGAAGGGATTTTCCTCAGGACCTTGTCAAAATCCTGAATAGACTGAATCCATGGCTGGAAATATGAAGTATCATAAACACTGGTCCTCAGCAGATGACAATGGAAGCTGAAACATGCAGGTGCTTGCCTGTCTTCTGACCCTGTTTTCTCAAAGCTCCGGGCTTATACTGAATGTTTATATTATGCAGCTCCTGACCATCCTCTGCTGAAGTGATATTACAGATAACATGAGTGAATAAAGGAGTAGTAAATGTGAACCTTCTCAGGCCTGAACACATTTGGCATCCCTAGGAAACACTGAAAGCATCATTGTGGATGGGGTATGGTGAGAAAAGGAGACTGATGCTGAAGATGCCAGGGATGTAGCAAGGAAGGATGGATGTGGCCAGGACCCTGACATTCATTCTACGGGGAGGTCATTGAGAAGGGAGGCAGACTTACTTCCATTCTAATGGGTCCACTCTTCCTGCTGTGTTGAGACTAGACTGAGGAAACCATAGGGAAGTTGTTTCTGTTATTTTGACAAATAAAGATGGGGAGGGAATACAAAAGAGAAAGTGTAGATATGGAAAGAAACAGAGAATTCTGCCTCTAGGCTAACTAATTCACTTGATTAGTGTTTATTGAATGTCTCTTCTGTTGACTGGTATTATCCCAGGACTAGGAATATTATGCTGAACACAATAAAAGCAAAAAAAAAAACCCAAAAAACAAAACCCAAAAAACAATCCTTTCCCAACTCACAGTCCATCCTCTTTGACTTATGTTTTTTTAAAAGGGAAAAAAATATATATATATATATAAACACATCAGGTATGGACAGCATAGACCTAAATAAATAGGCCAAATACTTTTGGAAGCATACATAATATAAAACATACCCACTTGTGTTGTGTGAAAGTTGTCCAGAGAGGCAGATGGGGGCCACTTTGCCTCTTTAGATTGTGTATTGAGGAAAGTCTGCTGAGATGGCAATGCGACCTATTGATCTGGAAGGAGAAGGAGAAGGCAGCCACGAGAAGATCTCTAGATGATTGCTCAAGTAATTTAACTGCAAGTTCATGGAGAGAAAATGGCCTTTTGTCTTACCTTGCTCAACCAACAAGTGAACAAACATATGGGCAAGTAGTGTGTCTGGACTATGCTGAACTGTCAAGCAGAAATCAGACTGGAAAAAAGACTATACAGGAGTTTGATTCATTTTAAATATTGTAGAGAGCTATGGTAAGTCTTAGTGTGGAAATGGTAGGATTTATTTGACTCTACCAGTTTTTGCAGTCTGTTCTGCTGAAGGCATAAATAGTGAGCCCAGAGAGGTAGTTGGAAACCCA
The DNA here is from genome assembly GCA_028658305.1 of Pachyuromys duprasi. NCBI lineage: Eukaryota > Metazoa > Chordata > Mammalia > Rodentia > Muridae > Pachyuromys > Pachyuromys duprasi. Next base: position 7,605,012 of record CM053750.1, read on the forward strand.
GATGCAGAGTTCAGGAGAAAAGCTGGGCTTTCCAAGAGTGGTGAGGAGTGATTAGTATGAATGATTTTGGAAAAGGAACTAGATGAAATTACTTCTGTGATGAGTGTGAGCAGAGAGTCAGGGCCTAGAGTACAGCCTTGCTGTATTCCATGGACCACTCATCTATCTCTCTCATGGCAAAGCTTTATCCCTCTTCTCTTCTCTACCCACTTCCCCCAGATGGTTATCCCCACCATTCTATGGCGTCTGCCTATTCTGATCATCATTCCTTCCCTGAAGCACAAAGTAACCATGTTAAGAGAAGACCTAATAGGAGGCAGGAGTCTGGACAAGAATTGGTGCAATGCCAAAGACCCCCATTGCAGATTTCTAACACATGGAAGAGTGAAAAGGTGAAGTGACCAGGGGAGTTTGTAGCATATTTGTGAGAAAAATCCTACAAGGCATGTGTTTGGCTTCTCACTTTCTATATGTTTGCCTATGTTTCTAGTCTCCATCTGTCTCTGTACTCCTCAAGGCCAGTCTCTATGACAGGCCCTTGTGACTTCAAGTGGAGTCTCTTCAGAGTTGCAGAGTTTTAGCAACCCACCTGCTGCTACTGTGAGGCTTTCCAGACTTATCTTTAACTTCCTAAGCCAAACCTTTAATCTATACTTCAAATATACGCATTTACCCTCACCATATCTCTAGTCAATGCAACTTATAGTAACTTAAAGTTGTGGCCAACCTCATCTTCCTGCATGATAATCAATAATTCAGTACTCCTCCTCATCATGTAATAATATTTTTTAATTCAAGAAGATAGTGCGTAAGTACTGAGCTGATTTTCCTTCAAGAATTAGCAAACTTAAAAGGCCCTTAGACTTGGTAAAATATGATTGCACGGGTCTGAACCCATGTTATACAAGAATGACTGGGTCGAAGTTCAGGAGACAGTGGGTGTCTATCTCTTAGTTACAGCTTCATCTGCTTATGGTTGACAAAGTGAGATACAAGTGTGCTATGGAATGATTTCCTTGGAGTTAAAATGCAGATGTCATGCAGATCTTGAGAAACAACTCCATTATTATTTTGAGCCTATAATTTTATACATTTATTGAGGATCATAGACTATTATTTATCTGAAGCTTGTAATGGGTTGAGTCGCATCCTTCTAAAATTTATAGGTTCAAATTCAAGTCCTCAGGATCTTATAATGGATGGATTCTTACCTAGAAATAGATTCATCACAGATGTGATTATTTCATTTGAGACCATACTAACACAAGATAGTCTTAGGATCCAATATGATTTCAAAAAGAGGGAAATTGGTCTACACAGAGAAAGGTAGGTGTGTGACATGGAATAGAAGACCCCCAGAACCTTCAGAAGGAGCCCACATTATGGAAACCTTCGTCTTGGATTTCTGGGACAATTCATTATGTGTTTAACCTACATAACAACTTGTGGAGTTAGCAGTAGCCCTAGAAGACTAACCCGAAACTTGAGCAGACTCAAGTGACATGCTTCTTAATATTTTAATAATGCTTTCAGTTTCACATTAATAAAAGTACAACCCAATTTGTCCATGCTTTGGAAGTATGCCAGGAGTAACTCACACCCCAACCCCACAAAATCCTCAGCAGATAAGAAAACAAGCAGAGGGCTGTGTCTGTGCCTCCGCATGCTCATTTTTCTTAAGAAACCAAAGGAGTGTACTTCATGTACGAAGAGCCTGAAGAAAGAAAACCACATAGAAAACAAACATTCATTCCTGCTGCTGTAATACCTCACGACATCAGTATAGTATCAGACATGAAAATTAAGCAGCAATTATGCGGTTCAGTCTATTGCTGTCTACTCAGCTGCTAGTGATAGACAAAGAGACATAGCGTGTTTTGTGTAATTGGCTGGGGGTGTGCAGCATGCATTTAAAAACCATGTCAGGACATTTTTGCATATCAGAAAATAATCTCATTAACACATTTCATGAGACACTTGTGTAGTCATTGAATTTTAATTATCCCCGAGGCCTTGGACCAAGGCATACAGCACATACCACACAGTAATAGAAGTAATAAATAACCTTTATATGGCCATAGGTGGTGTCCATCTCACCATTTCATCTTTATTTGCATTGCATCATTGCTTTATTTAAGTAATTACTTTCTGTACTGTGAGTAAAATGCGTTTGTTGGGTTATGGGTCACAGACAGTGTGTAGCTCCCATTCAGCTGACACAGTGAAAGCTCGTAACAAAGGTAATGGGATGAGACAAAGACGAAAGAAAAACACTAATTTCTTGGTAGTTGTTTTGAAAGTCTTATAAAACCCAAATGACAGACCAGCTCAAACAACAGTCATTCTCTCCAAACTCGACCCGGTTGCGTGACATGAAGAAACAGTTGATCAAAACGGCTCCTTTTCTGATCATGTCTATTTGAGTTGCCCCACATATCACTACCTTCATCTCACCAGGACGCAGTTCAAGACACCTGAACCATTAGACGATGGCTCAGAATGGCATGTCTACCCTAGCTAATCTCATTTCCAAAACCTGTTGGTTGAAAGTCGTTGCATGGTGAATCACAGAGCGCCTGCTCATTACCCAACAGTTTAAAAACATAACTGTCATTTTATTAGCTGGACCTCCAGGCAACATGGATTCTGTTATGATGGGTGAGGAGTGTTCAGCTCTCCCAAAATCTGATTGGCAGAGCGGGTTCAGTACTTCCAAGCTGTTCTTAGATGTGTTTATGGAACACAATGTTTTGTACTGTGGCTTGAAGCATGCTGTGTGAAGCCAGCCCCAGTCCTTGGTGGGGCTTCTTGAACTGTGAGAAGCTTCCATTTCTCCAAGAAGGGCCAATTTTGGCCTTACCCAAGTCTTTCCTGCTGAAGAGACAGCCGAGAAGACATTGAGATTTGAAGCGCTTGGAGCTATAAGTTGAGAATGGTCTTCTAATGGAACAGTCTCTCTGGAGACTTTTCTAAAACAACAAAATAGATTTCCATCCACTTTAGAATACCTAAATCAGTGTACGTTAAAATGGTGTTTAAAAAATATGCGAATGATTGCAACAGTACATGTTTCAGAATTCTGTGTCTCGATGTTCTATTATTAGAAACTCTTTGTGGCTCTTTGGGGGAAGTTTTTTCAGCCTTTCATCAAAGGAGAGTTCACAGCTCACTTGTAGACACTTTTCTTTAGCTGTTTTTGTTGTCAATCCTCTTTAACCTTCTTTTCCATCTGTCTTTGACATTCCAGAACTGGTTCTACAAGGTGTATTCAAATAGTCCTCAAGTGGGCAAAAGATGAAAGTTTTCTTAAGTGTAGCTTTGCACCCAGATGATCCCAAAATTGAAGAAAGAAGTCCTTCCTTCCTGCAATCCTTTCCCCAAGACAAAATGAAGGATCTAATGTGAAGAAAAAAATTCTGAAAGGTGAACCACAAACGAACGCCTTCCAGTCATATACCTCTATTGACCCTGACACTGGACACTGAAGTTTTCAAGGCCGCTCACATCCGTGGGAAAAAATCTCCCATCAGGGGAAACAAATGTGACCACTATGTCACCTCTGTTTTTCTTTTGACCCAGAGTCTGCCAGAAGAGAGAAAGCAACAAACAGATGACTGCCTATGTTAACTCTGACAAAGAGCAGTTCAAATAGGCTGTGCAGACACGCTGTGACGCGAACCTATCCGAAGTCAGCACTCTGTTCACACCTGCTGGAGAACAGAGGGCAAATGTTCAACTGGTTCCAGATTGTGATTCTCTGTGTCAATCAAATTGAGGTCACCTAAACTGAGCCCAAGTGACTAAGTCTAAATATAATCGTAAAGCCACAAAACAAAGTAGCATAAAGCAAAACATATGCTTCTAAAAATACTTTAACACTTTCTGTCTTCAACCTCCATTTGCTCACATGGAAAGAAAGATCTGGAAAGCCTCTGGTGTGTCATATTTGGGGTTGTTGGAGTTATATGTTGAAGACAGCATTTTTATGCTCAGACATAACCAGAAATAATGAGGGAAACAGAAATGTATATTTATACAAGGCAACTCTTTCCAAGAAAGACACATTAATGGATGAGGAAATGCAGGTTAGTGTAGAGATAAAGTTATTGTGACCTCAGGCTCAATCTCAGGTGGGAGACAACGCTCTAATGATCTAAAATTAGGCTTCAAAAGCCCCGAATTCTCCTATTTTCAATTAAATTCCTGATTTATTTGTGGTTACTATTGGTTTAGTTGGACTAGAAGCAGGTAGAGAAGAATGGTATTTCTACAGTCATCCTTTTCCTTCTTTTAATTTTTCTTTTTTTTCTCTTGTTGTTGTTGTTGTTGCTGTTGTTGTTGTTGTTCTTCTTCTTCTTCTTCTTCTTCTTCTTCTTCTTCTTCTTCTTCTTCTTCGTAGTTCTGTACATTGAGTGGCAGAAAAATTAAGGTAAATGGTTCTAGACAACTGAGGAAAATTCTGATATCTTGTGCTTGTGAAGGTTTTTAACCACTTGATCATCCATTAGAAAAGACTGAATAATAAGAAGTCAGAGCTAAATCTTTTTCACTGCTTCTGTTTTAAAATTACTATGTGGTTCTTTCATGAACCTTCCCTGGTGTGCACATGTATGCGCGTGCGCACGCATACACGCATACAAAGGACATACTATGCCAGTTGTTAGTATTTGTTCATGGTTATGGCTGTGAAGTATTTGACAGATGTTCTTAGCTTCATAGAGTTCTCTTAGCGAGGAAAAAAATGGGTATCAGATGAGCCAGTAAGAGCATGTTGCAGGTTGTCTGGTGGTGAACATGTTTGACCAAAAGATTAAGCAGAAATGTTGCATGAGGAGTATTGATGAAGAGTAGTAAAATGCCACAAGGTAGGCAGGTAGGAAATGCTCAGGAAGCAATCATTGAGCAAAAATCTAAGGGAAGCAGACTCAGAGATTTGCCATCAGGAAAAAAAATGGAATAGCAAATCAAAATGCTTGAGCTTGGACCAGACATCTACCAAGACCTTCCTTCTCTCATGAAAAATATTGCCTAAAATAACATCTGTCCTGCACTAATGCTGTGGTGTGTTTGGCTCAGTAGGTACATGACCATAGTTAACAGTATGTGTTACATCGTCTTATTTAGTTCCTTCTTTGTTTTTATTTTATACATAATCTAGATGTTTACAAAGTGAAATGTAAAGGCTCCCTATTAATCTTTTCCAGTTTTTTGTCTCATTCACCAAATAACCTCTATATTCTAGATAAAAGCTCTTTTGATAGTCTGATACACACTCAGGGCACTTACACATGCATGACTATGAACATATCAAACATATCACTTGCTCACGATTATGATAATACTGTACATTTTCTTCAATGACTTGCCTTTCTTACTGGGCAAAGTTGGATATATTTCTGTACCAACAGAGAAAGATCTATTCCACTATTCAAGAGAAGTGTTATACTTCATTGTAAAAATAGTCTCCATTGACGGACTTTTAAAAATCACAAATGTTTATATCTTATTCAACTCATGATAAACATTTTTAAGTTATTGACTGACATAAACATCTGTAATTTTGAGAAGTATATGTATATTTCTTTTTTGTAACTACTATTGAATTTTAATTCATACACCTCAAGTATAGAATCCAATAACTTTAGTATACCCAGAATTGTGTACAATCACTACCACAAGTAATCTGAGAAAAATTTTAATTAAAACAATTTTATGCAATATATTTTAATATATTCTTTTCCCTCCTCCAACCACTCCTAAATCTTCTTCATTTCCCTATCCATTAAACTTCATGTTGTGCTTCTTCTCTCCAAACAAACAACCAATAGGACCAAAAAACCAAAAAAAACCAAAACCCCAAACACACACACACACACACGCACAGGCACACGCACACACACACACACACACACACACACACACACACACACACACACACAAAAACAGGACATCCACTTTTATGTTGGCCAAAGACTCCTGGGCATGGAGCCTGACCTGAAGTATCATTGATATGCTCAGGAACACTTCATTGGAGAGTGCTCCACGTTTTTCTCCATCTATGATGAGGTTGGCTGTGGGTTTCCTGTAAATGACCTTTTTGTGTGTTGAGATATCCTCCCTCTAGCCCTCCACTCACTAGAACTTTTATGTAGGACTGCCTTCTCTACATCTATTAAAATGATTGTGTCTTTTTTCTTTAAGTCCATTTATGTGGGTTTATTACATTTATTGACTTGTATATGTTGGATCATCACTGCAGTTTTGATAGAACCAACTTGGTAATGGTAGATAACATTTTGTTTACATATGTCTGTATTCTGTTGGCATGTATTTTATTGAGCATTTTGGGGAATATTGGCCTATAATTTTTTTTCTATTATGGATTTTCCTGGTTTGTATGTTAGAATGAGCCTGGCTTTGTGGGTGGAGTTTGGGAGCATTTTGTTTGTTTGCTTGTTTGTTTCCATGTTTTTGAATTATTTAAGAAAGTTTAGCTGTAGATTTTCTTTAAATATCTGGCAGAATTCTGCTGTGACTCCATTTGGCCTTGTGTCTGCTTATTTGTTTTGTTGTTGTTTGTAAGATGGAAGGCATTTTGCCATTATTTCAAGCTCCTCACTTATTGTGGGTCTATTTAGGCTGTTGATTCCTTCTTGGTTTAATTTTGGTGGTTTGGCTGAGTTTAGAAATTCATCTATTTCTTTTAGGTTTTCCAGCTTAATGCAGTACAGGCTTTTAAAAATATTCTCTTATAATATTCTGAGGGTTTTTTTTGGTGTCTGTTATAATGTTTCCCTCTTCACTTGTGATTGTAAATTTGGGTCTTCTCTGTCTTTCTTTTGGTTAGTTGAACCAAGGGTCAATTAATCTTATTTATCTTCTCACATAACCAGGCTCTACTTTCCTCAATCCTTTGTATTATTTTCTTTGTTTATATTTCATTGATTTCTGCTCTGAATTTTATTATTTCTTGAAATTTACTGGATTTGGATTTGGTTTGTTCTTGTTTTTCCAAATTTTAGAATTGCATCATTTATTTGTGTTCTTCCTGATTTTTTAATGTAGGCATTTAGAGCTATAAATTTCTCTCACAAGACTGCCTTTAATGTATCCCAAAGGTTTTGTTGTATTGTGTTTTCATTTTCATTTAGTTCCAGTAAACTTTATTTTTTCTTGATTTCATTTTTAATCCATTTATCACTCAGTAGTGAGTTGTTTAATATCTACGAGTTCATGTGTGTAGTAGATAATTGCTTACTGTCAACTTTAAGTTTTATTGCAATGTGGTCAGATAGGCTAGAAGTAGTAATTTAAAAGTTTTGAAATTGTAAAAATTTTTTTGTTCTATAATGTGCTCTATCTTAGAAAATCTTCAATGCACTGCTGAAAAGAATGTATATTCTTTGGTGTTTGGGTAAAATATTTCTGATGGGATTCAGACCTGGCATGAGTCACTGAGGTGTCTATTTACCCAAAGCAAAGCCTCCAGGTTCTCCGAGCATCCCTCAGTCCTATCTGTTACAGGGTATGGCTGGTATACACAGTCCTTTACCTGAACTTTTCCATCCCCCAGAGGATCTTCACTATATAATCCAGACTTTTTTTTTCTCTCTCTCTCTGTCCCCCCTCTCTCCTTTCCCTCTTTTCTGCATTTCCTCTCTCCTCTCCTCCCCTCCCCTCCTCTTCTCCTCCTGTCTCTTCCCCTCCCCTTTTCTTGCTGCCTGTACAAGCTCTTCAATTTCCCTACTTCTCTGTCTCCCTGTCTGCATGGCAACTTCCCTGGCCCTGTTCCTTGAGACCAGTGAAGCTGCCAGAGAGCTGCCCCTAATAAACCTGCCTTTATATACCTTAATTTGGGTTGAATTGGCTCATTTCATTGGCAGAGAGAATACTTATCAAACTGTTAAGTCCATTTGATGTATGATGTCAATTAATTCTGATATTCACTACTCTCTATTGGAGAAAGAGAGTATCAAAATCACAATTAATTTATTGGTGTTAATCTAATCTGTGTCTTTAAATCCAGTAGTCTATTTTTTAATGAAATCTGGCATCTCAGGAGTTTGGAGCATACATGTTTAGTAAAATTATCCCTTGGCTAGAATGAAATGTCTCTCTTTATCTCTTCTGAATAGTTTTGATTTGAAGTCAGTTTTGTGATATATTAGGATGATAACACCTGCTTTCTTCATGGTCCCAGTTAATTGGAATACTTTTGTCTGTCCTTTTACACTAAGGCAGTTCTGATCTTTAAAGCTGTGTTTTTTTGTAGGCAGCTGATAATGGATTTTGTTTCTTGATTCATCTTGTCCCCCATTTGATTGTGGATTGAGGCCATTGAGATTTAAAGTTATTATTAAAATATGTATTAATTGTGATTATTGTGTTGTTGATTTTGGGTGGTATTGTATTCTCAGTGGTACTTTGTGTTTTAGTAATTATGGCTTTGTATTTTTTTTTCACAGTTCCTGTGTTATACTCATTCCTTTTTTCAGCTGAAAATATTGTTTTCTATTTTTTTCTTCAGGTTTGGTTTGTTGTATATTTTTAGGCTCTTTATGTTGTGGAAAGTTTCCTTTCTCTTTCAATTATGGCAAATAGTTTTGCTGGGTATATTAGTGTAGGCCAGCCATCATAATCTCTTAGAACTTGAAATACATTGCTCCAGGTTATTCTTGCTTTTAAAGTTTTCATTGAGAAATTAGCTTTTATTTTTATGTTTTTTTTCTTTGTATGAGACATGAAATTTTTTCTTTCACAGTTTTCAATACACTTACTTTGTTGTGTATATTTAGTGTTTTAACTATGTTCATACAGGATATTGGTCTATAAATTTCTTTTTCTTCCCCTTTTTTGTTGAGACTTTGTGTAGTTTTGCCATAAGTGTAATAGTGGCTTCATAAAAGAAACAGTAATTAGAAAAATATTCCTCCTGCTTCTGTTTTGTGAAATAATTTCAAAAATATTGGCTTTGGTTCTTCTTTGAATGTCTGGTAGAATTCTGTACTTTATCTGGCCCTCAGTTTTGCTTGTTTGTTTACTTATTTGGGAGATTTTAAGTTACTGCTTCTATTTCACTACAGTAATGAGCCTGTTTAAATTGTTTTTTAAATCTTAATTTAACTTTGGTATATCATATATATCAAGAACTATGTCCTTTCTTTTATGTTTTCCAGTTTACTGGAACTCAGATTTTTAAAGAATGTCTTTATAGTTTTCTAAATTCCTTCAGTGCCTGTTTTAATGTCTCTTTTTCATATTTCATTTTACTAATTTGGATTGAGATTGTTTCTTATTTAATTTCCTTAAAGGTTTTTCACTCTTGTCAATTTTTTTCAAAGCACCAAGTATTAATTTTATTGATTCTTTGTATAGTTTTTAGTGTGTTTAATTCTATTCCATTGATGTTGTCCTTCAGTTTGATTATTTCTTCCTACTTGCTCTTTTTGGGTATTTTTTGTTTACTTTTCTAAGTTTGCAAGTATACCAATAGCTATTAATGAGATCTCTCTTTCTCTTCTTTAAATGTAACCACTCAATGCTGTGAACTTGCCTGTAAGAATTGCCTTCATGTGTCCTATAGTGTTGTATATGTTGTGTTTTCATTTTCATTCAGTTCTAAAAAGTTTTTAATATCCTTCTTGATTTCTGTCTTGATCCATTTTACATTTGTTATTGAGTTGTTTGTCTTATATCAGTGTGTATAGTTTCTACTATTTCTATGTGGTTAATATTCAGTTTTATCCATGGTAGTCAGATGGGATGCAGAGTGATTGTTGGTTGGTTCATTTTCATATTTACTGTATCTATTAAAACTTTATTTGTGTTCTAATATGTGGTAAATTTTGGAGAAAATCCTGTGAACTACTGAGAAGAAAGTATATTTTTTTAGTGTTTGATTGGAATGTTCTGTTATATATATTTGATTTATGACATTTAACTCGTCATTTCTATGTTTAGTTTTTTGTCTGGATGACATTTCTATTAGTGATAGTGGCATATTAAAACTCCTCCTATCATTGTGTGAGGTCAATATGTGATTTTAGCTGCAGTAATGTTTCTTTCATGAACTTGGATGCCCCTATGTTTGTGCATAAATGCTTGGATTTGCAATGTCTTCTTGATGATCTTTTTCTTTAATGAGTCTGAAGCATCTTCCCTGTCTATTTTAATTTGTTTTGTTTGAAATCCAATTTGTCATATATTAAAATAGCTGTCCTTGCTTTTAGGAGGTCCATTTGCATTCAATACCCTTTTCCGTCTTTTTACTCTAAAGTGATGTCTGTTCTTGATAGTGAAGTGTGTTCCTTGGATACAGCAGAAAAATGGAACCTGTTTTCTAAACTGTGGTGATTTAGATAAGAATAGTCCCTAAAGGCCAGTATGTTGGAATGCTTAATCCCCAGTTACAGGAACTGTTTGGGAGAACTGGAAAACATGGTCATGTTAGAGGAAGTGTGTTCTTGCTAGAGAAGATATGCTACTGGGGATGATGGGCTTTGAGTTTTCAAATGTTCATATCAAACTCAGTAAGTCAGTCTCTCTCTGTCTCTGTCTCTGTCTCTGTCTCTGTCTCTGTCTCTGTCTCTCTCTCTCTCTCTCTCTCTCTCTCTCTCTCCCTCTCTCTCTCTCTTTCTGCCTGCAGATCATGTGAGGTCTCATCTACTTCTCCAGCACCACGCCTGCCTGCTTGCTGTCCTGTACCCGACCATGATGATCCTGAACTAACCCTCTGAAACTCCAAGCAAGGTCCAAATTAAATACTTCCTTTTATAAATTGCCTTGGTCATTGTGTCTTCACATAACAATAAAACAGTAATTAAGATACAATCCAATCTATTTGTCTGTGTCTTTTGTGGGGGGGAGGGGTGATTAAGACCATTAAGATTGAGAGTTATTATTGAGTAATTTTTATTAAATATTGTTACTTTGTTGTCGAGGTGTGTCCTGTCCCCACATACTGCCTTTGATGACCTCTTCTGGGATTATTTATTCCTTGTACCCTCTAAGCTGTTAAACTACTTTTAAAATGAAGTTTACCTTCGGGTGCCTTATGTAGTCATGGTTTGGTAGAATTTGCTTAATTTTCTTTTTTTTTAAATCATGAAATATTTTTCTTTCTCCATCAATCATTTTTGGTAGTTTTGCTGGGTATAGTAGTTTGGTCAGGCAGCTGAGATTACTCAGAGTTTTTAGATCACCTGCTGAGATCCTTCTGGATTTCCAGTTTTCCTTAGAAAGGTCAGATGTTATTGTAATAGGCCTGTCTTTACATATGACTTTGTCATCGCCTTTGCAGCTTCTATTATCTTTTCTTTCTGTACACTTAGTGTTTTTTATTGTTATATATCTGAGAAGTTTCTAGTCCCATATATTTGTTGTTCTGTATCTTGGTAGGCTTTTAAGTAGGGATTTTTTTCCTATAATTTTGTTAAACATTTTCTGTGCCTTTGATTTAAGTTCCTTCTCTTTGAACTTATTATTCATAGGACTGGTCTTTTCAGAGTATTCCAGATTTCCTAAATGTTTTGTGCTGGGAATCTTTTACATTTAAAAGCTCTTTGACTGAGCTATTTCTACTACCTTGTCTCTAAGACCTGAAATTCTCTCTTTCATGTCTTTTAATCTGTTGGCAAAGCTTATATCTTAGGTTCTTGTTTATGATCCTGAGTTTTTAATTTTTAAATTTATTTCAGTTTGGGTTTTCTTTACTGATTCCATTTTATTGTTGTTGAATTCTACTTTCAAGTCTTGAGTTATTTTCGTTGTTTTATTCAACTGTTGGTATTTTCATGGTGTTCATTAAAACATTATATTCTCTCTAAGATCATTCAATATGTTCTCAATTGCTGTTTTGAAGTACATATCTTGTTCTTTGAATAAATTGCTTTTCTCAGGTCATAACACAATAGGGTTGCTGGCTTCTGGAGGAGGCACATTGTGTTGATTGTTTATGCTTGTGCTTGTGAGCTAGGCTCTAGACATCTGGAGTTATGCTCTTTGAAGTGTTTCTTGATATAATTATCTGTCCTGTTGTTGTAGGGTGGGTGTTCCTTTTTTTTTTTTTAGTTGCTTCTGCCCACTCTGGATCTTAGCCAAATGTGTGGCTATGGGATCCCTGAATCCTGGCCAAGCATAGTAACTGTGGCTCCCTGGTAGAGAGCCAGCAGGAATTCATAACACAGTGAAAATGTGCTCAAAGACAAGGCTGAAAGAGGCTGTGGGGAATAACTAGGAAGACCCTATACTCTGGTCTGCACCAACAGACCAAGTCTCAAAGGAATGGAAGTGGGCTGGGAGGAGGGGCTCAGGTGAGCAGCCAACTGAAGGTCTAAGAACGAGTCTAAAGGCACTGGAATGAAGAACAAAGAAAAAGAAAAAAGTTGCTTACATGAGTTCCAGTGGCTATGAATCTCTGTTGGAGAGATGCTTTCATAATTTGAGATGATTTTAATGCTTGAGAGTTTTAAATAATTTTATAATATTTTGATAAATATCAAATAATATATTTCCATTACATGATAGCTTAAAATGTTGAAAAATTGTATATGTTTCATAATTTGCTTTTCATATGTACTTGGTTAACTCTCAAAGTTAATTGAAATTTTGGTACTTTTGTGAAAATCATAAAATGATAATCAATGCCCTTTATTTAACATGTGATTATATAATTATTTAATATAACCAGGTATAATCATCACTATATTATAATATAGATATTACTTTTTCCTCTTTGCAAGCGAAAGTAAGAGTCAGATTATTTAGTGATCTTATTAAACATTTTATGGAAAATAAAGGAATAGAATTACCAAACCTCTTCTATCAGCATGCCCTGTTCATAAGGCTAAGGAAAGCTGGTCTAAGGCCAGTTTTCCTTCCTCTTCTTGTCTAGAAATTGCCTTAGGACTCACTAAAGCAGTGTTTATAATATTCAGAACTTCTATAATTTATCACTTTCTACTCAGTCCATCTCTACTCTGGCCTTGTTCCTAGTCTAGACAGCATCTCTTGATTAGACAAAACACATGCTGACTCATCCCCATGTGAACTTACTGTTAGGCTGAAGACATTCAGAGCCTGCCACACTTGATTCAAATGCATGGAAGATTTTACAGTTCCTAATCAGTCTTCCATTTTCTGTTGACTTGGCAGGTATGGTGCAAGCATGGTTCTAATTGCGTTGCTCTTGTTTTCTCCAAGATTCCATTAGATTATGTCAAAGAAAAATAAAATCATAATGAGAGTAGTATGTGCAATAATGATAGCCAGAATGAGAACAAAACCAGTTGCCACATTTCAAAAATTCTTTGGAAACTATGCCTTTTTTTTTTAAAATAAAAATACAGACATTGTAATTGTCCTATTAGGTAATATTTAAATGGTGTAAATAAAATATAAAACACATGGAATAGTCAGGCTGTGAACTCCATGAATACAGCCACTGCCACATGATCTCTCTCTCTCTCTCTCTGTCTCTCTCTCTCTCTCTCTCTCAATTACAGGGCATCACTGAGGGTTTGAGAGACTCCACATGTGTTTTCCAGCTAAATTAGTGAAACATGGAATAAGTTCTAAAAATCACATCTTTAGTATCCATTACTAAATTTGAGCCCCTTTAAATACCTCTCAACCTTCCTAATGCTGCAATCCTTTAATATAATTCCTCCTGTTATGGTGATCCCTGCCCCCCCCCCAACTATAAAAATGATTTTCATTGCTACTTTATAACTGTAATTTTGCTACTGTTAAGAATCATAATGTAAAAATCTGTGCTTTCTGATGGCCTTATGTGACCCCTGTGAAAAGGTCATTCAGCCCCCAAAAGGTGTCATGACCCACAGGTCGAGAACCACTGTCCTCAAGCTCTGTTCCTACTTCTTTTAAATAGTGATTATATCATACTGTGTCATGCATCATGCATATATGGAGCTAGGGCCACCAAGGTCTCTAGACTTGGATTTGTGGATAGTGCCAATAAACAAATGGTCAAAAGTTAGATATCACTAGATTAAATTGTAGCTTGTGGCTCAGTGGCAAGTATGTAGGACGAGGACAGAATGTAGCGTCTAACCTGTGCAATGCCATTCAGCCACACCCCTGGAGGAAGCAAAGGCATTTTATACTGATGTGTTCTCCTCATCCTTTACAGTAGTGTGTTAGGCAGGGTTCCATTGCTGTGAAAAGGCACCGTGACCCTGGCAAATCTTATTTTAAGAAAAAGCATTTGATTGGTGCTTTCTTACAGTTTCAGAGGTTTCATCCATTGTCATCATGGTGGGGAGCAGGGCAGGACACTGGCAGACATAGGAGCTGAGAGTTCTACATTCAGATCCTCAGGCAGCAGAAACAGACCAGAACTGGGTTTGGCTTGAGCTTCTGAAACCTCAGAGACCACCCCTGGTGACACACTTCCTCCCACAAGACCATACCACATTCTCCAACAAGGCCACACTTCCCTGGTGTGCCTCTCCCTGGCAACCGAGCATTCAAATCTATGTACCTATGGAAGCTGTTTTTATGCACACTACTACAAGAGAATTTTACATATTAAAATAGCAAACCTTTCATGCCTTTAGCTGAGACAGGAAATTCCTAGCCACCCGTGGCATCCACTGTTGTCATCTCACTGGTACCTGACCCTATAGACCTCTTAATATGTGAACCCATGTAAATACCTTCATCCCTGCCTATAATCACATGTCTAGCCACAGTCTCTAGTAAATAAAAGGTACGGGTGAGCTATTTCAATGGCAGTTAGGAGATTCAACTTTAAAGCTCCAATGCGAGATCTGCCTAAGGTTCTCAGGGAATGGGGATAGAACACTGACACAGAGCTTGTGACAAACTGTATGATACAGATATTTATCAGGTGTGGTGGTACACGCCTTTAATCCCAGCACCCAGGGAGGCAGAGGCAGGTACATCTGTGAGTCTGAGGCCAGCCTGGTGTGTAAAGTGAGTCCAGGACAGCCAAGGGTACACAGGGAAACCCTGTCTTGAAAAACAAAAAAAACAAAACAAAACAAAACCAACAGAAACAATAAAGATGTTCATCAGGGACATTGTGAACATGTAAAAGTTAGTGTCCTGAAGAGGACAAACTGAGATTTTTCTACTGTATCTAGAAAATGTGGTCACACTTCTCCTAGCTCCACCCACCATCTTAGTTCACGAGATTAATAAAGTTCTCTCAATGTTTAGGCATCATTTAACATACTTTATCCGGAATTAACACAAAGGAAATTATTACTTGAAAGGTCCAGTTTCTGGGCAACTTTAAACAAAATTACTTAATAAGCCTTGTGGGGAAAATTCCAGTAGGTTACAAGTGTGAGAAAAGCCATAGTAATTAGGAAAAAAAGTACGCTCCTTAAGAACAGACTTCACTAATGGAAGACACTTGATTTTGTTGGTAATAATTGCAACACATGTCTGTGTTGAAATAGGTCACGTTCCCTCGAGCATGGCATTTTATGCAGAACTGTTTCAATACCCTGCTTTTCCTTTTGTGGACATTCCCGTCAAAAATAACAGTTTTTCTATAGCTCTTGCTTGGAACTTGCAAGCTACAAGAACTACAACACTTGGTTGGAGCTCAGAATTGTGGAAACTAACTTAGACTTCTTCCAAAGAAGTTCTTTGAGACAATCTTATTAACAAGATGATAAATAGCTTATGACAAAAATTGGTTCCATAAGAACAGGAATCAGGTGGAGAAAACATCATGTTATATTTCATTGTATATATCTATGCACACATACTGTCTATCAACTAATCTGTGTATAAAAATCTGTATGTATTTCAGAGTTTTATGTTTGGTTATAATTATGACAAATACACTTATCTCTTAGATCTCGCTAGCTGCCTACCCACTCACTGCTGAGGTTTTCTCTGAAGCCTACATTAGGGCTATGTAGCCTATTTATATGGCTACAATAGTCTATTAACTTGGAACCTTGGTAGTTTTCTCTGAAGTCCAGTGCATGTGCGCTGGCTACAGTTCAGTATTTTAATGTTACCAGTACCACTCACAGATACAAGTTCAAAAATCACTCTAGGAAGCCTCACTTTATGGGGAAAGATCTAGATTCTTTCTGTGGTTTCCTTATGCTTGAAAACCATTTGTCATTGTTCTTAGGAAGTCTGTGCGCCTGGTTAGTCAGGATACTTGAGAGCCAGCTGAGTTTATAAAACAAAGGGCACTGGATAAGCTTCAAACTCTCTTTGCATAACCTTAACAAGATGGTAGCAGATGAAAGCTGGTACCTAATGGTCTAATGCTCTACTTGCTTGACATGCTAGCTAATTCATGTTGGCAAGTGGCAAATAGGGCAAAGAAGTCACCAGTTTAGGAGACCATACTTTTTTTTTCTTGAGTATCTCTAGACAAGATGTTTGAAATTCTTCCAGCAAAGGGTTAAGAAAAATGATCATGTTTAAGCATGATGCCAGATGAGTCCTTACCACCCCAGCCCATAATTCCCATAGTTGGCCATAGATTAATGTTCATGGACATAGCAGGAGAGATGAAAAGTCTTGGCTGGTTCGATCATGTCACTCCGAGAGTTCATTCTGTGCATAAAACCAGAATGAACTTTACTTAGACCCTAGACGTCGAGACACATGACCGTATAGATAATGAATATCAGAAAAGAACTATGCCTCAGAACACAGTAATATTGTACGAGTCTCACATTTATGCTCCATTTTCAGTCTCAAGGGTAGGACGTTCTAAAGAGATACCAAGGTAGCATCCTTATGACAGGTATATCCTTAATACCCAAGGCCAGGGGCTAGAATCTCAGCCACATCTAGTATGCCTAGTTTATTGGAGTTCCAGCGGTTGGAGTCCCTGCTCCTGCGACTTCCATGCCTAGGACCTTGTTTGGATTCCCCTTGTTGAACTTCTGTAGTCCACCTCCCTCTACACACCCCTCCATCTCTCTTCAATTTTACTTATTTAGCTTATGACTTAACTCTCCCACGAACTTCCTGCGCAAAGCAGCTGAAGGAAGAGCTCATAGATTCAGAACAAAGCAGACCCGGTTTTAACTGCTCTATCCCTTAGCAGTAAGGTGTTGAATACGATATATATGTTCTCAGTGTAGTGCTTGCAGGATGCCTGGAAGAACTAACCTTTCCTTTCATTTAAAATGCACATTAAGCTATCTGAAGATTTTCTTAAAGCAGAAAGCACACTGATAGACATGTAATAAACATGTTAAATTGCTCTTTTCTTTATTTCGGGGGAAATAGTAATGGAATAATAACTGAAAGAGAAATAATATCAAATATCAATCTGGACTAGATCCCATGAGCCACTTCCCTCTAGGCTTAGTAAGTAGTGATCATTGCCTCTGTGTCTGTGATGTTTGCTGGTCTCTAATAGCTGGTCCACTTCCACTGCATATTTAGCAATTCTTGGCTCTTGATGGGCCCTCATGGGATGTCTTTTTTTCTGCAAAATCTAAACATCTATGGGAATTTGAACTCTTTTCAAGCTTCACTTGGTGATGGCTCTCACTAGAAGAGTTACTATGCTGATGTTACATTAGGTGGAATTCTGAGAAACCTCCACCTGCCATATGGTATGACAAATGCCATGAGGCCAGCTTGCCAGGAACCCAATTCCCCCTTCATAACATACAACACCAGGAGCTTAACTGAACTCAGCCCTTCAAAGAACCCACTCAGTGTTCCAACCACACGATTGCTTTGTCCTCATAGTCCAACAGGTTTTTGGTTTCCCAGTATAATCCCCCTAAGAACAGTGCTCTAGCTGTATGTTAATTGAATTTGCTAATATTGCTAGTTCTTGAGTTCTGTTCTAAGAATTTGTCTAATGTAGTTACACGTGGTTGTTCTCTTAGTATTTGTTGCTAATAATCACATTAATGTTCTTATAACTTAAAGACTTAACTATGATTATTTATGAAAGCTTTGACCCCTAAAAATATCATGAATTTTTGTCATCTTGAGACTCTATGACACCGATGTTAAATGTGTGCTGTCTTTCTTTGAATGGATATATTACTTAACTCATTGACTACTTATCAGTGTTTGCTTTATGTAAAAGCCAATATACAGAAAGGTTCTTTAGTCTATTTTTCTTGCTATAAAGAAAACAATAGGAAAGCAAAATAAAATTAACTCTTAATTTCTTTACATTCTCTCCTTTCCTTTTCTTTTTTTCCTTTCCTTCTCCTTTCTTCCTTCTTTCCTTTCTCTCCTTCTTTCTTTTTTTATATTGAATGTGTTTTATTAAAACTTAAAAAGACCAGCTCCATGTACTAGTGTGGTTTGGCTTTTTAAATTCCTTCCTTCCTTCCTTCCTTCCTTCCTTCCTTCCTTCCTTCCTTCCTTCCTTCCTTCCTTCCTTCCTTCTATCCATCCATCCTTCCTTAGTTCTTTTGAGACAGGATCTCTGTAGCCCAGTCCAGCCTGTAACTCACTAGGTAGTTGCCGCCAGCACTTGCAAACTCTACATTTTAAGAGGAAAATACAAAGGAAGTATAGTTTTTGAGGCAGGGTTTCTCATTGTAGCCTTGGCTAGCCTGGAATCACTTTGTAGATCATGCTGGCCTTGATCTCAAGAGATCTACCTGCCTCTGCCTCCTTGAGTTGCTAGAATTATAGGCTTGTGCCAATATGCCTGGATTCTAATCTTTATTTTTTAAATGCTTTATCTTCCTCTCTCAGTTTATTTTATTTTCACTGTTTATATATTATAAACACTGTTTATATATTATAAACAGTGAAAATTTATATATTTAAATTTATATATTTCTGATTTCTAAGATAGGGTTTCTCTGTGTAGTCCAGGTTGTCCTGGAACTCAGATCTGCTAGCTTCTGCCTCCCAAATTCTGGAATTAAACGCTTTGGCCATCACTGCCAGGCTTAATTCTGTTTCTTAATGATGTATTACATAATAGTTACAAGTTAATTTTCCAGCATTGGGCTTCTATAACAAAGTATCATAAATTTGGGGGCTTAAAATTTGGTGGGTGGCTCTGAAATTTAGGTGTCAGGAGGTAACCTCCTTTGAGGGCTTCTAGGGAAGAATATTTATCTCTTCTAGTTTCTGGTGGTCCCCAGTGTTCTGCCATTTATGGCACCATAGTTCTATGTTTTGCCCTCTCTTCACAGGGCTTTCTTTATTTGAATCTTTTTCATTTTTTTTTAATAAAAACAATTTCTTTGTTCGGCCTGGTGGTACATGTCTACAGTCCCAGCTATTTGCTGGAAGATGGCAAGTTCAAGGCTTTTGTGAGTTACAGAATGAGTTCAAGGCCTGACTAGGCAACTTAATCTGGCAATCACAGAACGCTGGTGTTTTAGGTCCCAGATTTCAGTCTCCTGGTCGCTGTGCCAACATTGCTGTCCTACTCCTCAGACACAGTGTCCTCCCGGGGCCGCCATCTTGGATCCTCTCTCTTTCCTTCTCTCTTGTTTGCTTGCATTTTTCCATTCTTCTTTCCTTTAATCTTTCTTTCCTTCCTCCCATCCTTCCTTCATTTCCTCCTTCTTTCCCTCTGTTCCTTCCTTCCTTCTTTCCTTCCTTCCTAACTTCCAAGAGTATTAATATATAACATAGGGTAGCTTCTAATCTGTACTCTTATTACAGTTCCCTTCCTCAGTGCTAGAATTGTAGGCATTCGCCACCCTATCTATCACTTCCCATCACTGTCACTGATTAGTTGACTAATTGATTCATTTGTTATTTCATACTGTGGTGCAAATTAAACTTATCAAATGAAGTTGAAAGAGGTCAGTAAAAGGAAGAGGACTAAGCAGGGAAAAAAATGCATCCATGCGACCCATAACATACAAGTTCAGTGTTTCCTGGACTTAAAATTTTCCAGAGTATTAGTCAAGTGCATGCTTTGTGATGGCTAGCGTTGTCAACTGGATAGAAACTAGAATCATCTTGGAGATGATTTTGAAATATGTATATAGGGGTTTTCTCCATTATGTTAATTAAGGTTGGAAAACCTACCCTAAATGAGTCACCATTTCATGAGCTGTGAGCCCTCCCTGTATCAAAAGTAAAAAACTAGCCAAGCAGGGCATTAACCATGTTGCTTACTGTGGGGGGCCTTCTGGCAACTTGCTGCCCCTAGAATTCTTGGCGCCTTGCCTGACCTGGCTTATTGGCCTACTGCTTGGATATAATAGTACATTTCTGGCTGACCTGGAGCTTGTGATAAGGTCATCTTCCTGAAACACCTTAGACCATCCCTCCCTCCCCCCCCCCCAGCTCGGGGCTTCCAAAGTAACACTTCTGAGGAACTTTCCAAACAATCATTATTAACACAACTTGGGACTCATTTGTTGGGTCATCCTGTGATACACCGTTATTAGCACATCTTGTGACATCCTGTGATTCCTGGTCACTTAGTAACCCTGCTAAAGGCAATTACATTCCTTTCGCCCTGCCTATATAAAGGATATACTAAAAATAATAAACCGAGACCTTGATCAGACAGCCTGTCTTGGTCTTCGCTCTTCGCATCTCTTGTCCCACCCCATTCTCGCCCCCTCTCTTAGGGTCTTGTTCGACTGACCTGCAGGCTGGGTCACCTTACTGTAGATGCAATGCTGCCAGCATGCTCACTCTCTTGCTATGTAGCCTTTTGTCATCAAGGTCTTCCCCTTCAACTATCAGCTAAAATGTACCTTTCTTTTCATAGTTTGCTTTGGTCAGTGTTGGAGAAAAGCAACTAATGAGCACTTGAAGCGAAAACACTACCAATGTGCTACATTCATGCAGGAACTCCTGATTCACTGCACTGAGGTTTCCGTTGCTACAGGTGTTCTTTAATAAAGACCTTGTATGCTAACTTTCAGACCTACACTCATAAGGGCTGAATGTATTTCTTTACTCCAAGAATGCTAATTGCAGCCAAGCGGTGGTGGCACACGCCTTTAATCCTAGCTCTCAGGAGGCAGAGGCATGCAGATCTCAGATCTCTGAGGTAGAGGCCAGCCCAGTCTACAGAGTGAGTTCTTGGACATCCAAAAATAAAAAATAAAAAAAGAAAGAATGCTAATTGACTTATAACTTTCATTCATTTCATTTTATTTTACTTTTAGCATCTTTAGCTATCCATCAGTTTTTTAAATGGATTTTGGAGACTGAATGTGTGAGGACATATGGATATGTGTTTGTGCACCTCTGTTACAAAACACAAATGGCTGTTCTCAGTTCTGCATCTAGATACTTTCTTATTAGCACAGTGTTTGTGCATTTGTAAGGCTTGTTTCTTTGTGTAAGGATGTCTCAGAGGCTTTTTTTCTTGCACAATTATTAAAGCTATGATCTTGACATATGGAGTTGACATAATCAGAATTTTCTCCGCCCTCTTCAAAATACTGGCAAACAAACAAACAAATATGTTGCTGACATGTTGCATGACAGAACCACAGGCTTCTCACTGGGCATTTGATCATGGTTTCTCTGTGCTCAGCATATCACGTTTCCCTGACTTTTTAGAGAGTTAAAATGTCACCAGGATATGTATTTACCACACCCTTCATCATCTAATTCCTGGAAATTTCAAGATTTGGTTTTATACTTGTAGATATGATGACACTAGAAGAAGAAAAAAAATGAAAAAGAGAAAAATCACAGATACTATGGCAAAGTGGTAACTTTTTGTCTTGATATATTCTATGCTCACATGGAAAGCAGGGACCTCAGTTGTCTTCCTCAGATTTGCCTGGAAGTCAGTCTATGGGTGGGTGGTCTTGGGTGGCATAGGAAAGCAAGCTGGGCAAGCCAAAAAAAGAGAGGGCATAAAGCCACACTCCTTTGCTGTCTTTGTTCACCTCTTGCCTTCGGGTTTCTGCTTTGAGTTTTCACCCTGACTTTCCTTCAAGATAGACTGTAAGTTGAAAGATGAAATAAGCCCTGTCTTTTAAAAAGTTGCTTTTGGTCATGAAGTTTATTTATCACAGTGGTTGGAAGCAAACTAGGTGACGATACACTCACTCCACTGTCCAGAGAGCCAAAATCTGCTGGAGGCCCTAATGACACCCTAACAGGCAGGCACACAGAGAAAAATGCTGATGCAGGGAGCAGAAATAATAGCAGGAGCAGCAATGACGGAATCAGACCATCACAGGAAGCTTATACACGTATGAGTGTGTATATGTACGCGCATGTGGATGTGTAAGCTGAGCTTCTGCCTGAGAGCAGTCAGGAGGGAGAGCTGTCTACCTGAGAAAGCTCCAGTCT
Source organism: Pachyuromys duprasi (assembly GCA_028658305.1). Lineage (NCBI taxonomy): Eukaryota > Metazoa > Chordata > Mammalia > Rodentia > Muridae > Pachyuromys > Pachyuromys duprasi. The sequence goes on from CM053750.1 coordinate 7,627,251, forward strand.
TCCTGCCAGGACATATTCCAGATTTCAGATCTCTCCTCGATGTTCAGCAGCACATTTCCTTTTATGGCATGTGCTAATTGGTAGATAGATAGGAAGAAACAGGATCTGTCTCTGGGCAGGAGCTCTGCTTATTTTTACCTCAGGAGGGTGTTTTCTTATTTTAACAAATGTCAAGATCCTTGTGTGCAGTCTATTTTCTCAACAAACTAACTGGTTTTAAAATTCAACAGCACACTGAGTTGACGTTGCATCGCATTGCTGAAACTTTTCCATTCTGATCCCGTTGTGGTGGACACTGTCCTGCACACACAGAGAATCTTCAGATTCAAAGGGGAAAAAGACTATACAGAACAGGGAGAGAGGCAGCCTGTGGCCATGTGGCTAATTCATGTTATAAGAACAGAGCAACATCATAGCAAGACACCATGTAACTGCTCAAACCCTGGAAAATAAGACCTTGCTAGAACCTGCTGTGATCAACATAGCTGACCCAGACAACTGGCAACTGGCCTTTGCTTCATTATGTCTACGTAATTTGAGCCATTGCAGTGATGCATACAACATGATGACACATAAGAAAACCTTGCTTAAAGGCAAACTAGGGAAATCCCAGAGATTCATCAGTCCATTCTGGATAACATTTGCCTTTTCCTCATCCTATTCCATGAAAAATTGTTTCATCTGCTGTGTGTGCACACGATGATGTTAAACCTCTGGTTTCACTACAACTCACTCTGAGAAGACGTACACTCACTTTTTTTGTGGTGACAGAGACATAGTTCCACATTGCCACCTCTGTAGCCTCAGCAGTCCCCCTAGACTTTTAGTGACAGCAACTCAAGGCCTACTAGGATTTGTGGCCCTGTCACTAAAAGTAATAATTCCGTGAATAATCAGTATAATAAAGCAGAGCTGGAAATGACATTGAAGATTGGGTTTTGGTATAGGGTTAAGAGAAGGGGAAGCAGACACAAGAAAGAAAGACATACCCAAGTAGTTGCCAACCAAGCAAGAGTAGTTGAAAGATGTGAAAAATATGAGTCTGTGGCTCAAGGCAGAGTAAGCAATTAATTGTTTTAGCATAATCCACATAGAACCTTTGGCGAGTCTCAAGACATCTTAAAAGGTTGCTAGGAAACATTTTCCTCTTTCTTTCCCTGTCTCTTCTGATAAAAGAGATGTGAGAGGCACCTTAAGAGATGATTTAGATGCAATTATAATCAAATACAATCAAACCAGAAGCCTCTAAGGTTGCACAAAGGTTTAAAGCATACCTTGTCCTTATAGATAGGATTTCTGGTGTGATTATTAGAAAATCGTAGGTTCATGGCTGGGAAGGAAGAAAGCAAACAGTTAATTGTGCTGATACTCTTGTTCTGCTGCCAGAAAAGGCTTCAACCTGATTCCCGAGCAAAGGGCTTCATTCCTCCTCCTCATGCCCTCAAGATTTTTCCAGCCTTTCTACCCTGTCTCACTTGATACACTTGTACTCTAATAAAGCTCTCTGTCAACTCCTTACTGTTTCCTATCTAAACTCTTTCTCTCTCTGATAGTCAAAGAACCTAGAAATATTTAGTAGGGCTTTCTCTTTCTAATATCCCCATCCTTCCTCGAAACTCTCCCAGACTACAATCTTCTTTGGGAACAAAAGTACTCACTTTATCACCTAGTGGGACTGATGGGTAGCAATAGCTTGAAAGAAATACTGTCTACCCATAAACTCCCCATGGAAAAGAGTAGTCTCATTCATTTTTATGCACACATTTTTATGCATCTTCCCTGGAGGTAACGTGACTCTGCTGAGTGGCCTCCTTGCTCAACCCAGGACACCTCTGAAGAGTTATTAATGTGCAACAGATTCCACTGAGACCAGCTAAGCCTCAACTGCAACCACATGTTCGGTTTCTCTCTCCTGCAGCTCCACTATTTTTGTTTCTCTGAAATTTTTTTTTCATACAAATCTTGACGTGTGTGTCTCTTTTTTTCACCTATGGGGAAAAATAGTTGCTATTGAAAGTGATACTAAGAAATACACTATAAATTATAGTTTTAAGCTTTATTGCCTGTCTACCAGCTGGCAGTAAAGAACCTGCAAATTGTTATAGGTAAAATACTAATGTCTCTTAGCATGTCACAATGGTGAAATTGTTATGCTGGTGCTAGAGGTGAGGGAGATTGCGATGCCAGCTGAAGTGGTTGTATGGGTTGGTAAACATCTCCTGTGAGTTTAAAAGTATTATGGAATAAGGGGTGTTGTGAATTTTTTGTCTCTTTGTCTGCTCTTGTCTATCTATGAATCAGAGATAGCTGGCAAAATGTAGAAGAAAAATAGACCCAAAGGCAAGTGTTGTGAAAGTCTTTCTACAAATGTATAAAGACATTTGTATAAAAATGTATAAAATGTATAAAAACATCTTCTGCCACTAAAGATTGGTAGTTTGAATAGATTCATGTGTGTGAATGCTTGGCCTGTTAGGAGTGCCTCTATTAGGAGGTGTGGCCTTGTTGAAGAAAGCGTGACACTGTAGGGCTGGACATTGAGGTCTCTTAGATGCTCAAGCTAAGCCTAGTGTGGTACATAGTCTCTTCTTGGTACCCTTCTCCAGCACCACATCTGCCTGGATGGTGCCAAGTTTCCCACCATGATGATAATGGACTAAACTTCTAAAACCATAAGCCAGCCCCAATTAAATGTTTTCCTTTATAAGAGTAGTTTTCGTCTTGGTATTCTTCCCAGAAATAAAACCCTAACTAACACAAAAGAAAGAACTAAAACCACCACTTGATACTAAATAGAGTAGAGCACCATACACAGTTGACTTCTGAGCCCCACCCCTCCATTCCACAGAAATAAATCTCCAAATCTGGGCCTGTAGCTCAGATTTGACCTCATAAAGGAAAGGGAAGCCATGCTGCAAATAGAAGAGCCACTCAGCACCACAGTGGAGCCTCCTAGGGTAATCGTACATTGAGAAAGGAGCTGCAACCAAATGTCTCAAAGATGTTTTGGTAATGCTTCTCGTTAGCATTGATGGCTGAGGATTTATGCATCTCATGGGTTCCAGAAAAGTGGTGAAATCTGAGGGGTAATAAATGAGGTCCAGTAGCATGTCTGACTCATCTGGAGTCAGTTCAGCTTTCCAAGTTCTACCCCTTAAATGCATATTTTGAAGAGATCTTCTCAGCAATTGACAGGAAGTACTTGGACTGTGTCGAAGTATCTATCATAGTTGGTAAGAAAGACAAAGTAGAAATTTATAAAACTGTTCATCCTCAGCTCAAGACACAGAGTCACAAAGGTTTAAATACCCTGAATATAAAGCTGGGCCCGTGGCCCCCATGACCCGCATGACCCTTGGAGTCCAGCAGCAGCAGCAGAGTTGAAGAACATGGTAAGGATGGAGATTGGGCCTGGAACCCAGATACTCTGGCAGCTTTTATTGGAACGGGTACCTTCATCTTTAGTTGACTCGATAGTTTGGCTGATACTAAAAGAAGATTGATCCTGGCAAATAAGAATGAATATCACTAATCCCAACAAACATTAGCCCCAATAGTAAATCCCGTGCTTGACCACATCAATCTGGCCCCAGGAATATCATTTGAAATTTTCATTACTCTTTTCCATTCATATATTTAAAAAAAAGAAGTAAAAGCAATTACCACACCTGAAAGAAGGACATTTACAATCCCACTTCTGGGCTCTTTCAGCTTTCTAATCCCCCAGCATAATGTGGTTTGGACATTGTACAGAATATTATGTTGATCCACTGAGCTAATATTGTGTAGATTGGATATGAAGCACATTTTGTAATACTTTCATATCTGAGTTCAAATGATAACTTCTATAATGACGAGTTTATTTCATACTAATGAAAAATTTTAAGATCCCAGAAGCTCAAGTTATTGCTTAGGCAACTTCCATAGATTCTCACCAACACTATTTTAACATGAGGTGAACAAAGACAGCAACAATAGACCTGCTGAGGTAGAGAAAGCCTGTGAGGCCTCAACCCTATACAACAAACTACAGGCAACTAAGGGATGCCAAGAGAGGGAGAAATGGTCTTCCCTAGGGAAGACCATACCAACTGGTTATCTAACATCAAATGGTCATCTCTGAAAACAAACATGCAAATAACATTAGACAGAATAAGCCAGGTTATCTTTATATATTTCAGAATATATCTGTATACATACATATGCATGTAACAACAATTAATAAAAAAACAGGTCATGAACTTGAAAAAGAAATGAAGGGTATTGGAGAAGATTTGGAGGAGAAAAAGGGAGAGGGTGCTATGACTATAATTTCAAAAATAAAAGAATTTTTTTTAAGTTGGGGTATTGTGTTTTTGTGTGTGTGTATGCTATGTGTGCATGTCAGTGGGAATTTTATTTGAGAATATTCTTTCTAGACATTGACATCATGGTCTCTAACATGAAGTGCCCTTTAAATTATTCCAGCTATATAAGGAACACACATGATTCTTTCACATGTAAATTCAGATTTTGATATCTGCACAAACTAAGCATTCTAGAAATTTTCACTACTTGATGGTAGCCAAAAATGCCTTTATCAATACTTACTTAATGTCTTGATCAATTGCTAAGCTCTGCAAACCCTGTTAAAAAAAAAAGCTTCCATTGATATAAATTGTTATGTAAGAGGTGACTATTAATCTCTCTACTTGGTTTTCTTCTTTCTTTGTGCTTCTAGAATATTCTCAGAGCTACAATTATTTCTGAAATTTCCAGTTAACCTTTGAAAGTATGTTTTCATCCTGTTCAAAACATTTTAAATGGGAGAGATCCAAGATGACTGCCACGAGAGGACGCTGTGTCTGAGGAGTAGGACAGCAGTAACGACGCAGGGACCAGGAGACTGAACTCTGGGACCTAAAACACCAGTATTTGTGATTGCCAGGTGAGCAGAACTCGTACCATGAGGAAATCAAGTGGGAAAATCCTAGGGACACCCTGTTATTCCCCTGAAAAAACTCCGAGTAACCGGCAGTGCACAGCCCTGATCTGAATGAGCAGCCGCCCTGGGCGCCAACATCCGCCATTCCGGACTGGATCACACAGTCTCCGGGCCAGACTGAGAAGGTCCCGGGTACTGTTTAGACCGGTTGGCATCCAGCCAGCACACAAAACTCAGCTCCGCCAGTAACCACTCCAGACCGTGTGTATGTCCACAGGCCAGACTGAGAAGGCCTGAGATTCCATTCCCCAGACAGGGCTGCATCGGGTGGGCACACTCCCCGTGGAGGCACTAGCCACCAACCCGACCAGGACACACAGTATCAGGTCCAGACTGAGGTGCCCCCAAATAACATCTCAGACCATGGTGCACAGCCCCTGGCCCAGAAGGAGGTGCCAAGCCTCCAGTCCAGAGGAAAGCCCTTAGCAGCAAGCCCAGGTCAGAGCGTGAAGCCTCCAGACCAGAGCAGTGCCCCAGCTGACATCTCAAAGCAGGACACTCAGCCTCTGGCACAGAGTGAGGAGCCAAGCCTTTAGACCAGAGGGGTGACCAGCCTGTGGTACTCACAGCTTCTAGCACAGAGCATGAAGCCGGGCACACAGAGCCCACAACAGAGTTCAACTGAGGCCAAAACACACACTATAAAACCACTGGAACTCCCTGATCTTCTTGAAGAATACTCCTGACACAATAGATTGACAGTTCCAGTCTGAAGTTCAGCCTTAAAGCACAAACAGCTCCTTGATTATATATAAACAAATGCCCAGAAGTTGACGTAAGAAATCACCCAACAAAAATCAGGACACCATGGCCCTACCAGAAACACCCAAAAGCAATGGAG
>CM053750.1:7633575-7684801 GCA_028658305.1 Pachyuromys duprasi
TGTGTCAGGAGTATTCTTCAAGAAGATCAGGGAGTTCCAGTGGTTTGATAGTGTGTGTTGTTGCCTCAGTTGAACTCTGGTGTGGGCTCTGTGTGCCCAGCTTCATGCTCTGTGCTAGAAGCTGTGAGCACCGCAGGCTGGTCATGCCTCTGGTCTGGAGGCTTGGCTCCTCACTCTGTTCTCAGCCCATTTATTATTTGTTTATAAGAGGGTTACTCTTTTGTTTTCTTTTTAACTTTCTTTTTTTTATATTTAATTTTGTATCCAGCCACTTTGCTGAAGGTATTTATCAGCTGTAGGAGTTTTCTGGTAGGAATTTTGGGGGTCACTTATGTGTACTATCATATCACCTGCAATTAGCCAAACTTTGACTTCTTCCTTTCCAATTTGTACCAGTTTGGTCTCCTTTAGTTGTCTTGTTGCTCTAGCTAAAACTTCAAGTGCTATATTGAATAAATATGGAGAGAGTGGACAGCTTTGTCTTGTCCTTGATTTTAATAGAATTGCTATAAGTTTCACTCCATTTATTTTGATATCAGCTATTGGCTTGCTATGTATTGCCTTTATTGTGTTTAGGTATGTGCCTTGTATCCCAGATATTTCCAAGACTTTTATCATTAAGGGGTGTTGGATTTTGTCAAAGGCCTTTTCAGTATCTAATGAGATCATCATGGTTTTTTTTTTCCTTTCAGTTTGTTCATATGGTAGAGTGCATTGATGGATATTTGTATGTTGAACCATACCTGCATCTCTGGGATGAACCCTACTTGAGCATGATGTTTTTGATGTGTTCTTTAGTTTGGTTGGTGAGTATTTTATTGAGAATTTTTGCATCAATGTTTATGAGGGAGACTAATCTGAAATTCTTTTTTATATTGATTACAATTCATTCACTTCATATCCCAACTGTAGCCTCCTCCTATCCCATCCTCCCTCCCTTTTCTCCTCCCATGCCTCTCCTCCAGTCCACTGATAGGCAGATCCTCCTCCCCTTTCATCTGATCCTAGTCTATCAGGTCTCATCAGGAGTGGCTGCATTGTCTTCCTCCATGGCCTGGTAAGGCTGGTCTGCCCTCAGAGAGAGGTGATAAAAGAGTTCAGGGCCATTGAGTTCATGTCAGAGACAGTCCCTATTCCCATTACTATGGAACGCACTTCGACCCTGAGCTGCCATGGTCTACATCTGTGCAGGGGTTCTAGGTTATCTCCATGAAAGGTCCTTGGTTGGAGTATCAGTCTCAGAAAAGATCTCTGTGCCCAGATTTTTTTCTCTCTCTCTCCTTGTAGAGCTCTTGTCCTCTCCAGGTTTTTCTATCTCCCCCTTCTTTGATAAGATTCCCTGCACTCTGCTCAAAGTTTGGCTATGAATCTCAGCCTCTGCTTTGCTACCCTGCTTGGTAGAGTCTTTCAGAGGCCCTCTGTGGCAGGTTCCTGTCCTGTTCCCTGTTTTTTCCCTCTTCTGATGTTCATCCTGTTTGCCTTTCTGGCTGAGGATTGATCATCTTACCCAGGGTCTTCCTTCTTGCTTAGCTTCTTTAGGTGTACAGATTTTAGTATGTTTATCCTATATTATATGTCTAATATTCACTTATAAGTGACTCTATACCATGTGTGTGTCTTTCTGCTTCTGGGATACATCAGTCAGGACGATCTTTTCTAGTTCCCACCATTTGCCTGCAAATTTCATGACTTCCTTGTTTTTTGGTTGAGTCTTTGTGTGCTATAGGTATCAGGGTGATTGTGGCCTAATAAAATGACTTTGACAGTGTTCCTTCTGTTTCTATTTTGTGGAATAAGTTTGTGAATTTGAGGAATGTTGGTATTAGCTCTTCTTCAAAAGTCTGGTAGAATTCTACACTAACAGCATCTGGGCCTTGGCTTTTTTCTTTTTCTTTGTTTCTTTTTCTTTTCTTTTTGGTTGGGAGACTTTGATGACTGCTTCTATTTTCTTAAGGGTTACAGGGCTATTTCAATTTCTTACCTCATCCTGATTTAACTTTGATAAGTGGTATCAAAAATGAAAGTCCACTTTGTTAAGATTTTCAAATTTTGTTGAGTACAGGTTTTCAAAGTAAGACCTACAAATTTTTATTTCCTCAGTGTTATATCCCCCTTTTAATTTCTGATTTTGTTAATTTGCATATCCTCTCTGACTTTTAGTTAGTTTGCCTAAGGGTTTATCTATTTTGTTGATTTTTCACAAAAAACCAACTCTTGGTTTCATTGATTCTGTATTTCTTCTTCTTCTTCTTCTTCTTCTTCTTCTTCTTCTTCTTCTTCTTCTTCTTCTTCTTCTTTCAATTTATTGATTTCAGTCCTGAGTTTGATTGTTTCCTCTTGTCTAATCTTGTGTGTGTTTGCTTCTTTTTGTTCTAGAGTTTTTGGTGTCTGTTAAGTTGGTAGCATAATATCTCACTAATTTCTGAATGAATGCACTTAGAGCTATGAACAGCATGATTTTCCTGTTAGTGCTGTTTCCATCGAGTCCCATAAGTTTGGGTATGTTGTGCATTCATTTTCATTGAATTCTAGAAAGTCTTTAATTTCTTTCTTTCTTGACCAGTGGTCATTGAATAGGGAGTTCTTCAGTTTCCATAAGTTTTTAGGCTTTCTATTGTTGTTGAAGTCCAGCTTTAATCCATGGTGGTCTGATAAGATATGGTTGTTCCCATTTTCTTGTATCTGTTAAGCCTTTCTTTGTTACCAACTATATGGTCAGATTTGGAGAAGGTCTTGTGAAAGAGGTATATCCTTTTGTGTTTGGATGAAATGTTCTGTAGATATTTGTTAGGTCCCTTATAGCTTTTAATATTCTATTTTTTGTTGTTTTTTACATTTAGTGTTTTGATTATTATGTGGCAGGAGGATTTTCTTTTCTGGTTGAATTTATTTGGTGTTCTGTAAGTTTCTTGTACAGACGTCTCTTTCTTTACACTAGGAAAAGTTTCTTCTATGATTTTGTTAAATAATATTTTCTAGACCTTTGTGCTGGGGATCTTTTTCTTCTTCTATTCTTATCATTCTTAAGTTTTGGATTTTTCATAGTGTCCCAAATTTCCTGGATGTTTTGTGTCAGGAACTTTTTAGATTTAACATTTTCTTTAATCAATGTATCAATTTTTTCTACTGTATCTTTTATGCCAAGTTTCTCTCGTCCATTTCTTGTATTCGGTTGGTGAGTTCTTGTTCTCTTCCTTATGTTTTCCATTTCCAGGATTCCCTCACTTTGTGTTTTCTTTACTGTTTTTATTTCCATTTTCAGATCTCGAACATTTGTATTCATTTTCTTCACCTGTTTGTATTTTTCTGTATTTCTTTAAGGAATTTATTATTTTCTGGTTTAAAAACTTCTATCACCTTCATAAGATTAAATTTTATTTTCTAGTGCTTCAGTGGTGCTAGAATATCCAGGACTTTCTGTCGTAAGATAGCTGGGCTCTGGTGATGCCATATTGCCCTGGCTGCTGTTGATTGTGGTCTGATGCTGGTTTTTAGCCACCTGAGTTTTGCCTGAGTTTTGGCCAGTTCAGGTCCAGTAGGGTGTCTTCCCTGGGGTTTTGAGTACTCTCTTGCCTATGGAGTCCCTAGTATGAGCATGTTCTGGAGTCTCTAGTGCTGGTGGGTCTCCAGGAAAATAGTCGGAGTTCTGATCTGAAAGATGGATTCCAGAGGGTGGATGCAGTTTTAGGCTGTTGGGTGTGTTTTAAGGTGGGCAAGCAGTTGGGGAAGATCTTACCTGGTTGTCTCTGGTGCCAGCAGGCCTCCGTGAAAGTAGGGCCGGAAGCAGAGCGCAGGGTGCAGTTTGCACAACTGTTGGATGTACTTTAAGGGGAATTGGCAGGCAAGTGATGGCGGGCGCGGGGGGGCGGGGGTTTACCTCATGTTTGTGGTGCTGCCAGGCCTCTCTGAAAGCCGGCAGACTTGTGAGGAGGGGAATGGGGCACAAGGTATGGGGTGCAGTTTACCACTGTTCATTAAGGTTTTTGAAGCAATAATTAGTTTATAAATTGGTGCTTTAAAATTTTCAGTTCATTTATGTACCACTTCATTTTAAAAATTCTTGGACTGATGATAATTTACATAATTACGCTGTACAAAGATGTTACAACTAAGTAGTGAGGAATATCTGAATGATGTTCATTAACATACCCCAAATCTTAAAAACCAGCATTTATGTCTCTAAAATCCAAAGTTGCTTAACTTTCACTTTGTTTACTCTAACCAACGTCCTTTCTCCTCTGGCCCTGGCCACCACCATACTACTCTTAATTTGTGTAAAATTAGTTGTTTTAGATACTTTTGTGTTCTACTTTCTAAGTGAGAATAATGATTATTTATCTAATTTCATGTTTCATAACATTTTTAGAATTCATATTTTTCTGTTATCCTCTTAAAATGAAAACATTTATTACTTACTTTTATCATTTTTCTAAGAGTAAATTTTTCCTAAAATTACATATATTTTTGGACTGTAGTACTTTTTATTTCTTCTATTCTTATATTCAGAATTTTTACTTTTTGCATTCACATGTGTTAAGAAAGAAGACAACTATAATCATAAATGCCCTGTCCCCATATACAAATAACAAATAAAATCATAGGTGGAGTCTTCTTGCATTTCCCCTCTCTTTCCTAAGGTGGGCTTCCTGTTTTTCTGCAAGATCTAGACTGAAAGCCAGACTAGCATTAGCTAGTTCTGCACCCCAAATATTGTGCAGCCTTTGGGTGAGAAACCACCTGTGGAGATTGAGTTGTGATAACCAAACAACTTCATGATTATGTGTCTTTCCTAAACAGTTCTAAGACTCCCTCAGGCTCCAGTTCCACTGAATTGAGAGAACATCCTCAGAACATACTGCATTCAGTAGTCTCTGGGGTCTCATAATAATGGTACAAATTTAAAGTACAACCCCCCCCATTCTTCCCTTTTATGTAGTGAGAGGGTGTGTCCCCCTCCCTGCCTCGTTTCTGCCACAGCTTCCCCTTAACGTACTTCATTATATTCACGGCTGTCACACTGTAGTAAGCAAGCATTCTTTCAAGTGCGTTGAGTCTCATCTCTTTAGCAACCACTTTCTAGCGATCATTTCCTCTCTATCACCACCGTCAAGAACCCTCTTAGCAGAGATCATTGCAATAAAAGCTCCCTGAGTTTCTTCAAGGCATGTGTGGTATCTAAATTCAGCACAGAGCTGGATCCCCACATGCACCAGTGCCTCCCAGGAAATGCTTTTGTCCATGCCTTTTTAAAACTACAGTTGATTTAGAATGTTCCAGAATTCCTCTAAAAATACTTGCTGTTTCTCTGTTCTTTCAGCATTACAGTGGGGAGGCTTCTTCTTTGATTTGATTCAAATACTTTTTTTCTGATGGAAGTTTCATATTACAATATTGATGTCATCACTGTGACTCAGTACTGAGGTGATTTTTTTAGATGTTGCTGTTTCTATTTAGTTGTCTTTAATAGATTTTGATGGTAATGGGGAAAGAATGCTGAAATTATTTCATGTTTCCTTGCTAAATCTTGTATTTTTGTTGTTGCTGATCTTGATCTCTGTTATTCCTCTTTAATTTTTTTCTGTATGCCAATTACAGAGATATTTTCTCAAATATCTGCTTATTAACTTATTTGTAGCTTTATGAATATATATCTTTTATATAAAATATGCAATTGTCTCCTAAAATCACAATCTATCCTATTTTTTGTTTGAGAATTTCTTATATGCACATAATGAACTTTATTCAAGTCCATTCACTTACTCTACCCACCAATCCTTCCCATTTCTATCCATCGCTTTCTCTTCCCAACTTCTTGTGTTTTTTGTCCTAACACCCACTGAATCTATGAGTGCTTTCACTATGACCATCTATTGGGGCATGTATAGCTTTACAAGGGTCTCATTCTTGGACAAAATTGACCACCTTCCCTCAGAAGCTATCAGTTGCCAATATCTCCTGAGCTAGGGGTGGGACTTCATACCCTCTCCCATCCATGGTGAGATTTTGGGTGTTTTGGTCTCAACCTGCTGTGAGTTCATGCTTTAGTGACACTGTCATATCTGGAAAATTCTCTTTTGACAAAGATGTTTACTACTTCCAGCATTACACTTTTTCCACCTACTTTTTCTGATGTTCCATTAGTCTTTCAATGAGGATATGGAGTATTACTGTCCCATTTACAGCTAAGAACTCCATTGGTCTCTGTGCTAATCACCATCAAGTATGAGAAGAAGTTTCTCTGATGAAAGTTAGGAGATGTATTCATCTATGGATAGAAAGATAAAAACGTATGAGTCAGTTTGTAACTATGTTTATTTATCATAAGGATAGTATTATAGTTTTCCCTAGGACCTATGATCAAGCCAGCCATGGATTTTTTTTTTCCAATTACTGGTACCAGGAATGAGTTCCATCTTATGGAACAGATCTTATATTCAATCCAAAAGTGGTTGGTTACTATCATAATATTTGTGCCATTGCAACAGTAGTGGGCATATCTTGTTAGTCTAGTCATTATTATAACTTACAGAGTTCACAGCTGGGTAAAACTCTTGATAACCTTTCTCTCCTGGTAGTGCACACATTATCTTCTAACGCTCTGAAAACTAACCATTAGAAGTGAAATTTTCAGGTTGACATTGGCTTGAATTCTTCATATCCTATGACTCAAGTGTGTGATATCTTTAGCAACAGGGTCTTACCATCAAGTTCAGAAGGGTAAGAAGAGCAATAGCAAAAGCCTGTAGTATTTGGAAGGAAGATAGATGTATCTATTGGATACTACTAACAAACAATTTAAAAAGAAGTAACCAATGCCTGGCACTGAGCTTTTTATTTGAAAGACTATGGTATCTCAGGGAAGCATTGTTCCCCAGTATCAGGCACCTCCATTTAAACTATATGTGTGTGTGTACATATGTAGTATGTATATGTACATGTATATATTTTAGGGAGATTCTATTGAAGTATGCTTCCATATGACATTCTCAATAGTTTTCAGGCATCCTTCCCCATGCCTCCTCTTCTAATCTGCTCTTCTATTTCCTTCCCTATTTGAATTTTCAGAATGTGAGGATAATCTGGCTTCAACAGATTTTATCCATCGATCACTATGGTTGATTCTGCAGATCTGGATGCCTAGAAAGTTCTACCCTTGCTTCCTCTTTGCTCCATGTGCACTCCATCTAAAACTGCACACTTGGTCAAACAGGATGGCCTTTCCTGATAGAGGAGGACCAGTAGCTGTGCTCTGCAGCTAGAACCTCCAAACAAGCTCTCAAGCTTATATATTTTATATTAAAAGTTATGACATTTTTATTTTAATGAATCCTCCATGGACATCAACTTTATTGGGTGTGATAACCTTAGACTATTCATCATTTTCTTTATATGTTGAATAAGTATGGCTTCTTATAAGTTCAATTTCAGTAAATATAAAGCCTAACTACAGCTATTGTAACATACTTCCCAACTTGCTCACTTTTTTTCTTTCTCTTTGTGTTGAATTAAGCAATTATACTTTTTCACATATGCAGAAATCTTCTGCTGGGAATAATATTGCAACTTACTTTGCCAATAAATTTTCTGTTGCAGCAATATGGCTGGAAGTAATTTTAGTATTTTCCATAGGAATTGGGTTCATTTCTCTAAGGTTTTCACTGCATATATTGAATACACACATGTAAGGGATCTATTGAAACTTAATGGTAAAGATAAGGCTGGGAGATAATTTTACACTATGTGCATTCATACTATTGTCCCTACTTTAAACCATCCCTTTCATGGAGGAGGTGATGTAGGACTAGGGAAAGATGAAGGTAAAGGCAGATAATTTTTTTTAAATCACTCTTTTTCCACCATTTTTTATTGTTTTAACATTTAAATATGAAACAACTAGGGATAGTGGCTTCACAATGACTTAACTTGAATTTTGCAGTCCCTAACACAGATCATCTACTTCCTACAGCCTCGACAAATGACCTTGGAGCTCCTAGACAAAGGTGTTCACATGCAAATGAAAACTGAGGTAGGCTTAGAAAGTCACTATCCGAACCCTGTAGGAAAGATATGTTGATCAGTATCTGACCAGCAGAAACTCACCCAGTCCAATTCTGGAATACAGTTGGTAATTTAAAACCAATTGTGCTATCAATGTTACTGCACTGTACATGTGATATAGCCATTGCTAATCAGTCTGTGGCTGTTTCTTGTACTACCTCTTAACAGAATATTCCAGAAACTCCTTCAGCAAGTACAGTCAGCATGGGAGATATCATTATTCTGCAGCCTATGCCCTAAATGGTTGTGCAACACCAACAGTAGGCAGAGTTAAGAAGACTTGTCAAACCCTGTGTTTAATGATGGTGCCCTGACACCGTCTTTGAGGGCACCAGACCACTGAGAAACTTTGAGAAACTCCAAGAAGTGATTTCTATGGAATGTTCTTCACTTAGGGATTTTCTCACACTCCAGTTTTAACTACAACTAGTTCATTATTGAGGCACGACATTAAGATCTTTTTTTCATGAGCAACACTTGGCAAAGATAGATGAGTGTATTTAAATTGTTTTGAGAAGAACTGATGCTTGACAAAGATAGATGAAGAATGCGTTTAAGCTGTTTTGAGAAGAACAGCTTCTGGAAACTCTCCACGGCAATTCTCTGATTTGGTGTACCTTGTCACAGGGATGACACTCAGAATTACCTCATGACAGGATCTAGGAACACCACGCCAGACAAAGCACACTGTTGGGTTCTTTTACAAACAATGCATAGATTTTTATCTGTAACTGATGCATAATATTTGCATAGACTTATGAAGTACAGTGTTATTTAATACATGTATTAAAGATTAAGTCCGGCTATTCAGCCTTTTCAGCTTCTCAAACATTATTTTTATTAAGAACTTTAAATTCTCTGCTAGTCATTTTGAAGTGCATAGTTGCACAGTAAGTTTTTTATTATATTTTGTTTATTAATTAATTCAATTTACCTCTTGGTCATAGGCCCCTCTCTCCTTTCCTCCCAGTCCCACCCTCCCTCCTACATCCCCTCCCCCCTGTTCCTCAGAACCGGAGATCTTCTCCAACCCAGACATCCCAGCTCATCTAGCACATGAGGACTGAGTTTATCTTCCTCCCCTGTGGCCTTGTAGAGAAGTCCCATCAGGTGGAAGTGATCAGAAAGCAGGCACCATAGTCTGTGTCAGAAATGTCCCCAACTTCCCTAACTAGTGGGCAGATATGAAGCCTAAGATGTCCCTCAGACCTATCTTCTTGGGGCCTGTGCATTATAGTATATGCTATATGACTAAAATCTGCTTATAAGTGAGTATATACCATATGTGTCTTTCTGGGTCTATTATACCTCACTTAGGATGATCTCTTCTAGTTTCATCCATTTGCCTGCAAATGTCATGATTTCTTTGTTTTTAATGGTTGAGTAGTAGTCCATTGTGTAAATATACCACAGTTTCTTTATCCCTTCTTTGGCTGAGGGACATCTAGGTTGTTTCCAGTTTCTGACTATTATGAATAAAGCTGCTATGAACGTGATTGAGCAAATGTCCTTGTTGTATGGTGGAGCATATTTCAGGTATACGCCCAGAAGTGTTATAGCTGGGTCTTGAGGTATGAATATTCCCCATTTTTGAGAAAGCTCCAGATTGATTTTGAAAGTGGTTGTAAAAGTTTGCACTCCCACCAGCAATGGAGGAAGGGGTCCTGTTACCCTTTCTCCACATCCTCACCAGCATGTGTTGTCATTTGAGTTTTTGATCTTGGCCATTCTGACAGGTGTAAGATGGAATCTCAGAGTTGTTTTGATTTGCATTTCCCTGATAACTACGGAAGTTGAGCATTTAAGTTTTATACACTGTAGGATACACTGATTGCTCAGCCACAAGAGGAGAGTGTTTGGAAGAACATGGTTTTTTATTGTCACTTTCCCACTGAATATAAAACAAACATTCAATATCAAGAACTCCAAAATTAAAAAAGTAATATTTATGCACATCTATTTTAAATTGAAATTGTATTTGCCGAACACACCCATTCTTATCACCATTTTCTTCTGTGGAGATTGTTTTTGCCCATTGACTAAAGTTTTTTGAGGTCTAAAAGTCTCTTTCTCACCAAACTGAATTATTCAAACTCTAAAACCATAAAAACACAAAGTTGGACATTACTTTTCAAACAGATTTGATTTTTAAAAAAATTTTCCATGAGAAACAAAGATATTTTTTTTATTTGGAATGAGGCCTGGAAACTTGAATGAGAACTAAGGAAATATCCAGACTTATCAGTCTACAGTTTTCTTTGCAGTGTCAGGGTCTTTGGTCTTTTCTTTGTTTCCTTTTATTGTTTGTTGAATATTTCTGTCTGATTCTCTTCTCTGCCTGTCCGTATTCATCCATCCTACATGCAAGTGGAATATTGTTTTATAAATCTGTTGAAACAGAATTACATCATCTATAGGCAGGTGACATCAATGAGCCTTATTATTATTGGTTGTGACATGGTTCATATTAGCTTCCGTTTTTTAGGTCAGGGCTGCTGCTGCTGCGGGAGGATAAATAGGTTGTCTTCCTTAGTCTGTGGTGCTAACACTCTTTAGCTTGACTGGTTTGCCTGCAGAGAGGAAGGGACTTAAGGAGCTGTTTGTGACATCAATTCAACTGCTCCCATTCTCTATGGAGAAGCATCTGGAAAGGTCCATGCTTTACTCCGCAGTGTTGGTCAGGGCTTCATCTTTCTCACCACACGGTGAGAAAGAACTGCCTACTACTTCATTTTTTGAGAGAAATCCTGTATTTTCTAGGTAGGCAATATTCTCTTTAGAGATAGGTACTGTTTTGTCTTAATTAAAGGCAATCCAGAAAAGATACGCTTTCTAGAGAGACAATGAGACAAAGGAAAAGGAACTGAATGAGTAACTCCTCATGGAATTCAAGAGCAGAGGCAGCAGGTGGGACGACCAGTGCCGGGGGTAGGAGACTCCCACCTGGTTCCTGTGGCTCTTTTTGGTTTTGTTCTTTGTTTCTTCTCACCAAAAACAAGGGAGGAATGGGGGAGCCTTTCGGGTGATGTTTTTATGAGAGACTTCACACCAGATTCTAGAAGAATTGCCAGACCTTCTGAAAAAAAAAATCCTGCTGTCAGGGTGACCCTCTGAAGCTCTTATCAGCCTCCTCCTAAAAGGGCCTCAAGTCTACCCACCTGGTTAAATGACTATTCGTCTTACATCTTGTGGTCTGTAATTATCATTCCATTTCTGGGGACTCAAGGATATATCCAGGCTACAGACCCAGTTCAAAATGAGGAAAAGGAACATGAAACTGTTATATCTGGTTTATCTTTTTTTTTTTAGTAAACAATGAAAGAATACACGCATTCTTCATGTCTTGGATCAACAAAAGAGTTGTGCCAAATGTCAGATTAAATATTCCACAGCTGAAATGTTTGCACAACTTTTCAGTGGCTACCATTTAAAGAAAAAAAAAACAAACCAGTGATGGGCCTTTAAAAAAATTACCCTTTCCTTGACATGCTCACAATGTCCTGCCAGCAATTGCTCCAACTTGGAAGACCAGGCCAGGCATATCTTGTCCATGGACCATGGGTGCCAGCTGGCAAGCACAGACTTGGGTATCCATTCCCTACGGGGGCATGAAGCCCCACTGTGTGTCTCACTGGCCACAGCTGTACTGCGGTCTTGTTTCACCCATGACTGTTGGCTGAGAAGCTAGTCATTTACAGAAGGAATTTCCTGATTCTTGAAGTATCTGTCATGTTTCAACAATGAGTTTGCACTCTCTACGCTGCGTATGTTTTCAGTTTGGGTTGGCTCTGTGGGGCTGCTGGGGAAACCAGAGACAGATCTTTTATTGAAACAAAATAATAAGTCTGAACAAATCAGCCTTATTGTCATTGGCTCTGGCAAGAACCATATTCTTTTCAGCTTTATATTTCTACAGTATTGCTCAAGAGGAGATGTTATGTGAAGGGCAAGAGAGAACAGAAAGAATAAAAATGCTCAGAGAAAATCAGGGGTTTTCATGAATTTTCCAAATTACCTTTCCTTACAATCTGAGATAGTGGTTTCCCCGTCATTTCTCTTATAAGGAAAGAGACGTGCTGAGTATCAGTCACCAGGCCGAAGTTGCATGGGCAGCACTGAGGCTGTGAATTCTGACTTTGATCACTTGCTCTCTATCGTCTTGGGCAAGTTACTTCACCTCTCTGCTCTAACTTAGTGCCTCTGAAAAATGGAAATGGCAACAGAAGTCGTTTGCTGATATTTATGTAGAATTGTGAGTATATAAACTGAACACTGTAGCAAAGGATGGGTCAGTTCCGCTCTCAGCTGACCAGGTAGACGGAAGCCATGTGTGGCTCTTTCTCAGCAGGTACTGATGTCACTTCACAGTTCTGGAAGTCATTTTCCTTGTCTTCATTCTCTTTGGCAAGGTGGAAGACAACCAGAGACTTGAACGGGAAGTGATTGCTTCTGCTTCTGCTTCTGCTTCCTCCTCCTCCTGCTGCTCTTCCTCTTTCTCCTCTTCTTCCTTCTTCTTCTTCCTCCTTCTTTTCCCTTCTTTTATTGTACTTTTCCAGTATGAGAGAGATGATTCAGTTGTTAAGAGTAATTACTCCTCTTGCAAAGGACAGGGTTCAGTTCTTGGCACCTACATAAAATGGCTTAAGCTACCAGAAAATTTACCTGTATGTTCTCTTTGGCCTCCCTGGGCACCTGGACACATATGACGTAGAAAGATTCACATACACATAAATATATGAATAGATTCATAAAAGTGTTTTTCCCATGGAAGTGACCTAGGCCTAAAGTTCTGGCTCAGATTATAGCTAGAGCAAAAGAAGCTGCCTCTGATGTACCATGTAGAGGGAGTCTCCATGGACAATGGTAAGACTTTAAGATTCTGCCTCTTATTTCCCAGGTGTGCACGGTGGATTTAGGACGGAGGGCAGGAAGTTGGCAGGAAATGTGTTTTTTCACAACAGTTGAGGTCTGGCCTAGTCATTGCAGCAACGATGGAGCTTAACTGGTTAGGATAACGGGAATCAGTCACCAAAGGGCCCATCAGCATGTGCTTCAAAAACCTGCACAGATGCCTCCCACATGGCAGGCTCTGCGGTAGTCCTTGGATTCAAAGACGTCAGAAACAGCCCCTTTTCCCAGAATGAGGCTGTACAATGCAGAGAGCTTTCTGTCCTTGTGCTTCATTTCTGTACTCTCAAGAATCCATTCAGAATGAAGTCATCTTTTTTTCCCCGTATCCTTACCAGCCAACACATAATCAGAAAATTTCGAGGCTTTGTCACATGGGTTCAATAATATCAATCAATATTGCTAATATTGAAACAATTGAAGCAAGACCAGAAAGAAAGGGAGGCTTACAACACAGCTACTGTGTTAATCATTTCAAGTTGTCTTTCTCCCAGTCCTGCTAAGGTATCAGGGGCTGAAGCTGTTCCAATAGCTCCATCTGACCCCAAGGAATTACAAGAAGAGCTAAAGGCCAGCTGCGGCTTTGCCACAAGCAAACTATGTGATCTTAGCTAAAATCACTCATCTTGTTGGCCATATGTTTATCTGGAAAATGGAGAAAATGAAGAGTATTCAAGCTATAGGTGTATCATCCAAACATGAACAGAACAATGCCCACAGAAGCCTATTTTGTGTACTAAAAACTTATTTATGCTGCTTCTATTTTATATAAAATTCTTGGTATAATTATACAATTTCAATGTCTTCCTGCATATTGTTTATAAATGTTCCAATATGAGAGGGTCGAAAAGGATAGCACCAGAGAAGAATTTCTCATTTCCACATCCATGAAGGGACTTACATAAAATGAGATGAATGAAATTGTCTTTCTGAGAACTTTTTCAGTGTTCCCAAGGTTGGACATCTAGTAAGTTCCTAATTTGGAATACTCTCTGCTTGACTTCAAAGGGCAGGTTCTTAACTACAGTCCATCTACCAAGTGTGAAAATTCTGAGCATATTGCTAATTTGGACTAGGCAAAGAAGACAAAGAATAGTGGCCACTTATGTTCATAAGAAACGGACACGAACTAGTTTATGGTTGTAGCTGTTTCTTTCTCAACACTGTAAAAAACTGAGCGACACATCTAGAGTTGAGGCAGCTAGGTGATTTCAAATCGGTACAAGTTAAAACTGAAGATTAACTGCCACAGAGGCTTTGCTTTGAGGGTTAGATAGAATTATAAATATGTCTCTGTGGATAGAAGTTTATATGATCTAAGCAACAATCCAATGAGAATATATAATACTGCGTAAAAAAGTGATCCTTTTACAATTCTCTTTTCTACCAGGATCTCTCTCCTCTCTAAAGTGGACAAAGAGGCGAGTCACTATCACCTCACTGTGAAATAACTTCAACTCTGAATTCTCACAGTCCTTTGGAAAGATCATTTTTAGGGCCCACTCTCTTGCCCTGGGACCTTTGGCTGCACCTCTGCCTAGAACATTATTCTCCCCAAGCCCTGCTTATCTTGGTTGTGTTTCCATTTTTGCTTGTTTGTTTTTTTGATAAAATATACTCACAAAGGCTGCTTGAGAGGAGAAATAATTTCTTCTGGTCCACAATTCTAGCCCATCAGCAGGAATAGCTTGAGATAACTGGTCACGTAACAGGCACAATGAAGTATAGAGAGTGAGGGTGAACACCTGGCTGCATTCTCATTCTCTATCTTTCCATTCAACACCATGGCCAGCCTGTGAAG
This sequence comes from Pachyuromys duprasi, assembly GCA_028658305.1. Classification (NCBI taxonomy): domain Eukaryota; kingdom Metazoa; phylum Chordata; class Mammalia; order Rodentia; family Muridae; genus Pachyuromys; species Pachyuromys duprasi. The sequence continues at coordinate 7,648,343 of CM053750.1, forward strand.
TGATGGCGGCCACATTGAGGGTGGGTCTTTCTTTTTCAGAACATCTCTCAAAAGCTATACCATCAGGCCAATATAATCTAGATAATTTTTCACGGAGACTCCAGACTGTCAGGCTGATAATTAAAAAGTATTCTCAAATGTCATTCATCAGGCAGAGCAGACTAGGCCTTTTAAAAATTGCTACTTTTAATTTTTGAGATTATAATATAATAATTTAATAATCATTCTCCCTTCTCATTGCTCCTTCCAAACCCTCTCATACACCCCTCCTTGTTCACTTTCAAATCCATGGCCTCTCTTTTCATTAATTGTAGTTATATGAATATATGTGTATGTATATACATATATATTCCTAAGTACAAAGTGCTCAGTTTGGAGGCTACTTGTACATCTGTTTTTCAGGACTAACCATTCTGTATTAGATAACCAATTGGTATGTTCTTTCTTCCCTGTGGAAGACTATTTCCTCCACAGTCAGGATTTCTCAGTTGCTTGTAGTTTTCTATGTAGAGATGAGCCCCCATTGGCTACCTCTTCCACCCCCACCCCCACCCCAATAGCATGTCTATTGTTGTCCTTGTTTAACTCATGTTTAGGCAGTCATGTTGGTGAGACTTTATGGTTGTAGTTTCTGTCATTACTAGGAGACACAGTTTCACAGCAAACTGCCTCCTCCCCTCTTCCCCCCCCTATTCTCTAGCTTCTGGAACATTTCTGTTCCCTTTTCTTCAAAGTTCCCTGAACCTTAGGTGTGGCAGTTGTATTGTAGATGTATTGGGACTGAGATCTACAACTCTTCATTTTCATTGATTGTGGTTTTCTGTCCTGGTCTCTGTCTGTTGCAAAGACAAGTTTTATTGATGAGTGGTGAGGGCTACACTTACCTGTGGGTATGGGGACACACCTTTAAAATGCAATTATGGATTATGCTGTTTTAGTAAATTGGTGGCTGTCAGTTCTCCTCCAACACCCATGACTTTACTAGCCCTGGGCAGTTGTCTAGGTTTCCTGTGCCAGGCATGATTTCCCTTCTAGTTAGTGGGTTTAAAGTCCAACTAGAGAGACCTTGGTTACTACCACAGTGTGATTTCCACTGCTGTACCATTAGGGTTATCTTGTCATGCTGGTCTTGGTTGTGGTTCATAGGCATGGCTAAGTAGGACTATTAGTTGTTTCCCTCCTGGAACAGGGACTATTTCTGTCATGAACTCAATGGCTGGCTTGTAGACCAATCCTCCCCCCCCCCCGCCGAGGGAGGAGCAGCCTAGCTAGATCCCAGAAGAGGACATTGCAGCCAGCCCTGAAGAGACATGATAAGCTAGGGTCAGATGGAAGGGGGGAGGTCCTCCCCTATCAGTGGACTTGGAGGGGGGGCAGGGAGAAGATGAGGGAGGGTTGGGGAGAGTGGGAGGGAATGAAGGAGGGGGCTACGGCCGGGATACAAAGTATATAACCTGTGATTAATATAAAAATAAATAAATTGCTTTTACAAAACATTGTTTCCTTCCTGAATGTCCCTCAGCCATAAGGTAAATCCTTATTGCTGATAACACTGGACCTTTCTTTTTCACATTGTCCAAAATAGTCTTGTCCTCCTCATCACATTTTGCTTATGTTCTAAAGTTCTTTATTGGTTCTTTTTTAGTTTCACATCACGTACCCAGCCCCACTCATCTCTCCATACTTCATAATCACCCTTAATAAAGCACGCATGCACATGCTCACGCATGCACATGCTCACACATGCACACACACACACACACACACACACACACAAGCATGCACTAAAAACCAAAGCATAGAAAAGCATCCGATCATGGAAGCTGTAGTATGTACCACGGCATCCCACTGTATATCCCTGTGTCCACACTTGTTCACTTGCAAATGTTCTTTACAGCAAGTCATTGGTCTGGTTCAAGATCTCTAGCTTCTGTGACGCCATCAACGCTGTATCCTCACTGGGCCTCCTCCCCATTATCCTGTTGTTGCCTTGGGTTGTGGAGATCCTGCAGCTTCCGGAGAGCAGGAGTGGCCCTTCCATGTGTCCCAATCATTCATAGATGATACACATTTTGGAGTGGGCCAGCTCAGAGCCCTGGATCTGGACCTGGGTGGTAGCTAAGCTGGTCAGCTCTAACAATCTTTATTTTGGGTATGTGTGTGGGGGTGCTGTGTATGTTCCTTCTTTCTTCTTAATATCTATTTGGAATTTTTACCCCCAATTCAGACCATTAGTCCTGGAATAGAAAACACAGGGACCTTTTAGATTATAATAAGCCTTCAAGCACTAGTGTTGGGCAGATAACAACCCTCAAGCTATTTGCTATCACCCAGCCTTGTACCTCAATATACTTGCCACAATTTCCTGTGCTGCTTCTGTTCCATCAGGCCATGCCTCGTGTCCATGTGCTCATGGTCAATCCTTCCCCATAGCAGATTCTCCCTCCTGCTACATTTTCTGCTTATTCTCCCTCTCCTCCTCTGGCCTCATGATTCCTCTGAGACCTCAAGCCCTAAACCTAAGCTCTGCCTACTTCTTTTTTGCCCAGCTAAAAGCTATCAACAACTTTATTTTAACCAGTCAGAGAATGTTGGCAAACAAAGTTTATATAGCATTATGTGGTTTACATAAAAATGTGCTCCTCTGGGCTATAACCAGATCTTGAGGGTCAGTAATTAACAACTGAATACATTAGTACCACCAGACCAACTCTCCTTTATCCATACCACCAGAGAGAGCTTTATCCAGCACTACTCTACTAGACCCACCCAATGCCACCACCATCAGTGGAAGGTAGGGTTAGCTCTCCTGCTGTTATGCCCCCAGGACCAACTCACCTGCACCCACACATCCAGAGCCAGCTCCACTGTTCCGCCCTGTCAAGGTGTGGGGCCCATTTTCCCAAATACTGCAGCCTGTGATGGGCTGTGCCAGCTCTCCTGATCTCACCGCCTTGGGGCTGGCTCACCCTGGCCTTCACCATCAGGGTCAACTCCACTTTGTTACCAAGGCTAGATGCAGGGCTAGCTCTCCTAAGTGCAATAGCCATTGCGGTGTCAGGGCAATCTCTACAACTCTCATGTCTTTGGGGATAGCTCTCTATGGCAGGTGGCAAAGGGGAAGTGGGAGGTCAACATCACAGCAGATGAGTGGCAGGGCCAGCTCTCCTAGGCTGTATCCTGTGGCGGTGATTCACCTGCACCATTTCAATCAGAACCAGCCCTATGGTGCCTCCTTTGCAGTGGAGTGCTGCATCCAGTAAGGGGCAGGGCCAGTTCACCTGTCTTCATGACCCCCGGGTCAGCTCTCCTGAGTGCCTCTGGTGGTGAGGGGCAATGAGACAGAGAGCCTCTCCCCCCTGCTCAGTCCAGCTCACAGTAGAGGACAGGCAGGGCCAGTTCTCCACATCCTCTAGGCTGGCCCACCTGTGTCCTCTTGACCAGGGCCAGCCCTACTGTGCTACCCAGATGAGGTTCAGGGCCACACTCTTCCAAGTGCTGCCGCCAGTTTGAGGGGCAGGGACAGCCCACCAGCTCTCATGACCCCCTGGGCCAGCTCTCCCAACTGCTGTAAATGGCAAGGAACAAGGTGGGGAGGGAATCATCCCCATACCCACAGCATCTCATGGCAGATGAATGGTAGGGCTGGCTTGCCTGCTCCCCCAACTCCAGGTTCAGATCTACTGTGCTGTCCAGGCAAGGTGCAGGGTCCGATCTCCCACGTGCTGCAGCTAGTGAGAGACAGGGATAGCTCTCCCTGTGGGCAGCTTTCCTGACTGCCAGGGTCAGCTCTCCTACACGAATGCCCTTGGGCTGGCTCACCCACACCCTTGTCACCAGGTACAACCCCACCATGCTGCTGGGTGAGGTACAGAGCCCACTTTCTTGAGTGCTGCCCCTGGTAGAGAGGTCAGACGGCCAGCTCTCCAGAGCATCCCAACCAGTGAAGGGTGGGGCCAGTTCAGTGTCGCCTGTTGATATCCTTGATCCCTGGTGTCTGCCCTGACCAGGAATGTCCCTGTGTTCTCTCGTTGATGATATGAGCTTGGAACATCGACAGTGACCTCTGCTACTGTGCAGATATAGGCTCAAACATGGCTCTCGGTGGCAGCTGGGGCTGAGACTTCACTGTGGCCCCAGCTGGCAGGGCTTGTCACTCACAGCGAGCTGCTCCTCTCCATCCTTGAGTTTCCAGTTCCATCTCTCTCCCTAATGCTCAAGCTGTTCCACTTCTCTCCCCCGTCTGTCTACCATGCAGTTGCACCTTGTGGTGGCTCCCGTTGCAGGCTGGCCACGGGGCTAGGCAGTCCCTGGGTGACATGCCCCATCCATGCTGCTTGGCATGGTGGCAAGAGGGTGCCTCCGGCCCACCTGTGCCATGAAGGAGGGCAGGTCTCCAGGTGTCTTTGCCCACCTGCACCGCATGGTACTGAGAAACCCAGGGTCTCTGTCTTCCTCTTCCCACACTGCGCTGCCTGTATTTGATTTTGGTTTTGTGTCCTAAGCATAAAAGAGCTTTGAACACCAAGCCAGACATCAAGCTAGGATGAACAAAGGACTGCCATCTGCTCTGCTCCTGATTGATATTAGAACACCACCAACAACGAGGCATCCCTTTGCTCAGTGCCAGGGATGAAGGGTTTATCTGTTTTTCTTTTATGCGCTTATCTCTAGGCATGTTAGTTAATGTTATGTACTTGTTTTGCTATTTTCTCCTTATTTTAAAGTTCTGGAGATTAAACTTAGGGCCATATATATGCTAGGCAAGTGCTTTACCGCGAAGCTACACCTTCAGTTCCATTTATAGCTTTATTGACCCAGATACAAATTCAACAAAACAAGGGGCTTAAATTGTTTATTGCTATATCGTGTACCTGATTCATACTCACACATGTGCAAGACCTTACATAACAGTTAAAAACGTGTTTGGTTATGGCAGTTCTACAGATATTTTATTAAATACAGTATTTCATTTCTGATGGGCATTGTTATTCAATGCAATGAAACTTTTTTTTTTCTCGTGGTACTCAGTTGGAGCTGCTATAGCAGTATCAAAGGCTTGGGAACTTCTTAAACTTAAGCCTTTTCTATTAGTGACTTTCCCCTTTTGCCAAGAAAAATTTTACAGTCTCCAGGTATATAGGTTCCCTTAATTACTTATCTGTTGCTAAGACAAACTACCTTGACAAAAGCAACTTCAGTCAGAAACAGTTTGCCTGGCTTGTAGTTCCAGGGAACAGTCCATCATAGCTTGGAATCCACGGCAACGGGAGTTGGAGCTAGCTGGTCACAGTGCATCTGCAGTCAAGAAGCAGAAGGAGCTGAGTGCTTGTCCTCAGCTGCTTTGCTCCTCTTTGTTCAGCCCGGGACACCAGACCATAGATGGGTTCCACCCGTGTTTAGAGCGTGTCTTCCTACACTATTTACCCGAATCCAGATAGCCCCTCACAAGCTTGGTGGTATAATCTAGATAATCATCACAGGTATGCCCAGAGGTGTGTCTCCTAGATGGCTCTAGACCCTGTCATTCTGACAATCAATATTAAGTATAGCAAAAGGTACATAAAATAGCTACAGATCAAGCGTTTGCTCATACTAGATTGTGAAGAACGTGTTTTAAACTAATTTTTGGTGTACATATAGTTTTTCACTTACTAAAAATAATAAAATAATCTCATACTAATGATATGGGTATGCTTGTTTATTTTTCATGAGTAATTAGTTATTGGCTGTATATGCAATACTGTAAGATGTAAAACACCTTCAGTGGTTTTTGAAGTTGATGAACATTTTGATTTTTTAAATAGTGCTAAGAATGCTGCTTCATGGGCATATGACAGAAGTCATTTCTAAAACCATTTCAGAAATCATCGGAAATTCGGCCCCATCTGAAGCCCACCTTTATTTAATGATTTTTTAAAAAAATAAAATTCAAGTCAGTAACAATTGATAAAGGTTTTATTGTAAATTATTAGTAATTATTTTACTTTTAATTAGGCATAGGTTTGGAAGAAGGTCTGTATACAAGAGTACAGTGCCCTCATAGGCCAGAAGAGGGCAAATTCCAAAGAGCTGGAGTTACAGGCAGTCATGAGCCACCATGACCTGAACTCTGGTGTTCCTCAAGAACAGTACACATTTTTAATCCCTGAGCCATCTCTCCTAGGTCTAAAATTTAAAGCCAAAGATTCAAATACAATGAAATTCAAAGATAAACTAATGTGACGCTTGTATGTAGGTGAGTAACAGTAGGAAAAAAAAACAGTGAAAAGTCTGTGTTTTAATAAACCGTCAGACTTTTGTAGCTGCAGAAAGCTTTGTATGCACAGTAAAAATACTACAGTTGATTCCCTAGCACAATTCCCAGTCTGACCCAGCACTTCAGGCCGAGCGTGTTGATGCTGCATGTATGACAGCGTGTGTCACAGTACCAAATGCACTTGTCTTTTCTTCTGAACAAAAGCTCAAGGGAAGCCACCCAACATTGCTGAGTGTTGTCAGAACATCCAGGATTTGTCACACGTGTGTGTTTTACAGTTACATCTTGCTGCTGTATGTTCAGAAACCTTGTACTGTTGCCAATTTTGTGGCCATCCTTATATCCAGTTATTCCATATGGGATTGTGACCCACAGTTAAGAGGCTATTGGTTCAACATTCATTCCTCACAGCTAACGGGGATGTGAAACCAAAGATCACGATATTGCCCAATTTATTCCTGGTGAGATGTATTTCCTGACTTTCGAGGAAGGGCCTTATCACCATGTGATCTCTCACATGCTGGAGAGAGAGACACACACTTTCTTTCCCTCTTTATACAAGGGTTCTAACTCCAGGATGTGTGCTCCATCTCCATGACTTTTCCTGACTTCATTAGACTCCTGATGGTACCACTGTCATCGGGCATTAAGGAGTTTGATTCCCAATTTTGAGGAGTCACAAGCATTCCATCATTCTTCCTCACAGATACAAACAAAGGTTAGAATAACCACTATGAGGTTTTCTGGGTCAGTAAGCTCTTGAGTAAGATCTCAAGCTCATGAGTCAGTTATCTCTGTTAGGGGCCACTGCTCTCTCTCTGTGTTAGAGCCCAGTGATAACTGCTGAACGGGGACCGAATGGTCCAACGTCCTGAAGCAACTCTCTCTTCTGAAGAATAGGCTTTTGGCACAGAAAAAGCCATTTATATTACCAGCATGAGTGCAGATTTCTACTTACTTTTCTTTTAAGTTTTGAAAGTTATTGTTTGGGGCAGGGATGATAACTCGGTTGGTAAGATGTTTGCCAGACAATCATGAGCACCTGCATTAAACATTCTGTACCCATCCAGCACAAGACGTGGTGGCATATGCCTGTAATCTCAGCACCAGGGAGGCAAAGACAAAATAAAATCCGTGTTGCTTGTTAAGTAGTCAATTGAGCTGGATTCCTTGGACTCCAGCTTATAGACCTTGACTCAAAAGAGAAGAGTGATCAAGGAAGACATCTGAGATAAACTTCTGGCCTGCATGCATACAGACATAGTTTCACATTCATAGGAACATATATACGTATGAACACACACACTTAACTTAAAAGTTACTGTTTTTTAAATTGAGCATGGCTTCACAACTTATTTTAAAGTAGGATTTCTGTCTTCAAACTGTTATCCTCTTTTCTCTAAGTTGAAGAAATGGGGACCCTCTGAGGTAGAATAACCTAAACAGACCATACTGTTTCTAAAATAGTGAGATTTAATCTCTGATCAGCTTGTCTCTCTGTTTACTCACAGCACAGTCTGGTTATCCACGTCTCCACAGAGAACTGCCCTGTGCCCTCCTTACTGCACTAATCACCCACTGCGACTGCGCCCTCTTTTCCCATGTAGCTCCAGAATGTACACCTCTGTGGAGTTATAGCCTCCGTCATTCATTCTTCCTTTCGGAATAAAGATGCTAAGTAGCTGTTTCTGTCCATTTTGGTGCCTTCAGAAGACTGCTGGGAAAGGGACTGCTAAAAGGCAAAAATGTCTGAAAGGCTGTGGTACAAAACCATTTTTTTCTGGCTATAAGCAGGTCCCAGGAGCCACAAAGAGCTCGTGCTTCTTCCAAAAAAGATGGAGGAGTATATATGCCTAAGATGAAACTGAGTTCTACTTCTGAAAGAGACGTGTCTATGTGTTTAAAGCAAAAAAACAACACAGTCACGCCTAGAGAAAAACGGAACAAAATCAGAGTAATCAGGAGAAAATAAACTCCCCCACGATTCATGCCAAACACACACACACACACACACACACACACACACACACACAAACCTTCCTACAAAGGCCATTGGACACAGAATCATGTGATGCTGTATTCCTTACAGATTTAAACTAATGTAAATAAATAAAAGCGGATTTGTGTGCTTATTTAAAACGGTAAATATGTATGCATATATATATACACATACAGGTGTGCAAGCAAGTATTTTTTTTTTAAAAATACCTTTAAGATGACATTTTTTCCTGCATTAGGTGATGTCTTTAGTCCCTAAATATTTCTGTGACTGGTCAATAAACCTCAGAATCCTAGAATCCTCAAAGCAACTCAACTCAGATTCAATGCAATGAGATTTATCCACCTCTAATCTCTATCTCTATTTTTAACATAAATCATCAATTTAACATAAGTAATTTAATATAAATTAAATTATTTTCAAAACAACCAGTCACTGCAATGACCACCCTGTAAGAAGCCCTTCGTCTTTCTGAATGGGAATCGAGATAGACCAGAAAGGAGCTCTCAACCCATGAACTATCTTTTCTATGTTATAAAAAGGACAATGATGTAAAACGGTGATGATTATGATGATGTTGCTGATGACGATGAGGAGGAGGAGAAAGAGAGAGAAGGAGGAAAAAGAGAAAAGGAGAAAAAGATCAGCAGAAAGAGGAGGAAGAAAAAGAAGAAAGAGAGAGAAAGGGAGGGGGAGGAAAAAAAAGATAATACTACGAGGAGTAGGAGAAGGAAGAAGATGAAGAAGAAGAGAAAAAGAAGGAGGAAGAACTTCGTTGTTTTGGCATCTTGCAGATTAACTCAAACTCAAAGCGACATTTAAGTTAGTGTTTCTGTATGCGTGCATGATGCTTCAGCCTTTGTAATCACATTCTCTGCTCTGTCCTCCCTGAGGCCAAAAGCACAAGGAATTGGAACCAACATCAGATCACAATAAAAATGTAATAGCTATGAAACATTAAATTCAGTCCGTAACCCTGGCACTCAACATACATGAAAGATGATCTCATACTTACTGTGACCTACAGTGAAAATTCGCAGAGAAATCACCTCAGAAGGCCTGGCACTGTGATGCCAAGAATGCCATCACTCCTGACACCCTTCCTTGGAAACAGACTCATCTGTAATCTTGATGGGGGAAAGGGGAAGAAACACTGGAACATCACAGCTAAAATGCCCACTGTGGCTTTTGCAACTACAATTTGAAAACCATGGACAGAGAGAAAGCTAAGCCTCTGCCCACCCCTTAAGTGCCAATACTCTCTGAAGATCTGATTTTCTCTATATGTAATCCATTATTCTGCCAAGGCCAATCATACTTTCTTTCTTCACAGAAACTCAAACCATCTTACATGGAATAAGCTTCTTAATATAATTTCCCTATGAGCAAAACAAAATGATTTGTTTGAGGTTCAAAATCAACTCCAGCAAATCAGTGCTAGGACAAGAATTCAATTAAATTATCCTTTGGCCTTGTGTTCTGGACATCACACACACTGTTATCTGTCCATTCCACCTCGCACTGACCTCAGAAACTGGAGAAGTCACTAGAACATTGAGGTATGTATAGGTATGTCTCATTTCCATCAAATTCAGAATTGCTGGGAAACTCATGTTTTCAAACTAAAGACCCTTCTCTTTAACACTCAAACAGCTTTGCTATTTGACAAGTCTAAATTTTTATAAATTGGATTTATTTAAACTGTATTCACTTATGAGTAAACAAGACAATCAGATTCAGTAAAGCCACAGAATTTCTCAGAGGGAATGGCTGGTTTGGGTTTGGTGGCCACACAGCACATGGAGCTCTGTCATTAGCACTGACTTTAGTAGCAAGGGACAGTGTCAACGGTTAGCACTGTTGTCCTAAAAGTACCTAATTATTGTGCCCAATTCTCTATGAGTTGTTCCAAAACACGATTGTAAGGATGAGAGGAAGGTTTAACAGAAGGTTTTTATTTGATTTTATTTGTGATTGACAACTGCATTCTTATAGAGTGTGATATAATGTTATATGTGCACACACTATGGCATGATTAAATAAGGCAAGTGAGTATACCTATCACCTCACATACTTTGTTTGTAGTAAAAATACCCAAAATTTATTTTAGAAATGTTGAAATAAATGTTATTAACTAGTCACTAAACGGCAGTAAAAACTAGAGCCGATACCTTCTTATAGGGTTTTTATTTATTTATTTTTACTAGCACCTTCCCTTTTACATGATCCTGTCACCAGTAATGATCACTTTACTCTTTATTTCTGTGACTGTGGCTACTTTAAATACCAATGAGATGGGAGAACACACGGTATTTGTCTCTGTGTGCCTGGCTTATCACGTAGCATAATGTCGTCTGGACTGATGTCAGGTTGCTGCAAGTGGTAGAATTTCCTTCTATTTTTTTAAAATTGAATAGCACCTCATTGTGTGTGTGTGTGCCACATTTTGTTTGTTTAGTCCATTCATCTGTCAACGGACACTGAGTGATTTCACATCATGGCCATCGTGAACAATGAGACAGTGAGCAAAAGAGTGCTCATTGATCACTGGCTTCATTTCCTTTGGAGACACACCCAGCATGAGTATTGCTGTGTCCCAGGGAAGTCTGCTTTGAGCCGGTCTCCCTGTACCACAGGGTGTCTTGAACTTGCTATATAACCCAGGTTGGCCTTAGACTTGTAGTCTTCCTCCCTCTTTCTCTCAAGTGCTGGAATTTGAGGCATGCGTTCCAAACTCAGTTTGGTAATTCTATTTTTTTTTTATTTACTTAGAAACTTCCATGCTGTCTTCCACAATGGGCTACATTAATTTACATTCTCCAAAATAAAGTACAAGGGTCCCTTTCACCACTTCCTCACAAACACTTATCTTGCATCTTGAAGTCTTTAGAACACTCACCATTGAGTACTTGATGGTTTAGAGTATGTGTTCCTTCCGCAGAGGACTCCAGTTAACTTCCTAGCACCCATATTGGACAGCTCATAACTACCTGTGATTCCAGCCCCAAGAGATCCCATGTTCTTTTCTGGTTTCCACAGTTCCCTGTACTCAGGCGCACAGGTACTTAAATACTCACAGACTAGCGTAGTTCTTTGACCCCATCAGAGAAGTTTCTATGTGCAGCAGACAGTGGTTAACTCAGAAACTAACAAATGATTAAAATTCAAAAACTGAATGCTCAGCCGCAAAGAGAATGTCTATCTCATTTGCAGAAGAACAGGATGAAAGATTGTAAGAACCGGAAATCAGGGAGGACAAGTCTGGGGCAGTACCTTCTGGGCACGACAGGGCCACTTCACTCATGAACTCACATCTGTAGCTGCCAACCAACACCTGTGTGACGTTAAGCACGTTAACATTTTTAGCATGTAAGGGGAAGGGCTCATACCTTCTTGAAGAGCTATCGGCAACTGATAGCTTCTGGGGGAGGAAAGAATCAATTTGAAAAATGTGGCCCTTGGCGGATCAGACAAGTTCTAGTGGATGGCCCCAAGTGGATGAGTATATGGGCAGAAAAAATTGGACTAGGTAGATTTTATTTTTTATTTAAAGTCAGCATGAGGTTGGGAGAGTGTGGACAGGAAAGTGTAACTGGGAAGAAGTAGAAGAAGGAGTATGATCAGAACACATTGTAAGAAATTCTAAAAGACAAAATAAGTGGACATGGTGGTACACTACCTTAGTCTTAGCGCTCGGAGAGTAAAGCAGGCTGATTGCTGGGAGTTCAAGGCCAGCCTGGTCTACATGGTTAGTTCTAGGCCAAGAACTTGTTAAGAGCATACTAAGACCCTACCTCAAGTAATATTAAAATAATAATAATAATAACTATGATACATTTTTCTTTTTATTGGCTAGAGAAAAAAAAACGATGCCTTCAGATGCAAGCACCAGAATACTGAAACAAAATACCTTTATAAAAGAAATGTATTCTCTCATATAACAAGAAATCTCATCATTACAAAAGGAGATTTGGTTATCTCCCATAGCCAAAAGATTGGGCTAGGCATGGTTGTGCATACCTGTAGTCCCAGATCCTAGGGAGGCTGACACAGGAGGATCACTTGAGTCCAGGAGTTCTGGGATATGCTGATCTGGTGTCCACACTAAGCTCATCATCAAGACAGTGACCTCTTGGAAGCCAAAAGACTGGCTGAATAAAAGACTATGGTTTGGTTTTTTTTGGTTTTATTTTTAAAGTTGTCAAATAGTACTTGTGAGAATGTCACAGAGGAAAGTCAGAAAGTAGCAAAACAAGAAGTATATTTCTATTACCCTGTTTTCTTCCACTTCTGTTTGCAGTTTAGTACAAGAGCTCTCACTTCTACCCACCTAAGACTTATCTGTAAAATGAAGATAATTTGGGGTAAGTGTCTCTTCTAAATAGATTTCAGAAATCCTATTTTGCTGGGTATGAAGATAACTAGAGTGTTTTCTACTAAATGAGAGAACCATTTATTTTTAATCGTTTCATTTACTGCCACCAAATGTAATTAAAATATTCATTCGTAATGACTCATTGGTCATCTCTTAAGTTTCCCCATTCATGAAAAGAGGACTCTCCAAAAATCCATCAAGAAAGTCAGTAGTGGTGTTATTAGACTGCCTACAGTTGTCTGTAAGCAGTTAGGTGCACTCTCAGAGTTCACCACGAGCTCCTTTTGACATGCCTTGGAAGAGTGTCCTCTTTAACCTTACTACAATGATGGCTATGGAATTCTATTTTGAAACTTAAAATAAAGGAATATGGACTTGAAATTTTAAAGGAAAAACCCTATTCTTTATGCTTAGCTTATGAATTTGTAGCTTTCACATTGTGCAGAACACTTATCAAGGTGCCTACACCCAGTCAAGGCAGACATCACTCAGTGTTCTGCTACACAGTCATTAGGGCATGAGTACTTGATAGTGCTGATAACACAGTACATGTCGAGTAGTCTGCCTATGGAGAGCAGATAGCTCAAACCTTGGGGCTATATATGGGATGTGCTTTTGTCAAAAACAAAACAAAAAACAAAACAACAACAACAAAAAGAATGCTGTCTAACTTAATTCATCCTATATGCTATGATTCTCAAGTGGGTTTTACTGCAATAAAAAGTAAACACATTCAGTCTTTAGAAACAAAATGAGGTGGCCTAGGAAATGGAAAAGACTGGGATTTGGTCCCCAGTCAGAGCCGAATGCTTAGCACCCCCACTTCTGAACTTCAGCTTTTCATGGGCTCTAAGTAGTGGAAAGATTCATGTAAAGGAGGCATATAGGAAATAATCTTGGAAAGATATGAGTATACAAATGTATATTTGGGATTTAACGAGCACTCGGCATGTGCCAGTTAATACGTGTTTTCATTTAAACCTTTTATAAAAGGGGTCATCCCTATTGTCACTATGTCAACATTGTACTTAATTTCATTATGTACATCCTTTGTGCATCAGGTAGTGTTACATAAGAACCCCTTTGTCAATATTTCCCTTTACTTTTCATTTAACTATGCGTGGCACTGTGTAGTATAAGAACATTCACACAAGTTTATATTGCACACTGAGCAAACTCTTCCCAGTATCCTCCTCTGCCTCTCCCATCTATCCCTCTGTCCCTCTAATCAGTTTTCCTTTTACTTTCATGTTATTTATACGTCCATTGTTTTATGTATCTACATAAATTTATCAATATATATTACTGTATATATATATCCATATGTATATATACACACATACAACCTACATATGTATATATGTATGTGTGGGTCATATACACATATATGTGAATATTATATATAATCATATATAACTTTCTTTGTTCGTTCCTGTTTTTAGATAGCTAGAATTGTTCCACAACTTAGCTATACTTATTAACCTACAGAAAAGATTGATGTGCAAGTACCTGTGATTTATTGACTTGCGAATCCTTTAAGTAAATACCCAAGAGTGGTATAGCTGAATCACAAAGTAGATCTTTTTTCCATTTTATGAGAACTTCCATAACTTATTTTCACATGGCTGTACTAGTTTACATTCTCACCAGCAGAGGATAAGTGTTTCTTTTTATCTCTAGCTTCACCAGCCTTTGTTGTTTTTTCCTTGATAACTGACAAAAATCTCAACATGGTATTAATTTGAATTTTTACTATGGCTGAACATTTTTCATAAGCTTGCTAGCCATTTGTGTTTCATCATTTGAGAACAGCTTGCTCATTTCACTGCCCATTTGCCTGTTGACTTGTTTGATTTCTTGTTGCTAGTGTTTTGAGTTTTCCTTATGTATTCTAGAGGTAACCCTCTGTCATATGCATGCTAACAAATATTTCCACTGTAGCTTTTCTGGAGATGGAAAGTAAAGGGATAGAAAAAAAGCAGGCTACGTGATTTACAGTAAAGTTCTAAGATAAAGGTAACAAAAGTGATCAATGAACTTTGGCTAACCCTATTTCTTTCATGTTTGCTAATTTTTTTCTTCTCACTTTTTTCAAATGGAACAGTTTTAAGCTTGGTCAGACTGGACCACAATGAAGCTGTTCTTACTTATATGACACAACACATTCTTTTTTCTTCTGGAGCAGGGGGTTCATGGATATATTTGGAACAGGGAGCTGGTGAGGAGTGTTCGTGCTTTGCAAATACAATATACACAGGATTCAATTCATTGAAGAAGATTCTTTCCCAGCATTTTGTGAACTGTGAGCCTACTTGTAGCAATCCAGTGCAGTTTTCTAAAATAATCATGCCAAATGGAGGGGGCAGGAACAGGCAGAGAATTGTTTTATTTCCTATCTCAAGCCTCCGGTTATATAAAAACAACTGCTAATTAAGCCTTCCATAAGTTTCTTGTTGCACTTCTCTTTAAGGATTTGGGTCATAACTACATGTGTCCCCATGGGGTACAGAATGTACTAATAATCCATGTAATGGAAGTCCCTGCCTCTGGGTCCGAGAGATGACATAATCCATTCAAAAGTGTTAACACTTTCAGATAGCCATACATGCAAAGATAATATTTTTCATGATGATCTGTTAGGGCAGTGAAGTGGGCAGAGGCTGGTCCAAATAGGGCTGTACACAGTATAGTCCAGGTGACAACCTGTGAATTCTTACCAGTCTGTGCAGCTATAAGTCTAAAACGTGGGAGTAAGCACTTTAAAACTTTCACAGGAATTCCAAGGTAATTTTTATGTTCATTAATTTAATAGGTGAAAGAAATAGGAGGCTTATATTTTGTCTCATTTGTTCCATTTCAGAAGATACTTTTAACACTTTTTTTTTGTCCTTTATATGTAACTTTACTTCTTAGTTCTTCATGTACCTGGCCATTTCTTGGAGAGTGTGGCTTTTCATTGTTGCATACATGTATCTTTGGATCTTGCTGTAGTGGTGGGCACTGCTTCCACTGTGAGGGATGGATCCCCAAGAGATGTGCTTTGCCTCCAGTTAGGAAGTTGAGATGACAATAAGACTCAACCTCTTTGTCTCCCACATGTCTTGGTCTTGCAGCTACTACAACGAAAATGCCACAGGCCAGGAAGCTGATACGAATAGAAATAATTTACTTATTATAGCTCTGAAGGTTGGAAAGTAAAGACTCAAGGCCCTGGTATTGCATGTCTGGTTATCTCTTGCTATATCCCTCTATGGTAGAAGATGAAGGCCACACTCTCATTAGGTAGAAGTGATTAAAAACAACAAATTGGTCAAACTAGCTCCCCCAAGCCTCCTACAGTCACTAGTCTGTCTTTGTGATTTAATCACACCTGAAGGCTTTACCTATGACTATCATCACATTGAAATGTAAGTCCTGGCATTTCAGAATGAGACACATACAGCCAAGCTCTAGTCCCGCCTCTCAAGGTTAAGTTTTCTGGCATGTGCATTACTACATACACAAAAAGATATTTTCAAACAGAGGGGTGGGGTAAAATTACTCAGATGGGAACAACTTGGGGCAGAGTTCAGACTTACTATATGTAAGGCCCTAGCTTCAATCTCCAGTGATAAAAGAAAAGAAAAGAAAACATTGTACCAAAAATGGTGGGCACTCCCCAAAGATAACTTGAGAATCATTGAATCATTGTTCCTAAGATGCTAGAAACAGGAAAAGGTCAGAGGAGGGGGAATTTGGGTTTGCCCAGGATTCAAGATGACAGGCACTGGGTTTACATGAACCTGGGTTCTTATTTTTATGTGCTCCTGGTTTCCTAGCTATCGATGGTGAAATGCAGACTAATGTCAGGGCGCTGGGCCCTCTTGGGAAGGGAGCAGAACTCATTCTGGAGAGGTCAATGCCCTCCTGCAACAAGCCCTGAGAGAACTCAGGAAGTGGGGTAGCTCTGGAAAGGAACAAAGAGTGTAGCTGTGCTTTCTAGGGAGGGAGAAAGACAATGTCAGCCCACGACACATTGCTCAGCATGAAAAAGAGAATGCTATTGAAAAACATGTGACATCACCCATTCGTTAGGAAAACACTTATTTCTATGCATATACGTATTTTCCAGAAGAATATGAGCAAAGTGTGAACACTGGTTACCCCTGGGTGATTAGACTTATGAGTGTTTTTGCTTTCTGTCTTTGTAAATTTCTATATCCCCTCTGTCTTCACAGTGGGTAGAGAAGACATTTTCTGTAATGAGGCTCAAGGTAAGGAAGTCATTTTGAATTAAAGGTTCTAAAAACTTGAAAGAAGATTCAGCCCAGACTTAAATACTAACTTTATTTTTGTTTTGGGAGACTGATACATCAATCAGTCTATATTCTGTTATTCCTCTTTGTTTGTTTGTTTGTTTGTTTGTTTGGAACATTAGAGATCTGACCATCAGTTTGCACATTACCGGATAGTAACATTTACCATTTACGTGATAGAGACGCATCTCATTCACACTGGTCAGATTAGAATAGGAAGGGCATTCTAGTAATTAAGGTCACTAGACTTTGCCATTTAACAAATCCTTAACTCCAACCCTAATCCCATTCACTCACGCCATGGACAGAAGGATAACGGCCAAAGCATAACGGTTCCTTCCATCCAGACACAGACGCTGTGAGCTTCGGTATTATGAACGCATCACTGCACGGCTCCGGCACTTAGAAGCTGCTGGTATGTGCAACCCTGGAGGGGATACCACTGAGGAGCTCTGAAGAGGTTATCCCCGGGCCAGTCATCACCATGAGAAGAGCACAGAATGTTCTGTGACAGGACAATGTCACAACACAATTAATCAAGACGGGGCATGCATTCGGTGAGCATGCAATAGGAGCAGCTGCTGTCATCTCCTCAGCTGGCACCACATCGTCCTGTGGGTGAGCCAACGCCCTGAGGGGCAGGTTGGCGGCTCGTGTGGGGATCCTAATCTCCAGTTGCCACACAGACCCGGCCTAGTTGCCTCACTTTAGGCTTGGCTGGGCTGGAAAGGGCAATTCTGTTATCTTTGGAATCTTCCGGTGCAAACCTTCCAGCACTTTCTGAAGGGGTGAAATAAGCTCAATCGTCTCTATTCCTTTCTCACTGATTTCCGTTCTTTTCCCTATTGTGACAATGGTTCTGAGGTGTGAAAGTTTCGAAAGGCAATCTCAGAAGGACATCCAGAAAAGAGCCCCGGAATCCTCTGTGGCTATTAAAATGATATCATAAAAGGGTTTTAAGAACATGGGAATGTGTTCACCTCAGGTGAACACTGTAAAAAGAACATCTTTTAAATACAACTCAATGAATATCAGGAAGAATACCAACTTTGTGAACAACAACAAGAATTGGCAGTTATCTATTTGTTATGAAAGACGGCGACTCTTTGTTATCATGTAATCAATTGTTGTGTTCTTTCCTGGGGAGGACCGTTCTCCATTTTCAACATTCCTTAGTTGCCTGCAATTCTTTCTCTAGGACCGAGGTCTTTTCCCATGCTCATCAGCATGTCTGTTGCTGTTCTTCTTATTCAACTCTTGTTTAGGCGACCATGCTGGTAAGACTTTTTGGGTGTAGCTTCTGACAGCCCTAAAAACATACATATAAATACCATTATAGAGACCAAGCAGGTTGTGTTTATATATTTACATATATGTATGAATAAATACATATATGTATTTAACAATAATTAATGAAAATAAAGGCCATGAATTTGAAAGCAATCAAGAAGGGTTAATGGGAAGGTTTGGAGGGAACGGGAGAAATGATGAGATTATATTATAATCATACTTATATATTTAAGAGAGGCCTAATGTCAACATGAGGAAGAGGGTCGGCCTTCAGCTCTTGTTGGGTTTTCTTGTATTTTCTCCCATAGATCTTTCTACCTTGTTCATATTTTCTAAACCAACCACAGTGCTTCCCACCTGCTAGGCTTAGAGCTACTCCAAGCCAAGCGCATCTCCTCCTTGGTATCACTTCCACAGCACCAGGTATTTTCCTACATGTCTTCTATAGCTTGAGGTGAGGCGCTTAGATTATCCAGCTGTGCCACATTCTTCACAAACTAACATTTTACAAGTACCTTGGCCTTATCCATCCAGATAAAGAAAACTCTTTATCAAACTGATCAAAGTCGGAAACAAAATCAGAAAACAAAACAAAACAAAAATATCATTCCCTCCAAAGGACAGTAGACATCACTGAGCAAGCTTTGCTTTTCTCAGAGCCCTGCAGGAAGGCTTTGTAAGAGGCAGCCTGGGCCAAAGGGTCACTTCCTCTGGGGTGACAGTTCCTTCTCTTCACCCTGACACCAGGAAGGAAAAGCTAACAATTGGCATTCATACCACACTTAGAGTGTTGGGAGAACTTTTGCAAGTAATAAAAAGGATACAACTAGAAACTGTGGTGCCCTGACGACAAAGCAATCCCTTTCTCTACCACACAGGTAGCGAGGGACAAGGGACCTCACATCTTCTGGCCAACCTCCTATCAAACACTATTCCTATCATTATATCTAAGACAGCATGATGTCTTTGGGTGTCGCCATCTGTATTCAGGGTCAGCAAACTGTATTGCACAAGTCAAAACTAGGCTGCAGCTTGTTTCAACAAATAATTTTATGGGTATACAACCATTCTTGTCTGCATGTATGTAGATTCAGTCTTCTTTTCTGTCACAGTGCCAGAACTGAAGAGCTATGGTGGAGACTACGTGTCTCCTATAAAGCCTCAAATGGTTGCTACTAGTCCCTTTGCAGAAAACATTCACTAACCCAGAGCAAAAAAGCAAAACTCAGAAAGGGAAAGCTCAGCCTCCACTTGGGCATAGGATGTCAGTGGCGGGCATCACACAGCATAGACAGAGAGATGAGAAGTGGATAACGGAACTTTTTAAAAAGTCATTTAACAGGTATCATCACTGTGGGATCCATAAGCTACAGAAAGAGCCCTGCAATGTAAATGACTTATCTTGTACAGAAATATCAGCAAAAGTCATAAAGCAAAGGTGAGGAGCAGGCTCAGGGGGCAAAGTACTTGCTGTTCAAGTGTAAGGAGCTGAGTTTGGACTCTAGTACCCACGATGAGCTGAGCACCCATGTCACTGCAGTGGGTGGTGGCACATGCCTTTAATCCCAGCACTTGGGAGTTCAAGGCCAGCTTGGTCTACAGACCCAGTTCTTGGACAGCTAGGGCTACGTAGAGAAATGTTGTCTTGAAGAAAAAAAAAAGCCTGTTCCTCTTTTATGATTTTTTTTTGTTTAATTTCTTTACTAACTAGATTAGCTAAAGCAGATATTTTGTATTTTGATGTGAGAAATTGCTATGGAAGAAACTAACCACCATTAGCTTATACTGCCTCATGAATATTCAGATTTTGCTACCCTCCGCTGGCATCTTCTAAAGCAGCACAGGGTGGGATTTTAAAAGCACAGACAAGAGAAACAATGTGATCTAGCTCAATTCACATCGGAGGCACAGAATGCAAGAAAGGTGATGCATCCCCAAGACCCTAATGTTTCTGAGGCTTTAACTGCCTAATCAACCCAAGAAATGCTAGCTGATAAGAGATGGAGAAAAGAGATGGCCATTACCTTATGCTTTTGCTGGGGGATTGGGGGGAATTAGAATTCGGGTTTTCACAGTGAGCGTCAATACATCTCAGTTACTTAGTAACGCAGTGACTCAGGTGGAGTGAAGGGAAGCAACAATCAGTAAGAAGGCAACAGTCCTCCAGGCAGATGCGGGAAGTAGAGACAATAGTTACCACTCCACTAATCTCCTTTTGAGGCATGAAGCATTCTTCAGAACCCAGGAAATGAACGTATTGTTCTTCCGCATAAATTTTCACCCACCCTCTTTCCTCTAGAAAAGAGGATACAATTCTAAGTGATCAGAACTTAGTGGAAGGGCTTGTTGCTTTTGAAGTGAGGTGGCAGTCAGAGCACTGAGCAGGGCCCTTTGGGGAATTCTAGCTCCTACACTTCCCATCTGCCCATGAGCAAGAGAAGGGAGCTGGCGTTTACACCCTCTAACAGCTCCTGTGAGGACTGCTCTGACCACAGCTCATTACTCACTGGTGACGTGAGAGCCAAGCTCATGGCTTCTAGCCAGGCACACTCTAATATGTCAGGTCCCTGCGGACATCTCAGGGGCAGGGGAACCCACCGCACTGAGAAGCTTTTGCCAACTCAGCTTCTCTCCTCCCGGGAGGAGATGGCCATTCGCGCACAGAGCGGAGCGTGAAGGCTGCCAGTCCAGTTACTCTGGACAGCTGTGGCTTCAGAGCCGGCTGCCCCAGGGGTCCGGTACGCTCTCCCCAAGTTCCCACTGGGACCCTTGATCCGTGCTCCTTACCTTCTTTTATTCTCTTGCTCACACAGCAGACACACCTCCTGAGGAGCGGGTGGACCCAATCCATGGCTTCTTCTCTGACTTACATGGACACAGTGTGTTTACTTCTAACACCTTCTGTCTGTTCTCACACCATATGGCAACACTTGCTTCTCGTCCACTCCTCACCATGTAGATATCTGTGGCTGCAGCACACAGCTCCTACCTGACGGAAAGCAAAATAAATATCCATGGGGTCTTTATGACTAATCAGATCATGGGACTATGAGTTAGTTCAAAAATAAAATATTAAATGAAATGCGAATTGTAATTATTTATTACGATTAACAAATAAAAGTTTCTTAATTGTTTAAAATATTATTTTATTAAATAATAAAATAAAGCAATTTAAATTTATTATAATTATTAATGGTTTGTTTGAAAATAATTAAATTTATTAAAATAAGATATTGATTTAAATATTATCCAAATATTCAAATAAGGCAGTGTTATGGGTTCAGGAATAGCCGAATACTGACTACTCGGACACCAGACTCGGACTGATGGAAGTTTATTGAACGCTGAACAAAAACAGACTGGTCAGGGCCGTAATCTGGACTCTGGAGTCAGACTATGACACCCTGAGGCAGGTGTTTTATATGAAAACTGGTAACCAGGTAACAAGCAGGTAACCAGGTGTAGGAAGTGAGAGGGAGCAGCATTACATCATTTTGACTAGCTACACATAATCTCTTTTGTTTCCAGCTTTCTGGGAGTAAGGAACATATCAGGATGTTTAACTCAAGCATTTATCATCTATTGTTTTATTCTAAGCAGCAAGTATTGAACTATTGTATTGTATCCTGGTTTCAGGCATGGAGGCCAGAGAACTTGAACTTAATTTCACATACGGATCAAAATGGGGACTTGGAGACAAAATGGCTTCTGACATGCTAAAGGGTACAGCAGGGTTAACAGAGGAGCCATAGTTATGCTAAGAACTAAAGTAGGTCTCAATACAGGGGCTACAGAGTTTAAACAGGTTACAAGAACAGTATGTAGCCATATTTTTTAAAAAGTTTATTCCTTTTTAAATTAGAAATAGATTTTTTCACACAATATAGTCTGATTGTACTTTCCTTTCTCCAATACCCCACCCACTCAAATCCATACTCTTTCTCTCATTAGAATACAGTTATCTAAAAATAATTAAAATAAAATAAGATAAAAACAAACAAAAAATAAGATAGGAAAAAACCAAATTAACATACGAAAAAGATACAAAGAAAGAGCCCAAGAAAAACATGAAACTCAGAGACTCACAGGTTCGCCCGCATAAAAACATGGCACTTGAAGTTGTAATATATATGCAAAAGACATATAAGGAAAAATAAAAATAATGCTCAGACAAAACATTATGAAACAAGGAACCTCCAAAATGAATGCCATTGAGTGCTTTTTGAGTTGGCCATCTCCTGCTGGACATGGGGCCTGCCCTTTCGCATGGTTTGTATACCCAGTGAGACGCCACTGGACAGAACTATTCTTTCCTTTGTGAGTGGTTATCACTTGGGGATAGCTTCTGAGTTAGGGATGGGGGCTTTTGTCCACTTCCCCACTCAGCACTGGGATGCCATCTGGTGCAGATCCATGCAGTCTCTGTGCATATTACCATAGTGTCCGTGAGTTCATATGTGTGTCAGTCCTGCTGGGTTGACCTCCATCCCTTACGATCTTTCTACTTCCTCTTCCACCTGGATTCCTGAGCTCTGAGAGCAAAATTTGATGGAGACATCCCATCTAGGGTTGAGTGTCCCAAGGCCTCTCACTCTCTGTTGTCCAGTTCTGAATCTCTGTGTTTGTTTCCTTCTACTGTAGGAGAAAGCTTCTCAAATGACGTCTGAGCAAGGCACTGATCTGATTCCCAGGCAGGAGGAGGGAAGGCTGGGTGTGCCAGGAGAATCTGTAGCACTCTGTTCCCTGGCTGCAGGTCCTCAGGTAGAAAGCACCTCAGGGCTGTTGGCTGTTGAGACCTGTGTCCATATTTATTGATTTCGATTGCTTCAAGAACAACAATAAAGCCTGTGTAAACTTTTCTCTAGTGTAAGAGTTCAAATCTAAGCTTTTAATTTTTTTTAAAGGGAGAGTTTATCTTGAATCATTCCTCTAAGGAACTGAACAGAAGGAAGACTAAGTGGTTACTGAAATTTTGAAGATTCTTCTGAGACTGTTTCTAACTAGAGCACTTTATTCTTCCCTCTGACATACAGAAATCAAAGCTCTGTAATATAATGCTGATGAAGCCTTCAACAGTAACCATCGTGAAGGGAAAACTTGAAGCTACAAAATCATTCAAATTTAAAACTGAATTCTGCGTTTGGATGTTTGCCTGCATGTATGCCTAAGCATCATGTGCTTGGAAGGCCCATGGGGGCCAGAAGAGAATGCCACATTCCCTGAGACCAGCCTTAAAATGGTTGTCCTCTGGAGGGGCAGCCAGGGCTCTTAGCCACTAAGCTGTTGCCCCACTCACAATCCTTTATATTTTAATAAGAAAAGATCTGGGGAACTGTTATTACCTTTGAGATAATTTTGTAGAATTCTCCACATAGTTTAAATGTGGTAAAAAGTATCACTAAATAGAAACAGGAGGGGAATGTCTCTCCTCTTCATCATCACTGTACCTGTGTCAGATGTGGAAAATTTCCCCTGGGAGGAAGGATCCTCTCTCAAGCTGCCATATGCTCTGTGATGGACAGTGTGCTTTACAAAAGACAAGTCCCCAAAGGTCTTGGGATCCAGCAAGTCATGTAGAGAAAACCAAGAGAGAGAGATTCTGGGCTTGTCTTTGGCTTGGTCATAGTGAAGAAAGTCTGATTCTCTTTGTCTCTTCCCATGAATCAGTGTAAAAAAAAAAGATAGAACTCTGTGAAAGGGCAATTTCACAATTGTAAACATACCACAAGAGGCTGAGAGATTCATCCGTCTTCTGGAAGAAGCCAGCAGGAGCAAGGGCAAAGAGAGAGATGGGGTTAAGAAAAGCAAAAGAAGGGGCTTGAAATAGGATGGGGGAAGTAGGGAGGGATACTTCGTGACCTTCAGAAACTAAGCTAGAAGTCATGGAGAAAGTTCCAGTCATTCAGATAGTGAGGGTTCCCTTGCTACTCCAACAAACATTAAGAGGTACGGATACATTGAAAGTGGAAAGGACTTTACCCCAGTGACCTAAAATTAATGGTTTTATCGAAGTATAACTGGCTATAAAAATTATATTTGAAGTACATAGTTTGAAAAGTTCTGACATCATTTGGAAGTCATCACCAAAATCCAAATAAGAAATACTCATTACTACCAAAAATGCTTTCACTCCTGCCCAATACTCTCCTTCTTATGCCAAAGCAAGTGTTGTTGTATCATGTAAGCAAGTTTGAAGTTTGTAAGCATGGACCATTCAACTTATATTCCTTTATTCAAAAAAATACTTTAAGATTTATCCTTATCATAACTTATGGTGTATTTTTTCATTACTAACTAACACTGTATTGATACACTACAATTTATCTATTCATAATGAATGCTTTGTGTTCCATTTTTTTCTATGACTGTTAATATTCATGCCCCTATAGGATATGGGTTTTATATTTTTTTTCTTTTTTTTTCTAAGACAGGTTTCGATCTGTGCCATGGGATGTGTTCAATTCATAGTGACCCTTTTGCTTTAGCCTCCCAAAATTTGGGATTATAGGTATGAGCCACACATGACCAAATGCTTTAAAAATACTCTGTATTTGTTGTTTGGTGTCTGGGCTCTATACTAGCTAGGTTCAACAAACCAGGTGAAGCTTGAGGGAAATCATTCATTTTAGGTGCCACAGAATCAGAATGAACTTAAAACAAGCCAGTTTTCAATAAAACAGGAATTGCACTGTAACTAACTGAAAGGGGGGTGCAGTCTACCCGAGCTGACATCAGAAGAAAAAGTACAACTTCCCTTCACAAACTCAGGGCCATGGATTCACGCCAATCACAAAAGCCAGTTACACCAGTAAATACTGTCTGCTAACATCTTGATTTTTTTTTTACATCCTTCTTTTCTTTTGAGTAAGCATCTTTGAGTCCAGTGCCTAAATCATGTTGTGCTTGCAGATTTGTTCAAAGATTTAAGAGACGATTTTCATTTTTCTCAAAGCAGTAGTACCATTGTCTATTCCCCTAGTGATGTGTGAACCTCCAAGCTGTCCCACATCTTCACTAGCTCTTGGTAGGGTTAGTCTGTCTAATTTTAACAGGTGGACAGTGGCATCTGTTTTCCTTTTCTTTTTTATTTCTGGATGGTTTTCTTTCTTTGCTTTCTTTTAATTTTTAAATTTATTATTTATTATTATTTAGTCACTTTGTATCCTGGCTGTGGCCCCCTCCCTTGTCTCCTCCTAACCCCTCCCTCCTCCTTCTACTCCTATTCCCCCTCCCCTAGTCAACTGATAGGGGAGACATCTCTGTGTTTTCAATTTGCATTTACCTGGTAACAAATGACCTTTACACATGTTTTCTTCTTACTTTTTCTCTTTTCTTATTTCAGCGAAATATCTCTTTATATCTTTAGTATTTAACTGTTTGGGTTGTTTATTGACTGTTGAATTCTGAGTTCTTTAAATACCCTGTGTACCAGGTATACATGATCTATTTTCTCCCACTGTGATTTGTTTTTCAGCCTTTTAAAGTTGTTTTCTAAGAACCTAAGTTTTAAATTTAATGGGTCCAACTTTTCAATTTATTCTTTAGTAGACTGCGTTTTGATGTCCTCGTTAAAACAAAAAAATCTGGCTAAACTAAAGTTACAATGATCTTCAGTACAGTTTCTTTTGGAAGTTTTATAATGTAGTATTTAATGTTTAGGTCAGAGAACAATTTTGAGTTCAAGTTTATATATGGATTGAGTTGTACACTAATGTTTATTTGTTCATATGAATATATCTACTATTCTCTGTGTGAATTCTTTTTATATTAAAATTGCCTTTCTTTGTTAAGACTCAGCTGACTGGATTTCTGTGGGTGGATTTTTGTGCTATCTATTCTGTTCCATTGGTTTGTCAGGATTTATAACAATATCACAATGTCTTGGTTACTATAGCTTGAAATTAGGTCATATTAATTTTCTTACTCTTTTATCAAAGTTATTTTGCATAATATGTATTTTGTATTTACTTATTAATTTTAAATTGGGTTACTAATATAGTAAGAGATATTGAGATGGAAATTAATCTGCAGGACAGATTTCTATAGGTTAATTAGAAATCTATAGGTTAATTAGAAAAATACTGATAGCATGATAAAATTTAAGACTATCATACATATGATGTAGCTCCTGCTTTACTTACTTTTGCTTTCTTTTCTCTCAGCATACAGAGTGCTATCATGTTTTGCTAGACTTATTTCTAAGTATTTATTTTGATACATTTAAAAAATTTGGCTGCACTTCATTTTGGAATACTGGAACCTGAATTCAGAGCTTTATGCACGTTGAAGCAAGTACGCTTCTACTGTACTGTAACCCGGGCTTTGTTATTGTTGTTTTATTTTTTAAGTTAGTACTGTGAGACAAGTTTCTCATTAAGTTGTTTAGGTTGGCCTTGAACACACTTTGAAATCTGTCCATGCAGGCCTTGACCTTATGATATCATTCTGTCTCAGACTCCCACATAGTGGAATTAGGGGCCTGTGCCACTAAGCCTAGATTGGTGATATATTAAGTTGGTGATTTTTAAGATTCTAATTGTTCCTTGTTAATATATAAACTCATTTTCAAGTTCTAGCAGATTTTGTGTGTGTGTCTGTGTGTGTGTATGTGTGCATGTGGAGAGTGCATATGTTTTATCAGATTTTGTGGGTAACTCATCATCTCCTTTGTGAATTCTGTAAATAAGCAATGCATTTTGTGTTCATTCATTCACTTGTCTGTATCGTTTTGCCTTGTTGTCCTATCCAGTACTTAATGTATGATGTTTAGAAATGATGAGAGCAGATACTCATGGTGTCTTCCTAATTTCACCTCTATCAGCCATTTCCTAAGTGCCATTTCCTTTCTTCACTTGTGAGGGAAACCCTAATATATGCTATGCTGAACCTATCATGAAGCCAATGACTTCTCTTCAATCAGGCAGCAGTATATGAAAAGACTGGTCCTGCATTCCTGTCTTTGGAAAGGAAGTTTTGTGTAATGCAAACATCCAAGTTGCATGAGATGATGATCAATTGTGTGATCAATCATGACTACTATTGGAGAATTTAAAGTGGGGTGAGCAGAAATAATGACTATGACGTTTGTGACAGTTTCTCACACAGTGTTAATGGCAATGTTCTGCTAAGTATCTTTCTCCTGTGAGTAGCAGATGTGTATATCTGTTCATTGAAGCATCATGAATCAAGGAGTTGCTTTCTTGCCCTTCTGTTTTGTTTAAATGTCCTTCTCCTGTAAACAATGTCTCTGGAGAGCAGATGGCTGGCTCCGAAGAAGAGATGTTTGGGGTAGCTATAATGCCATACTTTATTTGCCTTTCACTATACATTCACTTATAGATAGTATGTCATTGTAAAATCTAATTGTTTTTGTTTAATCACCAAAATATGTTCCTTTGTGTTGTTAGTGAGAAACCTGGACCAAGTAAAAATGATGGAAGTCAAAAGAAAGTTTATTTTGCTATTCAAAGGAAATATAATCTTAGTTAAAAGCTAACATGTTCTGAAATCTTTTTGGATGTGTGTATGAGGGGTGAGAGATATCAATATTCGTCTTCAATGCCTTCATACTTAAAAGGGATAGATTGGGCTCTATAATTTAACTGCCAAATCCAACATTCATATCCATCTGGACATTTTTAAAAGGATCCTTGAGCCAGTCAGAATTGGCAGTTGGTTGTATAATCACACCTGCATATGGTGCGGAATTTATTTATTTTTTTAATAGGCAACAGTTAGAGCATGGAAGTATTTCATGGTGTGCCTTAACTGAGATTCAACATGTTTGCATGTGTGAATAATTATATTATTTTAAAGCTCTCTGTTAACAAGCTTTTGTTCTTTATTGCCTACAAATCAAATTAGTTGAGGATACAGTTCATTTTGAAATCATTTGGGAAATGTTTTGGTACTTTAAAACTTCCTTTGTTCCAAAGTTTTGCAAAATGAAAAGGAAAAGCCACAATCCTTCATAACCAGTGGAAGAAAAAATGCATAAAGCCCACAACAAATTAAGTGTGATAAACACCTACGCTATAGGATGGGGCAAGTAGATCTGTGTCTTTCTGTGTCTGCCAACCTCCATTTAGTTCCAACCTTCTGTACACAAAGATAATCTTTCATACTCAAGCATCCGGGGAGAATCTTGGCTTCAGTAAGATTGCATTTGCCTTAGTGAAAGGTGAGGTGCCAAGTTTCTTCTCGTCCTTCCCTCACAGGTACAAGTCTAGCCATGCATTACCCCAGCTCTGTGCAGAGGCAGGGCTGTTATGTGGTGGGGCTATTCTTCCGGATGAAGACACACAAAAGTAATTGCAAAGGAAGCTTGTTGCCAGAGAGGGAGTTGGGGAGAAACTATCAAGCATGTCATTTGCCTGTTTTGCTGACCAACGGAATCCAGATTGGGAAAAATACGGACATAATCTACAAAGAGCACTTCACACTATCTTGCTCAGGCTGACCCACTTCCTTAAGCCAATACTCATTGTGTGAAAGGCCGATATAGAGCGGCCACTATCCTTATGAGGAGAATCCATCCAAATAGCTTTGGTAACCAGCACAGAAGGGGGCATTTAAGAAACAAAAATTGGAAATTGTATTTAAAATGTAGAATAATGAATGTGTCTGGAGGTAACCTCCATCTCACATGTGCAAGAAATCTGTGGTTATGCTTTGATCACAAGAAGGCTTTCTTTTTCTTTGGGATCCAAATCACTCTCTCCCTTTCCCTGATTTCTCTTTTCCTTTCCACTCCCTGGCTACACCATCGCTGCTGACATCAAAAGGCTTTGCTCTCCTTTCAAGGGAGGAACATACTCTTGAAAGATTAGAGACTTCTAAGGCTGTTGTAATCAAAAAGCGTCATTTGAAAATAAACTCATATTTTTAAAAGTAAATGTGGTTGCTTTTATCTGTTGGATATGATGTTGATAATATGAAATTTTAGGACAAAATTCATACTTGGTTTTGACCCCCATAAAAATGAGGGAAAATCATTTTATGATATTTCTTAGCCAGGCAGTGAAGAAACTATTCCTGCATTCCCCAAAGGGAAGTGTTTTTAGGACATGGGCAGGGCAAGTGTCAGCACAGAGCATTTTGTAATCATCACAAATGTGACTCGTGCACTCAGGCTTGGGAGGGATGTGTGCTAATGGAAAGGGTGGGGATAGCATTTGGAAAAAGAGCTGGCATTAGCTAGGGTCATGTGCTTGGACCAAGTAACAATTTTCATGCGGATAACTTTTGCTTCTGATGATTAAAAATCCAATTCTTAACTAGAAGGAAAGGGGTTCATACTATATAAAACAGTTCCCTTGATGAACAAGCAATGGCTGACAAGGACATTATTTATAAGGGCTTATAAATTATAAATGTATCCTATAAAGATGGATCAGTCTGGCGCAAACAATACAACTACTCCAGCTGTTTTAAGAAGAAAAATTATTAAGTGTTTACGGAATGAGTGGAAAGGATGTAGGCCAATGGAGAGCGGGGGACATGAGCCACACAGCAAAATCTGCCCTCTCCTTTGGGCATGGCCTCAGGTCCAATGTAAGTGTAGTGGGAACAATATCTCTTTATATCTGTAGAATAGCCAGGGATAGTCACTTAACCTCCTGAACCAGATCTGCTACAGGGCAATCATGACTGTGTCCCAAAGCTGAATTATACACTGGATCATACATGTCTTTCAAATCATGCTAGTTTCTCTGCTTTTAGGAAGCCAGGCCATGTAAAGACAAGTCAGCTGGGAAATACAGTGGTTTGTTCTTGTTTGCATGACCTGAGGGAGTGGTTCTCAGTTTTGCTGCATATTAGATTACTTTTAAAATTGAACCGCCAATCCCATAATAAATTCAAAAGTTCTTTGGTTTCTGATGAGCTCATAAGCCCACTATAAGTTGAAAGTATACTTAGTCAAAATGTGTTCAGTCCATGTATTTGCCTAGACATCATAGTTTAGCAATAAAGTATAATGCAGAGTACTAGTTGTTTTCCCTCATGATCATGGGATGGAGAATTGTGGCTCAATGTTCAGAAAATATTGTATCACATATCACTAGCTCAGACAAAGATACAAGATCAAAAATTGAAATTTACTGTCAATTTTCTACCAACATAGAAGTTTTTTTAAAAAACTTTTAAATCAAATCATTGGAAGTTGTGGACACATTATATAGACGAAAATCTCTGAGCATTCAGAACATTTTGTTCTTATTTTTGCTTTTAAATATTGAGGTAATTCCAGTGTGCAGCCACTACTGAACCAGGGATGGATACAACATGGCTTCTCAATGCTATTGTATACATAAGAAGCTTTTGTAGTCCAGAATCTGATTCAGATGCTCTGACTTTGACCCCAGGATCCTGTATTTCCAGTAAGCTCTAAGGTGATTCTGCTGTTAGATGCTGACAATACTGAATGACACAACTGGACAGCAGGGGTTCTCGACCTTAAATGAGTATGAGATCACTCCAGGGCTTGTTAAAAGTTCTGATCCTGTGAGTGTGTTAGGGAGTGTGTTGGGGAGCCTAAGAACTTGAATTTCGCACAAGTCCTAAGATGATGCTTAAGGCACTGTTCTGGATCCCACAGCCTCACTGATACAAAGCCTGCTCCAAGGGTTGGAATGAAGCTGAGCCTACCAATTGCTGTTTCTACAGCAGGTGGCCACCATGTGGTATTGTTAATGAATTCAAAGAAACTTGGATCCAACAAAGTGAGGGGGACTCAGAGAAGAAACTGTAGTATAATTATTGACATCAAGCCTTGTTAACCTTTGGCTTTCTTCCATCCATAAATTGCTGGTGAGTTAGCCGGAGGGACCTCAGGAACATATAGCTGGATGGCAGAAGCAAAGCAAAGCAAAGAAAAAAAAAAAGAACATTAGTCTTCTATGTTGCAATAAATAGGATGGTTTATCTTCACACTCTGGTCTTTCAAAATTAGGGCAGCATCAGAATGATAGATGAATGGCAGAATTAAACAATCTGTCCCATGGTTTCCAGGAAAAGAGATTTTGAGTGACCTCCAGCTTACTGATAATTAATTCCACACACATCAGATGTTGGGTGCTGTGTCTTAACTTCTGTTCATTCTGCAGGAACAACTCCTGAATCCTTCATCAGCACCCAGTTTTATAAAGAAGTTTATCATGAATAAGGAAGACTGAGTATTAAACAATAATAGTTTTTAAATGATGTGTTTCATTTTAAATGACTATGTCAGAGTTTTACTCAAAATTGGGATTTGGGGATGATTTTATACATTTCATCTTCTTATTTTTCAAACATATCGCATCAACAGAATACTGGAGCCTCTAGATGCAGGTCCAAACACTCATTATGGATCTTGCATAAGCAAAATGAGCCAGAATAAACTGTCATGAGCTGAGAATCCATGACTCACATTTAGATGAATTGAAATCAGTACCCACCCCTTGCCACCAAGGGACTATCATTATGCTAGTTGGAAAGAAAGACCACCTAATAATTTCTGATTCCATTTTTATTTTCAATTAAAAATAATCAAAATGTTTCTCCATCAATACCTAGCACTTTGTCTGACATTAGCAGATTTTATATGAAAATGACTATTATACTCTTTGCCTGTGAATGCCAAAGCATATATATGATGGTAAGTTTTCTTTCCTTACACTGTCTCTGAATAAAAGTGTTTCTCTTGTTTGTTTGTTGTTTTACTTTGCTGTTGGGAGGGGCTTGTTCTTTGTTGTTTTTTCCTAGTAACCAAGTTTCTGGACACTAGTGAGTTGGTTGTTAAATAATTCAGTTCTTATACAAACTTTTTGGCGTTAGTATAAAACTTGAGGGTTAAGAACCCAATCCCATAATACTTCCCCTTCCTTTGGGTTCCAATTGAAAAAAATCCCAGTGTTCCTACAAGCCCTGGTGGAATGATTACATAGCAGTAGTATCAATGGCCACATCTTCATATTCAGCAATTGGAGAGACAGGTACACAAGCCTCAAGAGCATGTGTTCTTCATGTTTTCTAGTTCATTACGGAGAATGGAGCATAGTGCCAGTCAAATGAAAGAGCTCATAGGACAGGGCAAGAGGGTACACATGGCTCTGCAAATCTTCCTACTTTCAAAACTCTTCTAGTTTATCTATTATTTGCCAATCCCAAAGCTCCTATATTACATCATTCCAAGTTATTTATTGTTTTCATGGTGGGGGTGGGTCATAGCACTGGAATGATTGCTACTGATGATTAACTCATTGTCTTGCCTATTTCCACTTTGCAAGGCAATTAGCCTGTGTCCACCAAGTAGAGTTCTACTATGAGCTTTGTCATTAGAACAACAACAAAAAATCTATCACCCTGAACTAAGAAGACTTCAAGGATATTAGTATATATGGACAAAAGCCAAATATCCTTATGTGATATCACAGACATGGTCTATAGGCATTTTAAACTTTACAGCATAGTTTCAGAGGTTATAATTAACAACATAATGATTATCTTCAGGTTGTAAAAATCTAATATGAAAAATTACAGGTAAGTTACTCAGCCACCAATGGCTATAGTTTCCTGAATCAAGCCAGCCTGGTGTAGTATGCGGTTATTGAGTTTACTCTACAGAGAAAGCTCGCCATTGACCTGCTAGTGGAGGAAAGGATAGAGAAAACCTGGCAATTAAGTCAAGGATCCAGATATTAATTTTTTTATTCCAGGAACAGCCCTGACCTTTGCAGGAGGTAAGCACAACAGAAAATAAGCAGTGGGCATATTTTAGGAACATTGGATGACTAACATCAGCATGTGTGATCTCATCTTTTTTACTCACAGTAGAAAGCAACTCAAACCCTTTGGAGAAGCCTCAGCCTATGGTTTGACAACAACATGGCATAAGACAGAAATGGTAGTGTTAGAAAGTTATGGATGACAGTGACACAGGAGCATTTTGTCACCTCACCTCAATGAAATATAAAGCAGCCCAGGAAGGGACTGTGTAGTCTATTAGGGAGCACTACATTTCTAAGAAACATGGAATGCAAAAGACTAGAGATATATAGATAATGTATGAGAGACTGAAGTACTCTCCAAAGACCAGATCATCAAACTTTACTGCTATCCAGTCAAGTAGCCAGGCTAGCTGTTCCTGTCTTTTCAGCCCAGAGGTCCCGCCAACCATTAGGTCAAAGCTAATCACAAGGTTAGTGGAAAACAGGTATGCTGCACTTGTAGGGGAAAAGGCTGTAGGTCGGTATGTGGATAAGGATTTATGCAAATCAAAGTTAAACCTGATGCTGTGCTAATGAATGAACAACCCAAGGGACCAAGATGAGCCAACAGTATAAGAAGAAGGAGGGGGGCTGTCAACGACAGAAAGGTGAGCACACGAAATCTTTACCTCAACATCTTGCTGTCGAAAACAGTCTCAAAATCAGGATGGCAGTTTGTGATTTTTAAAGATGCTGTTGAAAGAGATTTCTGCTGATACCCAAGACCTATTGCCAATTCAGTGTTCACACATCAGATGCTGGGAGCTGTTATCAACACCATGTGGCAAGAAAACTTTGTTGAAAGAAAAAATAACTTTTAATTGTATCAGCATAACGTCAGCTTATTATTTTTTAAGGCAAGACATACTCCAGGATGGAATTGTAGACCAGATCCCCTGTAAGAATCAAGTAGTGGTTAAAGTTTGAAAATTTTACCTGGACCACTATGCCAGTGGTTCTTAACCTGTGGGTCGTGACCCCTTTGGAAGTCACATATCAGATATCCTTCGTATTCTGATATTTACATTCCAATTCATAGCATTAGCAAAATTATAGTTTTGAAGTAGCAATAAAATAATTTTATGGTTGGAGGTCACTACCACATGAGGATTTACATTAAAGGGTCGTAGTGTCAGGAAGGGTGAGAGCCACTAGACTAGACAGTGCAGTGGTGTAGAGGGCTATCATGTTAAGAATATGCAACAGCTTCTTTGGTCTCTACAATCTCACATGCTACTCTTGCTCCTAACAAACCTCCTGCTGCCACTATCCAAAGTTTGCTAGACATTTGGGATCAGGGAGGGTGTTACCTTAAGCAGGCTTTTTATTGTTCAGGTTTCTTTTGGCTATCCTGAGTCCTTTGTGTCTCCATATGAACTTTAAGATTGTGTTTTCAATTTCTATGAAGAATAGTGTGGAGATTTTGTTGGGTATTTCATTGACTTTATAGGCTACTTTTGGAAAAATGGTCATTTTTGAAATATTGATCTTATCAATTCATGAGTGTGGGAAGTCTTTCTAGCTTCTGGCATCTTCAAATTGCTTTTCTTAGTGTTGTGCTGGTTAGTTTTTGTCAACTTGAAACAAATTAGAGTTGCCTGGAAATAGAGAACTTCAATTGAATAATTTTCACTATCACACTAGTCTGTGGGCATGGCTGCAGGGCATTTTCTTGATTTCTCATTGATATGGGAGGGCTCAGCTTCCTATACGCAGAACCATGCCTGGGTAGGATAATCTATGCTGTATAAGAAAAGGAGCTGAGTAATGCTGGGAAAGAAACCTAGTAAACAATGTCCCTTTGTGGTCTCTGCTTCAGTTCATGCCTCAAGGTTCCTGCTCCCAGATTCTGGGGCAATCCAACTGAGTCTTGTGGCTTTCGTTGACATGTGCTGATTTGTGTTGCTCCTTGGTGTTGGCCTTTGGAAGAGACTGCTGGTATTCTGACAACTGAGTTTGGTAATCCCCTAAAGACCTCATTGACCATAATCAGCAGGAAGTAGATAAAAGCGGTCTATAGCCCTTTTCCTTACTAATATCCTAGCTAAGGTCAAGGGGTGGTGGAGGTGGAAGGGAGGTAAAGGTGTTTAAGAACTCTAAATAAAGTAAGTTTGGTGCAAAAATCTAAGCCTACACAGACCCTAGGGAGCTTTTCTGTGAAAGCTTAGAAAGAGGAAAGCTGAAAAGATGGAAGAGTGTAGGCTAAAGTGATGTTTGTGTTTCTAAGTTGAAAAGGAGAGAAGGCATCAAAGTTAGCTTCACTTGTCAACTTGAAACAACACAGCATCACCTGGTCAATAGAAACCTTAATTGCCTGCATTAGATTGGCCTGTTGGCATGTCTGTGAGACCTTTTTTTTAATTGTTAACTAATGTAGGCCCAGTCTACTGTGGGCGGCACCATCTCCAGGCATGGGCCTGGGCTGTGTAAGAAAGCTGTCTGAACAAGCCAGAAGGAACATGCCAGAAAGCAGTGCTTTTGCATGGTTTCTTCTTCAGTTCCAGCATCCAGGCTCCTGCTTGTGTTTCTGCCATAACTTCCCTGAATGAATAGACTGTGACATGAAAGTGTAAACCATATGAATGATTTCCTCCCTCAAGTCACTTTTGGTAATAGTATTTATCACAACCACAGAAAGCAAATTAGAATTCCAGCACAGATTGGCTAGATAATCTCTAGGACCCAAACCCTACTGAACAGCTATTGCTGGTAAATGTTGTTGGTAGCGGGAAGAGGAAGGAAATATTTTTTTTCCTTTGATGGCATGGCTGCTGGTAGACGTCTCATGCTTTAATGCATGCCATATCCATGGACATATGGACAGCACTAACTGGATTTACTAAATTCTAAAAGTCAAGACAAATTGGGAATATGCTTGCTGGGGGTAAATGAGGAGAGTTGGGAAAGAAGAATGGAAGTATAAATGATCATATTTTATTGCATATATAAAAACATCTTCAAAATTAAAGACACAAATTGGAAAAAACCAAATATTTCTTTTTAAAAACTTTATAAGGTCTTTATATGAAGCAAAGTCTTTAAATGCAAAGTATTTTAAATATGGCATCAATACAACTTACCTCCTTTTTATGCAAATAACATCTTAATTTACCTGACAAATTATTGGAAAGGAAGTCAGAATTGTCCTTACTATTTCTTTGAAATTCCTCCCTACTGCTCTGACATCAACTGTTTTCAGTGTGGTTTGTTTGCTTTTGCTTTTCTTTTTCAAGAACCCTACCAGTCTCTGAAGACCAAATAGTTTTGATTTTACCTTCAACATTACAGCTTCTTTTTTTTCTTGTGGCAACTCATGATTCGGTTATATACTTCGAAATACATCGAGTTTTTGTTTTACCAGAAAGTTAATCTGATTGGATTTGAACAAAAACAAATAAACAATCAGCAAACAAAAAAGCCATATAGAGCCTATAACTCAATGTAGCTTACTTTTATGTTTAAGTGCTTTTGGGTCTCTCTGGCACTACACA
>CM053750.1:7684901-7716036 GCA_028658305.1 Pachyuromys duprasi
AGAGAACCTGAGCAGCTGATTAGGGCTATGTTCTAGATCCTCAGCCAGTATTCAGAAAATATCCTAGAAGTGTGGCAACTGCCTCAGTTACCAGTCCCATCAGTTCTTGAGATAGTCTACTGACCCAGGAGTTGTGGCTCCTAGGTTTGTCCCCTTCAATAGTTGAAAGCCTATTAGAGCTTCAAATACACTTTAAAGGATGTATAGAAAACATAATGGGGAAATATTGGGAACTGGATTAAATCACTTTGCACAACTTTCTCAATTTTTATTGCTAGTGCAATTTTTATTTAACTAAACTAATTAATTCAAGTTTTTCTCCATTTGTTACTGGAAGTGATGGACACCTAATTCCTGCTCCCACCTTCATGGACACGCACACACATATAATTTCTTTAGTTTTATTTTATGTACATTGGTGTCCTAGCTATATGTCTGTCTGCGTGAGGGTGTTGGGTCCCCTGGAATTGGAGTTATAGACAGTTATGAACCGTCATGTGGGTCTGGGGATTGAACCTAGGTCCTCTGAAAGAGGAGTCAGTGTTCCCATGGCCAAAATATCATGATCTGCCTCTACACGTTTCAGACCACTCAGCTCACCAACGTCTACTCTTAATTATGTTCTCTCTTAACTGAACTGTTTCCTGTTTCCTCTAGCCGGTCATGTTTCCTCTATTTGAACCACCGCGATTGTATTCACAATACAAATGGCACACACACATTATGCACACACACAGCATGTACATAACACACAGCACACATACATGTACAGAACACATATCATACACACACAGTGCACACATACACAAAGCACAAAAATCATACACATACCACACACATACACACACAACACACACCCACCACACAGCACATACACATACAACACACATACATCTCACACATAGAACACACACGTACATCATGCACACACACACCATACATACACATATACATTGCACAAACATGCACACATATATCACACACATCATACACACACACACAAACAGTGTACATGTCTGAGAACTAATTTTCTTCTTAGGAGAAGGGTCTTACCTGTTTTACTCAACATTATTTTCCATTGATGGATTAGTAGGTAATTTTTTTTGTCACACAGGAGAGTCAATAGATGTTTGTAGCTTTTTAATTTTAGTTCCTTTTACTCCTTTTTTATTTTGACTTGGCATCCATAGTTGAAATAATAAGCTTCTCCTTATTGAATCTCTTCAAAGACCCCCTTCCTATCATCCTAATCCACATTTGCAGGCAGAAACTCCACCAAAATCATTGAGGTAATACACAGAAGAAAGGCAGGAAATAAATAATATGTAGATATAACTTTTCTCATGCATATTATAAGAGAATAGAGATGAGACAGAGAAGGGAAGAAGACAGAGAAATCAATAAAGGAGCATGGTTCATCAAACATTGAACTTCATCATGTAACTGGCATAGTGTTAAGGCTGGGGTAAGCGATGCTTAAGTAGGGAGAACAGTCTCTCCTCTGAATGCTTGGACTCTATCAAGGTGAGAATTCATACAATGAGAACTCATTTCATTTTGGCTAGGATACGAAAAAAGAAGCATTGTACTGAAGTACATTAATTAGCCTACCCAACACAACCCATCCCAGGATAAGCTGATGTTTTTTTCAGAAATGGATGCCTCAGCTGAGGTTTGAAAGATAGTGAGGGCTGAGCAATCACACCAGAAAAAAAGGTTCTTACCTGTATATCAAAAGCCTGATGTTGAGAAACAATGACAGGCTAGAAAGAAGACTATCAGAGTGCTGGGCGTGTCCACAGGAGAGGTGTGCTCTGAAGTGAGAAAGGAGGAAAAGGCAGGGTCCTATTCTTTGCAGACCATGCTACAGATTTGGGCTTTATCCTAAGTGCTTAAAGCTAAAGAGGAAAACAACCAGATCTGTGTTGTACAGGCTCTCATCACACTCAGGGTGGAAAATGTTCTAGAAGGGCAGATGTCATAGTAAGAACCTACACAGAAGGTCACAATAAGACATCAAGTGATGGTGGACAACAGAGGGATTGAAGAATGGCAGATAGACTGAAGAGAGTTTTAATAACATCAACATCAGAGTCTGTTAATTTGTCCAGATAGAGGAGTAAAAATCAAGAAATATATATCCATAGAATGAATGGATGGCTTTCAATATATACTGCTTAGGCTGATTTATTTTAAATATAAAGCAGTAGAGTCAATGCAAAAACATAGTCTTTATTTCTGCTAATGCTGGTAAACCCTGGCTAATGAAAGGGAGAATCAAGTTGTTCGTTTTATACTTCTCCGTCATCTTCCCAGGTCCTTTTCTCAAGATCCGCTCAGAAGATGGAACCAAAGAGGTGATCTTACCTAGGGTACAACTGCTTGTTGCTGTCTTCTGGCTGCTCAGTGCTGTCTGCCTTGCCAGCGCTAAATGGATCCCTAGGATTTTGCACTGGAAGATGTATAACCAAAGGCTTCTGGGCTCCTAAGCCAAGCACACTCATTCCCATGAGGAAACAGCCAGGGTCTTTTTGGTGTGTGGTTTCTGGTGATATGGCTCAGCAATGACCTTGCTCACCAACATCCTTTTAGCCCATACCTTGCACATGCTCTATCCACTGATAATTTACTTCTGTCACCTGGCTTGCTTCTTGCCACAGATGCCAGAAAACCAAATAATCTGAGAGAGAAGCTCACCTTCTTTCCATTCTGTGTGGTACAAGCCCAGGATTCTTAGTTTCTTAGTCTCTACCTGTCTCAGTCTCACCGTCACGCTCCAGCGTCTTTGTAACATGTCACATGCCTATGTAACATGAGCCATCCTGCTACTCCTGTAGTTGCCTGAGGGTCTATGACATGGAAGAAACCGTATCTATGTGGGGAGTCTCTCCGGAACCGTCCTTCATTGGTTCAGGGATGTTCAAGCACGCACCTTATTGCCTTCACGTGAAAATAGGCCAGAATTTCCTACAAAGATGCTGATGTGTAGCTTACTACACCATCTCCTCACAGCCTTTGGCTATAATGTCACAGGAAGGGCCATGGTCATGGGAATGTTGTCGGGTTGATAGGGCTCATTCTGGGCCTTCCTAAGAAGTCTTTTGGGTGGAACGATGGCTTTAGATGCCAGCATACTTCTTCACATTAGAAATTAGATTTTGTTTGTACCTGGTCTTTATTTTAGCTTCAGATACAACTGCAGGAAGACAAAATAAATTTTATTTTTCCTAAAATATTCTATGAAAAATTCCATACATGAGTACTGTATATTATTTCCACTCCTTCCCTCCTCCAGCTTCTCCTGTGCCATGCCCAACCCCATTCAAGTTTGTGACTCTCGTTCTATGTTATTCTCATTGCAGTCTATTGACTCCATTTAGTGCCGCTCTTATGTGTATGTGTTTAGGCCTGACCACTTCAGATTAGGTAAACTAGCATAGGACTCGTCCCCTAAAGAGACCAAGTCTCTCTTTCAGCAGCCATTGATTATCTTTATCTCTTCAGTTAGGGGTGGGGCCTCGTGAAGTTTGCTCAACCCCACTGGCAGGTCAACAGGTATTGTCCTGGTGCGGGCTTATTTAGGCAACTTTTCTTATTAAAATTGCATGCATGCAGAATCCTTGTCATGTTTAGAAGACACTGTCTAGGCACAGGCATTCTGGTTCTCTGGATCTTCCAACCTTCCACAGTGCTCTCTGAGTTTTCAGTGTGGAGGTGTAGGTGTACAAATTGGGGTTGGGAACCTCCCAGTCACCTATTATCTGCAGTTAGATCAGTTGTGGGTACACTTATTTGCGTGTATAAGGATAAGTATTTAAAATATAGTTAGGAATTATACTGGTTTAGGAATATGTACATCCACAGCTTTCTTCTAGTGTCGATGGCCCCTACAACCGTGGGTAGTTAGCGAGGGTCACAGTAACAGACATGAATCCACTCCTACTAAGGGGGTCCTTAATTAGATTAAATAGCTGTTGAGTACTCCAAAAATATAACCGTCACTATGACAGTCTTGGATATGTCTTACAATGCTGGCTCTTAGGTTCGTAGCCTCTGTGGTTCACAGGCTTCCCTGCTGGGTGGGACTCTCGCTTGCTTTTCTCCCTTGGCAACTTGCATAGGAACTTCAGACACTCTGAGAGCTGATCTCTGGGGAATGGGCTTCCAGGTCAGGTCAGGTCCAGCCCCATTCCTCATGTTCTGGGTCTAAAGTGCCATCATGGACACAGGATTACCTTCAAGTTCTGGAATGCAACCAAAGGCAACAGCAATGCCTGTACTGCCATGGGAGTTTCATGGGCTTCCCTAGCCAACAACTTAAGGGACATTCCCCATGCCTGGCACTACAGTTTTGTTAGGTACTCTGCGGCTTTCGGGAGCAGCATTATCAACCCATGTGACATAACTCCATTTAAATCATATATGTTATTACATAATACATATTAAGTAAGCTCATAAAATAATGTTTTCCTATGACATTTTCAAACATCCTTAATGTTATTTATCTGTCTTTCCTCCCTCTCCCTCTCTGTATTACCCTCCTTCCCCCTCTCAAGTCAAGGTCTCCTCCACAGTTTTCCCCCATTTCTCTGCCATATCACCTTTATCCTCTGCCCCTCTCTAGAGCCCCCTCCCTTACCCTCATCATACTGTCTCTTTCTGATTCTCTGGTTTCTGTGGTTACTTGAGATTATAGACGCAATCTAAAAAGTCAGAGCTGGGATCCACAGCTAAGAGCAAAATATGACACATTTGTCCCTCTTGGCTTGGATCAACTCACTCAGGATAATAAAATGAAATCATGAAATTAGTCGGTATATGGAAAAAAGAGCCTTTTTATAGACTGCTATGATTTTAAGCTGGGATATCCTTTAATCCTTCAGAACATAAAAGCTGAGGTAGGTCAGCAGATAGTGGACCGGAAGGTCATGGGCACA
Organism: Pachyuromys duprasi; assembly: GCA_028658305.1. Classification (NCBI taxonomy): domain Eukaryota; kingdom Metazoa; phylum Chordata; class Mammalia; order Rodentia; family Muridae; genus Pachyuromys; species Pachyuromys duprasi. The sequence continues at coordinate 7,689,839 of CM053750.1, forward strand.
GTGATAGTGTTAAGAAGTCCCGAGAAAAGCACCCACCCTTCCCTTTCTAAGCAGGCTCTCTTCCACAGCAGTGTGACATAGATTCTCTTTCTGAAGCCCTGGACTGTGCTCTAAATCCACTTTACAGGCCATCCTAGGAGGTTGGGGTCAAGGCAGGGTGATAGTACAAAAGGTGTGAAGAGCAGGAACAATCCATTGACTACCAGTTGTCACCCAGATGGGTCTCCAGAGATGCAATGCTTCATGGAGAGTCAGTTGGCAGAGACCAAATGATTAGTCCTGGTGACCAGGCATATGAGGAAACTGAAGAAACTATTTAAAATTTTAATGAGAACGAGTTGAATTTCTTCAAATTTAAGGAGTTGTCACTTTTGTCTGTATTATTTTCCTCCCAATTTGAGACATCTTGAACAATGTCTAATTGCTGTTTTCTGATAGAATATTTATTTCTCACAAAAAGCCTCTTCCATGGAAATCAGTGAATAATCTCCAAGTGCTCTCAGTGGTAAAAGGGATAGAAACGGAAAAGGAATTGCATGCCTTGCACCTGCCTCCTGAAATTCATTAGCAGCTTATGCCACCCTGAAATCCTCTTTGAGGATGTTAAAAACAATCACACAATTGTTCTGCCTCATCCTGTGTTTTATGATTCCGGCACTTAAGTGGCCCAGACACTGAAAGGGTTTGAGATACACAGGCTGTTCTCAGACACAGAATAGGTCTCTGCATGCCATTCATTCTGAATTCTCATCTTTTCTCCAAAGCGAAGCACCTGTTTTTGCTTCACAGGGCCAAAGCAACCCAAAACTAGCAAATTAATTATCAGACGAAAGGAAAAGAACTCTGAAAACTGATTGTACTTTTAAAGTAATTTCACAAACAGAAGTTTGTTATGAAAACCCAACCTGGGTGCCGTCATTTATCTAGAAGAAACACTTCACTGTTTTATGGAGAAATGACAATTTCAAATTGGGAGGTTGAGCTTCACAAGAGAGACAGAGAGAGAGAGTCCTTTCCACATCCAGCTCTACGGACTTCCTCAGATACTGTGTGGATTCCATTTCCAAACGAGCAGGCCTCCAGTGGTTAACCGTAGTTGTTGACTTGGTAGATCTAGGGTCACCAAAAAAGACAAAGCTCTGTGCATTTGTGTGGGGTTCCTAGATTGGGTGAGTGGGCATGGGACTGCTCAGCCTACACATGGGCAGCACCCTTCGTTTAGCTGTCATCCCAGACTGAGGGAAAGTGAGAAAGTAAGTGGAGGGCCAGCATTCGCTCCTCTCCGCTTCCTGACTATGAAAACAACATGACCAGCTGCCTCAGGCTCCTCCCATCATGCTGGCTCCGCAATGCTGGACGATCCTCAAACTCTGACTGAAATACGTGACCCTGCCTAAGGTGCCTTTGCAGAGTAGTTTTCCATAAGAAAGAGGAAAGAAATGACCGCAGAGTGTTGTTGGTCAGTGATGATCTGGCAATTCTTTGATGGTGGGCCTCAGTCAGCTCCTCCTGCAGCCTGCATGGAAGCTCCCTTCCCATAGGCCCTTGCAGGCACCTCTCTTTGTGATCAACAGTTTCTACATGAGTGCAGGGCAATAATCCCTGCCGCTACACAGTGCTGTATGTTTTAAAAATACAACCCATTAAAGAAAAAGGATATTGACTTGAGCACTCATTTTATAGTGAGGAATTAAGGTTCAGGGAAATTGGTGAAAAAATATGTCTCTTTTCATTTCAGTTATGTTAAAATTGGTTAGAAAATCACATGATAAGCTATGCCAAGAATCCTATAAAAAAATCTTAGAAAAGAGACTAGATTATTCATATCAAGGGTTCAAGTAAATTCGGCTAATACATCAGAATGTAATTTAAAACCTGATGTTCAAGGGCTGAGAGGGATAAAGAATAAGCATTTGATATCTTCCTATCTCTGGTAGTATTCATTTCAACTACAGAGAAGATTAACCTGTAATAAAGGGAATCAGATATAGTACTACAGGATAGTACAATCATAAATTGGAAAACTCTGTGTCTAGAGGTGTTGATGATGGCCAGAGACAGACAGACAGACAGACAGAGAAAGAGAGAGAGCTGAGATGGGTTTTGAACAATCACTGTGATTTCCACAAAGGAACAGGAAAGCCAAAGGACATTCTGATGGTAGATCCACTGAACTGCTGAATGGGGGGCTGGCCTTCCCCCTTTTCATCTCGGAAGGATGCTTAATGCCCCATCTGTGAAGTGCAGCATTTCTCCAGGAGTGGCTTTCCCTGGGCTTTCAGTAATTGGTCAGCTATCTGGCATTATTAGTTCTACCTTGGCTTGAACTTTTTTTATAGAATGTTTCATCCCTAAAGAGCCTCATTTTGCCCAATTTTCATTAACCTCCAATAATTCTCTGTCTCTTGTTATATGAGCATTTCACTATTCAAGGCACCCTCCAACCTAGCACTGATCATCACTGCTTTGAGAAGGTTTCTCAAGGGAACAGCTTCATCATCTCCAGCTGGGCTTCTTGGAGACAGCTGTTTTTGAGCAATCATTTTTACTTAAGTGGAATGTATCTGTTATCAAGTCTACTGTATTTTCTACTCACCATTGTATGATGGTCCCTCTCCCTTTTACCCTAAATGCATACAATTTCAACACTACCATGTCTCTGAAATTCTTTTCATCCTGGTCTCTGCTGCGTAATAAGTGTCCAGGCACTTATCAGTCTCACTCTTGCCTTTGTCTTTCCCTCCTGCAATTTAGGGATGGAGTAACTGAAATGCACAGAGATTAGAAACCATGACTTAGATCCGAGGTGAAGACTCAGTTGGTAAAGTACTCGCTGTACAAGCACGATGAGTCGAGTTCAGCCAGCACTCACGTGCAAATCAGGCATGACAGCTCAGATCTGTAATGCTAGTGATTCGTGGGCAGAGACAGGAGGATCCCTGGAGCTTTCTGGTCAGCTGGCTTAGCTAAGTTGATGAGATTCAGTCTCAAAAACTAAGGTGGAGAGTGATCAAGGAAGACAATGGATATCAACCTTTGGTCTATACATAGACATGCACACACTCATATGAGAATTCATATATATATAATCTCTCTCCATAGACTTGAAAAATTGGCCCTAAATGAGAAATATGGACTGGTGCAGAATCTCCCAGTCCTATTAGTCTGCTTTGGTACCCTAAAGAGTTCTATTTTCACAGTGTGCATACATTTGTGACTTTACGTATCTACATAAAATCTAGGCATCATACATATGTCAGTTGTCTACTTGAGACTGGCTGTCTTCCTGTGGTTATGCCTGGTATATGGGTGCAAATAACCCCCCATGTTGTCATTTTCTTAGACTATCCCTCACATGGTTCCCTGTGTTGAGTCTCTCACCTCGTCTTTCTTCTTTTCTCACTCCATTCTCCTTCCCGTACTACCTCCACCCTCCTGTCTTCTTCCCTTTTACTTACAATTTTGGAATTATCTAACACCAGCAAAGCTGATCCATAATATACACAGTCAGAAGTTCAGTTACACAGTCGCCACTTTATATAGTCTCCATGCCCATCAACATATAGAACATTTCATCCCTAGAGAGCCTTATTTTGCCCAATTTTCATTAACCGCCAATAATTCTCTGTCTCTTGTACTCAATTTTTGAATTCATAATTTATACATAATTTATACTTTAGTTAATTTGATAATTAACGAAAATATGATTTTCCTCTTTGAAAACATTATATTAATATTGTCACACAGAATACATATTTGTAAAATCTTGAACTAAAATTCACTCTTTGCCAGGTGTGGTGGCTCACATCTGTAATGCCAATGCTTTGGAGGCTGAAACCAGAGAAATGCTGAGTTAGAGATGAGACTACTCAGGAAATTCTAGGCTAGTTGGAACTACAGAAAGAGACTCAATAAAAATAATAATAAAGAGGAAAAAAATGTGTGCTGGGCAGTAACACAACCCATTCACTAGACTATTCCATCACCACTGTCATGGGTTTTTAGAATAATTCCTTCAGCCCACAAAAATTCTATTTACATACCCCAATTGTCCTCTCCTCCTAGTCCCCAGAACCCAGTGCTCTTTGTCACTATTGATTTGGTTACACTAAACATTTCATATGAATAGAATCACCAAGTACATGGTCTTCTGTATTTGGCTTCTTTCACTTTGCATAATGCTTTCACATGCATCCATATTGTAGTCTGAATCAGTATTTCGTTCCGCTAAGGGCTATATGATAACCCATTGCCTGGAAACATATTTTGTTTCACCCATACATTAGGCTGCTTATGAGTTAAATTGGGCTTCTCTGAACTTTCTCACACCATTGTGTGTGTGTGTGTGTGTGTGTGTGTGTGAGCAAATGTTTCACATTCTTCAGGTGTATTTATTTTCTTGAGCAACTGACAAAATTTTCAGAGTGCTTGATTGCTTTGTACTTTCATCAGGAAAATAAGTTCCTGATTTTCTCCAAAGGGTTGTTCCGGCCTTCCTTTTACTCTTTATATTTTATGTTTCATCCTTCCTTTTACTATAGCCATCCTAATGAATGAAAGATCATATAAATATATTCACCTAATAGTCAATGATGATGTCAAGCTTGTCTTATGTCCTAACTGGCTATTTATATACCTTCTTTAAAGAAATGCACAGATATTTTGTTCATATTAAAAATTGGACTTTCTTTTTCTAAGCCCCTTTTTCTGGATTTCACATGTGTAAGGCCTGAAAACTTCCTTCATGCTGTATTTCTGTTTGGTGTTGAGTATGAACTCATGTATAAATATATTTTAACTTGTTAATCTATGTCATTTGAACACTTGTAGTGCATGCAGTTTGAAGCAATCAGGAACAAAGGTACTATAAACATTTTTGCACAGCTTTTGTTTGTGCATGTTTTCATTTACCAATGCCAATGGCTCAGAGTAGGATCAGTAGTATATATTTCATATACATATGGTGTGTATATAGTGAGCTTTACCGGAAACAAACTTATTTCCAGAGTAGATGTGCCATTTTGCACCCTCACCAGGAAGGTGGGAAAAGTCGTTTTTCCTTGCCAGGACTCAGTCATTCACGCTTTTAAAATTTCTGGGCACTGTGGGACGCTGATAACAGTGTTTCATTGTGGTCTCAATTTGCCTATGCAAATATTTAACATTATTGAGACTGCTCCCTTTTGCACGTTCACTAGAGAATGTTGGTTGCTTATGCTGTGAGGCTTGTTGGAGTTTCATGCCTGTGGAGTTTGGATGAGGTCTCCTCCACATGCCTTAGGCACCTGAGTCTTAGTCTTCCTTTGGTGTGTCACTGGATGCTGGCCTTAAGTTTTCAAAAGACTCAATTCCTTTCCTGTGTATTTCCACTACCTAGTGCCGTGTATCAAGATGTGAGCTCTCCACTGTCCCCATGCGTTTGCTCCTCCATAACGGACTCTAACCCTCTGAAACCATAAGCCAAATTAAACACTTTCATCAATTGTCTTGGTCATAGTGTTTTGCCTCACCAATAAAAATGAAACTAATGTAATGCTTATAGGAAAGCTGGGTATAAATTCAATTGACTCCCTTTCTTCCTTTTAGTACCTCTATCATTCTGGTTTCATCTTGCTTGATTCTTTTTATTTACTTATTTATTTATTATTATTATTATTTTACATTTTATTGTAGAAAGGTTGTTTGGACTATTGTGTGCTTCTCTACCCTGACAAGATCCCATATAATCAAGACAGAGACTTCTTTAAGGCACGGTAACCTGGCAGGTATCAACCCTCTGGACTATTTTACTGTTTCACAGATACTCACTCCAAATTACTTGCCATAATAGTTCCTACCTGGATGCTCTTTTCCATCAGTCTGTCTTCAGGGCAAACTTTCTTTGGCCTGGTGCTAATGGTCTTTATTGCCCCATGGTGACTTTCTGTTTTCCCGGCTTCCTCTCTTCCTGCTACATCTTCTCCTTCCTCTCTCCCTCCTCCCAGCTTTGTGGTAACACTCAGACCTCAAGCCTGGGGAACCTAAACTCTGCCCAGTCCAAGGCTTCAACAAATTTATTAACCAATGAACTGTAAATTAGGTAGAGCAATATTTATAAAGCAAAGACAGATGTACATGAGAATGTGCTCATGCAGATCAACCCCCAACATTTGTTACAACACTGATATTTTCTAGAGTCTACAGTTCAGGTTGACTCTTTGTTTTATATATTCTATAGGCTTTTATAAATATACATGGCATACTTAGAAATATGAACATTACAGTACCAGATAGAAGTTTCTCAGTCCTTGAAACCTTTTATGCTCTATCCCTGTCTTGTTTGTTTGTTTGTTCCCTCCACCTTTCATATATTATCTCAATGGTTTTGCTTTGTCCTAAAATATAGTTGATATTATATGACAACTATCCTGTTTGGGTTGGCTTTTTTCATTTAGAAACATTTGTTTCTTCCATGTGTTTTAGTGACTTCATGAATCCTTTGTTTTTGTTGTTGAACAGTACATACTGTGTGGCTAAATAACAGTTATCCACTGTGTATTAAAGGATATTTGTTTGCTTCCAAATTTTAATGATCATGAATTAAAGCTGCAATAATCATTCACATGCTTACTTTTCAGCCCATTTAGGTAAATAGAAGAACAAATGTTGGATCACATAGTGAGGTCACATTAATTTTGAAAGAAGAAAGTCTCCCCAAATGCCTATGCTGTTTTACATTCTCATCTCAGTTAATTAGAGTTTCTGTTGCCATACAACCCTCTCCTGGTGACACACTTCCTCCACAAAGCCACGCCTACTCCATCAAAGCTGCGTCTCCTAAGAGCGCCACTCCCTGGCCTGTGGGGGCCATTTTCATTCAAACCCTAAATGGTCTAACCACATTCAAACCGTCATACTCACATACATACAGCCTACAATTAAGGTAATATAATATATACAGTGCACGTACATTCTTTCTTTTTTATTATCATTTATTACAATTTATTCAATTTGTATTCCAGCTGTGGCCCCCTCCCTCTTCTCCTCCCAATCCCACCCTCCCTCCCTCTTCTCCCCCTGTGCCCCTCCCTTAGTCCACTGATAGGGGAGGTCCTCCTCCTCCCCTTCTATTTGACCCTAGCCTATCAGGTCTCATCAGGACTGGTTGCATTGTCTTCCTCTGTGGTCTGGCAAGGGTACACCCCCCAGCGGGAGGTGATGTTGAGACATCTCATACAGGCAACTTAATGGCATGAGCTCAGTGCGCGTACATTTTAAGGACAACCGGTCGCATGAGGTTAAGTGGCTTTCCATGTTCGGCAGTAGCCTGGGCTATCCCGTGGCAAGGCTGTTGTACTGCATTTCCTGCTGGGTGAAAAATGGATGGGCTCATTTTTCCCGAAGGCTGGTCCAAGTGCTTCTGGACAGGAACGGAGGAAACTCGGAGATCCAAGGTTCCATTTTTCTCAGGAACAGTGGCTAAGCAAGACTCCAAGTCTCACCAGGAGGAATTGAGTTTTCCACTGGGTGTGACCGTTAGCCTTTTTAAAATGAGATTGCCTGTATCAGAAGGAGGTGGAAACTCAGGCGTTCCAAAAGCCTGTAATGATATCGCAGTGTGGCAGTTAAGCAACTGTATTAACGGCAGGCGTGTAGGTGAAGCCTGCTGGAAGGTGGGTCCTGTGAGACACAGTTGAGTGGGGTGCAGGTCAATGGCTGCCAAGGCAATTCTGCATGTCAGTGAACAGAGGAAGCTCAAGAGAGGCAGGCCCGTGGCTCCCTAATTGGCAGCCAAGTCTTGCGGGTGCAGGGGAGTGCATCCAGAACCATTGATTTTTAATGGAGCCTTTCCCTCTCCAGAATAAATGGCAAATCTCAGCCAGCCAAGGTGGAGGATTGGAGCGATAGAGAGCATTTATTTCGTGAATCAGGGACTTATAAACCTCGGGCAGTGGGAGGGGTCCCGAAGTTGAACCCTTGATTCACTGGGACTAGGGATGCCAGGGATAGTTGATTTACATGTAACAAAACAACCATATTATAAGAAGGGGAAGCAGTACTTAATTATCCTATTGGTGTAGGAAGAACTCCAGGAATGGTTAAAGGCATTGGCTTGAAAGTCAATGTGACATCTCATTAGCATAGGATGGGTGTTTCCAGGAACCCCCAGGTGATTGCTGATTGTGATTTTTATCAGGAAAGGGTTTGGCTTGTGATCTCCTTTAAGGCTATGTGGCATTCCTTAGGAGATCTGGTTGCCCCAGATCAGGTAGAAAAAGAGCCTTATTGAGAAAGGCAATCTACTCTGAAGCACAGAGGCTGTCTGGAAATGCCAGGCTTCAACCTTAATAGCAGAGTTTCTCAGTTAAGGGTGAAATTTTCCATGTGCAGCTTTGTGTCAGTGCTTAGGAAGTCTCACTTTTAGGGAATGTTGATTCAGGACATCAGATCAGGGATGCTGCTAGATGCTGAGCATTGCTCTGGATGCTTTCTGGAGGCTTGTTTATCTTCTGTGCTTCAGCATCTGTTAAATCTTTGGCCCAGTTTTTAATTAGGTGGCATGTATTCTCACTGTTAAGTTTTAGGAGCTTCATATAAATCGAAAACTAGCCTTTTGTCAAACATGTCTTTTACAAGAAATTTCTCCCGTTCTTGTGGCTTGTCTTCTCATTCTTGGAGTTTTCATCAAGTTCAATCGGCAAATTTTTTTTTCTTTCATGGAACATATTTTTGGTGGTGTCTCTAAAAATCTAGCACCAAAGCCAAGGTCACCTGGACTTTCTGCTGTGCTATTTGGTTGGACTTGGAAGTTTTGTAGATCTAAAGTGGACATTTAGCTCTATGATTTGTCCTGAGCTACATTTTTGTGAGTCACCATTTCTCTATTTTGCACTACTGATAGCAACATTCCCCCACTAATTTGCCATTCCCTCTTATCAAAGATCAAACTTTTTGCTTTGTTCCATTGACTAATTCATCTTTGTTCTCCAATACTGTATTCTCCAGATTACTGTTGGAAAGTGACTCAGGTATCCTAAACCCTTTATCCTTCATTAAACTTCATTAAACTTCAAGGTAAAATAAGTAATTGTCACAAAGTAACATGCTAGGGTTTTGATAGAGACATGCTTTTATTCAAATTTATAGACCAATTGGGAAAATTTTTCTGACATTTCGGTAATATTGAATTTTATTTGATGTGTGTAGAATGTGTACTTGAATGTATTCTTTCAGATTTTCACTTTAAATCAGAGAGCTGTAGTTTTATTACACTTGTCCTACACTTATTGGTTAGACTTATATCTAAGTATGTAGTTTTTAAAATTCTAATTCCAATCTATTGCTGGTACGTGAAAAAGTCATCGATTTCTGTATATTTATCTACTATCAGTTATCGATTCTAGAAAACTTTTTAAAATTAATTTTTAATTAATTACAATTTATTCACATTTTATCCCATCTGTAGCCCCCTCTCTCATTCCCTCCCAATCCCACCAACCTTCCCCCACCTCCCTCCATGCCCCTCTCCAAGTCCACTGTTACTGGAGGTCCTCCTCCCTTTCCATCTCACCCTAGGCTCTCAGGTCTCTTCAGGACTGACTGCATTGTCTTCCTCTGTGGCTTGGCAAGGCTGCTCCCCACTAAGGGGAAGGGGATCAAAGAGTCGCCACTGAGTTCTAGAAGACTTTTTAATGGCTTGAAATTAAGCAGCCATGCTATATACAAACAATGATACCTTTCTCTCTTCCTTATATATATATACTGATATCTTATATCACTCTTCTTATTGCCTCAACTGTTATGTCCAAAGTTTAGTGTCCAATAGGAATAGCAAGAACAGATTTTTCACACTGTTCCATATGACACAAGTTTTTTTTTTCTTCTGATTATATTCGTTATAAAGTTCTCTATTTTCAGTTTGCTAAGAGGTTTTAAATATTGCAGGCTGTTTAAAAACCATGAATGGCTCTTGGATTTTGGCAATTGTACTTTCTGCATCTATTGAAATGATCAGAAGAGTTTCTCTTTTCTTTACCTTTTTGTCATAATGTATAACATTAATTTTCTTAATGTTGAATTAGCCTTGCAAACCTATAATAAACATCACCTGGTCATTATGTGCAGTGATTTTTATACTTTGTTGACTGTAGTATGAGTGTTTGTTCATGAGATGCTTTTCCACTATTGTTCTCTTTCATTTAATATCTTGGTATGATTTTAGTTTCAGACTAATGACAAAGTCAAAAAACAGTCTTTATACTTATTTTTCTGGTAGAGGGATTAATGAGGATTATTATAATTTTTCTTTAATTATTTGCTAGAATTCACTAGCAATCCTATCAAGTTTGGTACTTTTTTCCTTGAAAACTTTATTAACTATTGATTCAATTTATTTTAATGAGTATTGATCTATACAAGTGATCTATTTCTTCATATCTAAATTTTTGTACTTTTTTAAATTCAAGAAATTGATCTATTTCATCTAGATTATTACATTTGTTGTTATAGAGTTCTTTGTAATAGTCTTTCATAGTCTTCTAATGTCTGTGTGGTCAATACTTCTTTCATGTCCGATATAGTAGCTTATGTTTTATATCTAAGCTAACCTGGCTAGAGGCGTATCAATTTTATTGATCTTTTGAAATAACCAGCTTTGGTTTGGTTTACTTTCTCTATTGACTTATTATTCCATATTACATTGATTTTTCACTCTCATTTTAATTATTTCTTTTTCCCTGTAAACATAAAATTTAATTTGATCTTCCCCTAGTTTTACTTTTTTAGTAGAAACTTAGGCATCTAATTTTTAAATACTTATCTTTCTCTGATCTGTTAATTTCATGCTAGTAATTTTCCTATGAGCACTGTTTTCAGTGTTTCCCATGCATGATGATAAGTGTTACTTTAATTTTCTTTTAATTCAATGCATTCTTAAATCTCTCTTAAGACCATAATGACACATGCGTTAGATGCGTATTGCTTAATCCTCAAATATTTGGGGGATATTTAAATATCTTTTTCATCTTTAGTCAATTTTAGAGTAGTTTGAGATTCTATTTGCTATGATTTATATTCTTTTCAATTTCGTGTGTTTTATGTGCCAGCATGTAAGTCTACCTTTGTGAATGTTTTATGTGAGCCAGGGAACTGAAAATAAATGATGACATATGCATACATATTGCTACTTGTAGTAGTGACAAGTTTATGTGACTTGTGCTTTAAAATGGTTTTCATTAAAATATAATATACACACAGTAAAATTTAAATACCCTAAATGTATATTTCAATAAACTTTTATAAAGTGAGCACACCTGTGTAAGCAATATCTATTTCAAGACAACATTGTGAGAAATCCATTGGGAATCATAGGAAATTTACTGCTTACTGGTTTCTTCTAAAAGTTGGTTGGACACAGTATCTTCAGGGGGGTCAGACACTGTGAGAAAAACACAACAGGAGACATCGGGAGACAAACCACAGACTTCTGACAACTCTGAGCAGTGAGCTAGGTTTCTTCTTTCCTCCACTGGGGTCTAGCTCCCCCTCCCTCTCAGCTATCAGTTTAAATGATTTATCTAATCATACCCAGCATACCCAGCCACTAGCTGTGCTTTTAATTAAAGTACTTTCCAAGTCTGATGATTTCTAGAATATCTGTAGTAGGAAAGTTGATCATGGGTTATTCAGCCATATCTTTTTCACCCAAAGTAATTCTCCTGATGTGAAGTAAGGTCAATTAATCAAATATTCTAAGTGCCTTGATTTTGGTGATGGCTTAGAAAACACATTAGGGAAAGGCAATCCCATAAGTAGAAGTCAGACACATCCTATATAGGACAGTTCATGTACTATTGCATAAATGGTCTAGTCACATTGTCAAGGGATATTCTTATTAAGGTATATTATCATATCAAGAACTAAGAATGACTCAGCTGCCAAGAGATTGGGCATTCATGAAAAACAGCAGCTAGGTCTTAAATGGTATAAAGAAATTTGCTCTCTTGGGCCCACATGACTTTCCTATCTTTACAGTGGGGAGCCCTTGCATCGTTGCATTGTGTTTTTCTGTAAAGTACTGAGTACAAAGCCTGGCTGCAGACTACTAAATGAATCATCTTGTTGAGGGATTTTTTAGAGCGCTTTTTAAAAATAACTTTTACTGAATTTCTTTTTTTTTTTTTACAATTTCATCCATGTATAAAGTATATTCTAATTACTATACCCCTCCTCTCTAATCTCTCTTACCCTTAATATTCTCTGCTACTCCTTCTCCCAAGTCCTTCTCCCGTGTGTGTGTGTGTGTGTGTGTGTGTGTGTGTGTGTATGTGCGCGTGTATGGTTTGTGATTGGTGCTACACCTCTGGATTGGTCTTACAACAGTCTAGTTATCAGCTGCTTTGTGGGACAATGCTGGCAAATCAAATAACATTATTAATGCCTTTTGTCAGCTTAAGCCTTTGTAAATTGCAGTATTCTTTGCCATTCCACTAAGAAACACTTTCTGTTTTGTTTGTTTTGTTTTGTTTTTAATTTGCTGTCTTGACAAGGGAAGGGACATATTCAGGATCTTGCAGGCAAAATATATAGTGACTAGCACATTTATTGCTTTACCAGTGGAGAACAGTAGAAAAGGCCAAAATTTTTATAGGCTACTGTGAATAGGATTGTTACCTTGATTTCATTCTCAATGTGTTTGTTGTTTTTCTGAATTTTGCGTGCTACTTTTGTATCTTATTACTTTGCAGAATGTATTTTGTCAACTGTATCAGTTTTCTGGTAGTCTACAAGATCTTTTATACAAAGAATCATATCATCTTCAAACAAAGATACTTAGACTTCTTTGTGTCATATTTGTATTCTGTTTATCTCCTCTTGCCTTATAGCTCTAGCTAAGATACCAAGCATTATATTGAACAGGAGTGCAAAGAGTGGACATCCCTACTTTGCTCCTGATTGTAAATGGAAAGTCTTTGAGTTTTTTTTCTCCATTTACAGGATATTGGGTATAAGCTTGTTTTATAGTTCCTTTATTATGTTGCTATATGTTCTCTACATTCCTGGATTCTTTAGGACTTTTATGATGGATGTTGGATTTTGACAGAAGCCTCTCTGACAATTAATGCTATAACACTCTCTCCTAGGTTTATGCTACCATTGAAACATGAGGGGTGTGTGTGTTTAAATTTGTGTACCAACAGAAGTCAGAGAACTAATAAGGAATCACAGTGTGAAGTTCAAGAGGAAGAGGTAAAATGCAGGTGGTACAATGGAAGAAAGAGGAATGATAAACAGGAAGAATTAAATGGGGGTGGAAAATGTGAGAGTAATGTAGAGGAGAGGGTGTGGGGGAGAGAGAGCTAATATTCAAAAACCCATGAAAATGCCATATGGAAACCTATTGTTATAGAAACACACATAGCAGTGCATCTCCAAGACATCATAAACTATCTAATAAAACCCCAATAAACTGGTATAGGTAAAACATTTTCAATTTGTTAGTCAATGCAGTCCCACAGACACAGACATTGCTCTTGGTTACTCTCTACAACACATACTTAACTCATGCTACATGAAGAAATTAGGCTATTAACATCAACTGGGGCAAAAATCCCAGGGTTGATTAAGTCATAGCCCTAGGGGAGGACCTGGTACTATTATTCTGCTAAATAGACATAGGAATAAATTGCTGCCTGACCCCAGGTTCTGCAGATTGGTGCATCTCTCCAGCCTCATCATAGAAGCTTCTTTATGCAGTAAGCAGTGACTAATAATAGAAATCTACAACTGGTCAAGTTCAGGGATTAAAAGACCCTGGGGTGCTATGCCTTTCCTCCTTTCTGCAAGGCTAAGGGCATGATATGAAAGAGGCAGTGTAAGGACTGGTAAGGACCAAAGGAAGTAGCCATTTGCATCAAACTGGTGTTTACCAGCCATGATCACACTATGGCACATGTGACCTCATAGCAACTGTGATGGACCTTGGGCACAAAACCTACATAAAATCAAGCCAGCAAAAATCCAACATGGATTTGGGAGGAGCTCATGAAGCCCCACCCCTAACTGTGGAGCTGTTGGCAATTCATGGCTGCTGGGGGAGGAAGAGTTAGTTTCTTCAAGGATGGGGCCCCAGGAAGGCTACTCATTCTCCAATAGATGGTCCTGCACCCATGCCCACACAGGAAGCAGGAAGCTGAAGCAGCGGATTTCTTCTCAAAAAGAACATGTGATGTTGGAAAAGAAAAAAAGCAGCAAGGAATAGGGAAGGAAGGGGGTGGTGCATTGGCTCAAAGTACATTATACATATGCATGAGATGCTCAAACAATAAAAGAGAATGCCCATTGTGGCTTGGTTTCTCCACTTGCCCTTCACTTCCTGAGGCAGTACAAAGCCCTTGTTAACATCATGCTCATGGACTTCTCAACTACTAGAACCTTAAGATAGAATAAAACTTCTTTCCTTTATAAATTGCCTCCTTAGGAATGCTGTTCGCACTACAGGAAATGAAATAAAGTACCTGACAAATCTGGACATAATGTGACTTGATCATCCACCATGCCAAACCCAGTTGTCCTCAAACATGAAGCTCAGGTCAGTTTGTTGACTTTAACTCCTTTACGGGATCCCACTCTGTGGCAAGGGGCCGGAGACATGATTACTGATATCACCCCAGTGTTGTTTGTAACCTGTACCATTTGGAAGAAGCTGACCCATGTCTCTTCTCAGGTTTCAGAAATCTTAATGAAGTGTTTGACTTTATATGGGGTCCCTGGAGCAAGAAACAACCTAAGTAGAGAGTGAGCTCATGTCCAAAACTAAAGGCTTCTCTTGAAAAACTAAGCTAGCTGGAATACTTTCTAAAAGGCTTTTCTAGAAAACAATCATCTAGATAATTCTGAGATGATTAAACTATGTGCCCAAGAAGGTTGGGGGAGGGAATTAGGTGGCCATCACCTCCAGTAATAAATGAAAAAGAAAATGAATTAATTAGTTTATCTAGACAAAACTTAAATAGTTCAAATATGAGAAAATGGCATCTCCTGGGTACTGTGTTACTTTACCTTCAAATCTGTATTTTTATAGATTGCTTTTAATAATGAAATTAATGAATTTTCTTTTTTTTCTCCTTTTCAGGCAGCAGGGGTGAGTGTCCTCGCAATCCACAGCAGTGCCTCTCCTATGCTGAGGTTCTTCAGCAGTTACAGCTTTCTAGCAGTGGGAGAGGGGGTGATCAATCAATGCCAACATTTTTGTTAATAGCAGGAAGACCCACAAATCCTTCCTGTCATATCCAACTGGCTGAAATATAACGAGCTCTTGCACTTTACTGTGCAGAAAACCAAACAAAGGTCAAAAAGATGCTGTCTAAAGGTGATTAGAATGTTTATGTTTATGGGAACAAGATGTGGCCACTCTCTGGCTTAGGGTCCATCTGATTTCGTCTGTTTACAAATAGAATTCCGAAGTGAATGAACCACTTCCTGTTAGTTTCGCTCTCTCTCGCTCTCTCTCACTCTCTCCGGTTCTCTCTCTCGTTAAAGTGCAGATTTCCTATCTGGCCCTGTTTAGAAGGAGAAAATGCTGCCAGACATTTATCAAAATCTAAACAGCCACAACCTAACAACGTTAGTATAATCTTAATATTAAGTAAATAAATGTGAGAAGTGATTATATTACACAAACATGTGGACCTGAAGTTTAAACTCAATGACTTCCATTTTAATCTTCTTACTTTCCTAAGGTGTGTGTGTGTGTTTTCCAACTTTGCTAGGCTAGCCCTTTAACTCCTTTCAAACCTGTTGTGCTAAGTTTATTGGAATTCCATACTTTTTTTCCTTGAAAGTTTGAAACCATTTACTTTTGGATCCAGCTTGCATTATTTGAAAATTAGTAGCCTGAAAACCGGGGTGTGATGAACAGCACCGTTATATTTTCTACATCAGATATAAAGTGGACCAAAAAGCACATACGAGTCTGTGATTCCACCCATGTGACTCATCTTTAAACCACAGTTAAGGGTTCCTTTCAGACACGCTTCACTCACTAGCCAGTCATGTAGATGAACTAGCACTTTGCATCAAGCTCCGGGTCATTTAGACCTTTAATGGAGACCGGGGTATGAATCTCTCTTGTATCTAATGACAGTGTTCATGGCCATTAATCAACAGTGTTTATTATAAACCCGGTGTTGGTTCTTAACAGTTGGTCGCCCACCAATTAAAAAAAATTTTTTTTCATATTTTTTAGGTAGTGCTCATGGGTCCATTAATAATCCAAGGCAGCACCTCTTCATGCACTAGGTTTCTCTACATGGGTCGACCTCGCTTCCAGGGACACCACACACTTTGACTTCAGGACACAGAGAAATCAATTTTAAACTGACCAGGAAACATTTTTCCTTCTGGATAGTTTTAATGGTGCTAGAAGTTGCCATGCAGGCTTCTAGGGGAGCAAAGACATCAATGACTCTACCGAGCACAGGAACCTGCATGTTTAAAGCTGATCTGCCAGTGAAGATGTGCCAAGCCGTGTGGCAAAGGCATGACCATTGTTGTGGGGTAAATAATTATTTTGTGTATATTCAGAATAAGTGCAGTATTTTCTTTCCGATAGGAGTATTTTAATCAACTTTCTATTCAGAATAAATGCATTCTTTTCTGTTAGCTGGAAGTATTTTAACCAGCTTTCTAAGGCTGACTAAAGTAAGTGCAATAACTAAAGTGTCATTGCATTTCTGTTTATCCACCAGTGCCCTTTCCATGGCAGCTGGTTCAGTTTCTTCAGTTTCTATAGTCCCAATTCTCTTACTAGGCTTCCATCCTCAGAAAGCTAGAAAGGAATGGGACTTTCTATTTTACCATCTAAGTTTTTAGACTGTAAGAAGCCACATCAAAACATTATCTACCTTTTGTGGAACCCTTTGAGGGATACTGACTCGTCTGTAAAAATTTGCCAAGTTTCAGCACTGAATCCACACAGCCCCAGGCTCTTCTCTCTGAAGATAGATTTGAATAAGTGTTTTGATCTCATTGTGTCTTATGTGTCTTTTTACATTGTTTCTATCATCCCGATTTAATTTTGGTAGGGCCTATGTGTTTAGGAACTTATTCATTGCTTCTAGAATTCCCATATTTTTAGGCTAAGTTTATAGTATATTCTCTAATAATCCTCTGACACTTTTTTGTAAGATCTACCCTTCCATCTCTAATTTTATAAACTTGCTCTTTTTCTTCCTTTTGCATGGTTTGACTTGGGAGGTTTTGTTCCTGTTTAGATATTTCTGAAAGCCAGCTCTTTGATTGATTCTATGTGCTTTTACTTTAGTTTCTATTTTGATAGAAATATTCCCATCTCTTGTATTCTGTTGGCAATGGTTTTGTCTGGAGCTCCCATTCTCTTCCCTAGGCTTTCCATCTCCAGGATTGCCTCAGATTTTGTTTTATTTCTTCTATTTCCATTTTTAGCTTTCATACAGTTTTATTCATTTCCTTCTCTCATTTAGTTGTAGTTTCCCATATTTCCTTAAGAGATTTATTCAATTGCTTCACCAGTTTGATTGTATTTTCCTGCATTTGTTTGAGGATTTATTTTCCTCTATTAAGGCCTCTATCATTTTCATAACCTCAGATTTAAGACCATGTTCTTGCCCTTCAGGTTTGATAGCATCCCCAGGGCTTGCTGTGGTAGGAGAGTGGGGTTCTGGTAATGCCCAATGGCCCTGGGTTTTGTTCCTGGTGTTCCTCACAGCCTCTAGCCAGCTGGTTGTCTCTGGTATTAGCAGGCCTGGTGGTCTCTGATGACAACGGGTCTCTGGGGTTGTAGGCAGAGCTCGTGGTCCCAAGTGGCTATGGTCCTCTGGTTTCCCAGCTGTTCCTCGATCCATGCTGATCTCTGGGGCTGTGGATCAAGGTAGGTCCTGGGAAATGGGATGTGGGGCACATTGGGGAAGTGGAGTTCAGAGGGCCCTGGGAAGACCTCCCCACTGCTGCTTCCAGGCTCTGGCAGGCCAGGAGCTGGGGGAGGGCCCTCACCTGCTGCTCCCTGAGCCCTGCTGGTCTCCAGGGCCACAGATTGGGGTGGGGTCCAGAAAATGACATGAACTCAGGTGGGGCATGCTGGGGAAGTGGAGAGCAGAGGGACAGACCTCTTCACTGCTGTTGGTAGGATGTGGCATGCCAGGAGCTGAGGTAGGGTTCTCGTTTGCTAGGAAGACGTGCCTTTAATCCAGATCTTTTGAGGTGGGAAGATTTACCTTAAATCTAGCCTTCATCTTCTACTGAAAGCCTAAATAAAGGACATGGAAGAAGGAAGCTAATTCTTTTTGTGTGTTTGCTTTTGCTTTTGGCGGCTAGTCAATTCCTTCAATGGTGTTGGGACATACTTCTTGGAATTCCTGCATATACTGAAGAACAGCTGAAACACACAGCCTCATGGATTGAACAATGAATAGATTCTTGGACTTTCTATTGATAGGCAGCCATTGTTGGATTAGCTGGGCCACAGTCCACCATTCTAATAAGCCTACTTTTCACATACACACACACACACACACACACACACACACAAATTCATTCTATCAGTTCTGTTCTAGACAGAACTGACTAATACAGTCAGGTTGTTCTACGTGACTCTTACAACAATATGGATTATCAGTGTAGCCCCTGGTTGTCTTTCAAGGGTAAGGGGATGCCCGTATTGCTAAAAGACACCATATACCTAGGACATGGAACTTGAATGATTCTAGTTGCGTCTAGCCTGAAATTTTCCTTTTGGCAGTCTAGCTGCCATGGTACCAGAAAATACTATGGAAACTGCCAAGGGAAGGAAGCAATTAATAGCCATACTCAGCCTCAACATCTATAAATCACTACTCTGGATAACAGGGCAAGATATCTGTAGGAATATAATAAGTGGCACTCACATACTGGTGGTAACTCAACTGCTGCATAATTGGATTAAAGCCCTTTCAACAAGAAGGAAAGTGGGATGTCGTGCCTGGTACTAGAAACCTAGCCAACTTCACAATGAAGTTGTGGAAAGCTAGGACCCAAGAGGTACATGCATCCACATCAGTACTCCTGCATCAGTGGCTCAGGGAATATCATGGAAGAGAGTACAAAGTGACTATAAGATCCGAAATACCGAAAATCCCGCTATGAAACAGTCTTTCCTAGAAATGACTGCATTAACAGGATGAAGGTGATGGTGATATCGATAAACACTCCCAACATGGAAGGGAGAAATTTCTTGGAGTTCCAGCCATAGACAAAGAACCACAGGCAACTAATGATTTCTGGGAGAGGGAAAATTTAATTAAAATTTAAAAATCCATGACAAATTTTTAAAAGATGATGTGATATGTATATACAATGGGATTTTATTCAGCTATAAAAATTGAAATTACAACTTTTTAAGAAACTACATAAAACTGGAAATCATTATGGTAAGAGAAATAAGCCAGATCCTGGAAGGATAGGGAGAAAGAAAGAAAGGAAGGAAGGAAGAAAGAAAGAAAGAAGAAAGATGTTTTCTCCTATGCAAATTGGAGGTTTCAATTTATATATAGGTGAAGGTAGGAGATCAGCAAGAGGTATAATGGAAACAAGAAAGAGATGTGGGAAAGTAGGACAAACAAGGATGAAGTCCAAGTGTGATGGCATAATGAATGAAACCCATTATTTTGTGTGTTAACTTTGAAACCTCATGAAAGGTACATTCTATGGCCATACATCAATGACATGCACTTAAAATCTCAGCACTTGACAAGCATATATATATATATATATATACATACATACCTGTACACATGTACATATGTATATATATGTGTATATATATGTATATATATGCTTATTGTGTGTGTGTGTGTGAGAACTCAAATAGCAAATTGCTGAATGAATTAACTGCATGCATTTTGAAACCATTGCTGTTTGGAAGGGTCCAGAACATTTCAGGTAAATCTTATATGGGAAAGAATTTCTGATTATATCCCTTACTTAACTAATGGACTTAAATAACTAGAAATCTGGACTAGTTTCAAACAGTGGACAATAGGCAATACAATGTAATGATACTTAGGAGTGAGAAAAGAAATTAAATCCTATGAATACTTCATCTTGTAGCCTGGACATTTTCCAACCTGAAAAACAGGAAGGAAGAATGCATTCAGAACCACGTACTTTCCCTCAGTTTAGAAGTTAGACTTCAGAATTCAGGTAGGGGATTAGACTTTTCAAGGCAAACTGCTAGCAGAGAGAATTGTGTTAGAGAGATGTCAAAGTTTACAGAGAGTGAACGTAAACTCCTTATCCACAAGTTGACTTGTTGCATGTATGTAGATAAAATGCTTAAGTATTGACTTGCACACACATATAGGGAAAATGCTTCAAAGTTGAGTTGCCTATGCCAGTAGGAAAAATGGTTGAGTGTTGATTTGTGCAAACCACGTAGGGAAAATACAGAGACCGAGTGGCACCCATCAGAAAGAAGCTGCTACCATGACCAAAGCTTTTCCAAAGCTTGGAAAAGTTATTTCTAGTACCTAGAAATTAAAGACCTCTGCTACAAAGAGCATTGTGCAGTGTCCTATACTCACTTGATAATATCAAACCAAAAAACCAAACTGATTTCAAATTTTATTTCTACAACAAATCCAAACAAACAACTCCTTAAATACTATACTCAGGAAAACTGGGCTCTTCAAATGAAGAACACAAGTCTACCTTAACATAGGTACTAAAGAGAATACTTTGAGTCAAAATGAGAAGTTATTAAACAGCAGCAGGATGCACTAAAATGTATAGATCTTGGTAATAAATAAACAAATACAAAGCAATGCATTTCTTCTGTGTTGTTTGTAAGTCATTTTGAACTCTACTATAACAGTGCAAAGTATTAAGACTAACTATAAACACAAAATGATTAATGTCCACATAACATTGCAAGTCACTTTTTACATCAGTAACATAAAGTATGCAGGGGGAGTAAGACAGTGCAGTTTGTTAACATATTGTGATTTAAAATGTTTTATGTAAAGTCATACCAACTACCAATAAAAACTGTAGTAGATACAAAATGGATAAATGGAAACATATGAGCTTATCACAAAGAAATCATCAGACCACAATGAAAGAGATTCAAAAACAAAGTGGTAGCATAGAAGAATTAAAAAACAGACAAAAAGAAAATTTTAACAAAATAGCAATAGCCAGAGGTCACCTTTCAGCGATTATTTTCTTTGAGTATGAGTATGTTATTCCGACCTAAGATTAGTTTAGTGAGTTTTAAAAGATAAAATTACGTGCTATGTATAAGAGACTCACTTGGATTTCAGGACACTAGGGAGATGAAAGGGAAAAGGTTGGAATGGTTCCCAAAAGATCAGGAATAGATGTATTAATTTGGGGAAAAGAAAATCCTCAGTCAAGTCAAAGATTTCAAGGCCAAGATTTCAAGCAGAGGTGACATGTATGGATATGTGAAAGTATTGCCAGTGAAGAACACAAAGGGAGGTCTAGTGGTGGCTGCTTTTGCCACCTACTAGAAAGTCCTCAGAGCCAGTCTGCAGGGCTATAGCACTCTGTTTCAGTTAGACACAGAGCGGAAGTCCTGGATCTCTCGGATGGGGT
Source organism: Pachyuromys duprasi (assembly GCA_028658305.1). Taxonomy (NCBI): domain Eukaryota; kingdom Metazoa; phylum Chordata; class Mammalia; order Rodentia; family Muridae; genus Pachyuromys; species Pachyuromys duprasi. The sequence continues at coordinate 7,711,445 of CM053750.1, forward strand.
TCCCTGTAAGTCCCATGGGATGAGGGCTCAGCATCTGTGGATGATCCGGATACTTTCCCTCTGAGCCAGATGTTCATTTCTGGCACTTAAGGTGTGTTCTATGAGAAAATTTAAGGATAATTAAAGGAAAATCTTCTAGACAATAGAGTTACCATTTTGCAAAAAGACTTTCTAAGAGAATAAAAACAGAAAAGTCCTACATAGTAAGAGCTCTTTGTTCTGAAACTTGATTCTACAGCAGCATGAAAATCAGACATCAGCAGTAAAAATTTCTAACCTGTGACCAGAAAGAGTTGACAAGGAGACAATGAGAAGAGTATTGGAAACAAAAATGGGGTTGGAGGTGGGTGATATGTTCATATTTCATTGCATGCATGTATGAAATTCTCAAAAACAAGGGGGAAAAGAAGAGTAGAAGTAAGAGCCTAACTTTTTTTTAATTTTATTTTTATTATTAGTTACATTTGAGCCTAGCATTTTTTGGTTCATTTACTTAACACATTTTGAGCTGCCAAATGAATCATGAATCCCCTTAGCTCCGGATAAGGTTTTAAGTATATGACGTATACTTCCTATTTAGTTAAAACCTAAGTATACGTCATATACTTGGGTTTTTAAGCCATTGGCCATCAAGTTCCTGATTCTAAGGGCCAATTATAAACTACAGTCTTGGAGATGTCTTCTTTATGAGGATGAAAGTCCTTCACCAGAGATGACCTTCTGTGTCCCGTTCTCAGCCTCTGCCTCCACGCTCCAGTACGCTAGACAGATCATCTATCTCCCTATTGTACCAATGTGCAGACCATCTTTAGGGCCCTCTTTCCTGTCTCCCTTAGAATATGTATTTAAATACAGCATTTTAAACTACGTTCTTTCCATTGCTTTCAAGGCTCACCTCTTCTTTACTCAATTGACTTTTTACTGAGTAGAAATAACCTCTTTCTTTCTCAAATTAGGGATCTATTCCTGCTATTTCCTATACCCACCCATCAACTTGTTCCTTGACCTTTGAAATGCTCAGTTTATGCTAATTTGTCTTATAGACCTTCAAACACCAGCTTTTATTAGCCAACTTTCCATACACGTACAGATATATATGTTCCTTTGATTTCTCCAATGTACAATTTAAGATCTAAAACACCCAACATTGACCTTCATGATACTTTCATTCTGAATCTTTCATTGCTTTTTACTATCACCAAGAATACAGCATTCAATCATATGTCTCTCACTGTATTTCTCCGTTTTTTTTCACCTTGCTACTTCCCCTATATTGGTAACAAATACAATTAATTTCCAATCTACATCTCTAGCCTCATCCTCTCATAATCTGTCATAGTCCAATCGCATTTAGAAAATCATTAGTCAATATGTTCTGAGGTCACCCCATCCTCATTACCATGGCTGCTCACATGTACTGTATTTTACATCTTTCAGTGGCCTTACCATTATACCAGTCATTATCCTTAATGCTTTAAATTCGCCCTTTGTTACTCTCTATATATTAGATAAATATTAATATTAACTTAATTAATATTAATATATTTTATTATTATAGCATAATTAATGTATAGAGAGTAAAAAATTCTACATTTGACATCTCTTAACATATTAAAATTATTTCTTAATTCTAGGTATAAAATCTTAAGGTAATAGCGCTCAAGTGATGGCTTCTCTCTTCCTTCATTAATCTTCAACCTGAAGGAACTTGTCTATTTCTATGATCACAATTATCTTTTCTGCATCCATGTTAGCTCACAAGTCACTTTCACAACTACCTCCAGTAGTTGCCAATCTAAAAAACTTGGAGCAAGAAAGGGATAAGATAGACAAGCTAACAGACCTCCCCACTCAGTGCAGAAAGCCTATCAGTTCCCAGTGTTGTCCCCAATACATAGTCATCCAGCCAATGCTTGTTTGCCCTCTAATAGAGAAATCACAGCTTTGACACTCTGTTCTCGTAAGCAAAAAGCTTTCCAACTAGAAGGTTTATCCCTATGTCCTTTTGCAACCTAGGACTTTCCACAGAATAAGAATAAATGCTCTCACATATGACAACCTTCTAAATACAGTCATGGTCTCACACATTTCTTGTAGTCTGCCATACACAGTTTCTGTTTATGTGTCATTATTCTAATATTTGTTTTTCAATTTTTCAAAACTGAGTTTCTCTGTATAGCCCTGGATGCCCTAGAACTCACTCTATAGACCAGGCTGACCTCAGACTCACAGAGATCTGCCTGCCTCTGCCTCCCAAGTGCTGGGACCAAAGGCTTGAGCCACCACTGCCCATTATGTGTAGTTATACTAATAGTTCTCTCCTAAAATGTGTGTATTCTACAGTGATCAGAACTGCCATTCTGTGCAAGACTATGAGACACTAAGTAGTAAGTAAGCGTTACACAGTTTTCATTCATATTGTAGAAAATGGAGAACTGTCCTGCTACACTGTTGCTGGTTAAGGTCCTGTGCTACCCTCATTTGCTTACCTTCTTTTTTTTTCTTTTCTTTTCTTTATCTGTAACAGGGTTTACACAGGTTGTGCTATTCCCAAGGTCATCAAGGCCTTTATCTCCTCTGCAAATCCATGGGCTTTATGTAGCAGCTAAGCCAGGTTTCTTCTCTTATATCCAAATAATCTCAGTGTACCCCCACAAACGGACTCCTCCTCTCTGACATGATAGATATTGATAAATCTTTCCAGTGCTCTGTGGGTAAATTTCTTGCCAAGAAGAAACAGAATTTGACCTGCAAATTAGTGTTTACTCTACAGCCATGCTCTACCTCCACTGGATTCCTGAATATAAACTGTCTTCATGGACACATAGATTAAAGCTGGTACTTTAGCGTAAACAATGGAAGATAGAAAGGAATGGAATGGTAGTTTTAAAATGATAATAGATAAAAGTTTTGTCATACTTATAGACAGCAAAAATATTTTTCAGAAAAAAATTTTCAGCTTGTCTCTTCAATGAATTTTAATGAGAAATCTAGATTTCTACACAGAGAAGCATGAAAACAGACTCTTTTCTCCTACTAAAGAAATCAACCCAGATGAATTAAACTTTTAAGTAGGAGACTCGAGACTGTGACACTCCTGGAAGAAAACATTGAGGAAACTGTATCACTGGTCTGGCTGACAAATGTTTGGAGATGATGTCAAAAGCATAAGCAACAAAACCAAAACTAGAAAAATAGCTTTTTGCCAAACTGAACAGCTTCCATACCCACCCCACAAAATTTAGAAAACAAAGTGAAGAGACAACCCACTGAAGATATACTACCTGTAAACCTCAACTACAACAAAGGATTAATATTAAAGACATGTAAGGAACTCAAATAATCCAATAGTAGAAAAATAAAATCTTTACTTAAAAATAAACAAAATGATTAAAATATAAAGACATTGGATATAGAACTGGGGTCTGGGACAAAGCTATAGGTAAAAAAAATTCAGTTACTTCATGTTTATTTATTTATTCAAAATTATTTATTGTACACCTGTGCTAGGCCATTCACATTGTTATGTGTATAGACATAGTGATGAATAAAACAAAACACCATTTCCATGCAAGAAATTTATACTTAGATGATGAGGTAAACCTCTCTCCAATTTCTTGTGAAAATTCCTTATAAAGCCAAAATCAAGTACTATCTGTGATGTGTGAAGCATGGTAACTTTGTTCAATAAGTACTAGTTTTACTTTAGCAAATAAACAAAAAACAACAAAAACAAACGGAGCCAAAGCTTGTAATACCATTTGTAAAAAGCTGCAATTCCCGACTGTCTCTCCATCCATGAGCTTCTCATGACTTCTCCCCGAGTTGGTTTCTTTTTAAATTTTTTTCATTTTATGCACATTGGTATTTGACTGCATGTATAGCCATGTGAGGCTGTCAGATTACCTGAAACAGGAGATACAGACAGTTGTGGGCTACCGTGTTGGTGCTAGAAATTGAACCAGGTCCTCTGGAAGAGCAGCCAGTGCTCTTAACTGCTGCGCCATTTCCCTTCTACAGGGTGTTTTAAGCCCCCGATTTGATGGGGTTTCCTCTGTTTATTTGCTCTCAGAGTCTTCCCGTCATCTCTGATGAAAGTTGTAAGTCCCTGATTAGGTGATATTGTGTTAACTGCTACTTCGTTTACCTGCCACTAGCTATTTGTTCTTGTATGCTTCCTTGCTAAGAGCTAAATAAACTCACCCATTTGAAACTGAAAGGACAGTTATCACAGATCATTCTCTGGCTTTATAGAACATATGTATCTAAGTATAATTTGTAAGTTAAAAACATTCAAATTAGCATTTATAGCTTAACAATCTACTTACATAAATAAATTTGCTAACTGAAAATAAAGTTTATAGTCGCACCATGTTCACAAAGTAGAGTTTTGAAATCACATTGCTACATGTAGACAGGCCCTTGAAATTTTCTACAGGACAGGATAGGAGCACATCTAGCCTCATTGTTGGCATTGAGTCAATACTTGAGGCATTTTGGATAATTGTGATCCACGAGAGGGAGATGAAGCCTGGAAACAAGGAAATGTTAACTGAGCAGAAATGGCTAATTAGATATTTCGATTATATAAT
>CM053750.1:7716536-7732373 GCA_028658305.1 Pachyuromys duprasi
CTGCTGGAGAGAAAAGCGCTATAATTGGGATCCTGGCATTTGTGCAACCTTGTGAGGGTTATTATAACATATTACATTTTCTTTCTTGCTGCTGTAGTATTTATTTTGGGGGCTTAGGGGCATATAGTTTCTTAATGTTTAATGGACTAATTATCAATAGTCTGAGCCAAGAGATGTGTCCAATTAAAGCCTGAGTCACTGGGAGCTCAATTTAAAATTCAGGAATCTTGTTGGCACTAGATCAAGGGTACTGTTTCAAGGAACTCTAAAATGGGAAACAACAACACAGAAAGCCTAGCTTTTGTCTTCTCTAAGAATCTAGAGATTGCTACAAAAATTAAAGCACTGTAAACAAGAGCCCTGGGATGCAGAACATAAAACACAGAGGTTGAATTGCTTTCTGCAGAGGCCTATTATATTTACAGCCTTATTAGGAAGGTGTCTCCTTAAAGGCGTTGTTATTCAGCCAGTGACTTTCAGGCTTTAAGTGATTAGCTCTTCTTTCCTCATCTGTGTCTTATCTGTTTGGCGTTTGGAAGGAACCAACTATGGAGACAGAACAGAGTACATAGCCAAAGGCCATTGAATTACTAAGTGTCCCAGTGGGACAAGACTTCAAAGACTATTTAACCTAACTCTGTGTTTACAAATTACAAATAAGGAAACAGAGACCCATAAACTTATTTGTTAAAGGTCATGGGTAAAGAGAGTTGACACACACTTTATTATTCCTTGTATTATAGAAGTGCTTTTATTAACCAATGGTTCATACGCAGAATGTTCTAACCTTGCATGGATATGGTCTGTCTGAACATTTCCTTGAATCCACTGATGTGTGTAGCCTCAGCCCTTGACTTTGCTTTAGTGCTTTTGCTAAGAAAAGAACAGTAAGCTTTGTTTCACACAAGACTCCTTTTCCCCAGACTCTACATAGGCTTCCACAGTGAGGCAGGTATATCAATCAGTCCAATGGGATCCTGGAGTAAGGAGTAAGGTGAGGTAAAGAGGCAAATTTGTCATCAAATATATGGGAAAGGGACTAGAGAGATGATTCAGTGGATAGAAAACACTTGCCGTAAAAGCATCAAAACTCAAGTTCAGAACCCAGGACCCCTGTTAGAAATATGCCAGGTGTGGCCAGTGTCTGTAACCCTAGCACTGTGGGAAGGAGAGACCAGAGGATTTCTGGGGCTTGGTGGCCACCAGCTAGCTCAGTGACAGACACTGAAAGAAATGAGTGATAGAACAGAAAGCTCAAAATGAAAACAGAAACACATTGGGAGAACTAGTAATTTTGCTTATCAGTAGTCTTAAATGGGCTGTCTAGCTTTATTTGGCCCAGGGTATCTCAAACTTACCTTACCTTTCTCCTTTGTACATTATCCATCAGAACTGTATGACATGGAACAGGTCCGGGAAGTAGGTCGCTGAGGAATTTCTTCTGCACATGGTTAACTGGATCAGCTTTCCACAAAGAATCCTGTCCTGTTTAGGTGTACCCACAAGAGCTGCAGCACACCAGAGTGAGTCCGTTTTTCACCTCAGAGTAAATGACTGGCCATAACAGTGATTGGGGAACATGGCAGGTCTATCATATTTAAACATCTAATAGAGCCTCAACAGAAAATTTGCCACTAAGTTTATTCCAGAAAGTTTGACCTGGTGATAGCATTAGCACTTTATTCCCACCCTTTAAAACAGAAATTACTTCAAGCTTTATGCCAATATTCTACTTGGCTTCTAAAAGAAATTATTTATATCAAGAACAATTACATTAATCTTTTTGTCTACCAATATTTGTAGATGAATTGAGATTTCCATTGAATAATTTCTTTTTGAAGGCAGTTCTTTTATTCATTTATAGTCTTTAAATGATATGTATTTACCCCATTTTGTTTACTAGATGTTATCCTGAGAACTGCATGCGGCTGTGAACACACCAGACAAATAATTACACTATATCTTTATACTCCAGTAGGGGACATAATGACCCAATCAACCAATAAACAAGCAGCTAAACCAATGTAAACAGAAGATCATCTTATGTACATATCTAGGTAAACTTAGATAATTCCAAGTGACAGTTAGGACAATGGAATTCTAAAATGTACACAAATATGACAGGAATTGAGATGGTGGTGTCATTTTAAATAAAGTGACCAGGAAAAAAAGTACATTTACATTTTAATAAAAGAACTAGGAACTCTTCAGAGCACTTTATCCTAAAGATGACTCCCTAAATGTTGGGAGAGGAAGGCTTGCGGTTATGTTTGAGCTTTGGGCTAAGATAAAGATGTCTGTCTTCCTCTGTCACCTGATCATCAGCACTTCCTCGGGGCTCAGTCACAGGTCTTCTTCCATCAGGCTTTGTTGGCACCTGTGGTGTGTTAGCGGCAGCTGTGGGGTGGGTCGCTGTGGACAGGTCATCTGCTTCCCTCCAGCATGTTTCAGTACAGTGTGACACTTGAGATCACACTGATATTGCCCCCTCCTAGCTCCCCTCTGGTTTTCAACAGTGTAAGCACCTTTCCTGCAGGAGCTAGGGACCATCTTGGTGCTGTGTAAGAGCTTGGATAGAAAGGTAGGAATTTGGCAAGAAATACCACTGCTGTGGCCAGTTAGTTCTCACGTGATCTTTCTCAGTCTGTCCAGGAAAATGTCTCAATGTAATGACCACTTCTAACAGAGAGCAGCACTTAAGCAATCGTACCTAGCCAGAAATTAATAATAATGGTTTGTTCTCCTCATATTTATGTTGCTTTGTAGAAAAGAAAGCCAATGGAGAGATTTAAAGAGAGACTCTTTAGCAAACAGCAACTCAGGTGATCTTAGACGTGAGAGGTGCCAAAGTAGATTCCGAACTGCTGTGGTCAGGAAATTATCCTTGCCTCAGAAATGTTGATAGTAAACATTTGATGTCCTCTTCCTTTTACAGACAACTATCACTAGATAGTAGATGTCTCCAAAAATCCATTTCTTCCTGTTTTCCCTCTGTGTGCTGCAGATGAATACTTTTGCCTGTGTTTACATACTTCCTCATTGTAATACTGGCCTTTTATTAACCAATATGTTGTTCAAGTTCTCCCTGAACCTTCAAGCTTCCTTAACTTCTTGAAAACTTTCATGAAAATAAATAAACAGTACCTTGAGGGTGTTATATTCCCATAGTTGTCCTTTCAATAGAATTGATAATACTTGTAAGTTAAGTGCAAGGAGCCTTTATGGTGACCGGAAGATGTTATTGCAGTTTTTATTTCACTAAAGGACAAAAATTCTAATAAGGATCCTCAAAGCTGTTATTTCTTTCCTAGAAAATTCCTTCTACGGCAAAAGAATTGTAAGTGGGTCAAGTTTATCAGCTGAACCAGCCTATCCCTTGAGTCTCATGTCCACAGATAGAGCACAAAATGTGCTGATGGCAAAGTTATGTTACATAAAATAGTTCCCTGAAGTATCTGTTCATCCCTCATGCCTCATACTCATGGATGGAACACCAGATGTACTGATGCTATGATGGTATTAAAAACAACATTAGAATGGCTAAGACAAAAAAATAACTCAAGTGATAGCACGTGCCAGGGAGGATATGGAGAAAGGGGAACCCTCCTCCATTGCTGGTGTGAGTATAAACTTGTGCCACCACTTAGGAAATCAATATGCTGCTTTCTCAGACAATTGGGAATGGTGCTACCTCAAGACCCAGCTATACCACCCCTGGGCATATACCTGAAATATGCTCCACCATACAACAAGGACATTTGCTCAACCATGTTCATAGCAGCTTTACTCATAATGGCCAGAAACTGGAAACAACCTAGATGTCCCTCAACTGAAAAATGAATAGTGAAATTGTGGTACACTGGAATACTACTCAGCCATAAAAAACAATAATATACTAACCATCTTATAGTCCCCTTCATTTCAACATAAACCCCCAGAGATGGTTTTTCCATAGATAATTGATACTTTCAACAGTAGTAGAGAAAATTTTAGAAGAAAAAAATATCTATGAATATTTTTATTATATTCCCAATGAAGCTGGCTAGGTTAAAATTTTAATGCAGCAAATCCACCAATGGACAGAGCTATAAACTGGTATATGAAGAGTAAGGAGTGGGCCATTCCCCTGGCACTTTTCCTAACATCTTCCCCAAGTAGGGTACGGATTAGTTACCACAAAGGCCAATGAAGCTTCAATAACTCTCAGCAAAAGAACCAATCTTTCCTCCTCCTCCTCTTCCTCCTCCTTCTCTTCCTCCTGCTTCTTCTCCTGACACATTCTTTTTGATTTGATTTATGATTTATTTATAATTGTTATCGTTATTACTGTCTTTTTCTATTGGCTTTTTGTTTGTTTTATTTTGGACATTGGGTCCTGCAGCTCACCCCCAGGACATAATCCAAAGGAAAATTAGTAGTTCCACACGGGGTATCTACAAAGGTCCACTACCACACACCCTGGATGGCTTTCAATATTTCCGAATCCATCTGGAGTCTTTTAAACTTGTCATTGTTTAAAGAACCTGCAAAGTCAGGATAGAACATCTCAAATCTCAGGAGAAAAGAAAGCCATAGGGTTGAATGTACCCAGTAGACGTGGTGAATCCAGCTCGCTCTACCTGTCTTTCCCCTCCTGCTGCTGCTACACACGTGTTGGCTGCAGCTGCACGTTTTCTGGGAACGCCACCTGCCTTGATTCTGGGCTACCATTCTCTCCTTCCCTACAACTCCGTCTTGCCATTTAAGCATACACAACAGCTCTTCCTCCTCCGTGTTTCCCCCAGCCTTCTAGGTGTAAATGCCAAGCTTAATTCTGAATTTATAAGTAGGTAACTTTTAGTCCTCCAAATCTCTCACCAAATTCTGGCGCTGTCACTATTTTCCTAGTGGTGTCTTCTCTTACCCGGCAAGCTTACGCTTTTACTTCCCCTCTTCCAGAGGAGCTCTTGCTCTGTTTCACATCCCTTTATTTCCCATTTCTGCAGTTTCTTTTCTCGCCTCTCATCTCATGCTCAGCGTCTATCTTCCTTCTCACTCCCTGCATCCCTTCTGCCTCTGTCCTAGAACTGATTTCTGTTTCATCAGCATAGATGAGGAGTCCTCGTATTTCTCTTTTCAGCCTTCCCTAATTTTGTTCTCTTAGCAAATGGCTATTTTACGAAGGAAGACACGATTTTTAAGTGAAATTTCTTGGTAAAACTCAAAATAAAAGCGCAGTTCACAGAAAACTCAAGGCAGTTTTACCTAGCCACGTTTCTCAACAATCTCAAGTGTGGGGTAGTTCACCGTGGCAGAACATTGCAAGGCTAAATCCCACCGTGGAAAGCCCCACAGGTAGTACAGGGCACATTCAGTTCAAGTTCATTCCCCGTTAGATAATGTGATCTCAGCTGGCAGAGGCTAAAAATAGAGGTCTCAGGTTCCTGGAAAGATTCAACTGCAATTGCTGCCTCCAAGGAATTGGAAATGAGACATCAAAGGGTGGGAGCTTCCTGGGAACATTCAAAACAGTAAAAATAAAAGCACGGTCTATCAGTAGTTCTCAAACATGAAGAGGCTAATGAGCATACTTACATTTTTTAAACACTTCCTATTCCATTTGACACTTATAGAAACACATGGGCCCCACTATAAAATTGAATATATTTACCAGCCTTGACCTGTTATAGTAAGATAGTCAAAGTCCCAACTTTGGGATGCAATCTTCTGAAATATAAAGTTGTATTGTCAATGATTAATTTAGTTATCGTTTTTAAATCTTCTTGAGTGTTTCTAGAAATATTTGGAGTTATTTTATATTCAATGGCTTCATTGAGATTATTGATTATGTAATATGACCACTAGATTATAAATTGATGTTCTTTTCATGGCCCTCTACACAAAAGAAACAAAATTTTGAGAAAATCTTGTTTCTTAGTCCTCAATTGATTTCTTCTATCATAATTTAAATATATAAAGTTAAGAAAATTGAAGTTCTGAATGCGGCAGATTTACAGAGAGGTACATTCAGGTTTGGAAGTCATTTCCAGTCCTCTGGGAGAATGATGTCTGAAGATGAGGGTCTTGATCAACATGAGTGATGCTCATTCCCTCCCACCCCAAGTCTGAATGAGTCATCTGAGTGAGTGTGTGACCACCCACACACTCCTTAATAATTACTCCATGCTCTTGTGGCCACATGACATTTGACTATAGCTTTTAGAACACCTGAATTTAGATGCTTTAAAAGCTAAATGTATTTTGTATTTCAGTCTTTCCCCACACACGCACACACAAGGTCCCCTGGTAGTGAATAAAACATCTCCACATTTTCTTCAAGGCGAAGCAGTAACAAATACCTGTGATTATAAGGCCCCACAAATTCCCCAAGAGTGGGAAGATAGATTTTATACTTCCTTATACTGATATGTCATTGAGTTATTTTTCACTGAGGGTCTGAGCTACTTTTTAAAAACAGAATCAAGCTGATGAAAAATTTATTGAACTCTACTGGGATCCTTACAACTTGATTACTATTAAACAGTAAGGTTTGTTGCTGGGAGGAGCCAGCTTGTACTTATTTCCAATTAACAATACTTATTCATAAACTCAAAATCCTACGGATTTAAAATCTATTCTCTATACACAATAAGAATCATGGATGAGCTGGTTTTTTCATAAGAAAAAAAAAAACAAAGATTAGCTGGTGGTTAAAAGGCAGACAGAATGGCACTAACATTGATACTTACAGCTCAGTACTTCTCAAATCTAGCCATCCATTTCAGTCACCAGGGATGCTGCATATCAGGATTGAACGTCTTAGACTAGCACAAGCTGAGACTGTTAATCACACAGATTCTCAACCTAAACCCTAAACCATAATCTGAACCATAATCTGTCTTTCACTGTGTTGCTTGAATGACTTGAGTCTCTGTTAAGTTTGTAGCACCCCTTTCGAGAATCTTCACAGATCAGGTTTCTGAAATTGATATCTTCCATTAACATTTACCTGCACTGTTAATTCCTTAACCCTGAAATTAGTATATGCATCCAGTGGAGTTTGTTTCTTTTTGCTTTGGAGTGTTAATACTCAATGATAATTCTCCCACTTAATTCACTAGAGGAAACAGTGAACAGGAGGTGATCAGTAGTGGCAATCTGGTATAAAGTATTTTTTATCTTACCACCAAGTTTATAACACAGACTTCAACTTTCATCCTTTTTATATTATTTCTTGGTGCACACATTCTTCTTTATGTATAGAAGAGTCTTTTCCCACTGTTTATTCACAGGTCATCAGGTCTCAGTTAAAAACCATTTTCTTCTGCTGGGTGTGGTGACATATGCCTTTAACCTCAGTATTTAGGAGACAGAAGTCAATGGATCTCTGTAATTTCAGTGCCAACCTGTTCTACATCTTGAGTTGCTGGACAGCCAGAGCTATACAGTAAGACCCTGTCTAAAAAGAAAGAAAGAAAGAAAGAAAGAAAGAAAGAAAGAAAGAAAGAAAGAAAGAAAGAAAGAAAGAAAGAAAGAGATAGAGAGAGAGAGAAAGAAATGCTATTTCTTTAAATACTGTTCAATTTTCCATATTAGGTTAGGCTCACTGATGCCCTAGCCAATGTTGGTTGTCAATTTGACACACCTGTGAAGTGGAAACCTCCACTGAAGATTGTCATTTTCAGAATGGCTTATGGGAATGCTCTGGAGCATTTTCTTTACTTCTAATTAATGTAAGAGGGGCCAGAACACTACCATCCCTAGGCAGGTAGACATGGGCTGTGTAACAAAGATGGCTGGGCATGTGCCTGGAAGTTAGCCGATGAGCAACATCACTCATAGTTCCTGTTTCTGCTCCCAATTGAGTTCCTGCCATGATCTGGCTCAGTGGCAAACTGTAACCTGAAAGTATAAGCTAAACGAAGACTTTTTCTCAAGTTTGTTTTACTCTGTGCTTTATTGCAGCAATAAGAGGCAAACTGAACATCTGGCATATAAAGACCCGCTAGCATCATGTTTCTCCAGTAAGCACGTGCTCACTAAAGGTCTGTGAAACAAATCAGTTAATTTCTGTTGCAAAAGACATGAAAATATGTCTGGAAAAATCCACTTAATTAGCTGTGCTATCTATCTTTTTCTTTTGTATTTTGTTTGATTTTGGTCATTGAACTAAAGACTAAGTTAAAATCTTGAATTACCCCTCTGATTTATGATTTTGTCAGCTTCCCCCTGTTTTCTAATAACGTCTCCTTCTTTGCATTCTAGTCAGGCAGCCAGACTATATGGCAAGAAGGCAAATGCATTCAAGATGTATTTGTTAGTGAAGATTGCCATGTTTTATCATATAAAAGCAATATAAAATATATAAAACCAATATATAATATAACTCCCAGCAATTTCTAATAATCTCTACCTTCTATGCTATGACAGCCTTTTCCCCTTGTTCCTAGCATTTGTCTGCTGCAGCTCTGCCTTTCTTTCGTTTTTAATGTCTTTGCTGTATTTTAACTTGAGTGCCTATGTCTTTTATTCATGAAGTTGTTATCATTCACAGTTGTTACTATCAGCAATAGTTGAGCTAATGCTAAATATAATGTTATTATATTAATAATTTATTGGAGAAGATGGCAATGGACAGATGAACATAGCCTGTAAAGAAGATTAGAACTGGAGAAACAGGATATGGAGAACCAAGGATAAAGCAGTCAAAGATGAAAGTTGTTAAACAAGCTTAAAAAGCAGCAATTGAGAGAAGATTGGCTTTCAACTCCTAAGTCAACAACAGTCTTACGTTTCCCACCAAGCTGGGGAAAGAACAAAAAGAAAAATCTAATGCAAACGATGTGTATAGTTTCCTAAAGAGCTCTTCCCCCTCCCACCCCACCCCCGCCACACACACCCTGTTCTCTCTTACTTTACACTTCCACTCCATTCATTTCCTCTTTCTTCCCCCAGTTCACACATACCCATAAAGTTATCAGCACTTGTATTAGGAGGAATCTATGCATACAACAAACCTTCATTCTCAGTCAAACATCTGTGGCATGCTGGTCATCAGAGTTAATCCCCTAGAGCAGCCTGCCCTTTGAACATGCTGTTCAATCCCTAAACAGATCCCTGCAGATGCAGCCCACATACACATGCCGTTCACCCTCTGGAGTGCGTTTGACAAACTCAAGCATTTTAACACAAATCTTCTTTTTAATGCAGTGTATTCCCAGGCTCACAAAGAACCAAAAACAACCTCAACAAAAATCCCCTAAAAAGCAAACGAACAAGAAAGCCCAAAACAACTTTTACCGTGGATTCCTTTTTGCTTCACATTAATTCATGCTGTGGAAACATAGTCTTTGAAGGAAAATCTTTCTTTAAAAGCCAATGTGTTGTTTTCTTTTAATTTTGCTCAAACTAAACACTAAAATCCAACTGACTTTGAGGTGAACAGTGCATCCTCCTCCTAATGGTTTGATTACTGTTGAAGGGACCGTCACATTCACTACTTATGCACGTATTTTATCTAGGGCTGCCTTTCCATCTCCAGTCTGTTGGTCAGAATAAGTTTACATGATGGAAGCAGCATGGAAAGGGAGGCCGATGATTTCAGATGATTTCCTAATCATGCCTTGTCTCTGTGAGTGGATTTAGGGAGGACACTCGGTCCCTTGGACATCAGTTTCTTAGTTCCCCAATTCTACAGAAGTGGTGTCTGCAGGCTTGTGTAGGGCTCACTGAGACAGGGCTCACTGTTGTGCTTGGTTACTGTGGGGTGATAAGATGATTATATACCGTAGAGGAAAGCAGCATTAACAATAGCAGCAGAGCTGGAGTCCGCCTGAGCATTTCCATTACCATGTTATCACTTGCCAGTTGCACGAGCCTAAGCTAAATCCTTACTGCCTCTGTGCTCTGTCCTCTGCAATCTGAAAACACAGGGAGAATACAGCTAACCAGCTGGAGAATTGTTATTAAGGATTAAAAACACATGTATGTAAAGCACATGATAATGTTCAATACAGAGAATATGCTTTGTACATTTTACATGTTAACTTCATTGATATCGCTACAATTGGAAACACCTGAACATTTTTTTGAGTGAAATGTAAGTAAAGCATTATTAATTTTTTTTTAATTCTCTTCCACACTGCAGGACAAGAGTAGTGAAAACAAAGACGAATTATTGTACGCATCCAGTCTAATGTCCTGGCTCATTTCTCAGAACATTTCACTTAATTCAGCTTTCCTGAGTTTTTCACCAGGCTCCTCATGGTTGTTTAGGGTCCCTTATCAACTTCGAAGATCTCAAAGCTTTTTCCTCCTCCTGTTTTCATTTAACTGTAAGAAAATCTCTCTCTCTCTCTCTCTCTCTCTCTCTCTCTCTCACTCACACACACACAGACACACACTGCTACACATTGACTTAAATTTTGTGATGTTAGTTTTTTAATTTTCTTCGATTTTTTCATATTCTAAGCCTAATGCAGTGACGTTCCCACATGAAGTGACTTTATTATCACATGTTACAAAAAGAAACTATTTTATCTTTGAGAAATATTGCCATAGAAACATGTATTTCAGAAAACACCCTTCCTTACGGGTGCTGCTTGGTACAGCCTAGCAACCAACTAGAGTCTTACAAAGAAGGGGGAAGAAGCAGGAATGTCCTAAACGCTTGGAATAAATTGTACATCTGTACAGATCGATGCAATAGCCACAGGGAACATGAATATGGCTAAAGTCCGTCAGTAGCGAGGCATAAGAGTGCCTGCCTGTCATCCCTCCCAGCGGTCAGGGGCATTCTCGGCTAAATACTGGCTCTAAATTCATTAGCTAATTATAAAAAAAACAAACAAGCATACTCCTTCACTTCAACCCATGGCATCTACTTGGCCATCATCCTATGGCCAACCCTTCCTCCACCCCCTTTAAAATACTTTCTCTCTAAAATGCACAAAAGATTGGATCATCTCTCCATAATTCTAAAATTATAGTCATATGTTTGATGCTAAATGCTGGTTAGATCTCTTATTCCAAATTGAACTAGTTCTCAAAGGCGATTCCAAATTAGTGATAACCATATGTTCGAATCTCAGCAACAGGCACGCAAAGCTATTTCTAGACTGTTACTTATTATGCAATCACCAGCGATTCCATTTGGGGTAGGGGCTGGTGTTCTCCTATACCATAACGATTCCCAGAAAATCTAGACTAGTAAGCATGACATTGGACATAATTCCTGGACAAATTATATCAGTAACACCTGCAGATCATATATAAAAACACCAAGACAGAAGTCAGAAAGGGGCCTTGGAGCACAGCCAAACTCTAGTCTCACAGGCCACATTTAGTGCAAGCGGAGCAGCACCGACCTGAGTTTGCACGTGATGGATGGGCCCTGCAAGGCACTCCCAGATCATCCGTCATCACTGTTGTTGTTTGCAGGTGCCTCTTGGTGTGGCAATGGGGGGTGGGAGGAGAGGATAAATTTCTAAGTCATTGAAATCTATTAATACCTCTGCTTATTAAACTCTTATATTTTCTCTTCTCTTAACATTAAAACACATACCCAAGTAGTCCAGCGGCTTCTGTATACACACACACACACACACACACAAAAAAAAAAACCCTGTGAAAAAGCAAAATGCAAATAGCCGGCCAAGACAAAGAAGCCAAACTAGGTAGCCAGGAGGACAATCGGGGCTCGAAAAGAAATACCTTTCTATAAAAAAAAAAAAAAAATCACATGATAACCTTGAGGCTCAATGCCTGTTAGATCCCCCAAAGAAATGTCATTCTCAAACAGGTGGGAAGATTTACCCAGCTTAGTATTGTGCCTTAGACAACAACCCTAAATAAGTTTTTGATGGAGGGTCTTACTATTGCTAGTGCCAACAAACGAATTATGAGAAAAGTAGGAGTATCAATTCAATTTTTTTTTTTTTGGTTCTCCAAGACAGGGTTTCTCTGTACAACCTTGGCTGTCCTGGAATTAATAACATTATTAATCCTTGTTTTTTGGGGTTTGGTTTTTGTTTGTAAAATGTATACAGCAAACCTAGACCATTATAATAGTTCAGAGAGGGAACTGTAGCAAAGAGTATACTTCTTCTTCCTCTGCTCCACTTTCAGTGCGGTGGGAAAGGCAGTTAATTGGCCCTGATGTCACTCAGTGGTCCTCAGCCTTCCTGATGTTGGGATCCTGTAACCCTCATGTTGTGGTGCCTCTCAACCATAAAATTATTTTTGCTACTACTTCATAACTGCAATTTTGCTACTGCTATGAACTGTAATGTAAACATCTGCATTTTCTAGTGTTCTTAGGTAACCCCCAAGAAAAAGGGTGGTCCCACCCCAAACGGGTCACCTCCCACCAGTTGGTGGAGGGTCATACTGTTGAAGAGCACTGCTTTAACAGATGTGGGGGGCGGGGGGGAGCAGAGTGTGGAATAACTCTCCAACAGAAATGAAAAAAACTGAGCGATGCAAAAAGCATTCTAAGGGAGCGACAGAACCAATTTTCAGCTGGATAACAGGGCAAAGTAGACAAGGCCCACCTATAAAACTATGGGAAGAGTACAGAGGCAGTCACCTTACTATCTTAGATTCCGTGTTCACTCTCCACAGCACAACTTAATTAAGATTTAAGTAGCATGACACCAAACCCCAACTTTTAAAGTGAGCAACTCAGGGGCATTCAGAACATGCTCAGAATGGAGCAGCCACCACCCCTCTCCAAGTTTAGATTAGCAACTCCAACCCAGTGAAGTCCCTGTGCGCTTTGGCCAAGTGCACATTTCCTCCTCCTTTCTGCCCTTGGCCTTTCATCACTTTAGATCTGAGCTCTTAGAGCATGTCGGTTCAGAGAACCGTATGGTATCTAGTGGCGGGACTTCCTTTTCGCCTTTGGCGCCATGTTTCCAGTGTTCAAACATTGCAGGGTGCAGCAGTAGTTGTGTTTACCAGGCTTCTCGCGGCTAAGACGGATGCCCGACAGAAATACAGAGAGAAAGGAGGGATCATTTTAGCTCACTGTTCCAGTGGTTTGATTCCAGGATCTGCCTGTTTTATGCTTCGAGGCTTGAGATGAAGCAGGAATCACAGTGGATGGATACAATAAAGCAAAGTTCCTTACATCGCGGCACTCAGAAAATAGAGAAGGGATGGCCTAAGGACAATGTAAGCCCAAGATATGTTCCCTACTATTAACTGTTTCCTTCAACTGGGTTCTGTTTCTTTAAGTCTCTCTCATCTCCCAAACTGTCATTACCAGTTGGGAACTCAGCCTACAATACATGAGTCTATGATAGACATATTGTATTCAGATCACAGCAAGTCATTCCTTTGTGTAATTTTCTGTATACTGCATGAATATAGGAATATTTATGTATTCATCCATTATTTGATAAAGATTTGGGTTGTTTAGCTTTTCAGCTATCATAGTTACTGTTCCTGCGATCATTCACATACAAGGTTTTGAACCAAAATGTTTGATTTTTGTTAAGGCTTCATTACTTGGGACTTTAATTGTTGAGTTATAGGGTACCCTTAGAAGAACTGCCAAACTGTGTTCATCAACTTTCTACCAGCAATATATGAGGCTTTCACTTTTCCCATAACTTGTCAACCCTTGTAAATTGTCTGTCTTCTTAAACTTTGTAAAAAGCTTCAGTTTCATAGTGACAATGAAGCACTGTCCCTTGGTTTGATTTGCATTTTTCTGAACCTTAACCATATAGAGCATCCTTCACACGCGTAGTGACCATCGTCTCTGAAGAAATGCTGTTCAAATCCTTTCCCTACATTTAGAAGTTGGGTTACCGCTTTTTATCTTTATCACAAAAGATAAGAGTTGCTATCAGATATACAACTTTCACATTTCTCTACTAGTCTGTGCCTTTTGCAGCTACTTTCATGATTGTGCTCAACAAAGTGCAGATGTTTTCACTTCTGATGAAGTGTGATCTTCCCCTCTTTGTGCTTTTTATTTGTGTTCACAAAACCAATCATTGAACAAGAGTCACAAAAGGTTTACTCCCACACACGTACCTGAGAACTTTGGACATGTAGCTCCGAGAGCTGTGTCCTCTTTGAAGTTGATATTTGTATATGATGCGATGTTGGGGGGTCATGTTTGTTCTATTGGACATGGATGTCCAGTTTTTCAGCCTCATTTGTTGACAATTCTGTCATTTCTTCACTGAATAATTTTGACACCCTGTTGAAAATGAAATGGCTCTAAATGTTAGAATTAATCTCTGTACTCTAAACACCTCTTCACTAGCTATATTACTATGGCAGTACTGTGTTGCATTATGTATGGCTGCATTTGATTGGTGTGGCTTTATAGAAGTCCACGGTTTTGGTGATACTTCTCACTTTCAAAAGTATTTTGGCTATTCTGAGTATATTGAAATTATAGGACTAGGTTTCTAATCCCTATTGAAAAGGCAGCTTAAATTTTGTTAGAAATTTCCTTCAATCTGTAGACCATTTCAGGAAGTATTACCACTTCAAAAATATTAAATCATCCATCCCATGACCACGAAAAAACCATTCTGCTTTTACTTGTATCCTTTAAAAATTCTTTTAGTAAATTCCTGTAGTTAGGCATGACCTACACTGCTTTCTTCAGACCTGTTCCTGTACTTAGTCTCTCAGCAGTGTTGTAAATACAATTGTTTCCATAGTCTTATTTCGGATTGCTCATTGTAAAAGAACCATATAACATATTGATCTTCCATTTTGAACCGTTGCTATTTCAGCTCATTTCATAGGATTTTAAAATCAATTCTCCCAATTTTGTATATGGGAGACTGCTTTACTTGCAAAAGACAATGGCTTTGTTCATTTTTTTTTTATTTCCGATTCCATTGCTGTGCTTTGAGTGTGAAAGATCTCCTGCAAGCTCTTGTGTTCACACAACTACTTCCCAGCTTGTAGGATTTTTTTTAGAATGACACTTGTCTGGTGCTAGCAAAGGCAGATCAGGGGTACAGGACTTTTAGGGAGGTGTCTCTGTCCTGCTTCCAGTCTCATCATTGTGTCTGATCTGCCAGACTGTAAGAATCTTCTGTCACATGTTCCCACTACTGTAACTTTTGTCCTGTCTTTTCCACCATGATGGAATGAAACCAGGAACCAAAATCAGTCCGTGTTCCCATAAGCTGCTTCTGCCCAGTATTCTGTTATAGCTCTGCAAAACTACTCACAGAGCGGGCTTTTCTCTTTCATTGCTTACATTCCTTGCCTACATCCCTTAGTGGGAACCTCCCCTGGGCAAATACGAATGTTAATGTTCTCCTGGTCTTAAAGTGAAAGCATGCCCATCATCAAATCAGCTGCTAGATATGGGTTTCTGCAAAAGCCTTTTATCCCACGCAGGGGCTTTCCTTTTGTTTTTAAAATTTTGAAGATCTACAAGGTTTTTCAAGAAAACATAAATTGTAGTAACAAGGTCAACTGAAAGGTATTCAGTTTTCTGATCACTGAAAGATACCACATGAAGATATCTGACATCTATACTGATGAAAAATAAGGTTGGTTCCCCCCCCACACCTCCATATTTAAAAGACTATAATCTAGACTGTATTATACCTGTGATTTTGCTAAGTCCCTCCTTTTACCAGAAAGCTGTTTACAAAATTTAAGGGCTTTGAAATGGCCAACATTGAGACTCAGCATGTAAAGCAGATAAAATCTGCATTTGAAGCAGAACTGGCTTGCTTGGGTCTGTTCTTTTTTTTTTTTTTTAATTTATTTATTTTTATCTCAATCACAGGTTAGGTACTTTGAATCCCAGGCGTAGCCCCCTCCCCCATTCCCTCCTACCCTCCCACTCCCTCCCTCATCTCCTTCTTCCCC
>CM053750.1:7732873-7751074 GCA_028658305.1 Pachyuromys duprasi
TCACCCGGAGATTTTTCCAGGTAATAACTGAGTGTCCCTAGGGTTTTCCCACTTGATTTTCTCACCGTAGGAGTTCCGCTCACCTGGCACTCACAATGCTGGCGTTTTAGGTCCCAGAGTTCAGTCTCCTGGTCGCTGCGTTGTTTCTGCTCTCCTACTCCTCAGATACAGTGTTCTCTCCTGGCAGCCATCTTGGATCTCCCAGATACCTATATTTTAATTATAGTTTCTCCACACAGAATTGTGCTACGTGTCCTCATGATTGTTTTAGTGTTTTATGTGTTCATAGTTAGATCTCTCTTATCCTTTTCTTTCTAACTGTACATGCTTTCACTTTCTGCCCTTTTTTTTTTTTTTTTAATTTAAGCTGACTAGTGGCTCATTGTGTTAGTAAGCTTTTTGTCACTGTGACAAAAATACTTCAGAGAAACACTTTGTCTGGAACAGGGGGTTGTTTGGGTTGTTGGTTTCAACAGCTTTAGTCTATCATCAATTGGCTTTTAGGACAGATACCCAACAATCTAACCTCCCTGGTTTCCTCTCCTGAGGACGTCCCTCCCAGTGGTATCACACACTAGAAACAATTGACAGGTACCCAGAAACCTGATTTTATTCCGTTAGACACCATGTCCAAAGGACCCACCACTGCCAGAAGTATAATGGCCTAGAAAGCAAGCTCCAAGTAGATGAACTTCAGACGACACTTATCTAAACCCTGGCACTTACAATTTCATCTCTTTGTATAATCGAATACACAATTATTGTTTTGCAACATTTGTATCTTTCTAACTCAACTTATATACTTTTTTATTAATTTCTTCTGCTTGCTCTGTGTTATTTTTTATTTCAATTTCTAAGTTCTTAAATTGGGTTTTTAATGATTTGTTTCCAGGGCTTGTTTTTGTTGTTGTTATTTTTTGTTTTGTTTGGGGCTTTTTGTTTGTTTGTTTTTAGTCTTGTGAATGTAAAATTACATTTCACAGATTTCCAAGTGTTAGACTGTTGGTGCAGTTTTTATCATTAACTTTCAGTTCTGTTGAATTATTGTAAGAAAATTGTATACCTACATATTTGACAAGGGAGCTGCCTGTAGCCTGTTTGACAACACAGAAGGTATTAATGCAGTGCTTAGGTATTGCTTTGTTCATCAGCTTGAGAATCCCTATCCCTTCCCCCCGTTTTATTTCCTGTGATCAATTATTTGGCTTGAACTTTGTCCTGTTATCTTACTATGATGTGCAACACATCCCTGTACTGTCAAGTAATGATGCTGCAGGTCTACTCCCTCCTTTGGTAGCCATCATCTGTTCACTCCCCACTACGAACACTGTTAAGAAGTATTAGCCTCTTTTCTGGTTTCTCTGGATTACCTGCAGACTTTTGGCGTAGATTTCAGTTTCTTTTTCCTTCAGCTCCAGTAATATCAGTATAACGTACTGTTCTGTGCATATTTAGATGATCTATTTCTATGTCATATTTCACATAGAAAAATCAAGTTCCTTCAATTCACGTTTTTCCACTGCCTTTAATTTCAAGAACATTCTCTTAAATTATGGTAAATTAGGTAAAATATTTTACTTAAAAATAATTGTTTTTACTAGGTGCCTTTGTGTGTGTTTGTGTGAGTGCATGTGTGTTTGCGTGTAGATATGCCAAATTGTGTATATAGAAGACAACTTGAAGGAGTCAGTTCTATTCTTCCCATATGTGGTGGGCTCCAGGGACCATCTCAGTTTGTCAGGCTCAGCAGCAAGCACCCTTACCCACTGAGCTATCCCATCAACCCTTGGGGTTTTATGTTCACAAATCCCTATTAACATATGCCCATTCTTGACACTTTTTGCCCATCCTTTTACTTAAAACTTCTGTTTTCTTCTTACAATTTCTGGCTTATTTATCCCCAGGTGTTATTTCTTGTGTTGATGTATTCTTGTAATTGCTCAGATTAGAAAAGATCATTTCAGAAATGACCTTTCAGTTACTGATCTTTTCCAGAGTTTTGTCTTGCCTACATTGTCTTTTATTTATGCTGTTCTTTCAGATCACCAATATCTATTTTAGCTCATTTTAAAATGCTGACTTTTTCAGATATATGTTTTATGTCATTTTGGTGTCAATTATCTTAAACATCTCGATATGTTCCTTACTCTGTGTGTATGTGTCTGTCTGTGTGTCCCTTTCTTCCTCTCTCTTCTTTTTCTGTCAGGGCTTCTTCTCCCTGCAGACAACTTCATAAGCCAGCCTCCTCTACTCAAACTTGCAGGCTGGAGGATAGACTTCCGGAGATCCTCTAGCATTGTTACCTGTCTTAGACTTTGAGCAAAGTGCTAGCAGCTGTATCCTTTTAGAAACCTTTTTCTTTGTTCCACTTTGCCTGTCTCTTCTCTCACTTTTTTCCTCACCACTCATTGTTCTCCCTAATCTGCATACCTTGTCTGGTTTTGCTTAAGTAATGTTACATTGTTGACATTGATGAAGCTGCTCTAGCTCTTTAGACTTTACCATATAAACCCTGTGTACACATTTCCAAAGTGATTAATGCACTTTTAAACTTTAGGTACTGTTCTCAGTTTTCACTGTAGAAATTTCCAGAAAGCACCTGCAAAGTGTCCTGAGAATTCTATTTCGCTTCTTTCTGCTCACTTATTCACATATTTGCAATGCCATGATTCTTCCTTACCACCTCCAATCTGTGAACTTGGGGATACGTTGTCTTTTAATTTTATTGCAGATATTGTCTTTTTGTTTTTAACCTACACTCATTTCTGAGTTGCTGATTAGCACTTATAAAGAGATTTAGAAATACTAAAAAAAAAAAATGTTAAACATGCTTTCCCTCAAATTCTCTTCTGTCTTCTTAAGTGGCCTTCAAAGTTTTTACCTATGATGACAACTTAGACACACCAATGTGAAGATTTTTGCCAGTCCATTTGTAGTTGAGATTACAATAATTTTCATCTTTAAAATTGTTATATAACAGCAGGTATGACAACATAATGCACATAATTCCAGCACTCAGGAGGGTTGAGCTTTTAAGGCCAACCTGGGTATACACAGATTCCTGTAAAGAAGACCTGTCTGTGAAGAAGAAAGTCACATTAATATCGGCAGACAACTATATGCCCAGATAGTAAGGTTAACCCTCTATTCAACTTTCCTTCTAACCTTGTCTGTTAGAAGGTAGACACTGTCTACTGTCACCATGATGTGAACCTGTTTTCTATAGCATTATTTACAGACTAGGTCATGCTACCTTTTTGACCTCTAGGACCCTAGAAGGAAGACTTAAAGAATCTTTAAAAGAAAGAAGGAAAAATAAAGCAAAATAATTTAAAAAAAATCTTAAGATCAGCCAAGCTTGGTAGATCTCTGTGAGTTTGAGGCCAACCTGGTCTACAAAGTGAGACCAGGACAGCCAAGGCTACACAGAGAAACCCTGTCTCAAAAAAAAAAAATCCAAAAATTATGAAAAGTTACAAATTACTAGCAGAATTAAACATTCAGAGGTAAAAAAAATATGAAGGAGTATAAACAAAATTATAAAAAACATGATATATTCAAAATTCAAACTACGAAAGAGAAAATAATTATAATAGAAGTTAATCACGGGACACTAATTAAAAAGAAATTTAAAATCGTAAGGAATGAAGAAACCTTTGGATCATGAAGAAGCAGACAGTGATAACGTTTTGAAATATGATACACTCTACCTACTAGTTAAGATAGTTATAAAGATAATACTTAGTTTCTGGGAGATAAAGGAGAATGCAGCCTTGATAAGTAGCAAAGAGATTAAGGAAAGTAAAGGAGAGGAAAAATACTGACACCTTCTTGAAGTCAGATTTCACAGAGCGTAGAATTGGAGGCCTAAGAATCATTTCGAAATTGGTGCCATTCTGATGATGGAGATCCTGTTCTCAAGCAGCCAGCAAGGTCAACTGTGTTCCTCTTAGAAGGAACCACCAATATTGTGAACTTATTCTCATTTTCCTCATCTTTTTCTTTCCCTGAATACAGTTTATATAATTCTCAACTTATACTTTTAGGTATGCAAAACCATATCACTTTATTGCTAAGTAAACTTCTGATTGGAGTTATGAAAGCTTGGCGTACAGTCTCCTGCCCTCTTTCACTCAGAGTCTTTGTTCTAAAGGGTTAGCTGAGTCTGAAGGCAGAGCAGAGTGTGTGGTACCGTTCACATCCCCAAAGCCTTCTATCTCTTGTGGGTATGTGCTAACGGGCCCTTGGCTTGATCCTTGGAGTACTACAGTAGCTGTCTTTGTAGTCTGCCTCTTCAGAACTGTGGCACCTCTGTTGTTTCCAAGAATCTCTACGGCAGACTAAAGGATCCATTTGGAGGCATGGTGTGGAAGTGACCATGCCAGAACTATTGAAATGTGTGCATAATGAATCCCAAGCTCTCTTCTGCTCTCCCAGAGCCACCTGGAGCCCTGTGCAAGGCCCCTCCTTCCAGGGTGTTCGGTTATCTCCTTTTCAGCAAATGTGCATTTCAAACACATTCCTCTTTCCTTGTTTCATGAGCAGTTTTCCTCAAAATTTGAGTCTTTGGAATTTGAAACCAGAAAGTATTTAGAAAATAATGCACTCAAGCAAATTTGAAGGCTAGCCCAACAAAAGGGGGCAGGAGGTAGCTAACAGGCATTGAGTAAGGGTCTCAGAAATGTGTGTCTGATTCACAGTTCTTCTCCAATCCTCTACCACCACACATTACCAGTCTCAAAACCAACTTTACAGGACTACCCTTTATTTTTTACTTTTAATGCTTTCAAAAGTAATACCCCTCTTCTGACTTCCTTTTGACTTAAAATGCTGACAAGATCAGATCATCACAATATTTAATTATGATGGTGTGCAGATAAATAACGATGGCCTTTGCTGCTTCTGAGCTTCTGTGTGAGACTGGGCTGGGGTGCGGGGGGGGTGCTTTTCAAATGTGTTTAATTTAAAAAGAAAGCATAAGCTTAAGCTTTTGATGAAAATGTGTTTTTTGTTACCTCCCTTTGATATTAAATAATCTTAACTTTTAGAACTTTCTTTTTATCTTGAATTGAGACCACATTAGAATAATGGTGAGGGATGGGCTGGGAAGCTCTCCTTTGGTAACAAGTCTACAGATGTGAAATCAAAGCTGTGTCTATCAGATAACTTCCAACAATGTCATAGAGCTGAGTTTGTGCTTCTTCTGTTTCCGCCACAACTTAAGGGTAGAAAAGAATTAGCTGTTACTCACTGACAACCAATTAAGAAGCTTTTGTGATCAATCTCTTGTGAAAAACTGGCCAATAAGACTTGAAACATCTTTTGTTGTTTTGGAGGGCCACAAAATTTCTAATTAAAGTCTGCATGCCTAACCTTTCAAACTGTCAACCCATAGTGTCACTGACATACCTTTTTCAAATGAACAATCACAAACTCTAGGCCATGTAAATATTTCTGATGATTCTAATTTAAACATTTAAAAATAATTATTATCTGTATTATTGTTGTTCTTGTCCAGCTCATGCTTAGGAGGTCATATTGGTGAGAATGTCTGGATGTAGCGTCTGGCAGTACTAAGAGACACGATCTCACAGAACACTCCCTGACAAATCTTTCTGGCCCCTCTTCCACAATGTTTCCTAAGCCTCAGGTACAGGAGTTATTCCACATCTCCACATTTTGATTGGTTGTGGTTTTCTGCTCTGGTCTCTGTTGCAAAAAGAAGTTTCATTAATGGGGTGTGAGAAGTACGCTTATGTGTGTAATTATATTACAGTCTCAAAAGTTAAAAGAAACGCTTTTTAAAATAAAGACAATGATTATCAAGATATTTAACTAGCTTAATCCATCTTTCTTCAAGAAGAACTACACATAAACCACCCACCAAATAGAAGGAATATAACTACCATAGTCTAATATATGATTGTGGTGGTTTGAATGGGTTTGCCCCAACCCCCACCACCATAGACTCATGTGCTTGAATACTTGGCCAAGGGAGTGGCACTATTAAGAGGTGTGGCCTTATTGGAGTGGGTGTGGCCTTGTTGGAGGAAATGTGCCACTGTGGGGGTGGGTTTTAGTGTCTTCTTTGCTAAAGCTTCATCCCGGGTGGAATTCCAGGCTCCTCCTGGCTGCCTTCGGATCAAGATGTAGAACTCTCAGCTTCTTCTCCAGCATCATGTCTGCCTGGATGCTGCCATGCTTCCTGTCATGATGATAATTTACTGAACCTTTGAAACTGTAAGCCAGCTCCAATGAAATGTTGTTCTTCATAAGAGTTCCCTTGGTCATGGTATCTTCTCACAGCAATGAAACCCTAATTAAGACAAATATGCAAAAATAAAAGGAGATATGGCCATGACAAAGAGAGGGCAGATGGAGAGGCTCATGGGAGAGCTGCTGTAAATGAAAACCTCTGACACCGGAAGAATTCCAGCACACAAGAGGAACGTTCAGGCTCTTCCCTGAAACAGTTTTCTCTTTGTGCTATTAGCAATTTTCATAAAACAACATATATGTGCAATGATGAGTGGGCTCACCAGGAGTTTTAGCTTCCAAAACAATGTCCAGGTCTGGTGTTAGTAATTTAAAATGGTTGCTCATTTTGAATAAGAAGATGGCCTTCTCTCAGAGGCCAGAGTTTAACAACTAGATTCAGTTCTAGCTCAATACTCCTTTCCAGTGGCAGAGATTTCCACCACTTCCCCATGGGTCTTACCAATCACCGTCATGAGGCTCCTTTGTAAATGACCATGATGTTGAAAACATATCCCACCATTGACATCATGCTGTGATCTTTTACAGAGTTGGTAGGATGAGGCCTAAGTGGGATTTTTTTTGACAGACTATATTTCTTCTTCACAGCTTTTATTCAACAGTCTTTCCATTTCTTTCTAATTGTCATCTTTTCCATTTTCTGCTGCTGCCTTCTCCCACACCACCTGAATTAAAAATAAAAGTAGACATTCTTCCCTACATTTCTTGCAGGCCCCTGGAGAATTGTGAAGGGAACTAGCCTCAGTAGAATTGAAAATATTCTATACAACACTGAAATCAAGAGGCTATAGCTTTAGCATAGACAAGTTACTAAAATAAAGCAAATGAAGTAAAAAAAAAATCATAGCATAAACTTTAACTTATTGTATGATGGAAAGATATGTCAAACAGTGGAACACAGGCACACCCAACACCCCAATACCGTCTGCTGAAGAAATTGTCTTTCATGATGACAGGGTGCTTAGGTAGACTTCCTTTTCCCAGAACTTAGTAGGTGTCCATTTGCATCATATCAATGAAGAGAACTGCTCCAGTCTTGATTTTTGTAGCATTCCCCTGTGTCTGCTCACTGACCAGTTTCCACAACTACTCATGTGGACAGTTGGGCAGAAGCTCTGGTTCCTACCTAAGTGATAATGGCTTATACCAGCTTTCGCAAAGTCACCTGGATTGTATTTGTCTAAGTTGGTCCTATGGTGACTCATGCATACAGTGTTTGGGCAGGCAGGTGTATGCATGTGCGCACACACACACAGGCAAACAGATATGCTCATGTGCACACACACACAGGCAAACAGGTATGTGCGAATGCATGAACACACACACATTCTTTCAGTGCTTACCTAGAGACTGTGGCTCACCGTGGCCCCAGCTCACGAATGCAGAATTTCTGAGTCTTCCTCAGTGTGGATGGTATAGTGGTAGCCAAAAGGAAAGCTAGTTTAGTTCCTAAATAGAGCTTGAATTAACTTGTTATCCATCAGGAGGAATAAATTAAGTTGGTCCTTTAAATTCCATCAAATGTAAAAATAAGTTCCATATGGATTAAAGACTTACACACAAAAAATTAAAATAATAAAAAATATTTTAAAATGCTGTATGTGCAATTCTATAAGCAAAGAAAGCTGCCTTAAGAATCTCTGGAAACTCAGACATACAAAGGAAAGTATACTTATATTTAAATATCTAAACGTGTTTGGAAAGGGATCACCCTAGGGAAAATATTTACAACACATATGACAGAGAAAAGGTTAAGAAGTTTATGATATAAGGAACTGTTATAAATGAGCAACAGTAGGGGCAATGACTCCATAGATGCTGTGAGAGTAAATACAGTTGGCAGAAAGTGGACTTTCAGAAAGTGTTCAGTCTAGCTGAAGAAAAATAACATAATGTATGTCGCTTAGACTGTCAAATAAGAGTCACAACAGACACTTTTGGCAGAGACACAAGAAAAAATTGAATATATTGTTCCTGTAAATGGGAACTATGAGTCTTGGTTGGAAAACAATCTGGCAACAACTGTGAAAGTGAAGATGTGCTATAGTCTACCCACTTTCACTTTCATAGATTTATTGCATAGAAATAATACCAACAATATGCGAAACAAGGTATTTACACGGTGTTTAAAATCATTCTAGTGGAAAAATTAGTATTTATCAAAGGAGAAATGTTGGAATATACGCCATTCCCCCCCCCAAAATGTGCTTTGCTACATTAAAAAGAATATGCTAGACGATGTGAAGTAATCAATTAAACTACTTATGGGTTAGCAAGCAAACCAAGACTCGTGGAACTCATGCAATAGAGCCCTTTTTAATAAAGAAGAAAAAATAATAGTGTGTGGATGATTGCGTGTTTTTAAAAATAGCTTTATTGACATAATTCATCTTTTCAAAGCACTCAGTTCAGCATGCTATTTATTTTAACAATCATTTTTTTATACTCTCATGGGAAACTAGCGAAGGAAGCCTGGGGCACAGAAAAACTGCCTCTCCACACACAAGAGGGAGACTCAGGGGCCTTGGGCTGAACACGGGCCATATGAGATGAGCACTGGACGTCTGCATGCAAAGATATGCTTCATGAAAGAGGTCAAAGAGCTGACCAAGAGCTTCTCGGTGCTCAACTTGAAGGGAATGCTCCCATTTTCTGAGTACATATATGGAGACAAGACATGGCTCAGCACTTGACTGCCAGCTCATTTCAAGTGTCTTCTGCCTTCTGACACACCATTCTTTCATCTATAACTTGACCCCAGAGGGACACGTATGTACCAACTGGAGCACATAGCTTAATTCTAGGAGCACCCATCCCTTCTCCCAGGGCAATGAACAGGGTAGCTGTGGCCTGCCGAGATTATAACCATCAGAGTACTTTAGCAAATATTAAGCCGATCACAATTATTTTCTCCTTGACTAGATATTCCACAGTCAGCCCTTATTATGGAAGTCCAACTATAAAAACTAAGGCCATATAGCAGGATGCAACTGGTACCCAGCTCAGAACTGGAGAAACCGGGCTTTCAGAATCAGGCCCAGTAGAAGAAGAAGA
This sequence comes from Pachyuromys duprasi, assembly GCA_028658305.1. Lineage (NCBI taxonomy): Eukaryota > Metazoa > Chordata > Mammalia > Rodentia > Muridae > Pachyuromys > Pachyuromys duprasi. The sequence continues at coordinate 7,742,204 of CM053750.1, forward strand.
CTCATCCACCTCCTCTTCACACTTTGGTAGCTCATGGAGTGCCATCCTGAAGGATCCGTGCGGATAAATTCTGTGGCTGAAACCACACTCCCAGAAACCCTTGTGTAAAGCGTAACTGTGGTAAAGAGAAGGAAGACAATGAAGAATACACTTCCTTAATCTCATTCCTACACAAGAGCAGCAATGGTTTGTGTCTGTCCTTGTTGCCTCTGGCTCTTCCCTGGGTACTGCCATGGGAGGAAATAGAAACCAAGTAGCTCTTGCCTGTCTACCTACTCTGCTCTTTAAATCAGTCTGCCACTCACCACGAGAAAGACCACACACAAGCTAAAAGATAGATCAGATTTGTTTAAAACAAAGGCTCTGAACTTTTCTCCCAAACTGACCCCAAGCCCCATGTGGCTCACATACTGAATTGGAAAATGATAGGCCTGCCAAAGCCAGGTCATGTGACCTTAAAAAAAAAACCAGTGGAACCAAAGGGTGTTTTTATACATCAAATGAGAGCCCCAGAATGCCAAGATAAGGTGGCTGGGACTCTGTGGGAGAATTCTGGGCCAAGAGGGCCAAAAGAGTATTTTTTACCTGTTGCAAATGATAAGCTGAAGACAGCACACTCAGAGGCAAGGCATGGGGAGGAAGAACATTACTGTCAGCTGCCATACTCCAGGCAGAGACTGGACTCTTTTACCTGATGTCCAGCACAACGAAACCCTGGAAAAACTAGAAAAGTAGAGAGGAAAGCAGTAGGAAAGATGGTGTGATTGATTTAAGAGACTGCATTCATGCCGAAATGGAAGGTCAAAATTACGTAGAATAAAAGTGCAATACTATAAGTCTCAGCATCTGCTTTGATACCCTGCAGGGCAGAGCCTTTCATAGGCCCTCTGTGGCAGGCTCCTGTACTGTTCCCTGTTTTCTCCTTCTGATGTTCATCCTATTTGCCTTGCTGTATGAGGTTTGAGCATTTAGCCAGAATCCTCCTTCTTGATTAGTTTCTTTGGATATACAGATTTTAGTAAGTGTATCTTACATATTATATCTAATATCCACTTATGAGTGAGCATATACCCTGTGTGTCTTTTTGCTTCTGGGATACCTCACTCAGGATGATCTTTTCCAGTTCCTACCATTTACCTGTAGATTTCATGATTTCCTTGTTTTTTTATTGCTGAGTAATATTCCATTGTGTAGATGTACCACAATTTCTGTATCCATTCCTCAGTTGAGGGGCATCTGGGTTGTTTCCAGCTTCTGGCTATAACAAATAAAGCTGCTACAAACATGGTTGAGCAAATGTCCTTTTTGTGTACTTGAGCATCTTTTGGATATTTGGGCAGAGTGCAGGGAATTTCATAAAAGAAGTAGGAGATAATAAGACCTGGAGAGGACAGGAGCTCTACAAAGGGAGCAACAGAACCAAAAAATCTGGGCACAGGGGTCTTTTCTGAGACTGATACTCCAACCAAGGACCATTGATTGAGATCAACTAGAACTCCTGCACAGATGTAGCCCATAGCAGTTCAGTGTCCAAGTGGGCTCCATAGTAATGGGAACAGGGACTGTCTCTGACACGAACACAGTGGCTTGCTCTTTGATCACCTCTCCCTGAGGGGGGAGCAACCTTAGAGGAAGACAATGCAGCCACTCCTGATGAGACCTCATAGACTAGGATCAGAAGGAAGGAGAGGAAGACCTCCCCTATCAGTGGACTTGGGGAGGGGCATGTATGGAGAAGGGGGAGGGAAGGTGGGATTGGGAGGGAAGAAGGGAGGGGGCCACAGGGGGATAAAAAGTGAATAAAGTATAATTAAAATAAAAAATGGAAAAAAGTGCAATAGTATGTGGGATTGTACATTGAGTTAAATTTTGTTTTTCCTACTAAACCACCAATGATGGCAAAGGGACTAAATCACAAACAAAAGTTCTTGCTGGAAAGCTAAGTGGAAGAACCAGAGGGCCTGGGAAACCCTGATGGATACCATTAAAGCCAGGCTATTTCCCCCTGTGCTGCTTAAAATTGCTACTCTGTGGGCCTCAGGAAAACCTGTCTGAGGATTCTGAGTTTTGGCTCTTTCTGGACATTTGGGGTGCATGTCAGAAAACCTGAGTTCATGGGAATCCTTCTAGCCACTCTAAGATTCCAAAGAATGTGAAGTTAACTGCTATCAAAGGCATTCCTTAATATCCTATCCCCCCAAAGAGAGAAGGCATAAGGATACTTCTAGAAATTATCGTAGCTGCAGAACTTTAAACAGCACACAGAAAATGGCTTCTTTCCCTGTGTTTCCAACCCTTTTCCTGGCCCATTTCCTCCTTACCTTGGTTAGATTTTGTATCTTGGCTAAACTAAGATGTTCTTGCATTTCCCCCCACACCCCTGTTTTTGTCTCGAGACCACAGTGACCCACACAGGAGCCAAATCCCTTAACTGAAGGATAATTTATAACAGAGCTTCTAGCACTTTAAACAAAATAATTTTGGTGAGTGGGGAACAAGCCAGGAGGTCAGAAGTTGATTCCTGAGGGTTGCCTCGCCTCCTCCTCAGCACTGGTCTGCCTAGATTATCACATTACAGAAAGGGGTTGAGCCAAGGCCAGAACAATACTGCTTAGCTCCTATTCATCCCCTGAAAGGGCTCAGTAAAGCCTGCATAGACCACAGAACAGTATGGTCTGCAATCAACGGACACCAGCCCTTCTGAAGGCCTGTGTCCTACCAGTGGGGAAGTTATTGAAATGTAAAAGGTTTGTTGCCTCAATGAGGAGAGCCCATGGAGCTTGGATAATAGATCCTTAGACATATCACATGGTTCAATTTGAGGCAATAGGCTCAAATTGTTTAGTGATGTTTAGTAAAACAAGATCCAACCAGCATAGTACAAAGGGATGAGTCACCAAGGGCAGTGTGCTCAGATCTGGCATCTCACACCACAGGCAGGGCCCATGAAACTATAGTCCACTCCCGGGTTTCTTGTCAGTTACCAGAAGCAAGGCAAACGTGAATCACTCAGCTGTGAACAACCCCAGGTTAGCATGCAGCCTCTGACAGTAGTACAAGCAAAGCTGGCTGAAAGGGGCTTCTCAGATGGGGCTTCCAGCCTTCTGTAAAGTGTTAACAGATCAAAAGGTTGAGGCACAAATGGTGAACACTGGAAGTGTATAAGATTCCATTTTTTAAAATGAGATAACTAAGTCAAATCTTTCTGGAAATCTGGAGGCGGTGGAGGAACATTGAGGCTCTGGGAACTCACTTGAACAAGAGTAGCAGGACTGAAGAGGGTGTTGGATTTGGTAGAGATGGGGTTGCAGGTGACTGTGAATCACCTAACATGGGTGCTGGGAACTGAACTCTGGTCTTCTGGAAGAACAGCAAGTATTCTTAATCATTAATTTACTTACACAGTAAAAAGGTTCTGTTCTGCCTTACTCTTACACTGTGTGTGTTGATCCATTTTATTTTTTAAAATTTATTTATTGTTTTATTTATTACAATTTATTCACTCTGTATCCCAGTTGTAGCTCCCTCTCTCATCCCTTCCCAATTCCACCCTCTCTCCCTCTTCTTCTCCTATGCCCCTCTCCCAGTCCACTGATAGGGGAGGTCCTCCTCCCCTTCCATCTGACCCTAGTCTATCAAGTCTCATCAGGACTGGCTGCTTTGTCTTCCTCTGTGGACTGGTGAGGCTGCTTACCCTCTGGGGGAGGTGTTCAAAGAGCCAGCCACTGAGTTCATGTCAGAGACAGTCCCTGTTCCCATTACTAGGGAACCCACTTGGACTATGGGCTGCCATGGGTTACATCTGTGCAGGGGTTCTAGGTTATCTCCATGCATGGTCCTTGGTTGGAATATCAGTCTCAGAAAAGACCCCTGTGCCAAGATTTTTGGTTCTGTTGCTCTCCTTGTGGAGCAACTATCCAATCCAGGTTTTTCATCTCTGCCTTCTTTCATAAGATTCCCTGCACTCTGCCCAAAGTTTGGCTATGAGTCTCAGCATCTGCTTCAATATCCTGCTGGGTAGAGTCTTTCAGAGGCCTTCTGTGGTAGGTTCCTGTCCTGTTCCCAGTTTTCTCTCTCTTCTGATATCCATCCCATTTGCCTTTCTGAATGAGAATGAGCAGCTTACTCTAGGTCTTCCTTCTTGCTCAGCTTCTTTAAGTGTACATATTTTAGTATGTTGATCCATTTTAATACTATCTTTTGAGTGTTCACTCCATTTACATCAAATGTGATTAGTGTTACAACTGAGACCACTTCAACTAACTTGCCTTTCATTTTTTCTATGCATAATCTTTTCTTTGATCTTTTATTCTTCTGTTCTTTATTCACTTTGAATTAAGCACATACTTTTTATTTCCTATTACATTCGCCTTACTGGCTTTTTAGCTATATTTTTATATTGTTTTTAATGCTTATTCTGTCAGTGAAAATAACCACACAAAACTTATCATCACTGAATTTTTCTCCCTCCCTCCACACCTTTTATTATCATTGCCACATATTCCGTTTCTACATGTTTTAACCCTAAAATGAATATTCACTCTGCTGTTTGAAAAATGGGCATTTGTTCTCTGCCATACATGTATCCTTAGGCTTTGATTTTTTAAAGCTTACTTTATTTAGGGTTCTTTAAGCCTCTACCTCCAGCCCAACCCTCTAACCCTAGGTAGGAGAGAAAGAAAGTTAGTGGGGGCAGGGGATGTAGACTTCTTCAGATGTAGTTCCTTGGGGAGATTCTTCATCATCAGGATATCCAGCCATCCAGCCATCCAGCAATCATCCAGCCATCCAACCATCATCTGGCAATACCAAAAGCAGCAACAAGGACCAGCAGCAGCAGCAACCTCCTTGGAGCATTTTTCAAAGAGGTCTCTCTGGGAGCAAATAGAAACACAGTATTCTCTCTCTCTCTCTCTCTCTCTCTCTCTCTCTCTCTCTCTCTCTCTCTCTCTCTCTCTTCTCCTCCTCCTCCTCTTCCTTCTCCTCCTCTTATTTATACCTTCTCAGAGTCCACACATTCAAAACCCATGCCCTCTGCCTGAGGCAGTTTCCAGCTGACAAGGGTCATGTGACCTCTCACAAGGTTGTTTATCAGCTGACAAAGATCAGGAGCCCTCTCAGGAGGCTGTTATCAACTGTGGATTCCTGAATTCACTTGGGATTATATAAAAAATATATTTACATAACATTATCAAAATGTCCACTACATGTATCCTTTCTGGTACCCTTTTTCTTTCTGGGTGATCTGTGCTCTGATAAGAAAGACCATGGTTAGTTTGGATGTGGCCCTTACTGCTGGGATTCTATGTCCTAGAATCTGGACCTCAGTGTGATGATGCTGAATAGAAGAAACTTGAAAAAGTGAAGTCTAGGGGAAGGTCGTCGTTATTCAGAGATGCCCTTAGAAGGGATGAAAGCAGCTCTCCTGAGATCTTGATGACTGATTAATTTCTAGGAGAGTTGAGTTGCTACGAGAGAGCAAGCCTGCTTCCCAAATTTCTCCAGCTCTGCCTTCCTGCCCTTCATTCTGGGATCTCTCTTTTTTTCCTTTCCTGTTCCTGCCTGCATGTCTTCTACCATGCATGATATAACCAGGTGGCCCTCCCCAACATCTGAAGCACTGGTCTCACTTGATATTAGAATTTTAGCCTGTAAGTCAATATATACACCCTCTTTCTTTCTACAAAGTACTCAGCATGATGTCTATTGCTATCTCAATAGATGGTGAACAGTATAAACCCTATACCTTTATCTGAAGAATTTCTTTTCCTGTCCCCGTAGGATAGAGCTAATATCGATGAATTGCTTCAGCCTTTGGAAAGGACCTTCTTCCTTGAAGTGCTTCATATGGGATTGAGATTGACAAATGTTTGCAGTCAGATCCACTGGAAAAGAGGCTCTGAGATAAAATTAGCATGCAGAGAGTTGATCTCCACAGTTACACTTTTCAGAGGCAGGGCCACTAAGGAGAACTTGACCTGTAAGAGTTGTCACATCATGGTGGAACATCCTTTCTAGCCCTCTATGACCTCTGAACCTGTGCAGACTTATTTCTACTGGCTTCCTTCTCTTCATCCCAACCCAAATCTCAATGTTCTGGCCTCAGACTGTGTCTCCATTGGAACTGCTCTAGCCAAGACCAAAACAAAAGCCCGCAGCTACATCTATCCAATGCAAAACTAAGCTCTGGCAACGCCTACAAAATCTAAAATATTTATATCCATTGACCCAGCAAGTTTACTGTAAAAACTGCAGACAAGCAAACACTGTACATACACAAACATCCTCTGTAGTTTGTTTGTAACAGTAGAAAGTTGGAAACAATTTGACTGTCCATCAATAAAGGATTGGTTACATAATAAACGCTATTTAATAAAAGCCTGGCAAATACTTGCCGGCTGAGTGAGTAAAAGAGAAAACACTCACCATGACATACGCTTTCTGGGATTAAAGTTTCAAGGATTTCCTAAGACATTTTTATTAAAGTTAAAAATAAAATCCAAATTTTATTATTTCTGTTGAGGTAAGTGTGATGTTCACTAAAGAAAGAAAGTAAGACCCACCCGATAAAGAAATGAATAAAGAGTAAAAGTACAGATCCTTTATCTGAAAGTCATTCCGGACCACCCACAAACTTATTAACGTTTCACAGTTTACTGAAAGTAGATATCTCTTTTCTCCTCCCTCTCTGACAGAATTGTGTTCTTAGATTCATAAATTATTGAAAACAATTTACAAAACTTTCTCTAAGTAGAAAGGTAGAAGCCTGTCTTTCATGTGCAGTTGTTATATATATGTATAGAACATATATGCATAGAACATATATGTATAGAACATATATATATGCATATACATATATATGTATACATATATACATATCATCTCTCTGATGTACAGAGAGATGATATGTAGATATAGATAGATATAGATATATCATAGATACAATAAAGGGCACAAATATGGATAACTGGTAGCAAACAGATGTTTATTGAAGACAAATTTGGGACTACCACCAGCCCACTTTGTCAGTCTTTGGTCAGTTATTATGTCCGGCCTCCATGGTGAGAATATAGCATGTGAGTGGCATGTAACTAGCATGTAACTAGCAGCAGATAGAGGTTGTCAAATAGAGCCTTGTTGTGAGAAAAATGGTATCTGATTTCCCTATGAATATGAAAGAATGGAAGCACTCTCTTCTGTATTAAAGGATAGCAACAATTTGTTGGAACTAAAGAAAGCAGTTTAATGAAGACAAAAGGAAAAAGTTCAGGCCAAAAGTGAGTTCAACAACCTGAAATCACCTCGCTCCTCCAATGATCCTACATGATGAAGGGTTGTGAGTAATTTCATCCTTAGCCATCTTATCATTCTCTAGCTGTGCTTCTAAAATGGTAAATCCATGCAGCATGATGTACACAGTATCAACTTAAATTCCACAATGTGCCCAAATATATGGGTAAATTTTCTTTTATAAGAAATAGCTTTCTTTATTTCATGCATTGTGAGAATTTAATACATGAATACTATATTTGTACCATTTCTACACCCCCTCCATCTTCTCCTGTGCTCCCTCAAGTTCATGACCTCTGCTATAATAATGTTTCTCTCTCCCTCCCCAACCTTTCTCTCTCGTCTCTATCTCTCTCTTTATCTCTCTCTCTTTCTCTCTCTCTCTCACACACCCACAGTACTGATCCCATTTAGTGTTGCCCCTATTTATACATATCAAGGTGTCTTTGACTGATCACTTGGGATTGGGAAACTGAGGGTATTGCTCCTGGAAAAGATGGATTCCTGTTTTCTCAGCAGCCACTGACTGCCAATAGCTATTCATGTGGTGGTGGAGCATTGTGAAATTTCTTTTATCCACTTTAGCATCTTGACAGGTGTTGGCAACATGTGAATCTTGTTTAATTCAACCAAATAGTTGACATTTCATGTGGTGTCTAGAAGACATCTAGGAGCAGGAGTCTTGGTCTAATAATCTTTCTGACTCTTCTTGTGTGATCTTCCCTGAGCAGTGAATGTAGGGGCTATATTGTAGCCAGAAGGCAAGCAGGGGTTTAACAACTTCCCTAAAGCACAATTGGCATGAAAGTACTTTAACTACAATTTAACTATAAACAACATGGCACATGTTTATGCTCACACATACCCCAAAGAGCTCTGGCGTTCTTTTATAATCCATGTTCTGCTCTCTGTCCTCCCCATTTCCCTTGGAAACAAATGATCTGCCTTGACATTGAAGACTAGTTTGTTTCCTAAACTCTGCATAAATGAAAACACACAGGTGATAATGTGCTGTGTCTGGTTTCTGCTAGAATAATTGAGACTCAGCTATGTTATGTGTTTTAATTCTTTCTGTTTCTGTTGGATACATGGTGAAAGGATACATATGAAAGAAGTCAGAGAATATGAGCAGAAAGCAACTTAAAAAAAAAAATGAGGTCCCAATCACTAAGCCAAGTCATCCAAATTCAGAAAGACAAAAACCTCATACTTTCTCGTATGTAAAATACAAACATAATTTTTGATAGAAATAAATGATATAGATCTTGACATATACATGGCATATCTGGAGTGGTCAGAAAACAGAATGGCAGCCATGAGAGAGGAGGAGGAAAAGTTGAATGAGGGGGCACATAAAGTAAGATAGAATGGAAACTCCTGGAGGCTAAAGAGAAAAAAAACATGAGGAGCACTGTCAGGGAGGGAAATAAGTAAGAACAAAGTATTAAAACAAAGACTAGTCAATTTGTATGTATACTTGACTTTTTACAAAAAAAAAGAGGAAGGGGAGGAGGAGGAGGGGAATGGTAGAGAAGGAGGAGGAAGAGAAGGAAGAAAAAGAGGAGAAGGAAGAAGAGGAGG
>CM053750.1:7751174-7763119 GCA_028658305.1 Pachyuromys duprasi
GGAACAGGGACTATTTTGGACATGAACTCAATGGCTGGCCCTTTGACCTCCCCGCCCCCGAGGGAGGAGCAGCCTTGCTAGGCCACAGAAGAGGACATTGCAGCCAGTCCTGAAGAGACCTGATAAGCTAGAGTTAGACGGAAGGGGAGGAGGTCCTCCCCTATCAGTGGAAAGGGGCAGGGAGGAGATGAGGGAGGAAAGGGTGGGATAGGGAGGGAATGGGGGAGGGGGCTATGGATGGGATACAAAGTACATAACCTGTGATTAATATAAAATAAAAATGTTAAAATTAAAAATAAAGAAAGAACATGGAAAGGTTTCCATTCCTCACCAGTTTTCACTTCTGTTTACTGAATTCTGTTTTGACCTGTACTACTTCTTTCCTTGGCTTACTTTGTGTTTAACATACTCCATTTTCCTTCAGTTCAAACCACTTTCTGGTATCTTCTGTGACTATGAGACTCATAAGTTGAGAAAGAAATTCAGGTTTTAAGTAAAAACTCTTTGTGTGTTTAGGATCTTCTATCATTGTTTCCTAACTTAATCCTTTTATGGTAAAAGACCTTATCCTGTGGATTTTGAATCCATTTCAATTTGTTAAAACTTGGTTTTTCATATTTTCTGCCATGATATTAATAAGTCTATAAAGACAACATTATCAAATTAATGAATACAGAGCATTCCACTTCACATGAGCAAACAGTCTTTTGGGAGGCACACAACATATTTGATACTTCCTAATAGTGTTAAATCTTTTATAGTCTAATTTATTTTTATTTTAGCATTCTATTACTTATCAGAGGAAAACACTGAAGTATAAAATTATATTAGATTTGTCTATCTTTCATTATAATCAGATATCTTATGTATTTTGAAAATATGTTAAGTTCACTGAATGTTCAGACCTATCCTCTTGATGAGTTAACCATTTAATCACCATATTAAAACTTTTTTATTCCTGAAAATCTTTGCTTTGAGATATAATTCTGATTCTAATATAGCTGTTCTGTCTTCCTTTTAATTAGTGTAACATTATGTATCTTTCCTCACAAATTTCCCTATAAAATGATTACATTTTTACATTTAAAGTAAATTTCATTAAAATAGATAATATGTGGTTTTCTTTTTATTTTATTTTACTCCCATACTCTGATTTCTAACTGTGATACAAAGATTGTATACACCCAATATGATTATGTGTATGGTTGCATTTAAATCTTGATGTTCAAATTCTTAATGTTCATTATATGTTTCCTCACTTCCTCTGCTATTTTAAAATTTAAGCTAAGTCTAAGTATTAGTTATGTTTTTCCCTGATGTAAAAATTATCTGACAAAAAGCAACTTAAAGAGCCGAAGGTTTAGGTTGGCTCATGGTTTACTGGCGCAGTCTGTCATGGCAGTGGAGACATGACAGCAGGCTTGTCGTATTGTGTTCATAGTCAGTAAGCAAAGATGTGAACGCTGGGCCAGTTTCCCCCTGACTCAGTCCATTGTGGGATGGCGCCACAATTTTAACTAACTTGAGTTCCATTGATCTTTTCAAGACCACTTAATTTCTTTTACAAATTAAAATATAACTTTTAATTGTTATTTTGGAATATTCAAGATATACTCAGTGTGTATATATATATATATACATATTAAAAATAATGAATATATTTATCATAGTTACTAAATATCTGTTATGGTATCTTCTCAGATATTATTTTTCTTTAATAATTTTATTTACCATCAAAAAATTGAACAGAAACATTTATTGCTTGTTAATAAAAGCTGGACACCAATAAGGTATTTAACAAAGTACTATTATAAAGTAGATGTACTGTAAGATTATATGCAAGTGGGTCAACAATGGAAAGTAGAAAATAAAATTTGGGACTGGCAAGATATCTCAGGAGTTAAAAATGCTTCCTATCAAGCCTGACAACTTGCATTGTATCCCTGGACCCCACGGGGTAGCTGAAGAGAACTAACTCCTGTAAATTATCTAGCCTCCACAGTCATCCTGCTACATGTTCAAGGGCATGATACATGCACATGTACACATACAAAATAAATATATAAACAAACAGACATTGAAGTTCTTTAAAAGATTCCCCAATTGTGAACCAGTTGAGTTAGAAACCAATACTAAACTAAGAACAGAGGGCTCAGTAGCAAATATGTGAACAGACCTTAAGAAGTCTAAGCTAGGCCTTCAGCATTGCTCATCCTTTAGTCCCAGTGAGCGGGAAAAGACTAGAATAGGAGAATACATCTCCAGGTGGTGGGTCTGTCTCTCAGGAATTATCAGAGAGGCCCTTTCATACATTTCCTGAGAATACTGAAGTCTTCGTGAGAATGTTGGCCGGTGTCTAAACCAAAACAAAGCTGGTCTTTGAGGCACCAAGAATAATGTAATTTTGCTTATAGCGTCTTTCAATGCTGTAATATTTGAAACAACTTTTTGACTGTTTTCCAACCAAACTGGCAAAACTAACCAAATTCTCTGGTTTTTTGTTGGTAAGGAATGCTTCTAATAACTCTCTCATGACACATACTCAGTTTTAGAACCCATTTATGACTTGATAACATTCAGACTGAATGAGCTGACCTGTTTCTCTGTACTTTGTGATTGAATATGGCTTAGAAAAATGCCTAACTAACCTCTACACAAATAGAAACTACTTTGTCATGTAATGACTTGAAAGTTGTTTTAAATTTAAAGTACATCTCAGAGATTAGAAAAGACTCTACACAATGAGTCTTTAACTTCTTTTGTATCCCTAGTTCTCAAAGTGTGGTCCTGTTAAAATGTGAGTTCATGGGCTTTGCTGGGACACACAGTAGACAACTCAGCCTTCAACACAGCACTCAGTGTCTCATCCTTCTGTATAATTTCAAGATATGAAAGACTGTGAGATGCTAGTTTGGGAAACAGTATGCCAGTTAAATTTTGAAGATCTGCTTTCACAGGAAAATAATTTAAAAAAAAATTATGGCCAGCATCTAACAAAAATAATTTCTTCTAGGATGAATTTCTTCCAGGACATATTTCACTGTTGTTTCTCACTCATTATCTCTGAGAGGTAAGAATCCCAACTCTTATATAAACACTTTTGATGAATAACCAACACAGTAGTATTAAGAAGCAAAAAGTAGAGTCTTTTGGAGGTCCTCTATGGAAGACTTCTGTCCTGTTCCTTGTCATCTCCTACTTTCAATGTCCTCAGTGTCTATCCTGTTCACCCTTCTGAATGATGATTAAGCATCTTCCCTAGGGTCTTTCTTGCTGTTTAGCTTCTTTAGGACTATAGATTTTACTATGTTTATACTATGTTATGTGGCTAATATCCACTTATAAATGAGTATGTATCATTTGTGTCTTTCTGCTTCTGGGTTACCTCATTCATGATGATCTTTTCTAGTTCCCACCATTTGTCTGCAGATTTCATGATTTCCTTGTTTTTAATTGCTGAGCAGTATTCCATTCTGTAAATGTACTACACTTTCTGTATCCACTCTTCCATTGAGGGACCAGGGTATCGAAGGAGATACTGAGACTCATAGCCCAACTTTGGGCAGAGTGCCACAATCTTTATGGAAGAAGAGGGAGATAGAAAGACCTGGAGGGAACAGGAACTTCACAAGGAGAACAGCAGAGCCAAAATACCTGAGACCAGGAGGGGGTCTGCAGAGACCCATACTCCAATTAAGGACCATACATGGAGAGGACATGGAAGCTTGTTCAATGGAAGCTCATTGGCTGATCAGTTCTCAAGTGGATTTCCTAGTAAGGGGTACAGGGGCTGTCTCTAACAGGAACTCAGTGGCCAGCTCTTTGAGCACCTCCCCCTGAGGGGTGCAGCCTTGCCAGGCCACAGAGAAACATGATACAGCCAGCCTTGATGAGGCCTGATAAGCTAGGGTCAGATAGAAAGGGAGGGGGTCCTCCCCTATCAGGGGACTAGGGAAAGGGAATAGGGGGAGAAGAGAGAGGGCAGGTGGGATTGAGAGGAAGCAAGTGAGGGGGCTGCAGTGGGGATACAAAGTGACTAAATTGTAATAAATAAATATTTAAATAAAATTAAATAAAAAAGAAGCAAAAACTATATTCCAAAGACTTCTGAGTTATCAGGGGACTGGTTAGAGATGATAAAATTCTGCATAAAAGAAAGGTACAGGACCTGATAAGGTGGAGTCAGATGGAAGGGAAGGAGGACCTCTCCTATCAGTGGACTTGGGGAGGGACATGTAGGAGATGAGTGAAGGAGGGAGGGTGGGATTGGGAGGGGATGAGGGAGGGGGCTACAGCTGGGATGCAAAATAAATAAACTGTAATTAATAAAAAATAAATTAAAAAAGGAAAGGTACACTGATGAGTTTTTCTTCACACACTGCCATCCGATAGAGACTCTTGTGTGTGATCATGACATTACTCACACTGCCACCATGGAATCCCTGACATCTAGGAATCCACTGACGCTGGTAGAAAAAGAATATTCTGTCATTATCACACGTTAAAAATGGGGTTTAAAATGATTTCATCTAGAAATGTAAACAGTTTAGAGATAGTAGTAAATAATTTGGGGACACACATGCCTAGGGACAACACAAAATCTACAGATAACCATCTTAGCTTTGTTTCACCCACAGTCCATCACAAATTACCTTTTAGAAAAGATAAATGATAGAAAGACCTGGAGGAGACAGGAGCTCCACAAGGAGAGCAACAGAACCAAAAACTCTGGGCCCAGGGGTCTTGTCTGAGACTGATACTCCAACCAAGGACCATTCATGGAGATAACCCAGAACCCCTGTACAGATATAACCCATGGCAGCTCAGTGTCCAAGTGGATTCCCTAGTAAGAGGAGCAGGGGCAGTTTCTGACATGAACTCAGTGGCTGGCTCTTTGATCACCTCCCCCTAAGGAGGGAGCAGCCTAACCAGAGAAAGATACTGCAGCCAATCCAGATGAGACTGGAAAGACTAGGATTAGATAGAAGGAGAGGAAGACCTCCCCTATTAGTGGACTAGGAGAGGGGCATAGGGGGAGAAGAAGGAGGGAGGGTGGGATTGGGAGGAGATGAGGGAGAGGGCCATAGCTGGGGTGCAAAGTGAATAAATTGTAATAAATAAAAAAATAAATTTAAAAGAAAAGAAAAATGAAATGCACTTTGGTGCAAAGAAGGGAAGTTTGAAAGGAAATTCATGTCTATTTTTAATTATACAGGAAAAAGACATCAGAAGGAATGTGGAATAAAAACATTTTTGTTTCAGAGTAATCACTAGGACACTTAGAAAATTTTGAGCAAATCTTGTCTTTAATCTTTAAAGCAGGGTGTTTTCATTAACTATCCTAGTTGTGGTTTGCATTTGTGTTACTCACACTGCAATTGGAACAAGACTATAAGGATAGTTCATTTTGGCTCCAGCCTTAGAGCAGACCCAGCTGATTACAGATGAAGTAGAAGAAAGCTCCTCATCCACACTGTCTTTCATGAGCTGAACACTCAAGAGAACATAAACATTACATTTTATACCAATAAGTTTTTAAATGTCTTGCTACAAACAGCATGAAGTGTCAAGATTTTCCTCTGGGTAAACACACACATACACATACACACACACACACAAAACCAGCAGCAACAACAACAAAACATAGTGACACAAGGGACACAGCTGAGTCTGACAGTTTTGAATAAGATGGACTGGTCCTTGAGTTCTAAATCATTCTGTTCTAGAGAAAATATAATTAAATAAGACTTACTTTGTGATAGACATAACCTCCAATTTGTACCCAAATTACGCATTACATTGTCCTGGTTTGCCTTTTGTTATTGTGATAACACTGAGTAAGAAGAACTTCAGGGAGGAAAGCGTTGATTTCCGCTTATGAGTTATAGTCCGTTATCAAAGAAGCCAAGTCAGAGTCTCACATCAAGAACATGGAAGGAGCAACTGAAGCAAGCCCAAGGAGAAGTGCTGCTTAGTGGTTGGCTTGTTCTGGCTTACTCCGTTACCTTTCCTAGACAAACCAGGCTTATGTGCCCAGGGATGGTACCACCCACAATGTGTGCTACCCTCTCACAGTCATCAGCAATCAGTAAATTTTCCACAAGGGCTGAAGAAATAGGTTCATGGTGAAGGGCACTGGCTGCTCTTCCAGAAGATCGAAGTTTGAAGGTGGCAGCGCATAGCCATCTGAGATACCAGTTTCATGGGATTTAATGCCATCTTCTGATCTCAAGAACTTCACATATGTTGTGCACATACATACGTTCAGATAAAACAACCGTTCAGTATTAAAATAAAATTTTAAAAATTTCAAAGAAAATACCCCAGAGACATGCCCACAATCCACTCTGACAGATGCAATTACTCGAAGTTCCTCCTTCTCAGGTGACTCTTGTTTGTGTCCCATGGCCAAAAATGAATTGATGCAATTGACACCTTATCAGTGTGACACACAAACACATCCTTATTAAACCATACCCTTTCTTTTCTTGTTTATCCCCAAAGATTTCATGTTATTATCATAATATCAAATGATATATATCACACATATGATATATATATTTATATAATATAAAACTCAGTCCAATTTTTTTAAAAAGTCCTACAGTCTTTTAAAAATTTTCATGACTTAAAAGTTCAAAACCTCCTTAAAATAATCCGGATCACTTAACTGCATTTCTGTAAGATCTGAAAAGTTACATACTTTCTTAATCCAAAAGGGAATGACTACGGTACAAAAGCAATCACACTAAAGCAAAACCAAAGTCCAGCAGTGTAGTTCTAAATCTCGCAGTGCAGTGTACGGTGTCTGAGACTCACACCACCTTGGGCAGCCACAGTTTCCTGCTTCTGCTATCTGCAACACACATAGCATTTGTCTTACAGGCTGGCTCAACTCTGCACCTGCTACTGTCCTTGTTGGTCATGTGGCCCAGTACCTCAAATATGCTGGAGTCAACACTGCAACGGAGGATTCACCTTCACCAATGGCCCTTTTCCGGCCTCTCTTCAGGGACTAAGACCTCTGTCACCTGGTGTCAAACCTCAGTTTCTCCCCATGACTCATTTCAGAAGTAGTACCATGTGGGAGACCTTTATAAAGCATCAAGTTTCACGGCCAGATGGATGTATAGCCTTGGACTCCATTGAACCACCATCTCCATGTGCTAACCCTGCAGAAGATTTCATGTCAGTGATGTTGGTCTCTTATTAATCCCAGCTGACTTTCAGCCCTACCATCCCGGCAAAGCAAAGGTTCTGAACTCAAATACAGTTCAGGAATGGCTCTGAGAGAGTATCTGAGGGACTGTCAACCTTCCCTCTGAAATGTTAATTGTCTGCATTCATCTCGGCATTCCTACAATCCAACCTCTCACAGAACAACCGGTTAAGCTCTGAACACTCAATCGTTTCTCTAGCACAAAGCTGGAAATACTTCCACGGTCCTCTCCATAAAGTACATGCTCAAGATGGTTACAGTCCACTCTCTGGGACCAATTTATTTTCTAGTTTGCTTTTGTTGTTGTTGCTGCTATGATAAAACACTGACCAAAGCAACCTGGTAGAAGAACCCAAGGCGGGAACTTGGAGGGAGAAACTGAAACAGATTGCCACATCCAACTACGCCTCGGTCCTAGAACCCTAATTAGGAGTGGTGAGGGAATGGAGAAAACACAGACACACAGACAGGCATATAGAAAAGCTGAGGTCAGATGGATTGTGTATGTGCTGATGGAGTCTCACATACACAGCCATGACGCAGAACCTCAGTATGGTTGTTATGCACAGCACGGCAAGGTTATTTTGCATAGCTAGTCTCAGTAGGAGGCCTCTACAGTGGAGAAGTCTGGTGTTTACAGACTGAGTAAGGAGTAAGCTGTGGTTACTTTTTTTTTTTCTACACATTGATCAATTGTCTATAAATACTTGTATTTGGACCAGAGGAAGAAGATTTTGCCCATTCCAAGCCTGATCCATATAGAGAAAGACTTGGCCAGTTTCCCCTAGGTCTCTGAAGCCTTGACCCTTGTCATGGCAGTGATCATGTCAACAACGCACATTCACTCAGGACTTCACTCACTCAGAACTTCCTCTGTTCCCTGTAGCAGAGACATTAGAAGAATGCTATTTATTGGCATGCTTCCCTGGCTTTCTCAGCTACCATTCTCCTATAGCCTGGTCCACCTTCCCATGCATTATGCTAACCACAGTGGGCAGGAGTCTCACACATCAGTCAGCAAACAGGAAAATGCCCTACATACCTGCTACAAACAAGTCTGATGAAAGCAAGTCTTCAATTGATGTCCCTCTTTCCAAGCTGACTCTAGTTTGTGACTTGTTGACAGAAGTTAAGCAACACATACCTGCTTTATTATATTGCTTATACCTTGTGACACATTCACAACTGGTTAATGCTCAGAGAACATAGACTGAATGTCAAAGCCACTCATGAGGACAAGCATTGTTTCCAAGAGTTTGGTAAACGCTGGCATTGTGGTAAGGACAGATATGCCAGGACTTGGGAAGTGCAGGATGGTTATCAGATTGGAGCCAGCTAAATTGTGTAGCTCACAACTCTACTGCAAGAGACAAAACCAACAAACAACAAAACCAACCAACCAAAAATAAAGCAATGACTCTGAAATTAACAAATAAAACAGTCTGAGTTATTTATTTCCTTCAAGAGGATAGGACTTCGGTAGCATGCTGTTGACTAAACAGGATCATGACTATAGCAAGTGGGAAAATGAAACATTATAAATAAGCCATTCCAGTTTTGATTAACGGGGGAGGGGAATGGTAGAGAAATGCCAATCGCTTTCCACCACCAGATTCCTTATCTATTGTTCAATTCTTCATATAAACCATGACTACACTCCCTATTGTAGCCAGAAAAGCCTTGATAGATTGTCCATTTCACTTTCCTCTCCAGTAAAACAACAGTGATCTGTGTGATTATTACATTGGTGAATAAAATGTTTAGAAAATATGGATTATTTTATGTTTACTCTGAACAAATCTACAGAACAAGTGTAAGATAATGGATAATGGACAAGGGACCTACATAATATATTTTACATTCATATCTGGAATCTAGATATGGGAATCATGTTTACCAGATCTGAGGTCATCGTGTCACAGTCTGGGGCTTTCCAATGGTCAACACAGGCTCCTTAGAGTCAGCTTCTAAGTGCTTCCTAAAATTAATTTGCTTGCTTGGGATTCTACACTCTCTACAGCAAAATGTGAGGAGGCTGTGGAAAGACAAGGTCTTTGCCAGCTTTCTGATATCAGAGGAATTCTCTTTATTAAGCCTATTTACTTTGCAAAAGCTCTTACTGTGATATGTCTATCTAATCTTACCCAGGTGTCCACAAAGCCATCCCCATAATCAGAATATTATGTTGAGTTCTCTCACAACAGCATGGGTTCTGATAATAAAACCATTGCTTAAAGTTCCCTCTGAGGAGTTCAAAGCATGAATCCCTGGTGTGCTGGGACAGATCATGACTAAGAGGAGAAAAAGCAGAGCCTGATGTCTTTGTCTGCTCTGTGTGCACAAATGATCAGGACATCGGTTCTTATCTCTGAAGTTCTAAGCCATCAATCATGCCACCAACGTGTAAGCCCTGAAGAGCCTTGTGATAATACACTGTGACTCTGACTGGCCTACGAATATCCAGTACTCTTTGTGTATGTCAATGTCCATGTACACATTCAACTTAAGCATAATAAATAGCTGTGGTGCTTTGACTAACAGCGGCCCCCATAGACTCAAATATTTGTATTTTTGATCCCCAGTTGGAGGAACTGTTTGAGAAGAATTAGGAGATATGGCCTTGTTGGAGGTGTGTCATTAAGCTCAGGCTTTGAGGCTTCAAAAGCCTCAAAGAGTTAGCACTCTTTGCCTCATGTTTGCAAGTCAAGATGTAAGTTTTCAGCTGCTGCTCCATGCCTGCCTGCCTGCCTGCTTGTACAATGTCCACCATAAAGGTCATAGAGTCTAACCCTCTGGAAATGTGGCCCCAAATTAAGTGTTTTCTTCATCATTTATATTAATAAATAAATCTTCCCCCTTTTCCACAAGCACCAGGCTTCCTAAAATAAAGGGTGTCACATTCCTGTGAGGAAACCCCTCACCAATTGCTATCACATTTGCAACACTCCCAACTGTCAAGGACAGCCCCGAGCTTTGGTGGGATGAAAGCTGCCCACCATTCGCCGAGTATTTGGAGTATTTGCTCCGACAGGAACCCTCCAGCCCCGGGGATCATATGTCAGAACAGGCCTCTCCTCATTGCCTAGTTGTTCCTAAGCAAAACAGATAATAACCTGGAGAATCTGTCCAGATGACCAAAATGGGAGTTTAAAAACAGAGCTGGGTTTGGAGTTTGGAGGCCGGGCATCCTTGAAGCCTGCAGTGATTGGTGGGACTTGACTTTGGCTTGATATCAGAATCTTCACTGTTGAGTTGCCCCTCCCCTTGCACTAACACGCCTCCTGCCTCAGAGTAGGAGCAAAGGCTTGAATCCAATCCCAGTAAGTTCACAGAAAGGTTTTCTCAGTGTCCCTCCAGAAAAAAAAAAAAAAAAAAGAATGCTCAGAAAGCCCAAATTTAAGTACCTTTGAGATGAAAAACAAGCACCAGTAATTGAGCTTTTTTTCATTAGCTTCGGAATTTTTAAGCAAACACCAGTTAAAGTTGTCAGAACAACTGCTTTTCATGTTGCTAGGCACAGAGCAAAGGGAATCAGATCTGAAGGCCCTTCTGTGTCTCCCACTGAAGAAACAGTAGCTGCCTAGGTTTGCGTATATCTAGGTCCCGTGTTTAAATAATGCTTATTCTCCTAAGACGCAGAGACTGCAGTAAGTTTTCTTTGGCACAGAGACCATGATTAATTCACTGCTTTGCCCCCACAAGTCAGCACAATAACTAGCAGAAGGTATATTTAAATAATAAAAGGATGAAGTGTGGCAGGCTCAGACAGATTCATCTGTAAGCACGTTTTAAGGCCATCCTAATGTTAGAGTCTATTCCTTCAATGTGTGTGTGTGTGTGTGTGTGTGCGCGCGCGCACATGCAGGCAAGGGTATTAACTTGCGTACAAGCACATTCATACACACACAGGCATTCCCATACGCAAATAGGAGTCCCAAATGTTTTTTAAGCAATATTCCTACTATCAGCTATAGGTAAACACTTGCAGACTCTCAGGCTCTCCTTTGTGAAAGATCTCTTCTGTAAATCACATCGGTCTTAGAACACTAGTAAAACGTTAGTTACGGCAGAAGGCCTTTCGCCAAGGACTGCAGAATTAAAACCAGAGCAGCTGTGTGTGATAAAGCGCTGATACATGAAGCTGAACTCACACAAGGCGGGGTGGGGGAAGCTTTTGTTTCCCAGAGAAAAGGCTTTCAGAAGCATTTCACCATGGTTGTTCCTTTCTCAAATTCCAACGGCAAATAAATATTAGTCCCCAGAGGGCTCATTAAAGACCTCAGAGTCTAAAACAAACAATCCATGGGGTGACATTCAAGGCAGTCTATGCAGATACCAATTAAAGCGCCGGGGGTTAATGGAGGAGTCATGACTGGTCAAGGAATTCCCTCCAAAAAGAATGTGTGCAGTGATGATGCTATCGCGTCTTTAAAGAACCGGAAAGCCTGAGAGCTTCTTGGCCTAAGACCCAAGGATCTTTAGAGAAAGCACAGTGAAGGGGAAAGGAGAACAAAATGCTAGCTGACAAGGCACTGGAAGGGCCACCTGGTACTGGGCAGCAGGCATGAAAGCTATCTGATCATCAGGTGCGCTCACTCCTGTCTGTGACTCTAGCACTCAGCAGGCTGGGGCAGGAGGATTGCTGTGATAAAGCCGGTCTCATCCACACAGTGAGTTCCAAGCTAGTTTGAGATATCAGGAGAAAAGCTTGTGGAGAAGGAGAGAA
>CM053750.1:7763219-7794453 GCA_028658305.1 Pachyuromys duprasi
TTATTATTATTATTATTATTATTATTATTATTAAGCACTGCTGGTTGAAGGATTCTCCCAGTGCAAGAGAAATCATGCACATGTGATATGAATTTTGTGGGTTAACTTTTTTAGTGTGTGACAGACCTTTCCTGAGGAGATTCAACGTGAATACATCTACTCACCTCAGATAGTATACCTACAATAACTAAAGTATGGATACCACCAAAAACATCTTGGTGAACCAGTTCTATTGGGTCTCCTTGTAGGAATATGAGTGAGGGGGTTACACACAGAAGCATAAAGGACTCAAAGACAGTTGCCTTGCCAAAGTCCACCCTAGCATGGGTTACAACAAAGCTCGCAAAAGCTGGAAGCCTGGAGCACACCACACAGCCTTCAGGAAGCTCAACAGGTAGGAGGGTGTCCTTTCCTGCTGGTTCAGTTGCTCTGAACCCTTTCCGGCCTGTTTGGTTTGTTTTTGTTTCTTCCTGGCAGTTGGCCTGTTTCTGCTTCTTCCTGGGGACTGAACGTGTCTAGAGCCTGCTTTCCGGAGGGGCTTGTCTGAGCATGACTCTCCGCAGCCTTCGCCTGCTCATTTCATCTCAGCAACTTTGATGTAATTTTCCTCAGTTTGTGAACTTGGAGTACTGATTCAAACCTTTCATACACGCTCTTCTCACAAAGAGGAACTACGTTTGAGGTGGTGGAGCAGAAGGATTCTGGTCAGTTTCAAGGACATGCTGAAGCTATTTTGAGTTATTTGCTTCCTCTCTTAATGGCTTCCCTGCTGGATGAAATGCTTCGATCTCAAAACTGCTACACAATATCTTCACACAAACTAGAGTCACCTAGGAAGAGGGCTCTCAGCAGAGGAATTGTCTACATCAGACTGGACTGTGCCATGTCTGTGGAACATTTTCTTCTTGCTGATTGGTGTAGGAGAGACCAATACACTCTGGATTATACCATCACCTGAGAGCTAGGCCTTAGTTTTATGTGTATTTATATATATATAATATTTATATATAATATATAAATATATAATATTTATAGCAGAAATATATTTATTCATATAATATAATGATATAAATATCACTTATTCATTATATAGTATAAATATTATTTATTATAAGATAATATAAATAAAATATGTAATATATTTGTTATATAATAAAACAACACATAACTTCTCATACAATACATTATAATATAATATATATATAATTATTTTATATTTAATATTATATACATTAGCTAAGCAAGCCAGAAATTTTTTTCAATCGTCTTTGATTCAGTTCCTGCTTCCCAATTCCGGCCTCCAGCACCTTCCGTGATTCCCTAGCTGATAGACTATGACGTGCAAAGGTAGTCCAAACAAAACCATCCCTCCCTGTCTAAGCTGCTGCCTCTCATAGTGTTGATCACAGCAACAGAACCAAACTAGGGTGATTATGCACATTCTAATATGTTTCCATTCATTTTTGCTGAATTCACTTTTTGAAATATAAACATTAGACTATATTTGTCCTCATTTCATCTTAAGAACTTTGATGCCATTTTTCTCAGGGGAGTGAGTTTGTGGACTTGGAGCCATGTTTTAAATCTTTCATACAAAGCAAACTGAATCACACTGAAGACATTTTCCCATATTATATGCAATCTCAAGAAATGTCCCTGAGCACAATCTTTTCAGAGTTTGCGTTTTTTACTGGCCTGGCAATGGCATAGCCTTGATTCTTCTCAAGCTCTAACTGTCTCGCTATATCCTACATTCTGTTGAGGCCCACTTATTGGCCTCTTTTTAAATGTGTACTCAGCTGACACACAGATCATGGAGGGGTTAAAAAAAATACTGAATAACTCAAATCACGTATACTTGACTTGCTAGATACCTTTTAATACACCACAGAAAAGTTGGGGCTATGCTCTTTGTACATTTAGGAATGTCTCTCTTACTCTGAAAGAACTGTTCTGACCTCCTCAACAGAGTTTTAGAGAATGATTCCCAGGGTTTGGAATTTCACAGTCCTGATGAAAACTCATCAGAAGAGCTGCATAAAATACCAACCTTATTCTGTGACAATACATTCAAAATTTCCTAACTATATTTCTCATTTTAAGATGATTTTAAATTTCCCCAAAAGTAGAACAAAATATAATCTGACTATATGAACAAAAATCATAAATCTACCATAGAGCTATAACCCCGCTAAGTTTCGAATTATAAAATCTTACAACATTGTCTTTATTTTACTGAGTTTGTGATGTATGTAAATTTAAGGCATATTGAGACTGGCTTAAGCTGAAATGAGATTTCCCTCACTGGGATAGGATAAGAGCACACTTCTAGGGGCCTTTGATGTGGTTAGGTGTTCACATTACCCGAGGGATTTGGATGAAAAAGATATTAGATACACACACCTGCTGGTCTGGCTACTGTGGAGTGATCACAGAGTTGCATCTTGGTTTTCCCCTGCTTTGCCTATTGACATTTACACTGAAGCTTACCACATTCTAGCACAGATCTTAGCCTGCATATTCTAATTTGACCTAGAAACAGCCTCCTGCAAATATCATGTGCACAAGATACTAATACTGGAAATCCAAGACTCTTAGATCTATTTCCATGGTTAAAACGGGATTCGTATCTAATAAATAAACTTCTCAGCTCATTATCAGCGGCCCCACTTCAAATGCCTTGCCACATATCATACAGAAGAGAACATTGAGTTCTTCATGAGATAGATTTGATCCAGCATGCTTGGAGATTGAGTTATCAGGTCAACTTGCTTTACTTCTGAGCTTCTGCACCCATCGAGGCAGAAAGCTACATTTGGGAGTGTTCTAAAGTATTCACAGTGTAATCACTGCAGTCTAGGTCTAGGAAGGGCAATGCCAGGGCTGAGCAGCTTCTACCATGCAGGCACCACGGGAACGGTTCAAGATAGCAAACCAGTAAACAGAATCTTGACAATTGTGGGTATTACTTTCAGTCCTCCTTGAACAGATACAGTATAAATCAGTTCCATGAGAAACCTGATCATTGTCTGAGGTTAGCTGCTTCTGTTTAGGAGCCATTTGCTTTCTCAATTGGCACTAATTCCATGCTTCCTTACAGTTTGTATTATTTTTCTCCCATCCCCCCAAAACATTATGACATATCTAATTAGGGGTTTTCCTTTATTCTAGACCACTGGTTTTCTTCATATTTGCTACAGAAAAACATTTACTGGCTACATTCTGTCAGCCACGTTTTACAAAGCATGTTGTCCTGACTCTTCAGACAAGAGCGTGGGGGATCTGTAAAGCCAGTTTTTAGTTGATGCTGCAAATTGATTCACTGACTTGGGCCCTCTAGTGCAGATCCATTTCCCCCCATTAACACCCACTTTTCTTAACTGCTTTCTCTTTCTGCTATAAGAGAGTATGTTGGTTAATTCAGTATTTTTGATGGAAACTTTCATCTTTCACAAAATTGCCCCAAGATTTGATAATGTGGGAGAGAAAATTGCAGTCTCTCCCTTCTCAACAAGATATTCTAATAAATCATTTTCTGAAATATTGTTGTACCCAGATATCCCATTTAGTTCATACAAAGCAAAGCCTTGTGGGCTATGAAAGACGCGCAAACAGTTAGGGAACTGCTGCAATGAGTTTCAGAAATTCTGTGACCATGAGAAACCTAGCCTGCTCTAATGACCTGCCTTTCACCTTCACAAGCTTATTTTCTAGTTTCTTCCAAACCTCCAACTTAAATACCCAAATAGCTGCACTACTATCAGGCTAAACCCTTTTGTTTATGAAATAAAAGTAAGACAGTGAACATATTATAAAGACATGGGGGTGGAGAAGCTAGGAAGCAGAGGGTATGTTAACCTAGGACTATCCTTGAACCATACTCCTTTTATAAATGGGGAGATAGAAAGGCTAAGCTAGCTCTTACAATATTTTAATATGCAAAAGAAGAAAAAAAACACTTTTTTATTATTTGAACTGTCATGTCATGTACAAATAAACAATGATTTATTTTATGTAATTTTATTTATATATTATTTATTACAATTTATTCACTTTGTATCCCCACTGCAGCCCCCTCACTTTCTCCTCCCAGTCCCACCCACCTTCCCTCTTCTCCCCCTATGCCCTTTCCCTAGTCCCTTGATAGAGGAAGAGCTCCTCCCCTTCTATCTGACCCTAGCTTATCAGGTCTCATCAAAGCCGGCTGTATCATCTTCTTCTGTGGCCTGGCAATGCTGTACCCCCCAGAGGGAGGTGATCAAAGAGCCGGCCACTGAGTTCATGTCATAGACAGTCCCTGTACCCCTTACTAGGGAACCCACTTGGGAACTGAACAGCCAATGGGCTGCCATTAAACAGGGGATCTAGGTCTTCTTCATGTATGTTCCTTAGTTGAAGTATTGGTCTCTGCAGCCCCCCACCCCACCCCAGGCCCAGGTATTTTGGCTGTGTTGTTCTCCTTGTGGAGTTTCTATCCTGTTCAGGTCTTTCTATCTCCCTCTTCTTCCATAAGGATTGTGGCACTCTGCCCAAAGTTTGGCTATGAATCTCAGTATCTCTTTCAATACCCTGGTAGACAGTCTTTCAGAGGTCCTCTGTGGAAGGCTCCTGTCCTATTCCTTGTCATCTCTTACTTCTGATGTCTATCTTGTTTGCCCTTCTGAATGAAGATTAAGAATTTTCCCTGGGGTCCTCCTTGTTGTTTAGCTTCTCTAGGGCAATAGATTTTAGTATATAAACAACGATTTAAATTAGAAGTTTCATGTAATAGAGGAAGAAGGGAGGAAAAATATGAAAATACAAAGAAGGATGGTCACTGTTTGGAGCACCCTCTCTCTTTCTCTTGAGATTATTGATCTAAAACATATGAGGAGTTATCTATCTATCTATCTATCTATCTATCTATCTATCTATCTATCTATCTACCTATCTATTTATTTAATGTAATCACTTTACAGCCTGATCCCAGCCCCCTCCCTCTTCTCCTCCCAGTCCTACCCTCATGACCCACATCTTTCTCCCCTCCCCTTCTTCACAGAGAAGGCAAGGTCTCCAAGGGGTACCGACCCACCCTTGGCACCTTAAGTCACAGCAGGACTAAGCACATCCTCTCCTACTGAGGCCAGATAAGGCAGCCCAGCTAGAGGAAAGGGATCCCAAGTCAGGCAACAGAGACAGAGACAGCCTCTACTCCCATTGTTAGAGAACCCACATGATGACCCAGTTATACATCTGCTACATATGTGTAAGGGGTCTAGGTCCATCCCACACATGCTTTTTGGTCTATGTGAGTCCCATGGGTCCAGCTTAGTTTATTTTGTGGGTCTTCTTGTGGTGTCCTTAACCTCTCTGGTTCCTCCAATCTTTTCCCACACCTTTTCCACAAAATTCCCTGACAAAATCTGAATGCACAACTCCTACGTGCATCCAGCAAGGTTACAGGTAATGAAGTTAAGTCATAGGAATCAGAGCTGGAGAGATGGCTCAGCCATCAAAGGCTAGGCTCACAACCAAAAATATAAGACACGGGAATCATTTCGCTATAAATACAGTGAACAATTGAGAACCAAGCTTTAGCAAGTAAAATATTACCCAAGTATGATATGCTTAGATATACATCCCTTAAGGAACTGCCAATCTATACATTTAAAACCACAAGACATTAATAAGAAATAAGAGGATTAAATAAGTGGGAAAGTATACCATGTTTATGGTCAGAAATATTTTATTTTGTTTTATTTTGGTTTGGTTTGGTTTGGTTTGTTTGTTCTTTCTTTTCTCTTTTCCTCAACATGGCCACCCCATTGTCTTTCCATACCTGTAAATACCCCCTATTAGTTTTAGACATTAAAGATTGCTTCTTTTCAGTGCTGACCAATGAAAAAGATTACAAGTGCTTTGTCTTCTTGGTACCTAAAGTCAATAACTCAGGACCAGCAGATAGATATGAGTGAAATGTACTTTCTCAAGGTACTGCTAACAGTCCTACCATTTGCCAAGAAGCCATAGCCCACACATTAAAATCCCTCATTAAATCAGGTCACCATTTATACCATTACATGCATGACCTATTTATATGCCAGGACAAAAGACAGGACCAAAAACTGAGGTTAGAAAACCTTAAACAACAAGTCATAAAGGCCCTAAAAGAAAGAAGCTTTACAATAGCAGAGGATACAATCCAACTTCTTTCTCCCATCACATTCCTAGGGACTGAAATTACCCTCTGGATTGGAAATCTTAATATAGTGAAGATATGTTACAAAATTCCAATGGTGAGCAAAATGTTTTATATATTTAATGCAATTCTTACCAAAGTCTCAGAAGAATTTTATAAGTATATACAAACTGATTTAAAAATTGAAGAACTAAATATAATGAACTAAGTGGTGAAAGTGATTTTAAAAGAACAAAGCATAAAGTCATGTTATCAAAGAACATATGACATAAAGCTACAGTTTGAAGAAAGTGTACTGGTTGAAGGATTGACACAGAGATCAATGCACAGAACAGTGACTTAGTTTCCCAGGAATAGACCCAAACAAATAATTAACATTTAATCTTAACAAAAATTTTAAAAAGTCAACTCAAAGATAAAAGATGATTTAGATATGTTATAATAATCAATTTTACATGTGCAAAAATTGAAGCTAAGGCTAATCTTCTATGTTAAACACAGATTAGCTTCAAGGACAGAAGTGTAAACGCAGTATTTATTATAAGCCTTCAGGACAAAAACGGGAAAATGTTACAAAATGTTGTCAAAAGTCTTTAGAAATAACATAAAAACCAGTTTGTGAAAATGTAAGTTTATAAGTTAGACCGAATCAAAATGAAAAAAAATATTGTTTTGTACAAACTGTTATCAAGACAACAAACACAAACTACAGTCTATAAGGAAACCTGACAAAGGTCATGACATAAACCTGACCTTTGTATATATACATACATACATACATACATACATACATACATATACACATACATCATCTGCGATATATGATATTCACTTCATGAGATTTACATTCCCCACACAAATATCTCAGTTTCTGGATTAGGCCCATGAAGGTGTGAAGACCCTCCAAAAACGTGAGCTGCCCTGTGTCACGGGCTGAAGTCCTAGACTAAAGGAAAAAAAGAAAGTGAGCTGAACACCGCATTGATCTCCAGTTGCTATAATTCCCATGCAGTGATGGACTGTACCCTAAAATCATGAGCCAAAACAAGCCCTGTGAGTTGCATTTGCCAGGTATTTCATCACACCAATGATGACAGCAATTAATACACCACCCTAGCCTGCTTGGCCTAGGTATATCCAGTGCCTACATACTGCCCTTACTTGTCTACCTGGCTTTTGTTCCTTAGGTTTGGGTTTTGTTGTTGTTGTTTTGATTTGCTTTCTTTTCCCGTATACTTCATTCCACTTTTATTGAAAAAAGAAAAAAAAATCACAAGACAAAAGATTTGGGGATTTCCATGATTGTAAAGTAGTGTAAGTTACTAGGAAAAAAAGACAAACAGTTCTTTCAGTTTCGGGTCTTCATGAGCTTCATAAATACACAATTTGTGATGGGTTATCTTGTAAAGGGATTATTTTAAAACTAATTCCAAAAGAAGGTCCCAGGTTTAGTACATACATAGTTCTACTTCCTACCACTTCTGTAAAAATTGTAAAAATTAAAAATTACAAGTTGATTTTAATCAAGTTGGATTTTGTGCTTTATTATGGAAATTTCTGAAGGATCTACAGATTCAGATCTAATTAAGCCATTTCTCTGAACTGTTTTTTTATTGCTAAGTGTAATATATTAAATTCAGACTCATAAGTCAAACCAATCAGAATATTGGAGATAAATAACCTTTTGAAAATAAGAAATGTCCAAAAGTGCTAAACTTAAGGAACATACAATGAAGTCATCATTAATTTGTCAGGCACATGATTGGGAAACGTGTTTAACTACTTATTTATGGACTATAAAGAAGGAAAGCTGCTGATTATAATCCCAGTCCTCATGTCTTCCACTTTTTATGTCTCAAGAGAGATTTGTAAAACATCTTCTGGAAGAACTGTATGAGATCAAGCCAGTCAACATCGTAGTGTGGCTCTGGGGGAACTACTGAACTATCCCCTCTCATTGAGGAGCTACTGAGGGTTGACAGTTTCTGAAGGATGAAGAGTCAGTGTTCTTTAAAGGTCTGGTCCCTGCTAGGTCAACCATGCTCCAGTGCAGTGGTTCACAACCTATGGGTCACTACCTCTTTGGGGGGGGGTGGCTGTGTCAAATAACCCATTCTCAAGGGTTGCCTAAGAGTATCTGCATATTGGATAGTTACAATTCACAACAGATGCAACATTACAGTTATGGTGTAGCAACAAAAATAATTTCACAGTTGGGCGTTACCGCAACGTGAGGAGCTGTATTAAAGGGTCACAGCACTAGAAAGGTTGAGAACCACTGCTCAAGGGGATGGTGCACGTGAAGTACAGACTGTACTGGGTGGGTTATTTTTAAAAAGGAAAAAGGTCATGGATTCTCCTCCAAGATTCATGACTTCCATAGCCCTAACTACTGGTTTCTGTAATAATCTCTATCTGTTGTTGCAAAGAGAAAATTTCTTGGTGCAGAGAAAGGGCTACACTTGTCTGTGAGTATACGGACAAATCTTTAGAGTTCAGTTCAGCTCAGGGAGCTCTGGGCACCTATGTCTGAAGTGAATGCTGTCTTCCGCAACAGGGACTTACCTTCTACCTCTGGGGCCAACAGCGAGACTGTAATGTTTTGGGAGTCTTGGACAATCCTGAACAACACAAAGAAGGACTTTTAAAGCCTTGGGGTTTTGTTAAGCAACCCCAAAACCTAAATCTCAGGAAAGGTCACAGAAGAGTAGCCAGGCACAAAGGCAGTAAGAGCTAGAAAATCAGACAGTTTTCTCTGAGACTGTGTATCCTGGTAATGTCAGAAGCCACTCAGGCAGTCTCAAAGCATGGCGGCAGAAGCATGAGCTGAACAAGGTCAATGACGCAGCAAAGCAAATGAGGATGCGGCACAGGACCTCAGCCATATACAAAGAACTGCAGGCAACTAAGGGATGCTGAGAGTGGGAGGAACCGTCTTTCCCGACACCAAAACATGCCTACAATTAACATATAGACACCCTTCCACTCTTCCTCCCTAGGCTTTCTTCCTACCATAAGGGGAGTAACCTCCTGTACCACTTATGACACGATGTCCCACCTTGTCACTGAACCAAATAATCACCATGGATACACACCTCTGAAACCATGAGCCCAAACATACTCCATCCTTTTATGAATAAATATATATTAATTTTTATTTATTATAACTTACTCATTTTGTATCCCAACTGTAGCCCCCTCCCTCTTCCTATCCCAGTCCCATCTTCCCTCCCTCTACTCCACCCATGTTCCTTTCCCAGTCCACTGATAGGAGAGTTTCTCCTCCCCTTCCCTCTGACACCAGCCTATCAGGTCTCATCAGGACTGTCTGCATTGTCTTTCTCTGTGGCCTGGCAAGGCTGCCCCCCCCCCAGGCGGAGATGATCAGAGAGCCTGTCACTGAGTTCATGTCAGAGACAGCCCCTGTTCCCCTTACTAGGGAACTCACTTGGAGACTGAGCATCCTTATAAGTTGTTTGTCTCCAGTACTCTGTCACTCAGATGGAAGATGACAAATGAATCCCACAGAGCAGAGTGGGACACAGACTGGCCTGTCTCTCTGCCCTAGGATGAGGAAAATTGGTTCATGGTCTCTAGGCCCTCTCAGAGACACATTATCTTTGCCTGTACCACGTTCCTCAGACTAATTACAGCATTTCTGCTAAAAGGCATCGCTAAATTTACAATGCTTCAAACCACATGTTTGTGACAGACTAAAACATTCTGGCCCAGAAAACTGTGCTCTCTATTGGCGTGACATAAGCACTGGCCTTGTCTGTACCCAATTTAGACATCAGAAACTTGTTCTATTTATGCTCTGTGTTTATCCATTATAGTCATTCAGTTTTCCCACATACTCTCCCAATTATCTTCCAATTCAATCCATTTACCCAGTCTTTGCTACCATAAATACATCACCTGTAGTATTTACCTGCACTTGGGTGGAACTTTCAAGGACCTCTCACAAGCTCTATGATTCATTTATTTTCCCTCTTCCTGTTCAATTTTGTACTTACTGCTCATCACAAAAATGGACGCTGAGGCTGCAGACAAATGCATTGGCAAGAAAACTAACAGCACACAATTGGCCATTTAGCCCTGAAAAACATAATAACGGCTGCAAAATGGATCTGGGCCACAGGGCAGAAGCCATACTTTAACTTCATTCAGCAGAGCACCTGCTACAGAGCTGATGTAATGACAAATTGTATCGTGATGAGATGCCCTAGGTCTGTGTGCCATTTACCGTCCTATTAGTCTTGATAATAGCAGTGCTTTCCAATGGAACAATGTTTCTCCTGCCACAGATCAACAGGATTTAGAAAAATGCCCTATCATTCTATTTGATGGGCCAATAAAGTAATCATTCAATTTTCCTGTGTTGTTGGGACCTTGAGAGATAATATTAATTACCATCACCAGCCGCTGGGCAGCAGTGGAATTAATGTTTTTAAATTACCTGAGGTACATCTGTCTTGTTTTGTATGAAAATTATCCTACTCTGCCATTTGGAAAAAGGACATGTCTGATGACTCTGACTTACACACATTTCTCTCATTCATCTCAGGATGTTCCCAACTTTCTCCTCTCACAGTGACCATTTGGCACGATGATTTTCAAGGCTATCATTTAATTTAGTTATCTTTTGTGACACCCATAATACCCTGTATTTAATTATATATATATAATTAAATATAATATAATTTAATAATAAATATAATTATATATATATATAATTTGTGCTAAGAAAAAGATTTTAACACATGGGACAACCCCAGCATTTGCCAATATAAACAGTATTATTTTACACGATGGAAAATAAGTCATTTGGCAATAATTCAAAACCTGATAAGAGAACTATCAAGCTAATAAGACTCTTATAAAAAGTCAAACTCTTGGGAAACATGGCCATTCGTTTGGCAGCTTCACATGAAAAGACTCCCTCTCAATGTGACCAGATGGGGATCTAATAGATGAATTGATGATTTCTCCACATGGGTGAGACAAGAGGCAAGCCATAACCAGCTGTTGTGGTTGATAAAACACACATTAGCATTCACCAGCTGAGATCACTGAAAACCAGACGGAAGCTAGGACTGTTACTTCAGTACTAGTTTTGCATGTTTGTTACTCAGAAAATCTGGCTTTTAATCCATGCAGGCCATGTGTACCACTAAAAGATCATATTTCCTAGTGTTTCTGTAACTTGCAGTGACTAGTGGATGAAAGAGGAAGTAACTTGGTAGGGCCTAAGAGGGAGCTGATGGCCCAGGAGGATGGATGCTCATTTGTAGCCTGTCCATCACATCTCACACATAATGCACACGAGCACCCTGGAGGTCACCTGGGTCCATTTTGAAAATGAATGAGAGGCGTCAAGGAGGAAAATATAAAAGAGGTTGGGCCCACGAGAACTACAGCACCAACTTTTCAGCCCTGATCTTGCCATCTCTAGATCTCTCATAGAGGAAAACAATGATAGTGTGTGGGTGTGTCCATGTGTGGCATTCATGTTTGTGCACATATGTGTGTAGATGTGTGTAGATGACATGCCCATTCGTGCTCTTGTGGAGGCCAGAAGCTGATGTTGGGCATCTTCCTCTGTTACTTCCCACCTTCTCTTTTAAGACAAGCTCTCCCACTGAACCTAGGATTAGCTGTTTCAGCTAGACTGGCTTTCCAGCAGAGCCCCTCCTCTCACTGCTTGACACTGGGGTTTTGGATTTTACTGGAGTGGTGCTGAGGATCTGAACTCAGCTGCTCATGCTTGTGCAGCTCAGCACCTGAGAAGCTATCTCCTCAGGCTCAGAACACTGTATCTTTTTCATATCATAGTTACGTAGGTTTTTCTGTTCAAAGAACTGGGCCAGTGCTAACGCTGGCCAATCATCATACTTTGAGTGTTATACATGTCTTGGACTATGATTTACATTTCTGTAACAGAAACCAAGGTCTTGTTGCCCCCTGTCTTTGAACTCATTTTAAGAAATTAGATTAAGGGTGAGCCAATTAATTATTAAAACTTCTTTTGGAAATACATATGCACTCTTTCTACAGTTCTGTCATGGTCCTGGCTTCCATATGACTGTTTTTTATTATTGATAAAATTAAAAGGTCCTTGAAAGAAAGGTGTTTGATTCACAAGCTATAGGAACTTTTCACTGTGGCATGATTATACACAAGTTTTCCTGGGAAGCTGCTGGCCTCTTCCAGAGAGGTCACCTTGAGCTTCTGTGTATTGCCTACCTGCCAACTTGTATACCGGATGCTCCTGCCAAAACATAGGGCTTTTACAGGAAACCTCCACCTCCCATACAACTGACAGTCGATAATCACTGATGTATTTTCGTTTGCTGTTGATTAGTTTTACTTATTTTGAAATTTTCAGGTAAGTGAAATCAATCATAGAGTATTTTTTTCTTTTGTATTGTCTTTTATCATTTATCATGATTTTTTGAGATTCAGCTAGGCATTTGGGTGTCTTCAAGTTCATTCTTCTTGATTCTAATCTAAATAGCATTTACTATAAATAACTGTTAACTATCTAAAAACTATCTAAAATATCTGGGGAAAAGTCACGGGATTAGTCCTTTCATTTTAATCCAGCAAAACCAACTCTCTTGACCTCTGAAGCTCATTCGTTTTTATTGCTGAGTAGTATCGTGCAAAGGAATTGGGGTCAGGGCATTGATGCCAGCACAGCCATTATTCAGCCAAGAAAGAAGAACAAGTTAAATGTCCATCAACAGAGAGACAAATGAAAGTGTGCACATTCAAAAGAATGTTGTTCAGCCTTCCAAGGCAGGAGATTCTACAGTGTATAACAAAATAGCTGAAACTTGAGTATATTATGCCAAAACAAGAGATATTGCTCAGTCATCGGGAGAAAATGGCATCATTAATATGAGCTCTTCGGTATAGTCAAATCATAGAATCTAAGGATGAAATGGTGGTTTCCTAGGCTGGGGCAACAGAAAGTGAGGGACTGTTAATTGTATTGGTTAATAATGACTGTCAACTCAAACTAGAAGCCTGACTAAGCCCCGCCTCAGCACGCTTGTGAGAGATTTTTT
Source organism: Pachyuromys duprasi (assembly GCA_028658305.1). Lineage (NCBI taxonomy): Eukaryota > Metazoa > Chordata > Mammalia > Rodentia > Muridae > Pachyuromys > Pachyuromys duprasi. The sequence goes on from CM053750.1 coordinate 7,776,471, forward strand.
TGCTTGGGTTAATCAAAATAGAAAGTCCACCTTCCAATGATGGTCCAAATACAAGGAAATCCTGGGGAAACGCCTATTGCTTTTTGCCTGCTTTGCCTTCACTTCTGCTGATGAATCCACCAACCCTGGTTTTGTTATCATTGTTGTGGAGGAGGATGAAGATGAAGAGGAGGATCCCTTCTTTGTTGACATCAGAGTCCAGGTTTCTAATGTGGACTGAAATCCAGTAGCTCCTTAGGGATCCTGGAGGCCATTGACACCAGAGAGCAACTGAGGAAACATCCAGCCTCAAAGACTAAACAGCTTTTGGAGTCTCAGCCCGTCCAGTTTAAAGACCTCCATTGTTGGACTACCCACACCGTAATACATAATTCAGTCTAATGTCAATCTCTGCATAATACGTGTTCACTCTCTCACTTCTGTTCCTATAGAGAACTCTACTACACCAATGATGGAACACAGAGTTACAGTTAGGCCATTGGAATACATTCTAGACTTGTGCCACACAACACTGTACGTATTGTTAGCAATAATGTATGGCACATTGAGTTAAAAAGTTCTTAACACAAAAAAATTAAGCATAAGTATTTCATAATATAATTCTTTATTCATGGATTGCTTGGTGTGTTTCTAGTTTTGACTAATTTAAATGAAATCACTATGAATATTAATATTTACATGCAATTGAGGGATGTCTGATTTTTTTTTAAATTAACAGCAGAATTTTCTGGTTATCCAATAACTTTTTTCAGAAATTTCCAATTATTTTCTAAATTGAGTGATATATTTACAGCAGGAAGAAATAAGGATGCGTAAGCCCCCACATCCTTAGAAATATTTGTTGGAGTAGTTGATCTCAGCCTGTGATCCCTTTGGGGGTCAAACAACCCTTTAACGGGGGTAGCCTTCAACATAGATAGTTACATTATGATTCATAACAGTGGAAAAATTACAGTTATGAAGTACTGATGAAAATAATTTTATGGTTGAGGGTCACCATAACATGAGGAATTGTATTTAAGGGTCTCAGCACTAGGAGGGCGAGAACCACTCTTTGAAAGCCTTGGAATTGTTCAGTGAGTTAAACTGAAAGGATGGGCTCAATCCTTTTACAGTTGCATCTCAGCTTTCTTTTGAGGAGTCTAATGTTGGAAACTGCTGAAAGTTGACTTTATGGAGTCTCTGCTGGTGTCTGCATGTATCCAGAGAGTGTCTCCATCCTGACTGGTTAACACCAAACTGTTTCCTAGCCCCAAATGACTTTTGGGAACTGTCCTGCTTGCAGATGCCAGGTCTCTTCCTGTCTCCAAGTGTCACCCTGTGTAGGCTTAATTTTAATCCCAAACTCAAGGAATCCTCTTCTTTCATATGCAGCTCCCTCTCTTTTGTACCTTGGCCCACCACTTCCTGCTGCCTCAGTTTCCACTCTGATCTGTCACTCAGTTCAGACATCCTGTTCTGCTTCTGTCTCTCTGGGTGAGAGAGAACACTTTCAGATGGAAAACCAGGTATGGCTGAGGGCTCTACTAGATTTTTCTCCAGTGAGGAGATACCATCCTGCTTGTGGATTATAGCAAAAAAAAAGCTTAGATTTTTCTAGATATCTACTTATTTATACTGGAAAAGAAAGTCATTTCTAGTTACATCTCTGTGACTAGAAGAATATTTGTCCTAGAGGAATTATCCTGCATATGACTCTGTGTTGTGGGGGTTACAGAAAAGAGAACACTTGTGTTGTATGAAGGAAGTAGATACAGGCAAAAAGAAAATTTCAAGATTTCAAGTTTTCTTCAAAGAAAGGACTTTTAAAGCCATGTCAATTTGCTTCCAATAACTTTTATTAACCAGCAATATCACCATTAACAATATATAATAGAGGCAGTATATATTCAATTACAAAGTCGACACAGTAAGTTCAGAGAACAGAACTAAGAGGGGGAAAATGAACTGGAGAAAAAAACAAAGATACTTATTTAGTAATCCCTTTAAAGGGATAGTACTGAGATAAGTGTGTGAAGCTGGCTTATAAAAAGAACTTTCAAGTGAAGAACACTTTCAAATAGTCCAGCTGCCTCCAGTGGAGAAATGACCAAAGCCTGGCCCTGACTGTTCAAGTCAAGTCCATCTCTGCACAATTTGCCAGTATACAGTGTCCTCCTGGTAAACATTGTGTATCTACTCCATAGATGTATTAATACATTAGTCAAAGGACTAAGGTCCTTTGAAAATAACAATGTCCTTCACAGTAGCTCTGGGTATCATTATTAAGCGATGTACTATGGAATAGAAGTCAGATGAAATCTCTCCTCCAAATCCCAATAGCCTTTTATCCAACAACTCTGTTATTAAATTAAAATCTATAAAGGAAGTGAATGTCTTATGTTCAAACATAACCTTTGCCCAATTAAACTTGTCTAACCCAGAGGTGACATCCAATGATACTATTTTATACTTAGATTTTCTATTTTAATAAGACACCAACAGGACTGGCAGATGTTGCAATATACAACTAAATGTGTTCCAGGCCATAAATCTGCAAAGAGACAGTCAGGACATCACACACAAAAAAAAAGTGGGCCTCATTCACTCCAAGATAATCACAACATCTAAGATTTTATGACTAATTATAGATGCACACAGATATCTGTGGCCTCCCAGGACAAGCTTCATGTAGCATAAGTCACAAAGACATTAACCTTGTACATTATTATGTAACTGAGAGAACATTTCAGCATCATGAATATTTTATGTTTTAGATACCAGATGGTTATATGACTGGCTGAAAAAAAAAAAAACAACAACAACAACAAGAGGCAATTCACCACCTATTCTGCTCACAACTGGGCCACAAATCGCAAGTCCTGGCTTGAGAACATGATTTAATACCCTGATAGATGGGGATCTTTCTGTTTCTAAATTGATTTCATTATGCAAACTATCAAACAAGTTGGTGGAAAAAAAAGAAAACCAGAAGATAGTTCTGGGGAAGCAAATACCCAATGTGTGTTGACGGGAAAACTATTTATTTTTCCCTTTTTAAAAAAGATTTATTACACACAGTGAAAGAGTTTCCAATATCTTCTGGTACCTATTTCATTTTAAGCTGCCCATACATCAGACATTTTTATTTAATTTTCTGTCACTTGTGTTCATGTCAGCAAAGCCTTATGAAAATGCCCATTCTCTTTACCTTCTTGTATCCTCCACACATCTCAGCTGCACCCTCTTTTCTTTGTAACTAGTTCTTCCCTACTTTCATGTCATTTTTGTGTACAGGTCTTCTACAAGCAGCCACACTTATAGTGTTCATGATTGCATCAGCCATGTCATCTCCAAAAGACAGCAGGAAAAGCAATTTCACAATATGATACAATTGTCGCCACATAGATTCCTCCAGGGACACAAGATTGAAAAGTTAACGCTGAAGAAAGACACAAACATGGGACTAAATTCTTCCAATTTTTAAGAAAAACAGGAGCTGTCAATCATTCTCACTTCTATCTGGCAAGTAAAAATTCTGTGGCTTAAGAGATAGCAATAGATTTTCAAAGAAGCTCCACAAAGATGGATAATTGAGTTTAAAATTAAATGCCAGGCTTATAAAATCACATGACCAGAAAAAAACACTTATTACAAAATAAAAAAGATTCATTTCTTTTCAAATGTGTGTGTGTGTTTGTGTGTGTGTGTGTGTGTGTGTGTGTGCACGGATGGGTACATAAATGTGGAGGCCAGAGGTGAGCCATCACTGGCTTCTTCAATTTTTCCTACCTTATTCTTTGTGGAAGGGCCTCTAGCTGAGCCTGAAGCTGACTGGCTAGATTCCTAGTAGGTGAGCCCAAGGATACTTCTGTGTTGGCCTTCCCAGAACTAGCATTAAATGTACACTCTCTACACACACTTTTTTTGGGGGGGGGCACTGGGCATTGAACCCAGGTCCTTTTGCTGACATAAAAACCACTTTTACTGGCTGGGCAACTTTCCCTGTCCTAAGATCCATTTCTTAAAGCAAAAATACTTTTAGTTCATTTAAGGCAAAAATACTTTAATTCACTTAAAAAGTGCTTTCTGCTACGAACATGGTTGAGCAAATGTCCTTGTTGTGTACTTGAGCATAGTTTGGATATATGCCTAGGAGGGCTATTGCTGGATCTTGAGTAAGTGCTATTCCTAACTGTCTGAGAAAGTGCCAGATTGATTTCCAGAGTAGTTGTACAAGTTTGCATTCCCACCAGCAATGAAGGAGGGTTCTCCTTTCTCCACATCCTCTCCAGCATGTGTTGTCACTGGAGTTTTTGATCTTAGCCATTCTGATAGGTGTAAGGTGAAATCTCAGGGTCATTTTGATTTGCATTTCTTTAAGTGTTTCTCTGCAATTCGGAATTCCTTAATTGTGAATTCTATATTTAGCTCTGTACCCCATTTCTAATTGGATTTTTCAAATCCTCATACTTCATGTAAGACCATTGGCCTGATAGTTGTAAGATAAAGTTTTTATTTATTTCATATAGAGAAAAAAGTAGGCATGTTATATAACATTTTAAAAAAGAAATTATTTGTTTTGAGAAATACTATTACTGTGTTCCTAATCTCCTGGAACAATGGCAGTATATGACAGGTACTTAATACAGTGTTTGAAAAATAAATGCTAAGCGATGAAATCTTCTGGAAGACATGAAAAGTAAATAAATTTCCGAAATGTGTAGCTTACCCTGACAAAGCATGCAGCTTACTTTAAAATTAGCTTTCAGGTATTCCAACCTAGTGTTTGTTCTTTGCCCTATACAGTAATTTTATTTTTATTCAAATGTAAGACACATAGTCTAAGGTTCAAAATAAATCTCAGAATGAATCTTTAAAATGAGGCAACAAGTTGTACACTGAAGTGGAGCTGTCTCTCAGCATTCTATATGGTCTGCAAGTTGTTATTGGTGTATTTTGGCACTATATCATTGGGTAGAGTCAACTGTAACCTGACCTACTTTTCCCTCAGTTCTATTACCAGTGTGTTCTGGCCTCACTGGTTATTTAAAGCTGTCTTCAATCTGCTCGGGAATTCAGATGGTTATATCTCTCAGTAGATAACTGTAGCCAGACGGCAGGACAGGACTTTGAACGGTATGCCTGAGTGGTCTCAAATCTATACTAGAGAAGTTTCTCCACAGCTCCTCTGCAAAAGGTGCTGTCTGATACCAAATGGAGACATGCATAAACCTCTGGGCTCAGCTTCCATTTGAAGAAAAGCCGGGCGTCTCCCCACACACTCCCCATACTCAAGTGTGTGCACTGCAGTCTTCATTACCAGAAACCTGATGCTTCTCTTTCAATATCTGTCTCTCCAGCAGTAAGATAAATTCAATGGTAATGAGATCAGTCTAGGAATTATTCACAATAAAGAAAAAAAATACTATATAGCAAGAACTTTGATTTCCCAGGAAACAATGTAAACACGTTTTGTCGTTTGTATTCTGAGATCTTATGGTTGTTAGGATTGTTGTCTCTAGGAACCATGTTGCTTGCTCACAGAGACAAGATTTTCCTATTTGATATTTGAGATATGCTAACTGAAAGGTTTATGATTTTTAGCCAAACAATTTTGGGAGATGAAATAGAATGTTACTCGTTATTCTATTTCCTTAAAGGAGTAAGGCTCTTGGTTGCCATTTTAATGGTATTGATTTGAAAACCAGAAGAGCTTATTTCCAGACAGACACTGGTTTTATATATGGCATTTAATCATTGCTCTAGGCTGTCTGGGGATACCCAACTACAAAATCTTGGGGTGCATTTTCCTAAATATAAATACTGACAAGATTGTCTCCATCAAGAAATAGCCCCAGAGCTTGATGAAGACAGAGCAGGTGGCTCTTGTGGCTTTATTCACTCTATTTTGTTTGAAACATTTTTCTGAGATCCAAGATCAGACAAGATAGGGAGCCTTCAGGGTGGTATGGCTGTATATGGTTTGAAGCTTTTTTAATGAGTCATGATTAGCCATGATAAGGTTTATGAACAAATGCCCCAAGATCAACAAGGAATAATCTTCTGGCTTCAGGCTGTCCCAGAAGATCCAGGAGACATTTGTTTTAGCCAGCGGCTCTAAGGAGGATAACCTTGCTGGTGGTGGGGGTGGGGCTGGAGGCCTGTCTGTCTTACACAGCGTCCTCCTTCAGACATTGGACAGACCTGACCAATCCTCTGCATTACAGACAACAGCTTTACTTGGTAAGCTCCGCCCTCTCTGCCAAAGCCTGATCCTGGAGATAGCTAAGCCAAGGTTTTTAAAATTAGACACAGGAAACTGCCTTTCATGTCATATGACATATATGACAAAAACCCGTGAAAAGCTATTTCCCGCGTCTAATATATCATCTAATATAATATGTGTAAATAAATATATAACCTGCAGAGTCCGTTTAGTGTTACTGTATATATTTTATTTCAGGCTTGACCATTTGGCATTGAAAATTAAATAGGGGTCTCTTCCTTTAGAAGAGTAATTCTGCCTCTACAGTTAATTGCCTATCACTTCACCTAGGGTAAGGGGTGGTTTTCACTACATTATTTCTTCAGGTTATTCTGTCCTTTGCTTTGAGCATAGCCAGGAATAATTTGTAAGTTATGATTAAGTAACTCCTAAAAAGATGATATCACAAAATGCTTCAAGATTCAAGATAGTGAGACCACTAGGAATCCATAAGGCACCGCAGACTTACAAACACACACACATTCAACAGGCCCAGTAATAATATAATCCTATATAAAAGACATTTTATAGTATTTTTATATTTTCTTTGATCTTCAGAAGATCTCTAGGGAAAATGAAAGAAAAATCAGGAAATAGACACTGGCCAGGGAAGCAGGTAGGCAATCTTCAGACCCCCATTCTTCCCCTCTCCTCAGTCCCTCACTCCCATCCCCAGCTCTGTAGCATACTGGCTATGTATGGACTCTGTCCCCATTCCCTGGCAACAAGCATGGTGCCCTCCCTCCTCTGGACGCCTTTGGCAGGACTGTCACAGTATAGTGACAAGGCAAGGGGTAAGGTAGATGGCCCATGGCCAATTAGTCCTTTTGCAGAGGCCGCCCAGACTGCCTGTAGGGGTTTCAGGTGCCAATCTCTCGAATCTCTTGGTCACTGCTTCAAGGCTGACGTATGGTCAGTGAGGGAACAGTGGTTAGAGTACATCTAAAGAGGGTCTACCCAAAACGTAACAGTTTGCAAAGATCTAGAACATAAGTCATGAGGTAACAACTGTACAAGTTTGTGGGGAACATGAAAAGACAAAGATACGGAAGATAAACCTTTACGTCAAGATTAACATGAGCCAACACAACATGAGGTTAAATATAAAGTTAACATACTTTAAAAGTGGTTGTACAACAGGCTGGACCTTGTACCACAGTTCTGTAGAAGCACAAGGGAACTGTAATTAGCTGCTTATTAACATCAGACTCCTGCATAAAAAGCAAGAATCTGAAAGCTTTGTAAAGGAAGCTGAAGTTAGGCTTTTACATATGAAGGCCTTTGTATATTTGTTTCAAATATTAACAATGTCAACTATTCTTTAATGAAAACAAAAGACAGAATATCTCAAGTAAAACACAATTTTTGGTTAGAAAAATTTGGCAAGGAACATTTTTAAAAATTTAGTCTATTTCACTAATGACCATATCTAGTATTTAAATATGTCAATACAGGTATTTCCCCTCTGAAGAAATGATTTTCAGGCCACTCAAGCCAGAAAAGCCAGAAGTCCAATTGTGGATCATCACCCCTGTTTTCTCTCCTGTAAATCCCAAACCCAAGTCTCACCTTGGCTCTTTAGTACACTACCTATTGTGGCCTCTCTTCGTTGTTGCCCTGAATCTGAGGAGAATAAGCAGATCCTGGTAGAACACCCTGCTTTCTCCCCTGCTGTGCATCCCGCCCTCTCAGTCCGTTCTCAGTCCTAAGTGTCAGCTCTCAAATTTAGAAATGCATTTTACCCAGAACCCCAAGAGAGCACACCTACAGTTTCCCAGAAGAATTCTGTACTAGGCAGCACTCGGCCACCAAACCTTCCTAAGAACTAAAGAGAACAAGAGAAATCAAGAACAAAACAGCCACCCAACAAAGACAAGACCAGATATCAACACTTAGAATGCAATCGTACCAAACCCAGATGCCTAGATACCAGCTTAATAGGAAGCAAGAAATACATCTATCAGGTTACAGAAAGTTCTCCAGAGAGGACATCAGCACTTCCCTGAATTCCACTTTTTGAACATCTTGGCTCCCCCTCAGAAAGGATCTCCAGTCCTCTGGCATAGAAGTGGGGTTTGCTTTTTCACCAGGTTTGGCTATGAGATCATCTAGAGCATACGGCCCTTTGCCATATCTTAATCTCTCTTTTCATGAGTGTGCATTACTTGGCTGTACTGGAGTATATACACATGAAATTCCCTCTTTAAATAGCATCTAGTTCTTAATCTTTGTATAAAGAACTTTACAAAAATGTCTTCTCTATGCCCTGCAAGAAATATGCACCACTAAGACATTAGGACATCTCCTTACACTGTGGAAGATACAGCATAAGGAATCTAGGATATCAGAACATCAATTTCAACTCTACACCCAGGAAGAGGGCTGGATGGTTTGGTCAAAATCCTTAGTCACAAGACCAAACAGAGAAGCGTTCACTATATTCGGCTTAGTATCGTACTATCATATCACAATCCCATCAGCCATGTCTGTCAACAGGGGAGCTTTACAGCCTACCAGTGTTTCTGTGCTGCTGTGAAAGTACGTTGTTAGCTAATTGAACTACAAATCCTGTTACCATAATTGCCTATGTCATAAACTCTAGTTGAAAGATTCATCTCTTCGTAATATTGGTTAAAGACTTTTCAAATTCTTATTATTTTACCTAGAAAAAATAACTTGGTGTCCCATGAAAAGCAGTAGAGACGCTGTATGATGCTCTTCCTTATAGAAAAAGCTAATGGGAAGTGACTGCCCATGGAGAGGAAGAAAGATTCCTTTGTGCTAAAGGAAGAGTTGTACATTTTGTTCATAGTCATGATCGCATGGATCTCCATAAGGGATCAGTTCTCCTAGAACTAAATGCATAAGAACAAATGGCTGGAAAAAACATTGGTTAATTGTATCATGCAAATGTGGGTTTCATAATGAAGTCTAGTTACATAAGGTGTTAGCATGGAAAAGGAGGATCAGGTGTCTAGGGAGCCAAAGAGCACAGCGGCCTTCCCAACATTGTTTTCACATCTTGGGAGTCTATAGCTACTTCAAAATTAACCCCTAATGGAAAGTTTTTAGTTCTTTTAATAATTTACCTCTCTTGAGATAAGCCAATGGCAAACGCTTACTTAGTACAAAAGTATAATTCATTTTCCTTTCTCTAGCTCCTTTCTAAATGTTGAACTATACCCACACTGATACTTATCTGCACATTTACATGTATACATATGTTTACATATATACATGTACATATCAGAGGTAAGAATCCATGTATGAATGACGGTGTGTTTTATTCTGTTTTTCTTTAGGAGTTCTGAATCACTTCACCTAATATTACACTTTTCAAGCCCATCCGTTTTCCTGCAAGTTTCCTGATTGCATCTTTATTTACAGCTGGATGATATTCCATTTTTAAATATGCACCACATTTTTGTATTAATTCAAATGCTGATGGACATTTAGGTTGGTTCCATTTCCTTGCTATCATATATAGAGCAGCAATCATCACAGATGTGCAACTATCTCTATGATAGGACATAGAACTCTACAGCTTTAGGTCCAGGACTGGAAAAACTGAGTCATATGTTAGTTCCATTTTGAATTTTTGAGAAACCTTTAAACTGACTTCCATAATGGATGTACACATTTGCACTTCCACCAGCACTGAATAAGTTTCCCTCCTTCCCTGCATCCTCTCCAACACTTGTCAGATTTCTCGATAGTAGTGATTCTGTCTGGGGTGAGATGATTTCATTTGAAAACCTCAGCAAGGATCACGGTCAGCTTCACTAATCATTCATCACCCTTTAAAACCCAAGCTAAATGCTAACAAAGATAAACACCTGCAGAGTGAAACTGAAGCAGGTGTCTGGGCTGAGTTCTAAACACAAACCCCTCAAACTCTGAAAAGCTGTCATAAGATTAATGGCCCAGTTCTGGGCCACTGGGTTTCTTGGGAAGATTGTTTACTTTAACTCTTTTTAACACACACTTTCTATTTCTTCTCAACATGTTCTCTCCTCTTCCCCTTTGCTTGCTAAGGCCCACAGAACCCTTCTTGGAAGTTGCTGGATTTCTCTGCCAGGAGTTGGACTTTGCACAGCCTTCACTGAGCACTGCAGGCTGTGTCAGGGATTTGAGATGCAAGTTCTGGTACATTCTCCTTCTGTGCTGGAAGAGTTCCGGGAGCCTATGTCTGCTCATCACATTCTCTGCTGTAATGATTGGACAAAGTATGATTTGAGTTTTGTATGTTCAATAACTGTGTGGGTACCTGTGAGGACTCTAGCTTTTGCTTACCCTTCTGTTGAGATGGACCATGAGTAAACCATATCTTGGTAGCATGGAAGTGTGTTTCAGGGTAAGAATGGGAGCAGATAAGAGATACAAGCACATGTTAAGAATGAATTGGGAAAAACTGAAGTTTCAGAAAGAAACTTTTCTCAGCCTTAAATTTTCATTTATAAAACAAGGCTATTGCTTGGAAAGCTCAATAACTCTAATGCCCTCGTTATTTTAAAAACTCTAGTAAATCAAACAAATAATCTATACAACTATTCCTCTGGCTGTAGCCCATTTTGTAAGTCAAATGGCTAGGTTCTGTTGTTGTCATTTCCATCTTATTGTAGAGAGATCAAACAAAAGGGTCAAGGAGAGTTGTGAGAAAACAATTGTTGTTTTGATTCTGTTCATAATTATATACATGCATAATGTCGCTACTTTTATTCATGGCCTCCTTCTCCAGTTTGGCTTCTTAGAGCTATACTGCCAAAAGCTGCAATCGGGAGAAATGGCCTACATGCAGCTCTGGGTCCTTTCTTGTGCACAACCCACACTGCACATTTTTTAAAAATATAAAAAGCACACTCCCAGCTGCAGAGATGTCTTGTCAGGGATAGTGGGGAAGAGAATGTTTTCCTGTCTTGATCTGCCTTTATGCTGTAAGATTACTTTACCTCCTGACTGCAGTTTCCCCTCTCTCCTTTACTTCCATTCCTTCCCCACCCTACCCCACCTACTCTTCCTCACTTTCTCTTCAGAACTCAAGGGGCCTCCCACAGATATCAGTCAGCCTTGGCATATCAAGTTGCAGCAAGTCTAGGCACATATTCTTCTATTGAGGCTAGACAGGGCAGCTCAGTAGAGAGAAAGGGTCCATAAAACAGGCAACAGATTCAGAGAAAGCCCCTACTTGCTGCTGTTAGGAGTTCCACATGAAGGCCAAGCTATACAACTGCTACCTATGTACAGAGGACCTAGATCAGTCCCAAGCATGCTCTCTGATTGCCGGTTCGGTCTCTGTGAGGCCCTATGGATCCAGGATAGTTGATTCTGTGTATTTCTTTGTGATATACTTGACCCCTCTGACTCCTTCAATTCTTCCTCCCCCTCTTCTGCAGGATTCCTCAAGCTCTGCCTATTGTTTGGTTTTAAGTCTCTGCATCTGTTTCCATCAGTTGCTGGGTGAAGCCTCTCTATCTGCAGGTATAGCAGAGTATCATTAACAGTGCCAGCGGAAGCCTCCTTATCACGGCATGGGTCTCAAGCTGGGCCAGTCATTGATTGGCCATTCCCTCAATTTGTGCTCCATCTTTACCCCTGCACATCTTGTAGGCAGGACAAATTTGAGTTTGAAGGTTTTGTGGCTGGGTTGGTGTCCAAATCCCTCTTTTGGTAGTCTTGCCTGGTTACAGGAGATGGCCGGTTCAGGCTCCATATCTCCCATTGCTAGGAGTCTTAGCTAGGGTCACCCTCCTAGATTCCTGGGAGTTTCCATTGCCCTAAAGATATGTCCAGTCCACTCTGTTTAAGGGAGCCTATGTTTAAATATAAAGCATGTTAATCAGTGATTACTTCAAGCTTTACACAAAGAACATACTTAAATACCTAGGCACCAGACACTTGAGAATGAACATTGATTACATAGTGCTTTTAAGTACACTAATGATTCTAGATGTCACACATGCTGCCAGGGTTGGACCTTGTACATTCTTTAACATCAATACAAAAGTGTGGACGTGTTTAGGCTCCAAATTTCCATGTGCCTTGCTATTAATATGAGGCACAAAGCCAAATGCTTTTGAGAGTCATAAAGAGAACTGCTAGTAATTATTCCAGACAATAAACTTATACTAGAACATATATGATGATTAATTTTTAATATAGGCTTATGTTCAAAATTACCTTCATTCTCTAAGGAAAAGCTCAGCTCCATTGTTGTCTTTTTTTAAAAAAAACAGGAAAAAGGATTTTTATAGGAGATGGTTAGATTCCAAAGGTATTTGGAATGTCCATCAGGCTTTACTGACTTTTGACAAGGGATTATAAAGATACTAGTAATGATGGCTGAGAACTCCCGACAAGTCAATCAAGTAACAGCTTAGTTCATTAAACTCATGGTGAAATGGCGCCCACAGATAGGAAGAGAGGAGGGAAAGGCTGAGTTTCGACATCTCCTCTGTTACCTTCTCTGCACCGCTGGAGTGGGTCCACTTGATTGCATCTGCAAATACAGTCTCCATGCACTAGAAGTGCACATCATGAAAAGCACATAAGCCCTGTGAACCATGGGATTGAAATCATTAGGTTAAATTATAGATTCATGTGAGCCAACAGAAAACTACAACAGTGGCCATTTTGGCAGTTAGCTTACACTAGAGTATAGGAACCCATACCTCATCTCAAGTAGCCTGCTTGTTCTCATGCCTGCCTCCCACTGAAGTCAGAGAAATATTCAAGAGTCCAGGTCAATTAAGGGAGGGTAGGGGACAAAAGAGATTTCTGATAGAAATATGGACTTGTAAGCTTCTCATCCTACATGAAATCCCCAAGACCACCCACACTTGAAGGATTTTCCCACCATTCAAATCTGGGCATTTTCATTAAATATTTTAAAAAGACATGTGAGGGCTGAAGTTTTTAAGCTTACTACCCTATTGCACCCTTTAGGAGATAGTTTGAAAGACTTCCGAAACGCTTTGCCTGTTTCTGACCATAACTCTGCTGTTGCCTTTCCTGCTAAGACATGTGCCTTAGGGTCATAGCGACAGAAAGTCCAACTTTCAGACTTGTACATCTGAGGAACATTTGTTCACCCAAAAGTTCTCAGGGCCCACAAATGCAAAAAAAAAAAAGAAAAGAAAAACAAAAAGCTCAATACAAAGCCGAAATGCTGCCAGAGCAAAGCGAACCGAACAGGTGCCTATGTGAAATAATTCATGGTAAGCTGGCCCATGTACCTGGGTAACTTCCATCACTCCAAGTCCTTCTCTACATTGGGTGACAATTCATTTTCACATCTCTTCAAACTCAACAACAGTGCAGGTAGTCTATATGTCATTGATTGAAAATTGTTTCTCTTCATATAGCTAGAAGTTAAAATTTAAAATTTACCAACTTTAAAGTTAATTAAAAAGTATCAAATCCCCTGTACAAATATGAGAAGATAAACATATCATAATTCAGAGCTGATAACAGTGGGACATGATGTAAAATTTATTTTTTAAAAAGTGCCAGTTCTCCTATAAGAGCAATTTCTAAAAAAAAAAAAAAAAAATTCTCAAGCCACAAGGATGCATTTCATCTTCTTTGTTTGTTTGTTTTGAGTAAAATTACTGATCCCCAACAAAACCAGGGAGATGAAACTAGAAAAAATTAGTTTTATTTCCTATTTCATTATTCATGTATTCTTTTCCCTACAGCCTGCCCTTCTGTGCCATGTAATATTACCCTCTTTTGGTCTCCTCTAGAAATGGCACACTGCACCCACACTTACACGGTTTACATACATATATGTGTACCTTACAGGCTAAACTATGCAGATGAAGGAGCACATGTGGATTCCCCTTCTGATCTCGGGTCACCTCACTTTTAGTGTTATACTTACTTCTTCACAGTCAGTCCAGAAGGCCAGAGCTACCATTGATCCCTTTACACAGCTAAGAAAACAGAAACTGTGTTACATAGTGAAAACAATAAATTGGAAAACCTGCTTTAACAGTGCAAACTTTTGAGTGAAAAGGCAACAATTTAAATCAGAATTTTTAGCCTTCCAAACCTAGAACTCCTAAATTTATTAATGATGTCCCCCAAATGGACCAATGCAAATATTTGTATTTTTGTAGCATGTGTAAAACAGATTATCATTAAAGAGACTCCAATTAAAGGCCCTTCTGACTTCCTGCTACTCCAGGAGATCCTAACCAACATGTGGTTGGTGTTAAGAACTCAGAGATTTTTGACATGACATTTATTAGTAATAAATTTTCCTCCACACACTGGCTTCATGGTTCCAGTGTGTGTCCATGTCTTCAGTTCTGAAGTTTTTGTTTGTTTGTTTGTTTGTTTGTTTGTTTTTACTGAGGAAATGGGTTTCCATATTAGAATCCTATATTTCATTAAAAGCAAGAAACATGATTTGAATTTTTCTGTATCTGGTAAATAATGTAACAAGGCATAAGTTTGTCTTCTTACGGTTTTTACAAAGCATTCCCTAGGCTTATTCAGACAGAGAATATGTAAGTCAGCAGAATTTCTGCAAGTAAATTAATTATCGTTTCTTTGTCATTGTATAAGTAGCCCCAGACTTTAGCTATCAAGGATAATATAAATCATTAGGAATTAACCAGGGGGAATTTTGCTAATGTGGATTTCTTCATGATAATCAACCAAATTGACAGCTATTGCCCTGACCTAAATCAATCAGAAAGTGTTCGTTGATCTGATGAATTAACTCCCCAGGTCTTTAAAATCCCACGACACTTCTCCAGTACCATTTGACTATATCTCAAGGACCTATAAAATTCCTCCTAAGGTTCAAAGATAACTTTGAGATTATTTCCAGAATTATAATGAGCTGCAGCTTCTCCAAGAAGAGCAAAGATAAAGCCCTCAACCCTCATCTTCACTTCCCTTAAGCCTTGTCTGCTGGAATAAGCAGATTGAGCAGACACCACACTCTCCTCATAGAGTTTCAGTTTTATTCCTTGCACTTGTGTCTTATTAATTGCCACTCAAGACAGTGATGTCTAACATTGACTTCAGCCTCAGCTACAAAGGAAAACTGACTAGGACTCACTTGGAAATGATTAGTCATTATTAATCATTAAAGACCACAAAATAAAAGGTAGCACATTTTTTCAAAACAAAAAGGTTTACTTAAGACAAATTTGCAAAGGGCCTTCTATCCACATCCCAAACAGCCAGGTCAGTGGGCTCCAATAAGAAAGGAAAGAAAGAAAAAGAAGCCTACATTTCACAGGTTAGCTCAGTAGCCTTGTGGGAGGCTCCCAGCCTCTTCATAGGCAAGGTTTCCTCCAGGTCGACAAGATGCTCGAGGGCAAGATCTGAACCCCAGAGGATCTGTCCTCTCTTCCTGAAGCGGAAATTTCTGGTTTCTGTGAAGACTCCGTTTTATCATGTGATGTTTTGCTGCAAGCTGGGCCCGTGATGGTTTATTTTGCTGGAGGTTCACTTGTGAGAGGGCATGTTGAATTTTTCCTGTGAGCTCTCTCATGCAAGGGGTGTGAATTTGGCCAGCTGAGAACATCCATGGGTGGACTCAGAGGAGAGGAGATTTATAGAGGCCCAGGCACAGTGAGACATCACCTTTTGGATAGACATCGCTGCACTGATCTTTGTGCTTCCACATTTGACTTCACAGAGAGAAACGTTCCAGAGACCTTCTTGGGGCAATCCAACTGAGTCTTGCAGCTTTTTCTGCCTTCACGGTGCTGCTTGGTGTTGGCTGGTATCCTGATGACTGAGTTTGGTAATCCCCTAAAGACCTACAACTCTAATCAGCGGGAACTAGATAAAAAAGGTCTATAGCCCATTTCCCTACAAATCTACCTAAGTTTTGGGGGATTGGAAAGGAGGAGGTAAAGGTGCTTAAGAACCCTAACTAAAGTAGGTTTTGTGGAAAATCTAAGCCTACATCAGTCTCTGTAGCTTTAGTTGTTTTCCTTCTCTTTTTCATCTCAGTCTCAAATATGCAAAACAAAAACGATAATGATCATATCTACTATAGTTATCCTGAGGAAAAAAAATCAGGTACCATGGCTTGGCGTTTAATACATAACCTAACATGAAGGAAGAATTTCTTTAAATATAGCTTATGATTTTTATATGACTCCCTAGTGTTACAAAATTATGAGCACAGTATATAAAGGCATGAAGGGTATTAACTGGATAGAAAAGGTTAAATTGGAGTGGAGTGGGGGAGGGCAGGGTAGAAGACTGACTACAGGGGGAATGAATAACACTAATGATCTTTCCAAAAAGTCCTTTTGGAAAGCTACCTAATACTGTAGAAGATTCAAGCACACACACAGTTGAAATGTAGATACTTTATTTACAACGGGACAACACGTCACCTAGTAGACACCACAGGCTAGTAACTAAAATGCTCAATACAAGGAATAGGTTTCCTCTTTCGGAGTTGATGAAGCCATATTGACACTCTCACACACACACATTACATTATAGTCCATTGCTAATGATACTCGTTTGTACACATACACACACACCAATTTGACAGTAGTACTCTATTGCTGAAGATACTTGAATCTCAGAATATGAAGATACCAAGCAGGTACTGACCTGGAAGCTTTGTTTCTACTGGATAGCTTGTAGAATGCCAGAAGGTGCTCTACGTGTTATCATGGGAAAAAGTAACCATCAGTCTTACGCAGCTGTGAGTCCTGTGAATTACTGTAATGACTAGCCTATCAAGAGATACCCAATGATGCAATACTGATATGAACATCATGGTAGCAACCAACCACTTTTTTAATTTGAATTTTAGTCACACTCCACGTGACAAAACTTATACATGAGACCACTGTTGGGCCACAAACCTGTGACTACATAGGTCATAGGTCCCATGGAAGAACCTACAACTATTACTCTACTAAATGGGAATAGTATTAAAGTGACTCCTGAGATATATCATACCTCTTCATCCCATTAATCATTATGAAAGAAGGGGTTGAAAGACTGTAAGAGCCAAAGGCAATGGATAAATACAAGAAAACAGTACCCACTGAACACAACAGGACAGCTGTACACAACAGGACAGCTGAACACAACAGGACAGCTGAACACAACAGGACAGCTGTACATAACAGGACAGCTGTACAACAACAGGACAGCTGAACACAATAGGACAGCTGTACACAACAGGACAGCTGAACACAACAGGACAGCTGTACACAACAGGACAGCTGTACATACGAGCTAACAGCAGTTGCTACAGCATGCACAGGATCTGTGAAAGCTCAGGCCCTACTAATACCACCATGGCGAGAGGAAATGAAGTCATACTCCTAGACATGCAGTTATTTGTGGCTCCTAGGAGGAGTGTTGACTTTACCAATGACTACACTCCAAAGTAAGGTCGCACATTCAACAATATATTAGCAGCACAAATTGGACTTGATTGGTAGGGGAAAAGGACACAAAGTTGGGAAGATAGGAAAGGAAAGGAATCTGGGAGGAGTAAGAAGAAAGTACATATGATCAAATCAAATTGTACAAATTCTCAAAGGATTAATTTACGGGTATTTATTAACAAAACTATTGTTTTTTTTCATTTTTTTATTATCAATCACAGGTTAGGTACTTTGCATCCCATGCGCAGCCCCCCCCCTCACTCCCTCTCACCCTCCCCAACCCTCCCTCATCTCCTCCCCGCCCCCTCCAAGTCCACCAACAGGGGAGGACCTCTTCCCCTTCCATCCAACC
>CM053750.1:7794953-7812087 GCA_028658305.1 Pachyuromys duprasi
CCATTGCTGGTGGGAATGCAAACTTGTACAACCACTCTGGAAATCAATTTGGCGCTTTCTTAGACAATTAGGAATAGTGATTCCTCAAGACCCAGCTATACCACTCTTAAGCATATATCCAAAAAATGCTCAAGTACACAACAAAACTATTGTTAACACTATATTGAGGTCATTAAGTATGTATTATTTTCAATTAATTTTCTTCATTATAATGAAATTAAATACCCATTACAATACACCTGAACAGTTTATAAGTATGTAAATATAGTTTGCCTAGTCCTCTGCTTAAACGAGAAATTTGCAGTTTGAATATTTGACCTAAATGTTATCAATAAAAATTTCTTTTTTCACATCTTCAAATGAAAGCAGAAAATCAGTCATAAATTTGAATGAAAGATACAACACATTGTTAGTATCAGGGATATTACAAAATCTTACAGAGAATATGACAGAAAGCAGCATGTAGCATTTAAAATACTGAGGGTTTTTTTCCAATAGTTCAGGCTATGATACGCTGGGTCAAGAATTACTTGAATTTATAGGATAAGCAGTCATGCCAAAAGTGTCATTTCATTTGTCCAAGCCATATATCATATTCATTCTCCACTGATGATTTATACTTGCAAAGTTCAGATAGCCAGCCATTTGTCATTTATGATGTACAAGAGTTTAAAGGCTGAGAGGAAGAAGTTATTCTGGGTGGTCTTCTAAGGGGGGGTAGAAGAGGCAGTTATAAATGACATGGCAAAATAAAGGAAGAGCATGCTTTAATCTGAAAAGAGAGACAACTTTTCTGACTACACAAAGATATGGTGTGATAGGATCCAAAACCAAATGAATGACACTGGTGATGCAAAATTACTTAGGCGATGAGACCAAATGAATAGTTTTGGTTCCACACATTTCATTAATACTATTGAGGCAGGGATGAAGGCAAGGACATTGGCTAATTAAAAAAAAAATCATGCATTTATCTAACTCTGAGTGTGAAATAGGAGAATAACCAAGTGAGGACATTGATGCTTCTGGTCATGCACAATTCTACATCACGCTTTGAAGCCTTAGGAAAAGGCAGCCCACCAGTGAACAAAGCTCAGCTCTTTTCTTGCTTGGGACAGTGAACACGTAAGCAAAATGAGATCTGGAAACCAAAGCTATCTTCTTCCACAATGAATATTTTGGATTCAGATATCATGAACCATCTCTAACCCGGCAGCAGAGGGTATATGAAGACACAGAGAGGCATAAGAGAGCTCTACAGCCAACCCGGATGCATCGGAAAAGAGGGAGTGTAAAGCGCTGGCAGACAGCCAAAATACAACCATAAGGGTCCTTGAGGAGAAGCTATCCCAGCTACTCTGGAAGAAAAGCACAAGGCATGATGGGAAAGGGCTTTTCAGAGTAGGACTGAAAAGATTAAGTGTCAGGCCTTGCTCGAGAGAAGCAGTATTCTATCTGAAATGATTGGTCTCTGGTAACAGATCACACCTTCATCTCCCATTCCAGCCTCTCCCGCTCCCACTCTTCACCAAATAGAAGTCATTAGTGCTGGAGGAAAAAGTGGAAGAATTAGAGTTGGTGATTTCAAATCACACTGCTTTGAATTATACACCATCAATACAGAAAATGAGAAACCAAAGGGCGGTTAGGAGACGCGAATAAAGAATGTGAGGAAGGAAACTAAGAAAGGAGAGGGGAATCATTCGGAACCTGTGGGAACAGTAGGAGAAAAGGAAGGGGAAAAGACTTCAAGGGGAAAGGGTGACCTATGGACTCTTGAAACATTTCCAAACACAAACCATATGGGCAAGGAAATAAATAATAGCAATTCCTATAGCTAAGATGAACAGAGTTCCCCATTTCCTGTGGAAAATTGGAGCCTACTCAAAACACTGGTAGTGATTGCATTTGTTTTTCCGTACAAATGTTCAGCTGCAAGATGCTAATACTAAATAATCTTGACGGTTTAATTTGCAATCTTAGCTCAGTTCCAGAAGAGTTTTCCCTGTTCTAATTTTAGAATTCTACATTCTGAGAATTAGGATCCCAGAGGTGAATGAGGCCAGCCCTTATCTGATTCATAGAAACCATCTCTCTTGAGGAGCTGATCCTGCCTATGGGACTAGATTAAGCAACGTGGTCCACACCCCGTGTATCCCCAGTGGGGTGATAGCCTGGATAATTGGCCAAAGTCTCTGATTGAGAAATGTAGATTTCACATCTCGGCTCTCTAGGCACTGTAATGAGCCACCTCATGGAATCCCGGAGGCCCATAGCACTAACAATAATCCCTACCTTTCAGGCAGCCCTCAAGAATTTGCATATCAGCACTCATTCTCTGTCATTCTCACTGTAAATACTACCAGCGTTGCATCTTCTACTCTGCAAGTTAAGATACAACCCTTACTCAAAAAAAGTATGAGACTAGCATAAAGTCACAGAGCAAACAAATAAGGTCTTCTGATTCCAGTCCACTTCTACAAAAAACATAGAAACAATTACTTGGCAACTTTTACTGTAAGACATTACATTGTATGGGGCCAAAAAATTATCAGAAAATAATTAAAATCTGCTAACAGAAACATGGATTTGTGATCAATTTGACTGACTACATTTGCTTTTCACCATTTATTTATGTAAAAGACAAATGTGTAAGTACTGTATACATATACATAGCGAATCTACCCTGTTTTGTTTATTACCAAAAAATATGCTATTTGAAACCAGAACTTCAAGAAAAAAATTGGCAAGAGATTTGTGTAGAACTTAGGATATTGTGAATATGAAAGAGGCATACATGTTCTGTTAGACAAAATCAGATGCTTTGGGCATGTAGTAATGAAGAGCTTTCTAGGTGAGAAACGTTGTTGTATTATTGATGCCCTCGCTATGACAAAATACCTTACAAACTAACCTGAAGGAAGGAAGAGACATACACAAAAACTTTCAAGAGTATCAGTTTGAATTAAGTGTCAGTGTTTACTCAGTAAAAATATCGTGAATCTCAGCCACCTTTCCCCCACTTTTTTTTGCCATATCCCAGGAAAAATATATCAGAAAGAACTTCTCTGAAATGTTACTTTATAAAATTTCAAAAACACCTCTGCGAACTGCAACTCAGCAGAAAGAAGTCACTAGTCTGGATCGCTTGGGACCTAGAAATCTTGGAATCAGGAGCTTTCAGCCACTGATCTGAACCTAGTGATGCAACAGGACATTTTCACTGAACTATTTCAGGGCTGCAGTTCGGAGTAGAAGGTAAAAAATAATAAATAGGACCCGTGGTATGCATTGCTTCACTGAGAACTTCAGGGAAGTCAGATTGCATACCCTCTGGGGAATGAATGGAGTTCAACCCAATGTCCCCAGAGAACAAAGTCATTCCAGGACTAACTTCAAAGGGACTCACATACACAGAACTTGCAAAGCATCAGGCCATGAACATTCTAAATCAGTATCTTAAATAAATGACACCAACGTCACTAGCTAGGCAATAAAAGTGAAAATAATCCAATTTGTACGGTTCCACTATTCCTTCTCTTACAAATAGGGGAAAAGACATTACTGTCTGTGTGTTGACTACTGAGATGGGCACCTTAGAGGTTTTGGGTGAGGCTTAAACCAAGTGCATTTAACATGGAGCTAATTGGGAGCCTGGAACAGGGGTGAGGAGGGTCCTCCCGAACTGATCCTGATTTGGTTCAGATTACTTGCATTAGTGTTTAGTTAATGACCTAGTGAAGTGTTTTGAAAACAGCAATGTCTCCAATTCCCTTAACAATGTCAAATCCACAACTTCCTCCTCTCTGCCTCCAACTTCAGCTTAAACTTGAGTTCCATGAATAATAAAGAAGCAAGCTTTCTGTTATGAGAGCTAAAACATGGCTTTCCACCCCAGTGACTGACTGTACCATGAAACAAGGAAAACAGAATGTGAAGTGGGGACAGGCCAGAACCTAATAACTGGGCACACTTGCTGCAGTCACAATGCATAGTGAGTCATCTGAAGCCATGCTTGCTTCCCTGTAATAACTGTCCAGGAACAACGGACTTAAAAGAAGAGCCCCTGCAGAGGCCTCAGCGCTGGCAGGAAAATTAAAGAACAGAGAAAGGATAATGCTACTGGTTAAAAAAAATAATAATTACCCAGTGCCTTCACTTTTGTATTCCATGAAAGGATTTTAATGTCACTTTATCAAAAGCATGCCTAATCCATTTCCAACCTGAAAAAAAAAATACACTTTACATCAGAGGAAGGTAAAATACTTTCTAAATTACAAAAAAAAAAGGGAAAACCAGCTCTTCAAGCTGGGTACCTGTTCCCTTCCATCTTCTACCCACCAGCTTGGTTTGAGTCCATGGTGCTGCTACTGACTCACAGAAGAAAATAAATTGCTAAATAATACATAAAGAGTTTGGCATGTTTTGCATCGCTAAAGGTATAAAAGTGTAACTACCCAAACTGCTACATTACATCCAAAGAAAGCTTTTAAACTTAAAATGAAATTTGGTGGTGTGCTGTGTTGGAGCCCAGCACTGGAAAACGGGTCTAGATAACTAAACTTAAATGTTTTCTACAATGCCCCTCTATGCAGCTGGAGGATGCATGCATAAGAGATGGCACCTGCAGTGGAAGTGAAAGGGTGATGAGGGTGGAGGGTGAGGAAAGGAGAGTAAAAGGCAAGTCAGATCCTTTACAGGTGGGGTAGATCTACATGTCTTTCTTCTGTCTCTGACTTAAGGATCTACTTAAAGAAAGAAATGTAACTTGGTTCTCATTAAAGTAAAATTATGCCTTCTGAAAGAAAGAAAGGAAGAAAGAAAGAAGGAAGGAAGGAAGGAAGGAAGGAAGGAAGGAAGGAAGGAAGGAAGGAAGGAAGGAAAGAAGGAAGGAAGGAAGGAAAGTGTCTAAATGGGTTCCCTAGTAAGGGGAACAGAGGCTGTCTCTGACATGAACTCAGTAGCTGGCTTTTTGTTACCTTCCCGCCCCAGGGGGGAGCAGCCTTACCAGACCACAGAGGAAGACAATGCAGCCAGTCCTGATGAGACCTGATAGGCTAGGATCAGATGGAAGGAGAGGAGGACCTCCCCTATCAGTGGACTTGGGGAGGGGCAGGGGAGGAGAAGAGGGAGGGAGGATGGGATTGGGAGGGATGAGGGAGGGTGCTACAGCTGGGAAACGAAGTGAATAAATTGTAATAAATAAATAAATAAATAAAATTTTAAAATCTTCCTGAAGTATTTTTCTATAAGTTTTCTTATTTTTTTCTTCCACATTCAATCATTTCAACTTTGAATATAAAAAAAAAGTTGCCTTTTTAACTAATTTTTGTACCAATATTGTGACAGTATTTTTTCCTTATATTTTATGGCAAATATGAGTATTTCTATTGTGGCATAAATACTTTTGTTTTTTCTGGATATGGCTATTGTGGAGAAAAATATTTGTGTTCTACATAATTCAATTTCCAAATAACATAAGCAAAACATGCTGCAAAGAGGCCTCAAACTGACTGACAAAAAGCCTGATAGAATATCAGTGTGTCCTACACATTAAGAACTAACTAATGTACCAGGTTCCCAAGTGGATTTGATTGTGTTTGTTTGTTTGTTTGTTTGTTTTGGTTTTTTGTCATCAAAAGCCACACTTGAAAATGGCAGGAAAGGATTGATAATGCTGAATTTGGAGAGAGGTGACCCAAGACCAAACTTTAGTTTTACCAATTAGTAGCTGCAAAAACAAAATCAAAAAAACACAGAGAAAATCACCTGTATTTTTTTTCATGTCTGAACTTCTTTTTCTAAAGTAGGAATGATTAGGGTATCCTGCCATGGTGATGACGGAAATGTGGTGAGTCCTTTCTTCTAAACCTCCTAGAACCAAGTAAAATGTAAACAAATGTTAAGGAATCGGGCTACAGTTAGGATGTTAGAAATCAGAGGCCCTTCCTCTTTTATGCCTCTCTCACCAAAACTCAACGCACTTGGAAACCTGGGAAGGATCTGACGGACACCAAGGTATGATGTGTGCGGTGACTGAGGGCTGAGTAAGCTGAAAGAGGCGGAGCCACTGGCGGACACCCAGTGTCCACAGAGGATCCATTAGCCTGGATTCTACTGGAAAGAAGATAGGCAGATGGGACCTGGATACCGTATACTCTACGAGTGAACATTGTGAGTCATCCCCTTCCCAGCACTTCATGCAAACAGTCTTCATGGAGTTCAAAGGTCAACCAGTTGTCGGAAAGCCTACATTGTTATGTAGCCAACTACCATATTCCTCCCAAATCCAGCCTGCTTCCTAGAAACAACAGCACTTACTTGTCAAAGAATATTGGAGTATGAGATCCCTAAGGTCTTTTGCAGTTCTTAGGTAATGCTATTTTGGGTAGGATAAACATCATTCTTAATGTATTTTCCCTAATAAATGTCAAGAGAGTTGGAGGCAAGGTGGGAGGAGTATTCATTCTTACCATAACACTCTTCACAAAGAAAACAATCAGAGCAAATAGGGTGAAATATGAACATTTGCTTAAAATGGAAGATGAGAAACACATATTTTATTTTCTGAATTTTTTCAATAGCTTAATAATTTGATTGTGAAACAGCAGCTAAAAATGCAAATGTGACCCAAAATGTGAGGAGAGTAACATATGATAAATATGAAGAAAAAAAAAATACACCAGAGTATCTGTTAAGATTCTTGTTTTGGTTTCTGTCTTAGTCAGAGTTTCTATTGCTGTAATGAAACACTGTGACCAAAAGCAACTTGAGGAGGAAAGGAAAGGAAAATTTGTTTTGTTTACATGTTCACATCAGCGTTCAGCATTGAAGGACATCAAGGCAGAAACTCAGACAGGGGAGCAATCTGAAGGCAGAAGCTGAAGCAGAGGCCGTGAAGGAATGCTGCTTACTGACTTGCTCCTCCTGGCTTGCTCTGTTTGCTTGCTTACAGAACCCAGGACCATTTACCCAGGAGTGGCATCATCCACAATGGAGAATCCTGACTAACACAAGCAACCAAAAATTCCCACCTGAAGCATACTGGTGATGTTTATGATAAAGTCCTTTCCTCGACCGATACTCACCTGTGTTCTCTTTGTCACTATCATTTTGAAACAAAAGTTTACCTCTGCCTACCTCTGCAGGGCATCCTGGTGACTTAAATTCATTTATTCACTCTTAACTCTCCACCACTGTGCACAATACCTTTAAAAATTCGTTTAAGTATAGGAATGTTCTTTCACTAATGATTTGAGATATTTCTGTCTCTGGCCCTGTTCTCTGTTTCTAGGCTGTAATGAGGAAGAACTTCATAGGAACAAAGCTTGCTTCATGGTACGATGAGGAGCCAGGGACAAAAATATACCCTCTAAGATATAGATAGATAGATAGATAGATAGATAGATAGATAGATAGATAGATAGATAGAGATATATACCTACATATATATATATATACATACATATATATAATATATACCTGCCACACACAGAGATCTATTCCCTTCAATGATATATTGAGACCTCCCACATTTCCACCAGGTCCCAATAGCCCATGAACTTATAAACTCATACATGAATCAGTCTATTGGGAAACCAGAGCCCTTGTGACCCAGTCACTTTCCCCAAAGCCCCAACTCTAACTATTTCTGTCATTGAGTACCATGCTCAAGACAGTGCATGAACCTTTGGAGGACATTTCAACTGTAAATCCAGATGTTCACTTCTTGTGCCAAGGGAAACAAATGTCTAAGAAAGCCAATGGTTAAAAGAATGGCAGATGGGTTTATGTTATTTACAGCTGCATTCAAAAGAAGATTCTATGGTTTCACGTTCTCTATTTTTCACAATATTACTGCTTTTGGAAAGAATAGGTACCATTTCAAATGATTAGCTCCAGTAGTATCCATTCACTTGGGATTTGCTCTGTTCTTCTGTACATCATTCCTACAGTGTAATAGCCAACCCTTCTGCAAGTGTCTGCCAGTGCTCCTGCTGATCTCACTGCTTCCTCAAGAAGATGTCTCTACAGGCAAGAAAAGATACCTGAGAGAGAGATTACTAACTGGCCGCTATTCAAAAGCAGAGAGCATGGCCATTGGTTATGCTACTTTGAGTACATTTAACATATTTGTGAGCACATTGATAGATAACTTACGTAAATAATTCCTCATGAGTTAACCATCTCATGATCGTGCACAAGTGATCCTGAAAGTGCAACCAGGAAACAGAGTGATCCAGAGCCAGTATTTCTAATAGAGCAACCTTTACTTGCAAACAAGCTATGATTATAAGACATAGTGAGAACCAGAAGGATGCCCATCTGCCTTCAGCAGCTGTGGAATACATACCACTCAGCAACTCCAAGGGATCTTAAAAGACAAACTTACCCTCTCCACCCTGAACTGTCATGGCAAAGTTACATGTTTGTTACCTAGACTGGTTCCCAAGTGACCTTTTCCACATTTTTGCCCAGGGTTTGAATTTGGCCTCCAATCTTGTGAAGTCCTCAGAAGTTCATTCATGATGGAAGTTGAAGCTAAAGAACAAATAAAAACTTTTGTCTAAGAAGTCTTTACCTATTCCACCCTGTCCTCATGCCTACCCTGCATCACACTGCCAGATCATATGATGGTAGCTCTTTTAAAAAAATATTTATTTTTATTTTATGTACACTTGCATCTTTTTTATATTGATTATGTTTATTCACTTTGTATTCCAGCTGTAGCCCCCTCCTTTATTCCCTCCCAATCCCATCCTCCCTCCCTCATCTCCTTCGATGCCCCTCTCCAAGTCCACTGATAGGGGAGGTCTTTCTCTCCTTCCATCTGACCCTAGCCTACAAGGTCTCATCAGGGATGGCTGCACTGTCTTCCTCTATGGCCTGGTAAGGCTGTTCCCCCTTCAGGGGGAGGTGATCAAAGAACCAGCCACTGAGTTCATGTCAGAGATAGTCCCTGTTCCCCTTACTAGGAAAACCCACTTGGACACTGAGCTGCTGTGGGCTACATCTGTGCAGGGGTTCTAGAAACACACCTCTGCAACAAAGATAAACACCTCCTCAGAGTAAAGGGCTGGAAAAATGTTTTTCAAGCAAACAGACCCATGAAACAAGCTGGGATAGTTATCCTAATATCTAATAAAATACACTTTCAATCAAAATTAATAAAAAAAGATGAGTGAGGACACTTCATTCTCATCAAAGGAAAAATCCACCAGGAGAACATCACACTCTTGACCATCTATGCCCCAAATACAAGAGCACCTGCAGTTGTAAATGAAACATTATTGAAGCTTAAATCACACATTAATCCCAACACCTTAATAGTGGGAGACTTCAGCACTCCACTCTCACCAAGGGACCCACCATCTAGACAGAAGCTAAACAGAGAAATAATGACACTTACAGAGATCCTAAATCAAATGGACCTAATAGATGTCAACAGAACTTTTCATCCAAACTCAAAAGAGTATACCTTATTCTCAGCACCTCATGAAACCTTCTCAAAAATTGACCATATGGTTGGGCACAAAGCAAGCCTCAATAGATACAAGAAGATTGAAGTAATCCTGTCTATCCTATCAGACCACCATGGACTAAATCTAGACCTCAACAACAACAGAAATAACAAAAAGCCTACATATACATGGAAACTAAACAACTCTCTACTAAATGACAGCTTGTTCAGAGAAGAAATGAAAAAAGGAATTAGAGACTTCCTAAAATTCAATGAAAATGAAGGCACAACTTACCCAAACTTATCAGACACAATGAAAGTAGTGCTAAGAGGAAAGTTCATAGCACTAAGTGCCTCCGGAAAGAAGTTGGAGACATCTCATACAAGCAACTTAACAGCACACCTAAAATCCCTAGAAAAAAAAGAAGCAGACATACCAAAGAGGAGTAGATGATTGGAAATAATCAAATTCAGAGCTGAAATCAATGAATTAGGAACAAAACAATTCAAAGAATCAATGAGATCAAGAACTGGTTCTTTGAGAAAATCAACAAGATAGACAAACCCTTAGCCAAACTAACTAAAAGGCAGAGAGAAACTATCCAAATCAGCAAAATCAGAAATGAAAAGGGGGACATAACAACAGACACTGAGAAAATCCAAACAATCATTAGGTCTTACTTCAAAAGCCTATATGCCACAAAATTTGAAAATCTAAGTGAAATGGACAATTTTCTTCATAGATTCCATTTACCAAAATTAAATGAAGTTAGCTCTTACTGGTATGCCTTTCAAATGCCACCACAATAGTCCTGTGGTACATGCATACGAACAGTGACAGTTCCTGTCTACAAAGTGAATGCAGCTTCATTGGAGAGCTATCCTCAAAGATGAGCAGGACCGGTTTGTGTGAATGGTCAGACAGTAACATTTGGCTACGGATTTTATGACCAGGACGCTCTTGAAACACCAAAATACAGGCCAAATGGTACCCACCAGGCTCTGCTCAATTATTCCCACCTGCGGAAAATGGCAAAACAGCCAAATGTAAGACACAAAAGGAAAAAATAACACACTGAGTGCAATATTTCTTGAGAGAGGATATCATATCTGAAGCGAATATAAGCCCACTTTTTTTTACAAACAGGTAAACCTGCTTTTAAAAGTCAAATTTCTGTTTAGCTTTGATCTCCTTCTGCTTTCCTTTAGAGGCACGGTATTTTCTCATCTTAGAGGACCTCTCGCTTTATTGATTAGCTTGTCACCAATTCTCATATATCAAGAAAGAAACATTATGTAACCAGCTACCCCCACTCACTGCTGTGGGAGCCTTTTAAGTAGCAGACCAGCCATGACAACAGGACAGCTACTTGATGGCCCCTCTGATCATCTTTTATAAACTAAAGTGAAAGGAGGTTTAAGAAAGTCTGCTGAGACAGAGCTAGAATGCCTCATAAGCACATTTCATATTCAAGTGAACTTGGCCAATAATCTGTTCTTCCAGAGTTCACAGGAGGGAGCCAGCACAAAGCTCAATCCAAGAACTAGCAGCATGGCTGATCTCTGCCCCAAGCTGCCACACAGCAGAACCTGCCAGAGTGTCTGAAATCCCATTAGAAACACATTTCTTCAGGGTAAGAAACTACTTGTTCCTAAATAACCTCTTTTAAAATTAATCCAAATGTTAGGAAAGATAAGGTTATAATGCATGATTTATCTGTAAAACCATTTTGAAATTGTATTCCAAGTTCCCTTCTACTCAGACTGGAAAAGTTGTGTGGGGTTTGTCTTCTGCTTTTCTTTAGTAGCTATGCGAAACACCACATTTATATCTTTCTGAGCGATGTTGACCTCCTTTCTGAAAACAGGGCAATGGCAAGCACTGCCTTAGACTGTTATGCATCTGCATTTACCCGTTAAACAAACATTTATTGAGATCTACTGGACTCCTGACATAGAACACAAAACAGGCACCTGCCTGGAGCAGAGTATAGCAAGGAGGCAGAAATTAAGGTTAGAGACAGTAAGTAAATAGTTACCAGGTGGCATAGGATCTTTATATAAGTCAACAATGGCTTCCAAATAAACATGAAGATATTTGATGGGTTGTCCTTTCTGGCAGGAGAGTCAGGTACAGAATCTCTGAGAGTCAGGTAAGAAGGCATTTGCATTTTCTATGAAGAAACAAAAACAAGCCAGGTGGCTCTAGCAGAGTAGGCAAGAAAATAAGCGCTGAGTTCAAGTCAGTGAAATACAGGTGAAGATTCTTTAGGGTCCTGGATGCCAGTGTAGGAACGTTGGAGCTAGCTTCGCATGACAGAGCCTCAGGTTTGAAGAAGCAGGCATGGATTGACTTATATACGAAAAGCAACACTGGCTTCTTTGATATGAAAAGGTAAGTGCAGAATCATGGAGATCATTAGGGAGACCAAGGAAATAATCTTGAGAGAAAACGTTTGGCAATGATGTGTACAGGGTCGTAGCAGAGAGACAGGGAGGAGCAGCATTTGCTGGAGATGACAGGAAGGTGGAAGGGATAGGTGGACAGGAGAAAAACAAGTTCAGAGCCTGGCACAATAGATGCTCTGTGCGTGTTAGCTTCTTTCCTCTTTGTAGACACTGGAAGCCAAAGCATTAGAGTATTTGGGGGATGGTGGTATGGACTGACAGGGAGAGAACTGAGTGTGGGCTTGGGCACAGAGGCCTGGTGGCTTCCTTGCTTCCGTTACATAGCATGAAACATTTGGAAGACTTCTTTCAAGTTTGAAGTTTCTTTCCCCACTTAATATTTTTCTGTTTTTTTTTCTTTTTTTCAGGCATGCTTGACAAACGTTATGTGTATTTGCAGCATACAGTGTGACACTTTGATACATGCATGCACAATTAAATGATTATGTTAAAACAAAGTAACATATATGGTTTTGCTTTGTGAAGGTCATTTCATGTACCTTAAAACCACACATCGTAACAGCTGCATGCATTCATTTTTCTTTCAAACACCAATAAAGTTGTAAAACAAAAAAAAACAGGTCTACATTATTAGCACATTTTAAGTACATCTTATTATTTATGGTAGTCTCCATAGTGTATGCTGAAACCGCAGAACTTTTTTCATGTTATCTAGCTGAAACTTTAGACTCTCTGACCATTGTCAGCATCTTCCTACCTCCGCATGCTGCTGGTGACCATCATCCTACTCCCTGTTTCTCTGAGCACCACTTTTGAAGAATGTGAAGTTTATGGGATATCTGTCTTTCTGTGTCTGGCTTATTTCACTTAACATGATTTCTTACAGGTTTATCCAGATTGTTGTAAGTAACAAAGTCACTTTTTACACTTAAGTATGATGTTGTTTACCTTTCACATATTCCATTCATCCACTGATGGACAGTTTGGTTGACTTCATCTATTGGCTATTGTGAATGATGCTTTAGGGAACACAGAATTCAAATAGTTCTTTGATACAGTGACTATATTTCCCTTGGACAATAGCCAGAGATAGCACCATCAAATTATAGAATGGTTCTAGTTATCTTTTTGAGAATCCTCTGCCTTATTTTCTACAATACACATTCATTTGCATTCTCCTTAGTGGTATTTTAAACTATAAAATATTAAGCAAAGTCACACAGTCTCAGAAAGAAGAAAACCTGCATGTTCTTCCTCATATGTGGATTCTAGCCAGCAACATATTCCTATGTAAATAAATGTACATGTAGGTATACTATGATGTGGAAAGGAAAACAAGAAATGCTAAATACTCCCTTGCTAAAACCTCTCATAATTTTCCTGAAAGCAAAACAAACATAACTCTCCAAAGGGTGGAAAGCAATCAGTGAAGGTAGCAAATGCATTGTAGGTAGCTTTCTGAATTTTTAAGCCTCTCACATGAGGTTCTTGACAATGTTAGGTTAATCCTAGCTACTAAGAAGGGCAGTGTGCAAAGCCAGATGAATCTGGCTTATTTCTGTAGACCTTTAATTTGGGGGCAGTTTCTACCCCATTGGGATGATGTCCACATGGCCATCGAGTGCAGCTTTGTGGCTACAGACAAGATAGTGAAGTATTCTGTAATCTGAGCAACACATCTAATCACATAGGTTCCACAGACAATTTTAAGTGGAAATTAATCTGGGCAGAGTGACCTGATGTATCACAAATTCAAAAGTTCTTGAATAATTTCAAAATATAAATCCTAAAACACAAGCTGAAATGATTTTTAAAAAGTCTAAATTAGTAATCAAATTAATGATTCAAATTATATTAAAGTCAGTTCAACTTTTGTGTGTGTATGTGTGTAATGAATATACTGATATATGTGTGCGCACACACAAACACACACACACACACACACAGCAGTTGCAGAACACAGTAATGGACATGATAGAAACAGGGTTAGTCCATCATCTCTAAGACATCTAAGCTTCAAAACCCTTCACTTGAACAGATTCTTTTTAGGGCTTCAAATGGTCCTTAGAAATGTGCTCATTTTGACTGTATTATTTTGATAAAACTTGTAGGTTTTTTCTAAAAGAGATCCTTTGATATTGCTTGAGATTTGGGCCATGAGCAGCATTAATAGTATATGGCCAGAAGCAGAGATTAGAAGTTGTAGTATCTATTCACTGGATATTAAATATATGCTGGGCCCAATAAAACACAATTTAAATACTCAATAGAAACACAAATATTCAATTTCCAGAGGACTCTGTCCCCTCCATTCCTGGCTTAGGCTGAAGTCACTTCAGCTGGTGCATGGGTCCCACCCATTGGTTCATTGTGTCATGGCTACATGCTAAGGGATGGAGGTAATGAAACAAAGGGACTTTTATCTATGCTTTATTCCCCATTGGCTTCTCCTTCCCATCTTTGCTGGCTTGACAACATTACATTCTACTGGTGAGCAGCCTGTAGCTTAAAGTGCTTTTCAACATATTTCGTCTGAGCCTAAAACTACCCAGGAAGATAAGGACATGTTCATATCACTTTATAGACTAGAGTCAGAAATATCTGATGACCTGATGAAAATCATATGGCAAAGAATACAGAATGGTCTTAAGACACCAGGCTTTTGTACGTCTCCCTTAGCGACATTTCCCCTCCTGCATCCCTTGAAGGAATTGAAGAAGCAAAGGCCAAACACCCTTCCCTCACAGCATATGTACATACACTACACTGGGCTGCACCATAGTGAAATTAGTGTCATACACACTGAAGGCACACAAAAGAAGCAAAACCATGAGTCTTTCTCTTGACTTGTGCTGGGAGAGCATCAATGAATAAGCCCATCACCACTCAAAGACAAAGCTCTCAAAACTAATGCTCATCCTCTAAAACACAGTCCTTTGCCTCCACAACTCCAAAATTGTGTAACTTTCTGGCTTCTCAAGCTTTCTCCTCTCTATGTGTCTTCATAGACATTTCAGTATTTCAAAGCACGTGATCATTTAGGCACTCTGGTCACATTCCACTGCATATAAAAGCCATGAATATATTTCTAATGTCAAAACAGAAGCACTCATCACCATCAAACTCCATTAAAATAATGAAGCTGAATGTGACGAGGGTCAAAGAGACAGCCACGCCAGTTTTTCCCAAATCTTCTACCTACAGGAAGTTATTTCCTATCCCTGACTCAAAGAAAAGGTCTTTAAGCTCAGTCTGGGCCAACAGAATGGAAAAGGAAAGGTGACATGTATGAAAATGGTTTCCAGAGAACACAGCTAATTTCTTGAACAGGCAGGTCATAGCCAGCTGCTGGGTCTTTACCGTTCCTTTCATATTCTTCCACAATGTGCTTTCCTCCTTCCCACTCTGTTGAAGGCCTCCAACAACCCTTTTAACAAATTAAATTCACTCTTTTTCTCTGTCCTTATCTTCTGCATTCTCTAGCTGGCTGTCATGGTCTGAATGTTTTCCTCCCCATGATTCACATATTACAATTTTCACCCACAAGTTGCTGGTGTTAGCTGCTGTGGCCTTGGGAGGTGAGTAGAAGAAACCTTTTGTAATGGAATTGGTGTTTTAATGAAGGACACCCTGGGGAGTGTCCTCGCCCTTTCCACCATGTGCAAACCAAAATACACACCCTTATCAGACACCAAGTCTATCGATTCCCAAATCTTAGATTCCCCTTCTTTTACAACTGTGAGAAGCAAGAATTGGTTTTCATAACCCTCTGAGCTTCTGGTACATTGTGACAGAGGTCTATGTGGACTGAGACTGTGGCCCTCTTACCATATTGGCGCCTTTCTGAAACCTGCAGGCCTGTAGTCTTCAGGACACATCCGGGTCTGGTTCCTCCCTCACCATCCTCTTTCTGTTCTTTTCTTCTTAGCCTAGTTACAGAATCTTCTCATCTCATGTCTCTGTTTAGCTCCTTTCCCCTCCTACGGCAACAACAATAACAAAAAGATTTAAAACCCAGAACTCATCTCCCACAGCACTATCTGAGAGAAAAGCAACTTGCTTCTACTTGCAAACGTGTTTCCAGGATTTATCTCAAAGAATAGCTGGAGCAAGGCACTGGTCAGCAGGAATTGTCTTTGTGTAGAAGCATGCATATTTTCATGCTTAATGAGGTTGTCTAAGGAATCAGTAAAAACTCACAAACCCACTGCTAAAATCTCCCCAAGAATGGAGCAAATACTAATGTTTTAACTCCATCACTGCTGGGCCAAATGCGAAGGGCTCATGACCCATAGAACCACATACTTGATTCGATTTCTGATAACCAGACTCACATTGCTGATCAGTAAAAAGCTAGACTGATACGTAATTAGCAGTATATTTCGCCTGTTGGCATTCTGTGAGTATCAGCACGTTTGTCTGACAGAAAGGCAATATAATGAATGAATGTCTGACTAATGGAATTAGGAACTCAAAGAGGAATGTACTTACCTGAAGGGTATCCCACTTCAACAGTACCCCCAGAGCCGTCACCTCTGGCCTGGAAGAAAAAAAGCAGTTACTGATTATATACCTCACTGATTTGACAAAAGTAAAGGTAAAATTCTTGCTTTCTCGATAAAATATTCATTGAAAGTTAATGAGTAGCTTTTAGTGTAGAGGTCTCTTTATAACTCAGTGATACAGCAAGCTAAACTAATTGCTTTAGTTACTCTTTCTATTGCTATGATAAAACACCGTAGCCAAGGTAACTTCTAGAAGAAAGGGTTTATCTAGGCCTAGGCTCCAGAGGGATAAGTGTTTATTGTGGCAGAGAGGCATGGCATCAAGTGGCAGGCATGGTAGCCAGAGCAGGAAGCTGAGGGTTCACATCTTGAACTTCAAGCACAAAGCAGATAGGATGATTGGTGTTAGTGTTAAAATGGGTGTTGAGCTATATAATGTCTATTATTTGCCCTAAGATTATCATGGCGGTACAATTTAACCCACTATCACAATCAAATAAGACACAGACACCTGTTAAATCTTATAATTGTCTTATTTTCCTTGGGCTGGGCACATATTCTACCTACACTGTTCCAATAACCTCACTAACTACTTCCCAGCCCCCATTCAATGCTGTCTGCCTTAACCGTTCTTATCTGGACTACCTTCCATCCATAATCCCAAAAAATACTTGCTTATATTTTTCATCTTGGTGTTTTCTCCATCCATATCATCCTTGGAGTCCTTCCTCCTGGCCCACGTAGTTCCTTCTCCAAGCTA